>JAUIMM010000052.1:23747500-24457500 GCA_031769625.1 Taudactylus pleione | reverse complement strand
TCAAGATTTGCCACACATAGTTCCGTGTGTATGCACGGTGAACGATGTGATGGACGACACAGATGCACGCACGGATCAGGGAGATCCGTGATGCATGCGCCAGTGTGTAAAAAAAATAAACACAGATGCATTTGACGGATTGGTGAGAACGGTCTGGGCCTCTGAGTTTAAATAATGTAAACCTGTGTAAAAATTAAAATGTCCCCTCCCCCCCCCCCAAAAAAAGAGCAAACAGCCCCGGGTGCTTTGGAGACCCATTACTGGTTGTGCTAAATACAGGGGACAAACCAACATAGGGGTCCCCTGTATTTAGCGCAACCAGCACTGGGCTCTAATCTGGTCCTGGTAATGCAAATACAGGGGACAAAAAGCGTAGGAGCCCCCTGTATTTTCCATAACCAGCACCAAACTTTTTCTAGCTGCAGAGTAATGCCAGTGCCAGGGGAACCCTTTCACCCCCCCAGCCACAGCATTACCCTTGACCGCTATGGGGCTGTGCGCTCATTGGCTGAGAGGTGAGCCATCCAATGAGTGGTTCCCATCATTGACTTCAATGGTGAGAACCGCTAAGGTAACGTAAGGTTACTTTCGCCGTTCTCACTATTGAAGTCAATGGTGGGAACCGTTCATCGGCTGAGAGGTGGAAACTTTTTCTAGCAGGTGGTTAATGCCACAGCCAGGGGAACCCTTTCACCCCAGCCAAAGCATTACCCCTGACCGCAGGTCAGCCCAGGCCGGGGATCCCTGGGAAGTTGCGGACCCCCTCCATTAACTGGGTCCCCCTCTCCAGGGCACTCCAAGCCTAGGCCGATAGCCCGGGGCTATCCACGGCACCTCTGGAGCGGTGGGTGCCGGGTTGATTATGTAAAGTGTGGTACAATTGAAAGAGTTAAAATGATTATCTTTTGCAGTGGAAGTACAGGTCCCAGCAAGCCTCCCCCGCATGCTGGTACTTTGAGAACCACAAGGACCAGCATGCTGGGCATTACGGACTCGCTGGTACCTGTAGGTCCACTGCAAAAGAAATTAAAAAAATGACAGAACACACATGACTTGAAATTAAAAGCATGCATGCACACACACATGCACACTCGCAATCTCACCTAAGTATCCCTGAAGCCATTTTGCGTCTGTCAGGAACCCTATATGAAAAAGCCAGGGGGTTAGGGTGGCTAGGGAACAAGCAGGTGAGTTACAGTGCTAGGTCTTCCTATTGCGGCCAAACCCAGGTTTGGCTAGACCTGTCCAGAGGTGCGGTGTATAACTCACTTGGTGGTCTTCATGAGTGACCCCTCCAGTTGGGATATGGGTTTCGCTGCACCAAGTGAGCAGGTCGCGGCCCTCTGGACAGGTACCTGGGAGTGGCAGGAAGACCGGAACTATATTTAGAATGAATTAGGACTGGGAACCCTAAGAATGTAATAACACCAGAGGCCAGCGTGAAAACTAAATAGCTAGGACACAAAGGATTAGTTAGGACTGAATACTTGAACCCAGGAGAACGGCATATAAACTGAATACTTGAACACGGGAGATCAGCGTGAACTAAATACTTGAGCACAGATCAGGGTATGACCTAAATACAGGAGATCAGCGAATTAACTGAATACACACAGGAGATCTGCATATGAACTGAATACTTGAACACAGGAGATCGGCAAATGAACTGAATACTTGAGCACAGGAGATCGGCAAATTAACTGAATACTTGAGCACAGGAGATCAGGGTATGAACTGAATACTTGAATATAGGAGATCAGCAAATGAATTGGATACTTGAATACAGGAGATCAGCACTGAACTGAAATACTTGAGCACAGGAGATCCAGGTGCTGACTTGCACAGAGAAACATAGAGAAATGTGGATACAGGCATGTACTGGGAATTACTAGAGATCCAGCTGAGAGCTAACTAGCAATTAGCATGAAAGCTGACACCACAGGAACACAGGGAGGCAGGTAGAGAGCTGAGCAGCACACTAAAAAACACAGGGATTTACAAGAAACACTGGAGTTCCGTGAGAGAGCTGAAGTAACACGCTGCGTAAGGGCTGAAACATCACACTGTAGATACTTAATGGAAAATACCAGAGAGCATAACAATCACTGGAACAGTAAAGTTGAACAGCAGTTTCCTGTTCCTGAAGTCAGACTTAAATACCCATGGGTAGCTGGTCATTGGATCAGCTGAGTGACCACAGGACTACCATTGGGAGAGACTAGTCAGGGGATATGGATCAACATGGCTGCGCCCATGATCGGCACCCTGGAACCAGGAGGCACGCACGGAAGCCTTAGCAGACCCCGGGAAGAGAAAACTCAGACAGCACTCACCTCCATTCCCAGCGACTGACCACCTAACCCCAAGGACGTCTGCGCGTAGGTGAGTAGCGGCCAAAACCAGGCTGCATCCTGACAGCATCCTCCAAGTAGATAATCCACAAATACCTGTAAAAAAAAATCCATGCTCACCTCCTATGTGTGGATCATGTCCACTTTGTTCCAAAGTAGGCATCCATAGGTCTTGGCAAAACAAAAATTTGCAGACCAGTGGACATTAGTACTGTCCTCTAAGGACAGTACTACACGAATGATGGCTCACCGGCAGGATTTCACTATAGAATTCCTGGTAATGAGCGCTCATTGGCTGAAAGAAGCGAGCCTTCCAGCCGATGAACGGTTCCCACCATTGGCTTGACAGTTAGCACGCCGTTTTTTTTTCTATTTACACTGGTTTTCAAATTTTTTAACACAGCACAGACAGATCTAACTGATCTGTCTGTGCATCTGTGTTTTTATTTTTTATTACACACAGATGCATGCATCACGGATCTCCCTAATCAGTGCATGCATCTGCCTGCTATCGCACACGATCTAATGAATATGCAAATCATTAGATCGTGCACGATAGATCTGGTGTACATTGTGCACTGGAGATGCCGGGGAGAGTTCATGGGAGATTGTTAATGAGATTTGATCGTTAACTATATTGTACCATGTGTATCCACCTTAAGATTTGTATTTTAAATAACATTATACTTTTAAAGTAGTAGTATTGTACATGTTTCAGTCATGAGGTTAAAAATAGTCACCAAACAAATACTTATAAAAATCCCTCTCTGCTGAACTCCACTATAGTTAGTGTCCTAACCATGTGTTAGTAATATTTCCTTTCTAAATCTAATGAGGTTGATAATGAGCATGGCTATTGTGGATTATCAAGAAACTACTGTCTGGTCAAGCCACACTGAGGACTTGGGGCTCCATTTATCAATGTACTTTATTACCTGTGGCATATTTTGTTTAGTATTGCAGTGATACTGACGAATATGCCACTGGTATTCAGCATTGCTCACCTCTCCAGCGAGGTCCTCAGCAGTGTCTTCTACTCTGTTGCTGGCAGTAATCGCTGCTAGCTATGGATTTCTGTGTTAAGCGCATGACACTTTCACGCAGCAGTGTGTGGAAGCGGCACTGTCGGCACGTCGGCGCTGTGGCGGCTGCCAGCTCCGGGGGTTGCAATGGCTTTGGTCCATGCCCAGTGGAGCAGCTCCATATGCCCTGTGGCGCCCGGATGCATACGCAGCACTTGTGGCTGACCATACCCCACCGCAAGCACTTCAGTGTAAAAATCAGCCAAATGACAAGTACTATGACGCTGAGTTTTAATTATGCCCGCCACTGAAACGGCGTAAAGACGCTCGGGCACGCCTGCGTCCGCACGACCACTGCCCCGTTTTCATAGACCAACCCGTCACCACCCACAAACGGCTTGTCCTGCCATTCATTCAGCTGGGCTGTCTATGCGCAGCGAGAGAACGCTTCCTGATCACTCGGGTTTGCACACGCGCACTGCGATGCCTATGCATACGCAAAATGCAAACAACGGCATTTAATCTTAAATGTTTTCTTTAAGGTTGTTTATACATACTTTTCCAATTTTCAGTGTTACATTTTTTCTTTTTATTTATTTTTCTTTAATTTATCAGCTGTATAGTTCCTTTTTTTCTTTTGATCCGGCGCCTGGATCCCTTTAAACCCTCGCACAGTATTTCTCAGCTTCTAAATTATCATCCATGTAATCACTGGATAAATGATTAAGTTAAATAAGGAGACATAGTGTCTAAGAATTAATGTTATGTTACCAATTACGATATTGGATATTTAATGTAACTGTACAAGGGTACACTGGTAACCGGAACATCACTTCTGGTCCTTGGAACGCAAGCACGAGCGGACTGCATGCATCACTTCCGTTTTCTCGTTGGACGCGGTGGCCGGCTTTCGGGTGTGCTACAGTTTGATTGCTGGAGTGGTACAGGTGAGTACTTCTGTGAGACGTAATTAGGTGATCCGGGTGTGGGCTGTTAGAGGAGGTATATTAGTTAGGCTCAGTTTGTTATTTATGCCCCTGGAGGAAGGTACTGAAACAGCTGTCGGGCCAACCACCATCATGCTGCAACAATACAGCACGAGCACGGTTACTACTGATAAGTACTATTTTTTTGCACTTATTCACTTCATCCACTTTATTTTTGTGAACTGATGTATAGATTTTTTAAAGATATGCTATGCTGCTGATAAGCTTTGAATAATCATGATATAAAGGACTATTTTTTTTGCATTTAAATGGAGTGCTGGTCTTCTGGTTTATGCCGGTCAAATAAGATATATATACATATATATACTGTGGTGAGAGGGATTGTCTCTCACCTGAATTGTCCACATTCTGGTGGAATTGTCTCCCTCCAAGGGAGGCTGGAGTGAAAACTGTGCATTCTGCATTAGCAGTGGAGGTGTTCACATTTACACAGACCCAGCTGGAATAATTACTGGTGCACAGGAAGGGTTTAAAACTCTCACACCCTTGATGCTCATTACCCTGATGCTGAGTAGCAGCCAGGAAGTAGGGACACAGGACCTGATTCAGACCCGCTCGCTAAGGCGCGATCGCTCGCAGCTGCGGCGAGCGAGAAAATGCAAAGTGTGCGATCGCAACACACAAAGCAAGCAGGTAAACACCCATCACAATGAAAACACACCTACCGGACCACGTAACAGAACGAGCGACAACTACACTCGTACTAGTTTGACGGACGCAGCCGTCGCCCTACGCGAGTCATGTTTTCTCATCTGACCTTTAAGTTAGATTTAGGATTGTTTAGTTTGTCCCATTACTTTTGGCCCCTTAAAAAGTGGGAGGCACATATAGAAACCGTTGTAATTCTTACACCGTTCACCTGATTTGGATGTAATTACTCTCAAATTAAATCTGAAAGTCTGCAGTTAAAGCACATCTTGTTTGTTTCATTTCAAAGCCATTGTGGTGGTGAATAGAGGCCAAAATATGAAAATTCTGTCAATGTCCCAATATTTATGCACCTGACTGTATATATATATATATATATATATATATATACCAACCCAGTTTTTTAAAGATATATACTGTATATCAATATCCCTATATATATCTTTACATATTTGAAAATATATATATATATATATATATATATATTAAAAATTACATATATGCGCAAACATTGAATGATAGTTCTAATTTATTAAGATGTTACTTATAGAATATTTGACCTTTTAATAAAAACACATCACATTTTTTTTAGGAAAAAATGAAACTACTTTATTTTTAACATAAAATTTATAGAGCATTTTGGATGCGGGTAATGGCCTCCAATATAAGGTGGACGGGTGTGGCAATTGTGGCCACCTCCCTCCTCAGAACCTTCTGAAGTGGCTCCTCTTGTTCAACTGAAATGTAAAGGAAAAGCAAACTTATTTATTAAGTTTTTGTTATTAAATCTAAACAGTTTGACATAAAACCCACCCACCATAGCCATGAGTAATTTGTGTGTATCCCTTCGCCAGATAGTACTGCACAGTGTTTCACATTGGCTACTGAGGTTAATGCTGCTTTCACATTGCATTCTTTTCTGGTTCCTAAATTTGATATACATTGCATAATGGCATCTGTGACATATGTATCTTCATGTCCTTGGGCCGGCAATTCTTGGGCAGAAGCAGCCCAATTTGAGCTTCCCGAGGAGTGGGTGGGGGAGGCAGGTTCAGGGATGGGTGATGAGGAGTGGGTGGGGGAGGCAGGTTCAGGGATGGGTGATGAGGAGTGGGTAGGGGAGGCAGGTTCAGAGATGGGTGATAAGGAGTGGGTGGGGGAGGCAGATTCAGGGATGGGTGATGATGAGTGGGTGGAGGCAGGTTCAGGGATGGGTGATGAGGAGTGGGTGGGGGAGGCAGGTTCTGGGATGGGTGATGAGGAGTGGGTGCGGGAGGCATCTTCCTGGGTGGGTTGGGGGGAGGCATCTTTAGGGGTGGTTGATGAGGAGTGGGTGGGGGAGGCATCATCAGGGATGGGTGGGGTGGATGGTTGTGGGGAGTGGGCTTCAGCTTGGCGAGCCCTTTCTCTTCTTTGACGTACAGTAATCCTAAAGGGTAAATTTACTAAAGTGAGAGTTTTTAGAAGAGAGTTTTAAAAGTGATGTTGCCCATAACAACCAATCAGATTCTAGCTATTATCTTCTAGAAGGTGCTAGTTAAATGTTAAGTAGAATCAGATTGGTTGCTATGGGCAACATCACTTTTAAAACTCACTTCTAAAAACTCTCACTTTAGTAAATTTAAACTGAGTTGTTTAAAAAAAAAAATCATTTAAAATTTTGCCATGACTCAGTATACATTTATGAATGTTGTAGAATTATAAATGTCCAACAGTGTATTTTTTTTTACAGTTAATCCCAGCAAAATCCAGACTCGGGGTGTGCAGAATTACACATGTTTATTAAAACATCATATCCAGATCTCTCTGGTTTAGCAGAGCAAAGGCATGAGTAAGGTTTTGTTTTTTTTAGCCAAAAATTAAAAAACTAGAGGATTACATACAGACACCTGTGTCACCCATGTTACAATAATCCAGAGACACTGCGTAAACTGTAGCCTGACACTCAAATTGTCAGTCATCTACATTTAAACAGATGTGTCAAAAACCATGTTTATTTACAAATAATCCCCCACACACACAAACTCACAAACACCTAATGACTAAAACAGTTGTGCTAATTTTTCCAACACAGTATTGAAATTAGGACTTAAAACTTCTTGGCAGCCAATTAAAAAAAACAAAAAAAAAGATGTCAGCAGACCTTAAAATGAAACAGTAAATATAACATAAACACACACGCAGACACACAGAAAGGCATACACAACACAAAGCATACACCACGCAATGCATATACAATGCATTACTTACTTTGGCGGTTATCCGCCAGCAATTGATCCAGGAGGGCCAGGGTCCGCCTCCGGAGATCCAACCACCTCCTCTCCAGCTGCACTACAGTTCGGTGGAAGCCCATGCGGTGGAGCGTCCTCCTCACCTCCGCGTACGCCCGCATTTTAATGCGATTGGGCACATGCGGACCCACGGGCCCCAGTCCATCATGTCTGTGAGGACGCGCAGCTCCCGTCTGCTAAAACTGGAGGCTCTCATGATGGCAATGACAAATATTACAGTGTGCAAACTTTATATCAACTAGGGTGCAGTCTGATTGGTTGGCCATTCAAAAATGGAGGATAAACACATGACATTTGTTGATTTAATACATCTATAACAACACACCTATCATACATCATGTGACTCACCTCATTCCACAGCTAGGAAATGTGCGGCCAGTAGTACACTCCCAACACTACGCAGCCCCTTGTGAAAGTGTTTGGAATTGTGAGGGGCGCTTTTAAAGGGTGTGTTTGTCGCTTGTGCATTGTGTAGTGCACTGCGTGGGAGTGGCGCACAGTAGCAGGCGCGTATGCATATTGCTATAAATAGTAATGCCAGATTTGTAAAAAATTGCAGTCATGGATTCTGAGGAGGCCAGTGTAGAGGACTGCATGATTGATATACGTGATTTTCTGGACGAATTTGGTTTGGGAATAGCATCAGAAATTTAAGTTGTGGACACACTTCCAGATGTGGCAGAGAAAAGTGTGCCTGAGCCCACACCAGATGATCCTCCTCCAGCACCTACAAACACATCACCTCCAAATGTGGCTGGCCTATCAGATGGAACGATACAAGGTCAAGTCAAACTTTGTCGGGTTACAGATACCCTCATCCAGGTGGCACTAACCAGATTCACTTTTGGACATAAGATTCCTTTTTCTGTAGGGAAAAAAATCTGGGTGAAATTTGCCAAGATCATCAATCGGAAGAACTCCACTCATTTTGAGGCATCTTTTCTTCGTAAAAAGTAAGTTTTATCATAAAATGTACATTTTTCAGATACTGTCGACAAAATGTTTTATTTTACTCGTTTACTAAACCAAAAATTAGTTTAAATAAAAAAAGGTCAATATAACTATATCACTCAAAACAAAATGTTGTTGCATAAAAATAATTGAAGCTAAATTTATCAAAAGGTGGAGTGACCTTTGCAGTTGACTCAAGTCGAAGCTGAATTTGCGGAGAAAACACTTTAATGGGCCAGGGGGTCCCCTCCCTGACACCTTGGCTTTGACCCAAAGGTAACATCTACTTTTAGGGGCCTTAGATCAGAGGATAATGGAGGCAAAACTATACCATCAGGAGCCTCCACAAGATGACCCACATGCTGAGTCTGGTAATTA
The DNA here is from genome assembly GCA_031769625.1 of Taudactylus pleione. NCBI lineage: Eukaryota > Metazoa > Chordata > Amphibia > Anura > Myobatrachidae > Taudactylus > Taudactylus pleione. Next base: position 24,448,852 of record JAUIMM010000052.1, on the reverse strand, counting down.
TTTGCATACACCTGTCTCTGTATCTGTCTATTTTTGTATTACTTTAAAATAATTTTCTACCATTTTTTAGGAACTGACATGGCTGAAACCCTGCAGATGGATGGGGTGATGGCAAAACCTCCATCAATTGTGCCTCCCCCATCCTCCAAAGCCACCCTTACCCAAGTCCTGGATGGGCTTAGGGTGGCAGTGTTAAGGCAATCAGCAGCCATGGAGGCTGTACAGGCTAGCATGTTGGAGCAAAACTCCTTTCTAAGGACCATAAGCCAAGATGTCAGGGAGATCAAAGAACATCTGCCAGGCCCAATAGAAGGTGAGGTGGACCAGTGCCCTGCTGTGGCTGGACCGAGCACCCAGCAGGGTCCATGACGGTCCACCCGGATCTGTAAATTCAGCTTACTGGAGTCGGCTACAAAGAAGAAGAATCCGATTGATGATCTTGAATTTATTTTACCCAGAACTTTCCAAATGTATGTACAAAAATCTAATCTGGTTAATGCCCCTGGAAGGCCCACAAGGAATATCTTGATATTGTATCGTTCCATGTGATGGGCCTGCCACATTTTGAGGTGATGTGTTTGTAGGAGGTGGAGGAGGCACATCTGGTGGCGGCACAGGCACACTTTCCTCACCCACATCTGCAAGTGTGTCCACATCTTCATTTTCTGATGGTAATCCTAAACCAAATTCGGCCAGAAAATCATGTATTTTAATGAATGAAATTCTTTGATTTTTTTAAAATAAAAACTTATTTTCAATGATGCATTTATCAAAAATATTAATTCTAACTATTATGGATTTTGAATTCTAAAAAAAAAAATAAAAAAAAAATAAAGTTTCAATGAAAGAATGTTTTTTTGTACCTTCTTCCAACATAAAAAAAAAAAAATACTATGGTACAACAAATCCTGCCCTGACCTGCAACAGTATTGCTAAAAAGGCATGTATATACTCTGGAATGGCATGCTGGGATGTGCAGTTCCACAACAGAAGAAACACTTTCACTTTAAAAACAACAAAAAGCAAAAAAACATGTATTTGTGAACTTTAAAAATATAGGGACTATTGTTTGTGAATTAAAAGTTTTTTGGGATTGGTATCTTTCTTAATATCCAAATAACAAACAAAAAGAGAAAAAAAATATATGCTAATTTAAGCATCCACTTTGCTATTATACAATGCAATGAGTAAAAGGTGTTAAGCTGGCCACACACTAGACCAACTTACATCCAACCAGCCAACTTGTTGATTGGTTGGAATGAAAATCTGGTAACGTATGGGAGTAAATAATGATCAGCAATTTGCTCCTAAATGCCAGAAAACAGATGAAAATGGTAATTCAAACAAGTTTCTTAAATGTTTGATCTAAACTAATTGTTTAAACAACAGTTTTGGTCCATTTTCCAGTGTTTGGGAGCAAATTGCTGATTGTATTCCTTACCAGATTTTCATTCCAACCAATCAACTAGTTGGCTGGTTGGACAGATAATCTTTAGATGTGTTGCCAGCTTTATGGTGCATACACACGATCAGATTTTTCCTTCAGATATGAACGATAACGATTTAAAAATCGTTCAGTCGTTCATATCTGAAGAAAAATCGTTCATATCTGACATGCCTGAACGATGGACGATCAACGATGCGCGTTCCCGATGGTCAGATAACGATTTCTGACATCTGATGTGTTTGCAGTCAGACTTGGACGATTCCATTCATTTTAATGCAGTCAAAAATCGTTCAGTCGTTCAAATCGTTCAAATCGTTCAAAACTTTGGTAAAATCGTTCAAATCGTTCAATCGTTCAGTCGTTCATCTGACAAATCTGACAAGTCTGACAAATCTGACCGTGTGTATGCTCCATTACTCTATTAATTGACTGCATACATCGGCAGTGGAAGAAACCATCGGTTGCACACGCAGTGCTTGTGGTAGACCCTGGGCTACCGCAAGCACTGCGAGTAGTTCCATCATAATAGATGCGAACTGACGTGTACAATGACGTGGCCTTTAAATTATGCACGCCCTTAAAACTCCATTTTGACAGCCAGACACGCCAGCGTTCGCAGCACCACTCCCCGTTCACAAGCACCTTCCTCTATTACCACCCACAAACGACACTGTCACTCAAAGTAGCGGCAAGTCTGTGTACTACGAGCGCACGATTCCCCATCGCTGAAGTTGCGCTGCGCACGCGCATTGCGAATTATACGCATGCGCACTGAGCAAAAATAGCCTGGCAGCGAACGGGTCTGAATCAGGTCCATAGTGTTGTAGTGCCAGGGTTCAAGGGTTATTCTGGGAAAGCATGCCCAAATTGGGCTGTAATCCACTGCTGACTGATTAGCACAAGGAGTGCTCAGACTTTTATGTTTGTTTATTTATTTTATGTTATGTGCCTGTATGTGTGCAGGCCTAAACTCACATATGCTAAGATGCAGTGTTTGCTGCTATTAAAAAGCCACTGCTTTACCAAAAATACCTGCCTGTCTGTAATCCTCATTTCAATACCCCGTGTTACATGTGGTGGCCTGTACGGGGACCTCTGCACTGCTTTGTCACAGTGTATATGCCAGCCGTTTCCAGTGTGGAAAAGGACCTGACAAGGCAGAAAGTTTGGTATAGCTGAGTATGGTTGGTGAACCAGAAAAAACAAAGTTATATTAAGGACACTGTAACTTTCTATGCATTGTGTAAAAGTTGTTTATATGTACTGTAAAAAAGTTACTTTGTTTCGTTTTTACTAAGGTGCTTGAGATATAACAAATGCTGATTAGTATCTTCACCAGCTAGTATGCTGTCTAATTAAGTTCACCTGTTGACTGAAGAGCAAGACACACGTATTACTAAAGGTGCATACACACGTAACGATTTTGTAACCAACGATTATCTTTCAGATTATCTGACAGATTTTCCCTTGAAAAGTGAACGATTTTTTGAAGTGTACTGAATGATTTTTACAATGAACGAAAAATGTTCCTTCCCTTAATGAAAATCGTTATGTTGGACAATCTTGAATGAACTACAAACTACAAACGGGAGCTCACTTGAATGGTTTTCGTTCATTGTTGTAACTCAGAAACTGAACGATTTTTTGAACGATTGAACAATAACGACGTCGTTATAGTTAAATCGTTCAAAAAAATCGTTACGTGTGTACGCACCTTAAGGTAAGCACTGCAGTGCTGAAAGAGAAAAAGACAGGTTTTTTTTGTGTTCTGTTTAACCCCTGCATTGCTGAAAAAAAAGAGATATTTATTTTTTCTGTATCAAACATGAATTACAATTGCTTTGCTGAAGAGATATATTTATTTGTGTAAACTGGCTTGCTATCTAAAAGCACCTACACTTGTACATACTATTCGCACTATAAAAATGGAGAAAGTTTTTCGCACTATGGTAAATTTGTTGGGACTCTCACCAAAAGAAAGAGGAACAAATGTCAGTTAGTGATCCATACAATGGGCACAACAGGTGCTGGGCACCTGAAGAAAATGTCTGCCTCAGATTACCCAGAGGTGATATTTGAGAGGGTGGCAAGCATTTAAAATGGCCAGCAGATACTTGGGCTGATAGATTTGCCCCCTATCTCACTGATGAGGCTCAGAAAGCGAATGCTGATCTGTCCTCTGCTAATGCAGATAAATATGACTTAGTCAAAAGTGCTATTCTGGCCAGGTCAGGTCTCACTCCTTCTGGGAAAGCGCAGCGCTTCCACGAATGGGCCCTACTACCAGGGGTCCCTATTCGAAAGCAGGATGCAGAACATCGCCAGACAGGGGCAAAGTTGGCTCCAGTCAGAAGATCATACTGTGGCTCAGATTGTAGAGACGGTGGTTGTTGACCAGTGTATAAGAACCCTAGGATGGAATATGCAGCGCTGGGTTATACACGCTGATCCTCAAAATCTAGAGGAATTAAGTACAGTGTTGGAGTAGTATGAGACCGAAGGAAATATGACAAAAATGCCAGAAAAGAAACTAGGGAATGAGTGACCCATTAAGATAGCACACCATTGGCCTGTGACCCAGACTGTCACCCCTCCTCAAGGACCACCGCTGGAGATGCCAGGGTCGTTTGCTACGAGTGCGGTGAGCCACGTCATATAAGGCGGGACTGTCCCAGAATAAAAATAGTCACCAAACAAGTACTTATTAAAATCCCTCCCTGCTGAACTCCACTAGTGTGCTAACCATGTGTTAGTAATGTTTCCTTTCTAAATCTAATGAGGTGTGATAATGAGCATAGCTATCGTGGATTATCAAGGAACTACTATCTGGTCAAGCCACACTGAGGACTTGGGGCTCCATTTATCAATGTACTTAATTACCTGCAACATATTTTGTTTAGTATTGCAGTGATACTGACGAATATTCCACTGGTATTCAGCATTATTCACCTCTCCAGCGAGGTCCTCAGCAGCGTCTTCTACTCTGTTGCTGGCAGCCTATTGCTGCTAGCGATGGGTTTCTGTCTTAAGCGCATGACACTTTCACGCAGCAGTACCTGGAAGGTTTAGCTGATGCTGGAAAGACTGCTGTCTGGTCCCCAAGTGTTAGAGAACTAAAGTCTTCATTGCAACAATTAAGTTGACTGATGTTTCTTACAGTTTTATTTTTACATATGCTACATAATGTACATAACATTCCACGGATTCTCTTAAGGATACATTTATTTGAACTTACTTTGCATTGCCCTCAATCCCTGCATTTTTCCGTATATATTTTCTTTTAGTCTTTGTTAACTGAAATTAAAAAACAACTAATATATCAACACAGTACATTAACAAGCTATCATTGTGAAGTTCTATATATAAACAATTAGCATTCCACAGCACATGAGATTAGGCAATGTAGAAAATAACTGAAACACTGAGATACATACTGTAAGAAAAAGTAATAAAGATTTATTTAATCTGAGAAACAAGCTGCAATACTGGCACAGTAGACTAAAATGTCTATATTATTTGCATCTTCTGCAGTTTGCTCTTGAATACAGTAGCTCCATTAGATAGAAGCTGACACGTCACATGAGGCAGGCCAAGACAGGCTACAGTAGTCTATCTTCGATTCTTACGGCTTATGTTTGTGTGTGTGTATATATACTTTTTAATAATGTTCCAAACAGTTGATTTGGCCACACCTAGTGTTTTTGCTATCTCTCTGATGGGTTTGTTTTGATTTTTCAGCCTAATGATGGCTTGCAGCACTGATAGTGACAGCTCTTTGGATCCTCATATTGAAAGTCGACAACTGATTCCAAATGCAAACGTCACACCTAGAATCAACTCCAGACCTTTTACCTGCTTAATTGATAATGAAATAACGAGGGAATAGTTCATAACTGTCCATGAAATAGCTTTTGAGTTGATAGTCCCATTTCTTTTGGCCCCTTAAAAAGTGGGAGGCACGTATAGAAACCGTTGTAATTCCTACACTGTTCACCTGCTTCGGATGTAATTACCCTCAAATTAAATCTGAAAGTCTGCAGTTAAAGCACATCTTGTTTGTTTCATTTCAAAGCCATTGTGGTGGTGAATAGAGGCCAAAATATGAAAATTCTGTGATTGTCCCAATATTTATGCACCTGACTGTGTGTGTGTGTGTGTGTATATATATATATATATATATATATATATATATACATACATACATAATCCAAAAACAAGAGGCGGCACTTAGAGACTGCAAATCAGTGTACCTGGTCTTGGGTGTTTAATGCGTGATTGACATTTTGGGGGTCGCGTCCCCTTCCTCAGGACGTTATGCTGAGTGCCACCTCTTATTTTTGGATACTATGTTGGGGGGCACAGACCCCCCGAGGAGGGCACCAGAGCCAGTCACGCACCTGATGTGGGTAGGCGATGGGAGTGCTGGGGAAAATTGGAGTGATTTTATATATATATATATATATATATATACACACATACAGGTTGAGTCTCCCATATACAAAGTGCTTGGGACCAGGGGTATTTTGGATAACGGAATATTCCGTATTTTGGAATAATTGCATATCAAAATGAAATATCTTGGGAATGGGACCCCAATATACACACATAATGCATTTATGTGTTATATACACCCAGCCATTTTATACAATATTTTCAATAATTTTGTGCCTCAAGCAAAGCTTGTGTACATACATGAAATAAATTTATGTTTCATTTACACCCTATACACACGACCTAAAGGTAATTTTATACCATATTTTTGTTAATTTGTGCCTTAGACAAAGTTTGTGTACATTGAACCATCAAAAATCAAAGGTTTAATTATCACAGTCATGCCAAAATTATTCTGTGTTTCGGAATATTTGGATATGGGAGACTCAACCTGTGTGTGTGTGTGTGTGTGTATATATATATATATATATATAAAATAAAGTGATAACAAATGCACATGTACCATATAGGTAACCCAAAGAAATGCCTTGGGTATATCTCGTTTGGTATGTACGATCTTTCCATATGTGTGATGAATCTCAATTTCCAAGCATCTTAGGATCTCCAAGCCATGTGAACATGAAATATACCATAATATAGTGTACTAACATTTGAAACACTTAAAAATTCAAATGACAATCGTACATTTTAAAGTGCGCATACATTGTTTAGTACAATTAGAGCTTGTAGGGTTTTTTTTTGCACTAAACAATTTGGGCAGTTTACAATGCTTATGTTTACAATGCTTTTGGTTATGTGTGTTTCAGAACTATCACCTATGAGAAACATACAGATGTGTCCTTGCTCATCTAGCCCCATACGGCATGCAGCGCGATATGCCTGGCGTGAGTTAGCCGTCAGGTCCCGTACAACTCTGCTAGCGTCGGTCGTCTTTTCAGACTGTGCTAAATAATTTGATATTTGACACTTGTGTATCTGTGTGTGACTGAAACTGTAAATGGAAGTTGGTGTTGAAAAAAGCTGCGGCCGCTGCATTGAAGCACTTCATATGCTGATTGACTCAGTCGCACACAAATATACAAGTATCACATAATCTCATGGTACATCCAACTCACATCACATTGCGATTTAGACACATATTCGGCAATAAAAGACGCCTGGTCCTCGCAGAGTCTCACAAAACCAGATGTGCAGAGAGGGGCTGTTTGATGTGAATGCAGCAAGACGAGTGAGGACACATCTGTAGGATCCTTCCTAAAGGCTGCCAACTGAAGTTTTGTGGAGATATTCACTTATAATATACAGCGTGGGGGAGAGACCTGACTCAGGGGGATTCCAGAGATCCCACTCAGGAGGATAAATAGCTGGGATCCTACAGAGAAAGTAAGTTTTGGTTTTGTATGTGATCTACTGTATCTAGTCTCTCTTGAGGGGATTTCTACATTTATCTATCTATCTACAGTGCACCCGGAAAGAATTCACAGCGCTTCACTTTTTCCACATTTTGTTATGTTACAGCCTTATTCCAAAATGGAATAAATGCATTTTTGTCCTCAAAATTCTACACATAATACCCCATAATGACGACGTGTAAAAAGTTGTACATAAGTATTCACAGCCTTTGCCATGAAGCTCAAAATTGAGCTCAGGTGCATCCTGTTTCCACTGATCATCCTTGAGATGTTCCTACAGCTTAATTGGAGTCCACCTGTGGTAACTTCAGTTGATTGGACATGATTTTGAAAGGCATACACCTGTCCCACACTTGACAGTCATGTCAGAGCACAAACCAAGCATGAAGTCCAAGGAATTGTCTGTAGACCTCCGAGACAGGATTGTCTCGAGGCACAAATCTGGGGAAGGGTACTGAAAAATATCTGCGGCTTTGAAGGTCCCAATGAGCACAGTGGCCTCCATCATCCATAAATGGAAGAAGTTCGGAACCACCAGGACTCTTCCAAGAGTTGTCGGGCTGTCTAAACTGAGCGATCGGGGGAGACGGGCCCTAGTCAGGGAGGTGACCAAGAACCCGATGTCAGAGCTACAACATTTCTCTGTGGAGAGAGAACCTTCCAGAAGGACAACCATCTCTGCAGCACTCCACAAATCAGGCCTGTATGGTAGAGTGGTCAGACAGAAGCCACTCCTTAGTAAAAAGCACATGGCAGCCCACCTGGAGTTTGCCAAAATGCACCTGAAGGACTCTCAGACCATGAGAAACAAAATTCTCTGGTCTGATGAGACAAAGATTGAACTCTGTGGCGGCAATGCCAGGTGTTATGTTTGGAGGAAACCAGGCAACGCTCATCACCAGGCCAATATCATCCCTACAGTGAAGCATGGTGGTGGGCGCATCATGCTGTGGGGATGTTTTTCAGTGGCAGTAACTGGGAAACTAGTCAGTAGAGGGAAAGATGAATGCAGCAATGTAGAGACATCCTGGATGAAAACCTGCTCCAGAGCACTCTTGACCTCAGACTGGGGCGACGGTTCATCTTTCAGCAGGACAACCTTAAGCACACAGCCAAGATATCAAAGGAGTGGCTTCAGAGTCCAGACTTGAATCCGATTGAACATCTCTGGAGAGATCTGAAAATAGCTGTGCACCGATGCTTCCCATCCAACCTGATGGAGCTTGAGAGGTGCTGCAAAGAGGAATGGGCGAAACAGCCCAAAGATAGGAGTGCCAAGCTTGTGGCATCATATTCAAAGACTTGAGGCAGTAATTGCTGCCAAAGGTGCATCAACAAAGTGTTGAGCAAAGGCTGTGAATACTTATGTACATGTGATTTCTTAGTTTTTTTTTTTTAAATTAAATTTGCAATAATCTGAAAAAAACTTTCTACACGTTGTCATTAAGAGGTATTGTGTGTAGAATTTTGAGGCCAAAAATTAATTTATTGCATTTTAGAATAAGGCCGTAACATAGCAAAATGTGGAAAAAGTGAAGCGCTGTGTATACTTTCCGGATGCACTGCACAGTCTCTCTCTCTCTGAGGGGTTTCTACATCTATCTATCTATCTATCTATCTATCTATCTATCTATCTATCTATCTGTCTATAGTGTCCCACTTTCTGGGGAGTTTCTACATCTACTGTATCTATCTACAGTCTCTCACTCTATGGGGGTTTCTAAAACTATCTACAGCAGGGATGGGGAACCTCAGGCCCGGGGGCCGTATAAGGCCCACGGAATTATTTGGTCAGCCCTCTGAACTATTTTCTGCTACTGTAGCCTCATCTGGCTAGCAGGGTGCCTAGAATGGCCTATTAGGGCGGTTTCTACAGTCTCTCAAACTCTATGGGGTTTGTCTTTTATCTATCTATCTACAGTCTCTCACTCTCTGGGGGGTTTCTACATCTATCTACAGTCTCTCACTCTCTGGGGGGTTTCTACATATATCTATCTATAGTATTTACAGTGTCTCACTCTTTGGGGGGTTGCTACATCAACAGTCTCTCACTCTCTGGGGGTTTCTACATATATCTATTTATTGATCTACAGTGTCTCACTCTCTGGGGGGGTTTCTATATCTATCTATCTATCGTCTCTCACTCTCTGGGGGGTTTCTACATTTAGCTATCTATCTACAGTGTCTCACTCTTTGGGCCGTATTCAATTACCAGCAAAAAGCAGTTTTCGGCGAAAAAGTTTCGCCGATGACGTCATTTCGCCAGCGGAAACTTACCCCTGTATTCAATTGTGGCGACATTTCGCCGGTGCGAAAACGCAATGCAATGTACCATGCGGAAACATTTCACCTATGAATAGCTGTCGGTAAAAAGTGTAGAATTGCGGTTTGGGGTGCAATGGTGGGGAAACCACCCTGCACCCTTAAAACAGGTCCCCAAAAGGTAAACTGTGTCAAAAAATAAAAATAATAAAGAACACCCCAAAAATGTCTGCCTTTGAAAAAGTACAAAGTTGGGATACAAACTTAAAAACTAGCGAAATAGACTTTAGGGGTTCTGCAAGTATGGGGGAGGTGTTTTTTTGATTGCAGGTGGTTGCTGAAGGTGCATTTTTTAAGTTTTTTAAAAGCACACTTTTGCAATTTTTAACCGTGCTTGCACCCATTTTCATGTACCCCAAAGTTGCTGGGACTAGTTATTTTCTCCAAAAAAACCCTAAGCTAATGAGAGCATTTCAGTACCCCAAATAGCTTCAGCAGGGCTATTCGGGGGCATCTACCATGATCCCCAATGTTAGTGTATCTTTTGGGGGGTGTCAGGCTGATTTCCCCAAATCTGACAGCACTTTTCGCCTGTAGATAAGAAAAAAGAAAAAAAGAAGGCTCTTTTTTGGGGGCACTTCTTTATGAATAATTATTGACATAAAATTTAACTTTTAATGTATTCCATTAAAATTTGAACTACAAGGTATATACAAACAATACAAAACGAGTAACATAACACATAAAATCTTGTGTCACACTATATTAATACTGTGGGCCTGATTCAGAGCCGCTCGTAAGCGGCAGTACGCTCGTTCCGAGCGATGTTCGCACTTCTGCGCATGCGTACGGTTTATAATACGCATAGGCGAACCAGTCAGTGCCACCGAAAAACGTTTGTTCGCTATATAGCGAATGCCTGCTACTTTGAGTGACAGGATGAGGCGTATGTGGGTGGTAACAGGGGAAGGTGCTTGAAAACGGGGAGTGGAATTAAGAACGCAGGCGTGCTTAAAGGTCAAAACGGGCGTTTTATGGGTGTGCATAATTAAAACAGCAGCGTCATTGACCACGTCACCTGGTTGTTTTATATTCAAAACTGCTCGCAATATAGTGTTAGGAAAAACCAACCACAAGAATAGCGAGCAGTTCATACGCTGATCGATGTACTCGATTAATCTAATAAATAGCGGACATGACGTATGATGCGAGCGGCCAGGGGGCGTATTTTTCAAATAAACGTCCGCAAGTTTTGTTCGCTCGTTCAGACATGGCGACGTGAACAGACCGCAAAGAGCGAACGGTTCATTTGAATAGCCACCACCTTTTTCTGAACGAGCAAGCGCTAATTGCGTCCGGCTCTGAATCAGGCCCTGTGTCCTAGGATATAAATATATTCAGAATTCCAGTCAATTAGACAAGAGTGTATTGTTTAATACACAGTAGAGGTATTAGATCCACATAAATACCTTCTATTGGTTAAGTTAATCACCGTTAGGACACATATGCAACATCATAAATAGTACAGCGAAGAGCGAAAATATCAGATCATTTTTTAGAACAGTTTGTTCACAATATTCATAAACCTCCAATATATATTTTTCTGAAAAGAGATATGTAAATGCTCAGCAGTATTATCATGAAAATATTTCTACACATCTGTCTCTCACATCTGTAGACTGCCTACAATTATGCATGCTAAGAGCCCCTCAAAAAAAGGGGAAAGCAAATAATGATGCAATATGCTGGGATTGATTCATACATGAACTGCTATAATACAATATTTACAATATAATTTATATAAGCATATGATAGTGAATCTATTTTATTCTGTCATACTTCTTTAAAAAGTCAAGTTGTCCAGTCACCTGGATGACAGTGATATATATTGAATGACAATAATGAGATGGTTCCGTTTATAACATAGTACACACCTCGGAAACACAGTCGCTATATGGTGTTTCTATTCAAACATATGTACAAGATAGTATGTCCTTATCATTATTGAACATCTGCAATATGTGTGGATTCTATGCTTGTCCAAGTAAAAAATATGATAGCAGAATCATGACAGTCTGGAGTGCAGGCATGGAGGTCTGCATAATATGATACAATTATTGCGATTATTAGCCAGTGCAATATTAAGCATACCAGCACCTTAGGAGTTAATCCTATTTGAATATAAGACTGACACTCTGTTGAATGGATATCCATCACACTCGTGATGAACATAGAATACTAGATGCTGAATGGCTCTGTGGATACATGTGACCGAGACAGGTGGTCACGTGCGTTACAGAGCCAATGAAAATTGATGTCCCGCGATCATGTGATCAGAACACTTACCAGGAAGTGTGTATAAAAGGTAAGAGCGGAGCTGCTGCACTACATGCGATGGTGAACAAGCCTGCAATGGGCAAAATGCGCGTCCAGGGACTTTGATTTATCTTGGTCAGGCTAGTGCACTAGCCGACCTTCTCCCTCCACTCTGACTCATCTGAAGGGTAATTGTATCATATTATGCAGACCTCCATGCCTGCACTCCAGACTGTCATGATTCTGCTATCATATTTTTTACTTGGACAAGCATAGAATCCACACATATTGCGGATGTTCAATAATGATAAGGACATACTATCTTATACATATGTTTGAATAGAAACACCATATAGCAACTGTGTTTCGGAGGTGTGTACTGTTGATTTTAAAATGAACCTCTATATACCCCTGCCTATACCTTCTTAAATCCTTCCTATAAACCTCTAAGAATAACGCTAATTTGCGTACGCAGTCTGACCGTAAATAAAGACAGGAGTGGAATCTGTGGTTCCAACGCACAAGTATTATTCAGGTAAAAGTACAGTCAGTTACACGCTATAATCTGTTTACAATAAGCGCAAATAAATACAATGAGAGACAGAGAGAGAGAGACAAAGAGAGAGACACACTTTAGGCGCAAAAGGAAATTATACAGACCCCAAGTAACAGTATACATACGCTGCGCCTCCGGACCCAGAGATAGACCTCAGACTAGAGACCCTCAGTTCATACAACCTTCAGCATGGACTCCCTAACCAGTATTCGGACACATGTATTTATCCCCCCCAGACTAAAACAGGACAAAGGAGAAATTTCCTGCTGATGTCATTGGTTCCAAAAGGAGAAGCATATGTTACAGTACATTTAACAGGCTGATTCAAATAGACTCCCCCTGCCTCTAACAGCAGGGGAATCTTTCTAGTAACACCTTCTGTACATTCCAAGTTTAAACATTTTGTTGCTTGTAGGTTCTGCGATCCATAACTTGAGTTTGCATGATGCAATCTCTCCACCGATAATACCGGAATGCTGTAAAAAGCGTATGCATCAGAACGAGACCAAACACAACTTGCTTATCATGTATAATACCTTAGTTATCAAAAACCTTTTTATCCCCACATTGCAACTAACTTAACCGACTTAAATCATACATTTTGATGCTTATGGAACCTTATGTGTGAATATGAAATGTGTGAGTATTCGGGGTTTGATATAAAGACATATTTAATGTATGTGTGAGGATGAGTGCATTTGTCTCTAACATTTTAGCATGCTGGGCCAGATAGTTCTACATCTCCTGTCAGCAGGCCCTCCCACCTTTCCTGTGTCATTGCAGGAAGCTTGCTTATTTATTCTAGCCAAACCACCCGTAGTGAACAAACACTATGCAGGAAGCTTATCTACACAAGCCAGTTGTCACCTGGCCACTTGCTTAATGTAATACTGCAAAGCCATTTCTGGAATATATCCCTTATAATACGTAAAGTAATGAAATAGGCTTTTAGTGAATCGCCATAACATATGATAATGGTCACAGATGCATTCGCATGATGCTAATGGTATTATCGCCACATGTACTAAAATGTGAGTTTATCTAAAATGGCACTTAGGCGGCCATTCGCAAAATGGCGTCTTGCGATCGCATTTCTAAAATGGAGTCTTGCGGCCATTCGCAAGATGGCGTCGCTGCGATTAAATTTTAAACTGAACTTGTCTCAGCCAATTATTCAGCTTCGACAGTCCACCCTTTGATAGCAAACAAAATGCTATCACAATCTACTATATAAATTTATTTTAGGCTTACATTTACATATTATTTAGTGTTATTATGGGATGGCACAAGGTGGTTCTTAATCCATCAATAATATGTCTCTGGGTGGGGACATAAAACTACTATTATACGCACACCGCGGATCTTGGGAGAACATGTGACAGGTGTGGGAATGCACCAGTCTTATAACAGCAGTCTTGAAGGGGAATTTGAGACTTTACATTATCTGAGGTGTTCTATAAATAACATTTCAATAATATCTTCTATGCATGTCTAAATATTATACATTAAATGATGGTACTTCCTAGCTCAGGGTTGTAATGCAGTTCTGTGTCTACCTCGGTATTCATACTGGCCACTATCATAATTTCATTCTTTCGTTTTACTCTATTTTTACATTTTCCACACTTCAACACAATAGGAACACACCGGACGCATATGCCAATTACTATGATGACAATCAGTATAAGGATCAAGAATTTGCCTATGCTGGCGATCACTTCCTGGACCCATTCCCCTAGACCTGAGAACCATTTCACTGGGTTCAGCCATGACACCCATCCTTCTATCTTTTCCCCTGCTTCAGCCACTGATGCATTATGGTTCTTACGAAATTCCCACTTTAGCTGCAGAATCTCATCCATCTTCTGGTCTATCACCTCCTTAGGGTCGCTGGTATCATTGGTGACATAAGTGCAACATTTTACTCCAAATTGGGTGGCTAACGTTACACAATACCCTCCAGTAACAGCAGTTAAATAATTCAACACTAGCCTGTGTTGCAAAAGTTCTTTCTTGTACGCTTGCAACTCTCCCTGTGTACCTGAATGTGTCATCGTACATCTCGGTGATATTATCTATTAATTTAGCAAGTTCCTGGATATATCTAAAATTTAATGTACCCCTAGCAATCCTGGTGGGATCCAGGGCGACTAAAACTTGGAAGCCAGTTGTCTCACTGATTAACTGAGTGGCTTTATGCATATCACCAGGTATCATATTTCTCTTGCCTCTGTTCATATTGTGTGTGAAGATATGGTGACAGTGTGTTTTTATGTATTCCCAACATTTCAACATGTGTGAGGGTCATAACTTCTGGAAGTATTTTTCCCAAATAACATAACAATTACAATACTAAAATTGGAAAGACACTCCCCTGATTGGCATTGCACTCCTCCTTTCTCAACTCCATCAGTACTGCCATCAGTTCCCGTTTCCTCAATCGGTCCCCCATAACAGAAACTGGATATTCCCGAACCGACCAGGATGGTGAACACTCTAAAAGAGAATATGAGAATGAACACAGCAGGCCCGTCCATTTTAACAACAAGTCCTGCAAAAATTTCTCTCGGTTCAGGTATCTCACTACGACCTTTTCAATCCTCCCGGAACAAGCTCATGAGCGACAGGTCCACACTATCAGCCTTGTCTCCGCCTTGTTTCTCCACCGGTTGATTGACCTTTTTGCAGTGAGTGGAATGGACCCAGGTATCTCTCTCAGCCACCTTCAAAGATGTAGTACTCGTCAGCAGCACCTGGTATGGACCTTCCCACCGATCAGTCAAACAACCTGAACGCAAGAAATTACTGATCATTACATATTCTCCAGGTTCAACATCATGACAGTTAGTTTCAAGCATATCATTAGACAACAATTTCAGTTTCTACTGCTGTTGCTTTAACTGCCTACTCATTGATATAAGATACTTTACAGTTACCGTAAATACTTCGCTGTTACCCTTCAAGTCTTCCTGGGGACTTATAATCAAATGAGGTTGTCTGCCGAATAGTATTTCAAATGCGGACAGATTCAGAGGAGGTCCAGGAGTGGTTATTATGCTATGTAGGACCAAGGGTAACGCTTCTGGCCATCCTAGTCCAGTTTCTGCCATGATTTTACTTAGCTTATTTTTAATAGTCAAGTTCATCCTCTCTACCTTGGCACTGGCTTGCGGTCGGTAGGGGGTGTGAAGTCGGCTATTAACACCCATCAGCTTACACATATTTTGAAAAACATCACCTGTGAAATGAGTACCCCTGTCACTCTCAATGATTTTAGGGATACCGTACCTGCATACAAATTCCTGAACTATTTTCTTGGCAGTAAACGCAGCAGTATTAGTGGCTGCTGGGTAGGCCTCAACCCAATTGGAAAATAAGTCTGTGCACACTAATACATACTTAAGGTTCCTGCAGGGTGGTAATTGGATGAAATCAATTTGTATCACCTGGAAAGGTCCATCGGTCGGTGGAATGTGGGACGGTTCGGTAGGGATCGCTTTCCCTATGTTCTTTCTCAAGCAGGTCAGACAGGACATTGCTATCTTCTCTGCTTGTGAAAAAAAACCTGGTGCGCACCAGTATGCCCTCACCAACTTGCACATACCCTGTTTACCCAGGTGAGTCAGACAGTGTGCTGCCTCAGCCAGGCTGGGGTAATATGCCTTGGGGGCTACTGGCTCACCATGTCCGTCCCTCCAGAGCCCAGAGGACTCTTGCCCACACCCCTTGGACTTCCAAATGGATTTTTCCTGGATTGAACACACATTTTGCATCTCAATTAATTTCAGCATATCAATGGTTTGGAATGACATAATGTTTCAATTGAAGACATTTTTAACCCTGCTGCCCATTTTGCAGCTTCATCAGCTCTGTTGTTGCCCAGTGACACCGGGTCATCCTCACATGTGTGGGCTTTGCATTTAATTACTGCCACTGCTTTGGGCAGTTGGATTGCTTCTAAAAGATGTTTTATATGTCGGGAATGTGCAACTGGTGTGCCTGCTGCTGTCATAAAATTTCTCAGACGCCATAGGGCCCCGAAATCGTGCACCACCCCGAATGCATACCTTGAGTCAGTGTAATTGTTAGCAGATTTGCCTGCTGCCAGTTCTCATGCTCTAGTCAGTGCTACTAACTCTGCCACCTGGGCTGAGTGAGGAGGACCGAGAGGGTTTAGCTTCCATGATGTCTGTGTCATTTACAAGAGCATAACCTGTACATAATTCACCTGTCTGTTTGTCTATGACAACTCCCATCCGTATAGAAAGTTACATCCACATTCTCTAAAGGTGTGTCATGTATGTCAGGTCTAGCAGTAAAGGTCTGATTCAGATATGCATACAATCGTGAGTATCATCATGTCTGCCGAACTCACCTCCCGCCAGCAACTCTTCTCCTTCCACCCTTTGTACATCATGTTGTACATATGGTAGGTATGTTGCTGGATTCAGCGTACTGCAACGTTTGACAGTAATATTTGCAGGAGCGATTAGAGCTAGTTCCCATTTGGTGAACCTAGCCGAGGAGACGTGTCTGGTTTGAGCTGAGTTCAACAGAGCAGATACAGCATGGGGAGTGTAGACAATCATATCATGGCCCAATACTACGTCCTCACTTTTACTCACCAATAAAGCAGTAGCTGCTACACTTCTCAAACAGGTGGGGAGTGATCTTGCTATCGTGTCCAATTGGGCACTGTAGTATGCTACGGGCCTACTGGCATCACCATGTTTTTGTGTAAGGACACCTGCAGCACAACCATCGGTTTCCGTACAATATAAATCAAAAGGTTTTTCATAATCAGGTATTCCCAATGCAGGAGCTTTTGTCAGACTATCCTTAAGATTAAGAAAAGCCTGTTCTGATTCCTCAGTGTGTATGACGCGATCAGGCTTTGAGAAAGAGACTAGTTCCTGTAAAGGCAAGGCCAAAATAGAAAAACCTGGGATCCACATTCGGCAATATCCACACATTCTCAAGAAGGTACGAATTTGCTGTTGATTCTGCGGCAGTGTCATGTTTTGTATGGCCTGGATTCTATTATTTGTGAGATGTCGTAACCCCTGGGTTAGGCAGTGTCCCAAATATTTTACTCTGGGCTGGCATGGCTGTAACTTGTCCTTAGCCACTTTGTCTCTTGTATGCGAGAGATGAAGTAACAAAAATTTAGTATCATTCACACATGACATAAAAGAGTCAGAACATAGCAATAAATCGTCCATATATTAAATTAGAACTGATCCATTGGCAGGTTGAAAAGATTGTAAACAGTCATGCAATGCCTGGGAGAAAATACTGGGGCTGTCTATGAAACCTTGGGGCAATCGTGTCCATGTATATTTTACACCTCTGTATGTGAATGCGAATAGGTACTGACAGTCAGGGTGGAGAGGCACAGAGAAGACAGCAGAACAGAGGTCAATGACAGTGAAATGGGTTGCATTTGGTGGGATCTGCATCAGGATGACAGCTGGATTTGGCACTACAGGGAATTGACTCTCTACTACCTTATTTACACCTCTAAGGTCTTGCACATCCTATAACCCCTCCCACCACTCTTCTTTACTGGAAAGATGGGACTGTTGCCTACACTAGCTGTACAAACTAAAATTCCCTGTTGCAATAATCGCTCAATTATTGGAAACACCCCTAGTTCTACTTCCTGTTTTAGTGGGTACTGGGGAATTTTTGGAGCTTGCCTACCGCCTTTTAAGTTTACCATTACTGGGCTTACGTTTGCCATTAATCCAGTGTTCTGTCCATCTTTTGTCCAAAGGGAATCTGGATTTGGGACAACATTTCATCTACTTGTGATGGATTTTCTTTTAAAATGGTAGAGTGATACATTAGCCTTTGAGGAGTGTCTAACATATCCCACACCTCGTATACCATTCTCTCTGGGATATCTAAATATACACCATCAGGGGTGCAATATATGACACATCCCATTTTACATAACAAGTCTCTGCCCAGCAGGTTAGTAGGAGCCGCGGAAGCCAGGAGAAAAGAATGTCTGGTATGCAATGGCCCAATACTGACCTCTGCGGACTTTGTTAAAGGATAACGTTCCACTTTACCTGTCACACCCATTGTTGGTATTGTCTCGTTGGTCACCTGTAAATTAACGTGAGATTTCATCACTGACTTGGTCACCCCTGTGTCTACAAGAAAAGCATATTCAGTACCAGCTACATCAACCATCAAGACCGGTTCTTTCCTAGTACTTCCCGTTAACCTGACTATCTGTAGACTACAGGTATGACCTGACCCCTAGCGTTGGCTACCATTCTCCAATAAAGCATTTACAGCTACAATTGGAGCTGGTGCTTGCTGAACATTTGCTGGTCTCTGTGCATATCCCTTATGGGGGTATCCAGGTTTCCCTTGATGTGGGGTCCATACTTTTTACTGTACAGTTTCTACTTAAGTGTCCTGTTTGTTTACAATTAAAACATGTCCGTGATTCAGGTGAAAGCATGTGTTGTTGTGAAGTTTGAGCAGAGGGTAAAGGTGGTATGGGTAAGGATAGAGAGGGGAAGGGTATTGTGGGGGATAAGAAGTAGGTGGATAGCCTGGGACTTGTGGTTGCATTGGGTTAGTGGGATAGAGTTGTGTTTGTTGTTGAGTGGGGTTAGTGAGAGCACACACTCATTCTGACATGAGTGTGTGTGCAAGTGCAAGCGTGTCTGTTGGCTGTGATGTTACCATCATTCCCTCCAGAGCTTGTATACTGACAGCCATTAATATTTCGCTCTGGGTCTCCCTTTTTTGAGATGTTTTTGTCATGTTCTATGGCAGACTCTATGAGGTTATCTATTGTAAGTCCCCTCCAGCCAGGCTGTGAGGTCTGAACCCGAGTTTTTAAATTCTCTTTTAAACCGTCCATCAATATCGTGACTATCATTCCCCTGTGGTGATTGCTATCTTTAATATCTTCTATCCCAGTGTACTGAGCCTGCAGAGCCCTGTCGCAATAGCCTTCTGCAGTTTCACTCTCCTTTAGTTTGTGAAGATTTTATTCCAGTTAACTACTACTGGAAAATATACACCCAATTGAGTCACAATGCGGGAAATGTTACCTTGGCTTACTTGGTCTGTTAAGGGAACGTCGCCATCCAATACACAATCCGTGATAAATTCTGTCACGTCGGTATTGCGTGGTAGACAGGCCCTTAACACCACACGCCAATCTTTATTAGTGGGCTCATGAGAACTACCCAAATTTCTCAAAAATCTTTGACATTTGGCTAATTCCTTTTTTGGATCAGGGAAATCATTTATGATGGAATTTAGTTCTGCCCTTGTCCATGGACAATGCATTACGACTTCCCTCGTGGGCACTACACCGTTTGCATCCGCATTTCCATTCGGAACAGTTATTGTCCGAATGGGATGCAGACCGGCAGCGTTGCTACCTCTGACCTGGTTACCTGGCTGGGGGTTTAATCTGCTGCTGCTACGTATGGTATTAACAACTTCCTCAATGGGTGCAGAGTGTATTAACACTTCCCTTGCTGTTACCGATGGAGATGGCGGTACCACCCGTGATTGTGGTGATGCAGCATCTATCATTTGCACAGCATGGGAAATGGCAGACATTACAATAGGCTCATCATCTACATCATAAACATTTTCTTTATGGTTACTTGCACCTCCATCCACATAAGGTGGGGGAGGTGAGCGAGAACTGCTGGCAATACTTTCCACGACGCTACCTTGCCGCATGTGCGCGCTAATTTGCGGCTTGCCAGTATTGCAACTCAGCGTCGCGGACGTATTTTCTGGCAATGCACTCGCAACGCTAGTTTGCATCATTTGCACATTCTTAAGCCAAGCATCCCCTTCATGCTGCCAGTTTTAAACATTCAAAATAATTAATCTTTTTCTCTCGGGATCGCACCATACTGATGTGATCCTGGACATTGTCTAACACACTTTTGTCAAAACTACCAATTCTGGGAAACTAACACTCTTCCTCGTCATATTAAACCATAAATCGCAATACCTTATTGCATAAGTACCGTACTTAGTATGCATAATACGACGGGCCAATCCAATCGGAGCCTCCATTAGCAGCACATCATTGCCTAACATCTCTACTGTTTGCGTGGCTCCCATTCTAAGACAACTCCTACGCTTTTCAATAAAAATTTAAACTGGTGAAAGACAATCAAGATACTTTCACTTACCTGTGGACGATTTTAAGTCGGCGGCGCCCACAAGCCTGGATAAGATTTAGTAAGGCAACTTCCACCCCTGGATAAGATTTGAAACAGGCAACTTCCACACCCGGATCAGCTTTAGTAAGGTAACTTCCAGACCTATGAGAGTTTATATGTCGGCCACTCTCACGCACCTCTATACAACAAAGACAACATGTACACCTGCTACTGTGTATAGAACGGTAAAGCTGCTTACCGAGCGACTAGGCTAACCCTTGCACCTAGCCCTTAAGGATCATACGATACCCTTAACTTTGTTCAACAAGTATTCACTGTTACACACTTTTTTCCTGCGCAGAAAAATACACGTTTAACCCAGATATTGGTAATAGAAAAAAATTTAAACCTCAATGGCTTTGTTCAAACACGTGGCAGCAGAACCAGAAGTGCGTATACGCTATTGTGCGACCAGCCGCATACACATTAATGCGACTACCACACAACCGTATGACTTTTTAACTGCGTACGCAAAAGTGCGTCTTTTCTGTGCGCAAAACTGCGACTCAGCCGCATACTCAATACTACGGCACCCCTTTAAACGCTAGGTTCTATCAACAAAGGAAAACAAACTTTTTCCTTTCTTGTCCCTGGATTCTAGTTAGCTTCCTTTGCTCACATGAAAACGGGTAGCGATTTTTCAGCACAAAGTGGTTGCAGGAAAACCCTGCATGTGGCCACTCCACCCTTTGCTGAGACATCGATAGCCGTATGTGCCGTGTGAGTAGGTAAGTGATTTCACTGGACGAGCCCCCATCTGTTGATTTTAAAATTAACCTCTATATACCCCTGCTTATACCTTCTTAAATCCTTCCTATAAACCTCTAAGAATAACGCTAATTTGCGTACGCAGTCTGACCGTAAATAAAGACAGGAGTGGAATCTGTACAAGTATTATTCAGGTAAAAGTACAGTCAGTTACACGCTATGATCTGTTTACAATAAGCGCAAATAAATACAATGAGAGAGACAGAGAGAGACAAAGAGAGAGACAGAGAGACACAGAGAGAGACAAAGAGAGAGAGACACACACTTTAGGCGCAAAAGGAAATTATACAGACCCCAAGTAACAGTATACATACGCTGCGCCTCCGGACCCAGAGATAGACCTCAGACTAGAGACCCTCAGTTCATACAACCTTCAGCATGGACTCCCTAACCAGTATTCGGACACATGTATTTATCCCCCCCAGACTAAAACAGGACAAAGGAGAAATTTCCTGCTGATGTCATTGGTTCCAAAAGGAGAAGCATATGTTACAGTACATTTAACAGGCTGATTCAAATAGACTCCCCCTGCCTCTAACAGCAGGGGAATCTTTCTAGTAACACCTTCTGTACATTCCAACAGTTTAAACATTTTGTTGCTTGTAGGTTCTGCGATCCATAACTTGAGTTTGCATGATGTGATCTCTCCACCGATAATACCTGAATGCTGTAAAAAGCGTATGCATCAGAACGAGACCAAACACAACTTGCTTATCATGTATAATACCTTAGTTATCAAAAACCTTTATTTCTCAGCATTGCGACTAACTTAACCGACTTAAATCATACATTTTGATGCTTATGGAACCTTATGTGTGAATATGAAATGTGTGAGTATTCGGGGTTTGATATAAAGACATATTTAATGTATGTGTGAGGATGAGTGCATTTGTCTCTAACATTTTAGCATGCTGGGCCAGATAGTTCTACATCTCCTGTCAGCAGGCCCTCCCACCTTTCCTGTGTCATTGCAGGAAGCTTGCTTATTTATTCTAGCCAAACCACCCGTAGTGAACAAACACTATGCAGGAAGCTTATCTACACAAGCCAGTTGTCACCTGGCCACTTGCTTAATGTAATACTGCAAAGCCATTTCTGGAATATATCCCTTATAATACGTAAAGTAATGAAATAGGCTTTTAGTGAATCGCCATAACATATGATAATGGTCACAGATGCATTCGCATGATGCTAATGGTATTATCGCCACATGTACTAAAATGTGAGTTTAACTAAAATGGCGCTTAGGCGGCCATTCGCAAAATGGCGTCTTGCAATCGCATTTCTAAAATGGAGTCTTGCGGCCATTCGTAAGATGGCGTCGCTGCGATTAAATTTTAAACTGAACTTGTCTCAGCCAATTATTCAGCTTCGACAGTACTATGTTATAAACGGAACCATCTCATTATTGTCAGTGAAAATATATCACTGTCATCCAGGTGACTGGACAACTTGACTTTTTAAAGAAGTATGACAGAATAAAATAGATTCACTATCATATGCTTATATAAATTATATTGTAAATATTGTATTATAGCAGTTCATGTATGAACCAATCCCAGCATATTGCATCATTATTTGCTTTCCCCTTTTTTTGAGGGGCTCTTAGCATGCATAATTGTAGGCAGTCTGCAGATGTGAGAGACAGATGTACATGTGGGTGAATATATACACTGTACACACTGTAGAAATATTTTCATGATAATTAATACTGCTGAGCATTTACATATCTCTTTTCAGAAAAATATATATTGGAGGTTTATGAATATTGTGAACAAACTGTTCTAAAAAATGATCTGATATTTTCGCTCTTCGCTGTACTATTTATGATGTTGCATATGTGTCCTAACGGTGATTTACTTAACCAATAGAAGGTATTTATGTGGATCTAATGCCTCTACTGTGTATTAGACAATACACTCTTGTCTAATTGACTGGAATTCTGAATATATTTATATCCTAGGACACAGTAGTAATATATTGTGACACAAGATTTTATGTGTTATGTTACTCGTTTTGTAGTGTTTTGTATTGTTCGTATATACCTTGTAGTTCAAATTTGAATGGAATACATTAAAAGTTACATTTTATGTCAAGAAATTATTCATAAAGAAGTGCCGGCAAAAAAAGAGCCTTCTTTTTCCTTATTTACATATATGCATTTGGGCTCTGGGGAGCACCACCAACAGGAGTTATTTGTGAGACCCAACTTCTTTGGGTATATACTGATGTTAATGTTGGTAATCACTGTATTGTATTACTATTATATATCTTCTGTGCGGATACAAACCTTTTCCTCTTAGCACTTTTCGCCTGTTTGAGTTTCGCTGGGATGTGTTTTCGCCCGTGCATTTTGGTCAACTTGGGCGATATCGACCAGGTTACTATAGGGACCTGCGATCGTTGATCGCGGTTCGTTATAGTCGTTTGGGGTTTGGTGCTGTGCTAGATGATAGATATCGATCATCCAGCACATGCAGGACGATCAGACGATATCTTTATCGTTGTCTGATCTGAACGTGTGTATGCACCAATAGATCTTTCAAAGATATCTTTCAGTGAAGTCATCCTGCCACATCTCTGAACAGGCAAAGTTAACAATTTCATCCAAGTTGGCATGCATGCATGGATGATGAAAGATATCTTTATCGTCCATGTGGGAACGCGCATCGTTGGTCGTTGTTAGGTTGGTGACTGCAAAAAAGTAAACTAAATGAACGATAACGATATGGTTATCATTCATAAAAGTCGTACCGTGTGTACTCACCATTACTCTGTGTTTTGTTTTTTTTACATCTATCTATCTACAGTGTCTCACTCTCTGGGGGGGGTTACATTTATCTACAGTATCTCACTCTCTGGGGGGTTTCTACATCTCTGCCATTTGGGCCTCAAGGTCCTTGCAAGGGCAGCAAAGCCCAATGGACCTTGTTGGATGTTGACCTATTGTTATTGGTTGTAAAGTGGCCCCCATAACAGTTCAAGCATCCAATTAGCAGTCAGTGTACCAGCTTAATCCTCAGGGACTAGCAAGCAATGCGGCTCTGAGTGACTATAGCCGCACACTATGGAACCGTATGTACAGCTCCTGCAATCTCAGGTAAATCAGCTCTGCCGAAGCCGGCCAATCTGAGATAGAGTACTGTAAGTGTATAATTCCTTTGTATTATAAGGACTCATAATGGGGCATTCATGTGGACTTAATATCCTATCTTTTATATTATTGCATTAGTTTGGGAAGTATTTTGAGATCCAATTCTTATTCTATTTTATAATATTGTTGGATTGTATTGGTCATTTTTTATTTAATTTCTTGTTATCGATTGCAGCCACTTTTTATTGTGTATTTATATAATGGAGTAAACCATACTTATATATTTATTATTCTATACATGCGTGTCTAGTAGTTTTCTTTCAGCCAAGACAAATACAGAAATATATATATATATATATATATATAGAGGGCTGCCATCAGAAATTGTGGGGCCCGGGACTGCCAAAATAGGCAGGGTCCCCCCACAACCCCCGCTACCTTATTCATATACAATAAAAAAAAATTGTCAAAGACAGAGCATATATTACAGAGGCTAGAGAACATCTGCGGCATATTAAAAATAACTCAAAAAAATTTGAGGGACCCCAACACCGGTCCAGCAAAAGAACGCTCGCTTTCTGGTGCACTCTTTTATATGACTTATGAAAAAAAACCTAACACATACAGTAACCTTTATTCTAATCAATAAAATAAATGTCACCCTCAAAATGTGATACAGTACATTATATATACATATAACAATATTCCGCATAAAATGATGGATAATATCCCTTAAATAATACTCACGGCTCCTACGACAAATATTGTACCCCACATTGTATAGTTCAAGTTACCAGTAACCCAAGTTTGGTGTGTTATTCGTGTGGGTACTAATATATGAGCATCGTGAAAATATCTAAAATCCACATACTAAAATTCCTATCATTATTGTCAGGAGACCAGGAATATTTTTAATCCCTCCTATCATGGTTTGTGCCTATTCGGTAAATTCCTGGAAGGTTCTAGCATATAGGGCTCAATTCAATTCAACGCGAATTGAATAGCGCTGGGAATGAGCTCCAGGAGCTATTCAATTCAGCGTGTTGCTAAGCCAGACTAATGATTTCTTGCAGAAATCCGAAAAAGTCCACGTGCCGTGCTGTTTTCTGCCCTTAGCACGGCGGAAACAGCATCGCGCCGGGAAGTTTAGTTGGAGAATGACCGTTCTCACGACTAAACACCATGTTTAAGGCACGAGGGGTGGGAGAACGGGCATTCCCCGACCTACCAGTGCGCAGAGTTGAATAGCCCCGGGGGCTCCTCCCCTGGCGCTATTCAATTTGTGTTGAATTGAATCGAGCCCATAGTGCGTCTCCTTTTTTATGTATGTGGGGGAAGTGCAGCTGAGCTTACTCTTCACACTCCGCATATCTAGTTCAAATTCAACAGTACATATAATATAATCCGTAATGACCAACTGGTAAGGAAAATAGAACATGTAAAAAAAAAATATACATAAACTTTCTGCAGATATCCTATCTTATATGTATAAGACGTATATATGCTGGTTTTAGCAATATAACAAAGCAGTTATTCTTAATAGGTTTTTCAGAATAATATATATATTTAATTAAAAATAGCCTGGCAGCATGGGGAGAATTTCATGGAGCACCAGGAGCAGGGACAGCCTAAAATCGATACTGAAACAATAGCCTGGGTCTGGGATAAAAGACAAGCAGTAAGTGAGTCAGTGACACCCTTAACTTACCTCGCTTGCTTGTTAGCTTCTTTCTTCTTCTGTCTGCCCCGGGCAACTCTGCACATCACCCGCCCGCTGCCGGCTCCTCTCTCATTCAGCAGCGCGACGTGATGTCATGATGTCACGCTGCGCCGGCTTCTGTGGTCTTTACTGAGGGAACGCCGTCGCCGGCCAATGCAGGCGTAATTAAGCTAGAAGGCGGAGCAAGAGGGCGGCTATGTAAAATGTGACTCATGAGTCACTTACTCTATTGTGTGTGGTGGCGGGGCCCAGCCCGGGGGATAGTAGTGGGCACGGGCAGCGCGCTTGTGGTAGCGGGGCCCCCGCAGGTCAGTCACTGGCCTGTCAGTTGTAGCTGTATTTCGCCGCAAGCCAGGGAGGGTGGTATTGGGCGGGCCCCATGAGGGTCCGGGCCCGGGACTACAGTCCCGACAGTCCCCCCCTGATGGCGGCCCTGTATATATATATATATATATTTATATATATTATATGCGAAACATTTATTAGCGCAACACATATACATTTTGTTTATAATTAGATGTAAGTTCCCATATGGTAATTTATCTAGTTTAAGTATGAGACCACAGTCATACTAAAGTGTTTGCAGCTGTCTTAAATGAAATTTGAGCATAGCTGTTAGATCCAGAATACATCAGCGCCTGAATAGTATCAATAGAGTTCATTTTTAGTAAAAGCACTGCCCTCTTAAGTATCGGGCATAAACACGAACAGAAGTGTTAAGGTGCCCACACACACAGCGATATTTTACCCGAACTGGCTGATTGCGACGCATTGGAATGACAGATCGTGTAAAATATGCCAAAATCGTGAGGAAATCATGAGTCCCCACTCACGATCACGATGCGCATCCCCGCTGGTCGCACACCGCATCGTCAGATCTGCCGTGCTGTAGGACAGATCTGACAATCTAGGATACAATACACAGTGAAAAGTTTGCATGCAGGAGAGATCGTTTGAAGATCGGACACCAAATTGTGTTCATATCGTGTGCAGAGCTGCCGGGGAGAGTTTCAAGGGAAATCGTACATAAATCATACACATCGGCCGATTGTGAGTACAACGGTATGTGTGTGGGCACCTTTACTTCGTAAACCAACCCCATGGTCTTACAGAGCCTGTGACTAATTTCATTCACTTACTCTTCCTCTATGTAAAAATAATTGTGAGATATTTCTTACTTCCTGTAGATACAACAATCCCTGTAATAGTAATAAGTATTGTATGCCACTGCATAATCTATAGGGGCATATTCAATTGGCCACGTTAATTCAGTTTTTTCCTATTGTCCGCAAGAATTTTAACCGTGTTAATTTAAGAAAGCATTAATGCAGCATTTTTCTTGCACCACTGCAGCAGGTGCAATGTCAGGGAAAATCATTAAATAAAGGTAAAAATGTTGGTACTTGGGGCCTGATTCAGAGCCGCTCGTAAGCGGTCGCTCGTTCGCTCTGAGCGATGTTCGCACAACTGCGCATGCGTCGTAATGCGCATGCGCAAACCAGTCATTGCGGTCGGAAATCGTGTGCTCGCAAAACAGCGAGGGGATGCTAATTTGATTGACAGAATGTACCATTTGTGGGTGGTAACAGGGGAAGGTGCTTGAAAACGGGGAGTGGAGATCTGAACGCAGGCGTGCCTAACGGTCAAAAGGGCGTTTAATGGGAGTGCATAATTAGTAAAGCAGCGTCATCGACCACGTCACTTGGTTGTCTTTTAGACTGAACTGCTCGCAGTGATAGCGGTAAGAAAAACCTACCACAAGCACTGCGAGGAGTTCAGATACTGTTCGATGTTCCCAATTAATCTAATAAATACTGGAGATGAGGTGTGATGCGAACGGCAAAGGTGCGTCTTTACAGAATAGTGAGCGCATTTTTCGCTCGCTCGCTCAGACATAGAGGCGTCAACAAACCGCAAAAAGCGAGCGTTCAATATAAATAGCCGGCCCCTTTTTTGGAACGACCGTCCGCAAATTGCGTCCGGGTCTGAATCAGGCCCTTGGTTCAGAACACCTTGGATACCACCAATAATGACAAATTAGACAAATACATGAAACAAAGATTGCTGGATTTCTATTATTAAGTAGTATTAAAATCTTATTGCTGCTCTTTTGCAGTTTGCCGGGGGGAACATTTTTCCTTTTTTCTTGTCTAGATTAAACCCATCCATTCTCCTATTTCAAGCACCTATGAAAGACCATTACTTTGATCTGAGCAGCCACTATATATTATATTACTAATTAAACAACTGGAAGTTTCCAATTAGCTGAATTGGGCCAATAATTACATGTTATTATTTGGGAGGTATTCAGTGTTAAGTGCAGAATAATGGGCAAAAATATGTGGGACAGGTATATGAAGGTGCTGTATGGATGCGACAGCTGTTTTTAAAATTGCAGGTGGGAGTTACAGCATTTTTTTAAAAGAATAACTTTAAAGTGGCATCAAATGACTAAAAAATCAACTTGTTGGCATTTTAGGCACCCCAAATTTAACTACAGCATGTATTTTAACAAAAAATTGCTTTCTATAATTTTTTCACTGCTATTAAAGCTGCCCGTTTAAACATTTTAAAATCGCAAAATATTTTTCTTTGGGACAGTAATAGACATCTACAGATGTGCCCAGCTAGTTTTTTTGGTCCATACAGCCATGTAGCGCACCATGCATCTTGCGCCACACAGTAGCTTTGAGTTGCACCGCACAGAATGCTTCTTAACGGAACGTAGCGTAGCACTGGAAAAAGTCATCTCGTGTAATATAACTTTTTGTCCACCAGGTGTCACTTTTCCTAAACTACACAGCACAAGCGTCAAGATTTCCAGTGCATTTTCTGTATCACTGCCCAATGATTGACTGACAGAAGCTGTGATTCATTACACTATAGTATAGCATTTTGGTCATTGAATCAGGGCTGTAGAAGAATGTGTACTAGTGCGGGTGTATCTGCACGCGAAACGTTACGTTACACTAATAGCGACTGTAACACTTTTACGTAGTGATTTGCTTGCAGATACACCCGTACTGGCTCACAGTACATAGGCATGCTGCATATCATTTTAATCAGCAGAAGCTGATTGTGTTAATAAGACACATTTTTGTGTGATTCAGACGCATTTGAATGTAAAAAATTGCATAAAAGTTGCTCGCACTACCGAGTCATTGACATTGTACACATTACCTGCTTTAATTTGCACACTTCACATCACATACACAACAGGTGCAGCTCTCAATATGGCTAGAGTGTGTGGGCTAGTGATTAAGGTCTGTACACATAACAGGGGGCAAGTTTTTCATAAAGAGAGATCATGTCAGGTTCAATACTTTTACAATACACTACTTTGCACTTCCCTTCTCCCTTCCTCTCTGTGTATGGCCACCCAAGTTCCTTCACCACCTTCCCCCCATCACACATTACTGTCATTCGCTTCTATCCAATGCCGCAGCATGCTGAGCCCGCTATTGACATTGTACACATTGCCTGCTTTAATTTGCACACTTCACATCACATACACAATAGGTGCAGCTCTCAATATGGCTAGAATGTGTGGGCTAGTGGTTAAGGTCTGCATCTTGGGGGTTCGAAACATGGAAGGGGAGTTTTTTTTCTTCTTTTGAATCTTCATTACTAGATTAAAAATAAATCACTTGGTGGTGTGTGTGAATTCTGTTATGGCATGGTGTGACTCGGTAGCGCGAGCGTTTTTTATGCAACTTTTTACCTTCAAATGCATCTGAAATCATACAGCAAATTGAATTGATAGCACAAGCAGCTTCTGCTGATTAAAATGATATGCAGCATGCCTATGTTCTGTGAGCCAGTGCGGGTGTATCTGCACACGAAACGTTAAGTTACACTAATAGCGACTGTAACACTTTAACGTAGTGACTTGCTTGCAGATACACCCATACTGGCTCACAGAACATAGGCATGCTGCATATCATTTTAATCAGCAGATGCTGCTTGTGCTAATAAGACGCATTTTAGGGTAAAATGATGCATAAAAGAAGCTCAGCGCTACTGTGTCACGCAGCACTCCTGTGACCTTAGTCTCAAAACATTTCTCTCGACATCCCACCACTTTGCATTTCTGCTATACAGTAGACATTGTATTGTACACATAACAGGGGGCAAGTTTTTCATAAAGAGATCATGTCAGGTTCAATACTTTTAAAATACACTACTTTGCACTTCCCTTCTCCCTTTCTCTTTGTGTATGGCCACCCAAGTTCCTTCACCACCTCCCCCCACCATCACAATTACTATTCAACTCCATTGAGCTCATTGTATGGCTCATCACCACCCCCACCATCATTCGCTTCTACTCAATGCATGCTGAGCCCGCTATTGACATTGTACACATTGCCTGCTTTAATTTGCACACTTCACATCACATACACGACAGGTGCAGCTCTCAACATGGCTAGAGTGTGTGGGCTAGTGTTTGAGGTCTGCACCTTGCACCTTGGGGATCCGGGGTTCTAATCATGGAAGGAGAGTTTTTTTTTTTCTTCTTTTTTAGTTTATAAATCTTCACTACCAGATTAAAAAGAAATCACTTGGTGGTGTGTGTGAATTCTGTTATTTATACAAATACATATACAGATGGGTCCTCATACATCCAGCCTCCTTGCACTTTAAACAGGCCATCTAGTCGCGCCATGCCATTGCGTGACTCGGTAGCGCAAGCGTCTTTTATGCAACTTTTTACCTTCAAATGCGTCTGAATCATACAGCGAATCGAATTGATAGCACAAGCACCATTGCATGCCATGGCTTATCTTTCATTGTAGAATACCACGGTACACCACAATAAAGCCATCACTTAACGTTCCATGGCGCAACACAGGAGGCCTGCATGGTGCGCTATGAGCAACAAACTAGCCGGGCACATCTGTATATTGTTATCTAATATTTTTTTAAGTCTTTTAGGATACAGGCTGACTTCTCCAATTTAAAAAAAAAAAAAATATCCAGCGGGTTTTTGCAGAAACGTTTATCCACACCAATTTCAATTGGATAGTGCGAGAATTGGGATTGCGATAGCTGCATTAAATTCTGCAGCATAAATCTTTCTGTCAATTGAATATGCTTAATAGCCAGGATGAGCTATACAGCTGCCACAGGATAGAAAGATTCCTCAGTACTGCATATTCTATCATTAGCCCCAGCAAAGAAGAATCAGACTTGTAAAGGTATATACTGTGCACCATACACAGTCACTCAACACCCCATTTGCTAGCAGTTAAGTCTATCTCACAAGCTATTAATCTCTCTAAAACAAATGTCTTTTGTCCAGGCCTAGCTGCTTGTTTGTATACAACTCTGATGCATGTTATTGAAGGACCACAGTACAAATGAATGCTCACATTTGATATGGTGCTTGATGATGAATAAATGGACTCGCTTTCACATAATTCTCTCTGCCATTACCATTAGATGTTTATAAAGGTTATATGAGTTAAATGTGGAATAAAAACAAAAGAAGAAAGTTTAATATAGCTGTAGTAACTGTAAAAATTAATTCAGTGGTTCCCAAATTTATACCCCTTTCAGACTAGCAGCTAAACCCGAGATGCTGCAAAGTGGGAAAGTGGCCAGGAGTGGAATCCCCGGTCGAGTGACCTGGCAATCCAATCCTGGTAGCTTGCAGATTTTAACAAGGGAACGACCCGCGTAACCCTGCAGTGTAACAGGTAACCCCGGTTGTTCCGTTTACAACATGAAGAAGTACGGATTTAGCGGCGCTTGGAGATGATGTGCAGTGTGACCAGCACCGTACCGGGAATAACCCGGGTCGGCGCAACGGTCTGAAGAGTGTATGTCCCAAATTGGAACCTTATTCTGGGCTGGAATCCCCACAGTGCCATCAAAGGATTGCCAAACTACCAAGCCTGCCAAAGTAAGCCACCTGTCTCCCTGGAAGAGCTTTGACATAATGGCTGTAAAAGACATTGCCAAAATTATCAGAATGTTGCGACCCACCACCTGTGATCTGGACCCTGCCTCAACCAAGTTTCTCATAGGGTGTATGGACTGATTGGCCCTGTAATTGCAAAAATAGTTCAATGCTCTTTGCAAACAGGAATTTTTTCCAGAACCACTAAAGGAAGCAATTGTTAGACCACTTCTTAAAAAACCTAATTTAGACCCCGACTGCATGACCAAATATAGACCAGTATCAAACCTTCCTTTTCTAGGAAAAGCCATTAAGAAAGTGGTGGCAATGCAACTGAAAACCCGCCTGTCTACACATGATATTTATGATCCATTCCAGTCAGGATTCAGGAGAAGACATAGTACTGAAACAGCTCTAATATGTGTGCTTAATGATCTTCTGATGGCAAGAGACAGAGGTGATTGTTCAATCTTAATCCTTCTGGATCTCTCAGCAGCATTTGATACTGTGGACCACGGGATTCTAATTGAGCGCCTGAAAATTTTCTGTCGACTGGATGGCACAGTCCTTAGCTGGTTCAAATAATTTCTGACCGGCAGGTCACAGACAGTTTCTTCTGGAGTAAACTCTTCATCACCAGTGCCACTTCCATACAGTGTCCCACAGGATTCTATACTATCTCCCATGCTTTTTGCAGTATACATGCTACCATTGGGTGAAATAATCAGACGTCATGGCCTGGTCTACCACTGCTATGCATGATATACACAACTTACCTATCCTTTGCTCCAGGTACAAAGGACCCCATAACTACCCTAAATGGCTGCCTAGCTGAGCTTCAGGAGTGGATGAGTGCCAGTTGGCTGCGACTGAACCCTGATAAAACAGAGGTCCTTATGATAGGTCACAAGTCAGGGCTACAGCATAGCCAACCAACAGGACTTACGCTTGGGGGATCAGAATTACAAAACACTGAACATGTGTGGAATCTTGGTGTTGTCCTGGATAGTGGCTTGACACTTAAACATCAGGTATCAACCACAATCAAATCCTCCTTCTTTCATCTGAGAAACATTGCCAGAATCAAGCACTTAATTCCCTCAGAAAATCTGTCCAAAGTCATACATGCATTTATATCATCAGGCCTAGACTACTGCAACGCCCTCTACCTTGGACTCCCAGCAAAAGAATTGCACCGCTTGCAGATGGTACAAAACGCAACTTAGGTTATTAATCAACTATCCCCGTTCCTGGCTGCCTGTCAGATGGCGAATTGTTTTCAATATTGGATTACTAACTTACAAAGCCCTACATGACCATGGCCCAAGATACCTAAAGCAGCTTCTGATTCCTTATCATCCCACTCGATTACTGCGATCCATTGACGAAGGACTATTAACAGTACATAGAATCTCACGGAATTCGTCTGGGGGTTGAGCTTTCAGTTTTGGGGCTCCAACCTTATGGAACTCACTTCCCCGCACAGTTCGAGAGGTCTCCAATCTAGAATCCTTTAAAAATAGACTCACCTCTTCACCCAAGCATTTCACTAATGTCCTTTGTTTAAGCTTATTTTGTTTTTTGTACTGTAAAGGCAAATGTAAAGTCCTTTAGGAGAAAAGCGCTATATAAATAATTATTATTATTATATTCCAATTACAGAGTCAGACCCGGGAATTTAGTGTAAAAGGGGTATAACTTGCATTACTGTACGCTAGAGCATCAGCATATTTATCACAGTGCCCCAAAGCCAAAAGTTTCTTATTTAAAAATTCTGAAAAAAATATTAAATTACATAAATTGTACTTACCTGTCATCCTTTGGCTTAGTTATTTGGTGGTGGATAGGGTTGCAGTATGTCTGTCCACATATTTTATGATTGACAGCCACCAGCACTGGTTTTGCCTATCACATCGACCATAAATAATTTAATTTGGCCTTGGATCACCAATCTATAGCACCCCTGCAAGTGCCCTACAGTAGCTCAAGGTGTGACAGCACACAGTTTGGGAACTACTGCATTAATTGAACAAATCTATTTAATTACCTTCTCCATGTATTTCTGTGTTGCATGGCACATCTGAGTTCTCTGTTCGCAGGTAAGAGAATATAGTTTTTCTGCTTCTTCTAATGCACTTTTATACCATCTCTCAGCTTTCTTTACTCTTTTTGCCTGGTATAAAGGAAAAGCAAACAGTACATTTTATATTAAAGGGCTTATATCCAGTCAATGTAATATTCTTCAGATACACAAATTATCACAATTTATTACTATGTACTGTACAACCAAAAATGATGCTGGTACAAGAGAACAACTAAAAGGCACGGTGGGCTAAGTTCAAAACTATGGCAGAACAATTGTTCCCCCTAAAATTGGCTGTACATAAATTATAACGTTACATAAAAGTAAATGATTACTCACGATTCTAACACACGGATAAGTTCGGCAGACATGTTTGAGAAAGAGCAAATGAGTCCCCTGCTTGTGGCTTTTTGTGCGTTCCTTGCTGAATCAGGCCCTCAGATCCCTTAACAGGAACCAACGCAAACTCTCCTCTTAATCAAGGAAAGTAAAACTTTTGGCTAAGGCTAAATACCCAGAGACTAGTATGACTTTTAAGAAGAAAAGCAATTTAATGAATATGCAAATGAAGGTAGCACAGGCCACATGTAAGAAGGTAATGATAACACAGCAATAAAACATTTTATATCAATTTAGTTTTAATATTAGGCGACAGTATAACAGCAAAAAAGTTGGTGCAGAAATTTGTGTTTAAGTTTGGAATATCTCAGGTTATTTCCTCTGACCAAAGCACCTACTTTACTAAACTTGTGTTTAAGAAAATGTGAGATTACCAACAGTTGCACACATATTACCACCCACAAATTAATGGGAATGTTGAAAGATATAATAAGACAATTTAAAATAAGTTGGTCAGAAGGTACTTAACGGACTAGATTGCATGGCCTGAGGTCCCTGACCATCTTCACATGTAAAAACAAGAGATATAGTAAGAATTTACCTTTGTTATCTCTGTTTCTACGAGGTCCATAGAGTCCACAGGGTTGACCTTGGGGTATAGCTGGATCTGGGTCCACGGGCACCATGCAGTTAAAGCTTCTGCTGCTCCCAGGATGCACTGGGTCCATCCTCCTCTATACCCCGCCCCAGCCACAGGCACATCAGTTGGTAAGTAGCCAAGACCGGAGGAGAAAAAACCAGAGAGAAGGAAGACTGTAACACACAAGAACCATACTCACAGAAAGGGAGACGGAAAAGCGGTGACCAGCCACATAGCCTATATGAAGCCAGGTGTGTCCAGGCGGGCGCCTTGTGGACCCTATGGACTTCGTAGAAATAGAGATAACAAAGGTGATTTCTTACCATATCTCTTGTTTTCTACTTCAGGTTCCATAGGGGTCCACAGGGTTGACCTTGGGGATGTCCCAAAGCAGTACAACTAAGGGTGGGGATGCTCCTGCGCTGAAAGGAGAATCCGGCGCCCGAAGGATGCATCCTGAGAGGCGAAGAACCTTAGAAAAGTCTGTATGGAAGACCAGGTGGCCGCCTTACACAGCTGAATAGCTGAGGCGCCACGGCCAGCAGCCCACGAGGGACCCACAGACCGAGTGGAATGAGCCTTAACAGAGGCCGGAATAGGTAAACCCTCCTGTGCAGACAGTGTGAGTTTAACTCTCTCTATATACCCCTCCCAGATCGAAAGAGCTGCACCGAGAAGGAAAAATAAAGTTTTGTTTAAAGGAAATGCTTTAACTATCTCAGAGCATGAGACTGTGTCTGTATTCTTACATCATAGGTTTCTTTTGTACCTCAGCCAGGGTACTGATAAAAGAAGGTTATGAAACATACTTTTTAGTATCTATATAATGTTTTAATAAAGCAAAAGGATATTGGGGGTCATTCAGACCCGGTCGTTAGCGCCGATGCGCTCGGACCAGGTCGATGGCCCCCCACAGAGCATGCACACGACGGCGCCGTCGTGCGCATGCGTGAGAACCGCTACGACCGACAGCGCCGGTCGTAGCAGGTCTCGATCCAAAGTGGGCGAGCTGTCGATGTTGATTGACAGCTCGCCCCGTTTGGAAGGCGGGCCGGGGGGGTGGCAGCCCAAACGGATGTCAGTGGAGAGCTTCCGGCTCAGACAGAGCCAGAAGCTCTCCGGGGCTTACGACAAGGGAGACCCTACCCTAGGGTCTCGTCGTAAGCCCCGATGGTCGCGACCATCACCGGAGCGGTCGTTAGAGCTGTGGGTGTTAACCCACAGCCTAACGACCGCAACAGAGGCGGCCGGTCAGGATGCAAGTGGCCGCCCAGTTTCTGAGCGACCGCTTGCATCCTCCGACCGCCTCTGAATGAGGCCCATAGTCTGAAAAAGTTTACAAACAGTTTTAATATTTGCAAAATAATCTGCAATTTTTTTTTTTCGTTCTTACAGATGATGCAGTCCTTATCTAACATTGCGCTATGGTTATATTCAAAGTTATTTTAAACTTTAAAAAGAAATATTAACAATTATTATGTTTCTTTTGCAGAAGCAAGTTAAAAGTTTAATGGGACAAAATCCAACTGTATACTGATAATTTTAAATATACAGTACGTTGTTTCCACCAGCTCGAAGACATTTATATCCTTAAAGGATGGCATTAATTGTTAAGTTGAATTGCATCTATTTGTTTTACATACTGTTATTCAGATATTTAATAATGCTCAACTAAAACATGTTCCTACAGCCAGATTTTCTCGATGGGGGATAATTTTTTAGACTCCTATCAATCTAAGATATGTCATATTTTCAATTGTGCTACATTGATCTTCTTTATTCTCAACAGGGGGGAATATGGTTGATTATGGTTAATGGTGAGGAAAAAGGAAGACAATAAATATGTTTGCAATAATGAAATATAAAAATATTATATTTTTTAGTAATGGAAAGTTTCATTAGATAATCCTGACTTAGTTCTCTTTACTGATGATAGCTGTTTCAGACAGATACATGTTTTTTTTGGTGACAGGGTATGCATTACAGTAACTACCACATTCAACGTAGTTAGCTGGATGTAATGTACAGTATTGATTATAGCAATTGGAAGCATAGGGGTTAACCGCATAGCTTCTGGGAACTACAATTTTACATGTACAAACAGTTAAAGAACTGAAAGAAGCAATGTTTACTAAAAAATAAGTTGTAGTAATTAAGTGTCAGGTACATACTAAACTGATATTATTTCCATGGGTAAAATATTAGCTGACAGGCTAGTATGAGAGTTCATTTTAAGTACATATGATGAGCCAGTTATAGAAACTCAGTTGATGTTGTTTAAGAATATCACAATTTGACCAATTAAGGCAATATCAGGAAAATACTCACAATGAGGTCAATGTCTGGAAATTAAAGCATTAGTACAAGAGAATATGGTAATGGGTATTTGAGTAGAATTGAAATCATTACAAGCCTTATAGAGGTTGTTCATGGGTTAG
The DNA here is from genome assembly GCA_031769625.1 of Taudactylus pleione. Lineage (NCBI taxonomy): Eukaryota > Metazoa > Chordata > Amphibia > Anura > Myobatrachidae > Taudactylus > Taudactylus pleione. The sequence goes on along the minus strand of JAUIMM010000052.1, from coordinate 24,411,207 downwards.
TACATTTAAGAGCAGACAATATGAATCGCATTGTACAATCTTACTGGTATGCTCGAGCCAGAGATAAAGTGAAAATGTGAATGTTTATGTAATTTGGTTGATAAACAATGTAGAGAAAATGATACCTACTAAAACATTTTCAAGGTACTATTGATAATTGATTTATTCAGTTACAAATGAAGAAAAAAAGAAGGATTGAAGTATGTTGATTAAAAAAGGATTGAAGTATGTCGATTAAAAAGAGGATTAAAGTATGTTCTTGTTAAGGTTTCGGGATGTTTTAAAATATAGTGTTAGCATGTTTTTGGAGTTTACTGAATTTATAGCTACGTAATGCTAAGAGAAGAGATTTTGGAGGAATTTGTATGTAAAGTATAGTTTGCTTACTGTAAGTGTTATTGAAAGTTACAGGGGAAGTTTTTCAAATAAGTGAAATGATGGGAATAGAATTAAAGTTACACACAATGGTGTTATAAAAAATAAATGAGTTAAACTTACAAAAGAAACAGGAATGGCATTGTTTGAAGGCCTACATTTGGTGCTTCATAGTAATAGAATCACACCTGAACCTTATCTCAATCTCTCCTTATTAATTTTTCTTGAGCTACAATCAAGATGTGTTACTAAACGAAAGACTGATTTGAGATTACAACATAATTTGACTGTTCAATATTTTATACAATTGTCTAAGCAGCTACAACAAGAAGACTTTCGGGAAAGCTCAACAGGATATTCAACCAACATCAGCATTTGATGCAGAAGACGAAATACAGTCTAGAGACTATGATGGTATGATGAGAAGTTTGTTACATTCTGGTTCCCTTACAGATCAATGGAATGGTCCTTGGCATGGCAAAGTAATGCTGACAACAGATACAGCTATGAAGGTTGCTGAGAAGGACACCTGGATCCATGGCTCGCATTGAAAAAGGTCAGAGAGTGATCGAGCTTAAAGGAGACTTATTCTCAGACTCAAGTGCTGATATAAAGACTGTGATATAAGACAAGTTACATTTATGAGAACTCTTCAATCAAGATGGAGATTATTGTTTACAATAGACTATGATATAGACACCGCTGATGACAAAGAAAACCTTAATTTTTCTTAGCTGCATTGATGGAAACAATACTGTTTATTGGAACATTGAGACTTATATTTTATTTATTTTTTTGTTTGGAGAGAGGGCGAGCAAGGGTTCATGGTCTGGTAGGACTACACATCCAGTAGTGTGGATGATGTGGTTATTCTAATAAGTCCTTTCCTTCCTTTTTTCTAAGCAGGTTAAATGATCGGTATCAGAAATCTGATTTATCATCTATTGAAAAGTGCATTTGCATTTACTGTTATAAACCAGAAGAAAGGTGTATACTATGGTGTATGGATATTATTCAAAAGAGTATCCAATTCTACAAAAATATTCATTGATGGGTAAAGTATTAAATGCTACCATTCTTGAGTTGAAATATACTGAAAATACTAAGATAATTAACATAAAAACATATGAGAATTGTGTAATTAAAAATTGAAAAGGAAAAGGGGTTACTGATAACTATAACTTGACAAAACCACTAGTAATTGTGTTATTCTCATATGTAAGTGAACGCATTCCATTTTGTTTTAATAAGAAAGTATATGAAATGAAGCAGACTACACTTCAGATTTGAATAACTGCAGGAAAGGTTACTAGTCCAACACAAGTAGAAAATGTTGAGTCAGAATATTGTAATAAAATCTTTACTGTGTACAAACCTTAAATTCCTTGCTATACTGAACAATGTAAGGAAGATTTTAAAAGGACTAAATGCTTATTATGTACAATGTATTTTTACAATGAGGCATTTGATTATACACTGCTACGGATTAGTTCCAATAGTGAGTGTTCCAAATAGTTATACAGATCACATAGTTCAGACATATTAGGAATGTTAGTTACTACCATATTTGGGTTTGATGTTATTTTCTTGTTACCAGATGATCTTTATTACCTGTGAGGAAAGTATGCTTACAAATTATTGCCAATTAATTCAGAAGATATTTCCTTTTTAGGCAAAATTATACTACAATTTTATGTTATAACTCATAATAATTTGTGATAAGTTATTTTGCAGGATGCCAGACGTTTTACAAGAGATATTGATCCAGTGAATAAAAATACATTTCCCTGATTGATACTTCAGTGAGACATCATGTTGGAAACACCTTTGCTAACATCCTTACGTATGATAATTGGGGATATTTCGATAATCAACATGAAATTATTGAGCTGGACAAATTTATAGACAATGATATTGGACTTTATATGATAAGACATTCATATATGTTGGACATTTATTAAAAATATTCCGGAATGAACTGCTACTACAACACCGCCATAATTGATAACTTAATTGTACAGACTGGAGGATATTATCGAACTTTTATACAAATCTTGGAATTCAATGATGAAGTTATTTGACCAATGATACTACAGATGAAGAAGCCATTATTATCAATTGCATAAATGAGGCTTATACTCTAAAAGAAGAATTTCTATGAATATATTATGATAAAGACTCTAAAGTGATTTATGATGGTCATGATTAGATACTAATTTTTGATTTTGAAGTTTAGAAAAGTTTTTTAACATATTTTATGTACAGACAAAGTTTATTCTTGAAATCTTAATCCTGATTTTTTTTTGTACTTGGCCTATCCTGTATTCAGATGGCTACTTTAAAAAAATGAATGAAAACATACAAGAAATGGAGATGAGATATAGCACATGTAATTAATGTGCTTATCTAAGGGTGGAGCTGTCAAAGACTAATTTACATAATTCCATATTTACATATGCTTTATGCTGTATAATGAAGCAGTTCATGAGATATAATAGGGCATTTGTACGTCCATTTTGTTTCTCTGTCCAAACTCACATTTAAATGGAAATTAGTGTGTGTCTTTAAGGCCGCTCCCAAGGAAAACTGTTTATCTAACACAGTGAACAAGAGCATGCCCATATATGTATACTTGTGTTGAGAACAATACTCGGACCAAATATAGAGATACCCCAAGCAATGAGTATCTCTTAAATTCAGTTTCGATTCTGATTGCCAAGTAGGAGCTAGCAAAAACAAGCTCTGTCTATCTGATGATGTCAGTGGGTGTATAAGGGGGGCGTATTACTTGAATATAGTGATAATGTATAAGTACTGTGTGATAATGTCAATAGGGGTTGTTGTTTTTGCTGCATCAACCCTGGGAGAATGTCCTAGTTAAGGACTTGATCTATTTATTTAATTAATTAATAAAATGACAAATTCTTAAGTATACTGAATTGGAGTATATTACTTATTATGGAACAACACCTGGTTAAAGGTAACTTAAACACACCCTTGGAGCCGTGGCAAGACCAAAGCGCAGAGCCTGAAACTGGAACTGGTGTATAGCAAACCTCAGATAACGCTGATGTGAAGGGGCTATAGGAACATGGAGGTAGGCATCCTGGATGTCCAGGGAGACCATATAATCTCCCGGTTCCATAGCCAGAATGATGGAACGCAGTTTCCAGCCTGAAAGTGGGCACTCTGAGGAACTTGTTCAACGATTTCAGGTTGAGAATAGGCCGATGAGACCCATTGGGTTTCGGAACCAGAAATAGAGAGAAGTAGTAACCCGTCCCGCTTTGAGAAAGTGGAACTGAAACAACAATCCCTGCTTTAAGCAAGGACTCTATGGCTTCCTGAATCTGCAAGGCCTTGGTCTTGTCCTGAGAAAAACTCGTGCAGAAGAACAGTTGGGGGGGCCTGTGAGGGAAGGACAGGGCGTACCCCTGAGAGACCACTTCTTGTACCCAAGAATCCGTGGTGGTATTGCACCAACACTGGGCAAATTGAAGAAGTCGGCCCCCCACTCTGGGATCCCCCAGAGAGAGGTTGTCCCATCAGGCTGAAGGCTTATCGTCTGGCTTGGAAGCAGGGCGGCTAGTGCTTCAGGCCTGCTTCTTTGGTTTAGGGGCAGCATTGGTTGACGACTGCCTCGAGAAGGACTGACCGTAGGACTTACCCTGAGTCCGAAAGGACCAAAAGGCTGAGGTCCTAGCCTTAGAAGGCTAGGACCTCCGGAGCATCCACAGGAAAAGTACCCTACAGTACATTGGCCCAGCTCTCAATGGCTTTAGCCAACCAAGAGATGGCCATGACGGATGGGCCACCGCCCCAGAGAGAGAGTAAATGGATTTTAAACAAGTCTCCACTTTCCTGTCCGTGGGATCCTTTAGGGATGAAATGGATGGCATAGGCAAGGTGGCACTCTTAATCAAGCTAGTAACGTGAGAATCCACCGCAGGCAGGGTTTCCCACTTTTTGCAATGACTTGCAGGAAAAGGATAACTGGATGCTAAACGTTTCTGCGGCTAGAACCTCTTACTAGGCGACTGCCAGGCCTCCGCCATATGATCAGTCAGCTGGTCAGAGAGAGGAAAAACAGTCGAACTCACTTTTGCTTTTGTAAAATTTGGATACTTGGACTTAGGGGCCGGGGCATTATACTCTATATCAAGAATGGATCGCACCGCCCACACCAATGCCGGCACGTTAATGGAAGATTTCCGCTCTACTTCCGGGGCAGGGGAATCCGAATCAAGAGTCCTCATGCAATTCTCCCTCATCCGAGGACGTCTCCGAGTCTGATAGCTGCGCAGACTGGGATGACATAACCGTGCATTTTGCCGCCTTGTGAGGCTTGTCACTACGCAACATGGTTTGAAAGACAGAAGACGAGGCTGCCAAACTTTGGACTGAATTGGAGAACACATCCACCTAAGATGGTTGACCCGTTTGTGGGAGACCCTGGAAGGGAATGACGGACTGCTGCGTCATTTGAGGAGACTGAACATACATAGGGAACCCCGCATATGGATGAACAGTCTGAGGCCCAGGGGGAGACTGCAATAATTGTGGTACACCTGGAGAAGGGGGGATGGCTGGTTGGGGTAACTCCCTATGGGGGGAGAGCAGTCAGGAATGCGGGACGGTCCACGATGGAAGCCAGCACCTGAGAAAACACCGGCCAAGAGGGATCCTGTCCGACGTTGGGGGTTAGAGGGACCAGATGACTGATGGCACCTCATACACAGCCCATCCTGTGATAAATCCCCCATATTCCCACCTGCAGCGCAGCGTCTGCAGGAGAGCAGAGTGGGAGACGTAGAGCGCTCAACTTCCTCATCAGACATGATAAAATATATATATACCCAAATATATATAGCAATACAACAGGGAGGCTCAGAAAGTACTCCTGGCGCGCCCACAAGTATGCAGCACACAAGCCCACAAATATGGCACCGTGTAGCACACCACAGTATGTGACCGACCTCACAAATACATGAATTTATACAAGTGAGATCCTTGAAAAGCCCTTCCCACACACACCTGCCAGGGCTGTAGGAGAAGGAAAGGGATGGTTATAGACTGGCAGTAAGTAGAAATAAAGCACAGACAGTTAGCACTAGCAAAAGTCACATACAATGCAGAAAGTCAATACTCACTGCACCTTGTCACTACAATCAACCGCCCAGATTCAGTATCTGGGAGGGCTATAGCGCTGTGTACACTGACCTTTACCCGGGGAGAGGTACACAGTGGGACCGACCGCACACTGCCTGTGAGATCTGCGCTGCCCACCAGAGAAAGGATGGCCGCCGGAGACCTCAGAGGAGGAGTGTGCCGCAGGTGGTAGCAGCTCAGCGTCGCCAGACCTAAGCGGAAAGGCGAGGAGCCGCTAAACAGGGGAGGCTGCCTCCCCTGGCTGGCGATTAACCCCAGGGTTGCTGGCTCCCGCTACCGCATAGCACCCTGGTGGTCTAGTGGTCCCGCGGGGTATGCCTCCGGACAGTCTGATGCTGCCACCCTGAAGAGTCCCTAAAAAAATTAAATAAGATACTCCAAAAAGAAGCTTAGGGGCTGCGCTAGGGTGACCCGGACTCCGGCTGGGCACCAACTAAAACTGATGTGGCTGGGGCGGTGTGTAGAGGATGGACCCAGTGCATCCTGGGAGCAGCAAAAGCTTTAACTGCATGGTGCCTGTGGATCCAGATCCAGCTATACCAAAGGTCAACCCTGTGGACCCCTATGGAACCTGAAGTTGAAATTGTATTTGGGAAGCTCTCTAATTTAGTGTTGGCCTTGGCACACATATAGCTACTGTTGTCATTAAAGTGACAGTGAAATAGTTGCTAAAAATGACTAGTCGTCTGGAGGAGTTACAAGTATCTTTGATATGCACACCCAAAGCTGCCTTCCATATTGCACTTTAAAAAAGCAGGAGACATGGTATATATACAGTATATTTTTCAAATGCATCTTTGTCCGTGGCATTAGAACTGACCTATCAACGCATGGACTCCAGAAGACCTCTGAAGCTGTCTTGTGGTATCTGGTACCAAGATGTAATCAGCAGATTCTGTAAGTCCTGTAATTTGTTGCGAGGTGGGGTACGGACTTGTTTTCCACAGATACGCGATTAGATTGAGATCTAGGGAATTTGAACACCCTGAACTCATTCTCTTTGACATGTTCCTCAAAACATTCCTAAACAATGTTTGCACTATGGCAGGGCACATTATCCTGCTGGAAGAGGTCACTGCCATCACGGAATACTGTTGCCTGCAACAATGTTTAAGCAAGTGGTACATGTCCAAGTAACACCCACATGAAAGCCAGAACCCACATTTTAACAGCATAAAATTGCACAGAACATCACACTGCCTCCGCCGACTTGCCTTCTTTCCTAGTGCATCCTGGCACCGTCTCTTCCCCAAGTAAGCGATGCACACACACCGAGGTCATCCACATGATGTAACAGAAAATGTGATACTTCAGACCAGGCCACCTTCTTCCATTGCTCCATGGTCTACTTCTGATGCTCACATGCTAATCATAGGCGCTTTCGGCGGTGGACAGGGGACACAATAAGCACTCTGACAGCCTGCAGCCCCAAACGCAGCAAGCTGCGATGCACTGTGTGTTCTGACACCTTACTATCATAGCTAGCATTACATTTTTCAGCAGTCTGTGCTACAGTAGTTCTTCTGAGGGAACAGACCAGACAGGCTAGCCTTCGCTCTCCAAGCGCATCAATGAGCCTTGGGTGCCCATGACCCTGCCGCTGGTTCACCAGTTGTCCCTTCCTTGGACCACTCTTGGTAGGTACTGACTACTGCATACTGGGAACACACCACAAGACCTGCCGTTTTGAAGATGCTCTGACCTAGTGGTCGAGCCATCACAATTTAACCCTTGTCCAAGTCGCTCAGATCCTCACGCTTGCCCATATTTTCTGCTTCCAACACATCAACTTCAAGAACTGAGTGTTCATTTGCTGCCTAATGTATCCCATCCTTTGATTGGTGCCATTGTAACGAGATAATCAATGTTGTGCACTTCACCCCCAAAATGACCAGTACTTGACAGGGTGCAATAATGCAGTAAAGCAGCTTGCCAGGGTGCTATATATATATATATATATATATATATATATATTGTCAACAAGAACACTTCGCAGTTCTACGGAAACAACAAATGTTTTTATCAGGACAACAAAGCCAACTGTAATGTTTCCAGGGCGAAGCTGGACTGGTATACAGAAATTCGGTAACCAGGATGGACTGGCCAGCTCAGAGTCCAGATCTTAACCCCACTGAGAACCTCTGGGACGAATTGGAGTGACGGGTGCGTTCTAGGCCAACACGACCCTCTTCAGTGTCACAGTTGGTGATTGTACTTAAGGCAAAATGGCAAAACATACCGACTGCTGTTATCCAGGAGATTGTGGACAGTTTGCCAGAAATCACTGCATGTGGTGGACCTACAAAGTACTGACGTCAATAAAATCCTGTTGATCTATTTGCTGTCAGTGTCCAACCACGGCCTGAATTATTTAGACTAAAAACATGTCAACAGTGGTTTAGAGACACTGACAAATAAAGGGATATTTTATTTAGCACTACAGTTTATTGTGAAAACCCAATTGTATGGAGAAATTGAGAACTATATATGAGAAAGCACTTACCTTAACTGGAATAGAATAAGGACTTATGCTTTCTAAAGATACCAAAGAAGAAGTATGTGGTTTACCAAGAAACTCGACGAGATAATACTTAAAATAGGTCACTTCTTGTCCATTGACAGGATCAACACAGATAATGGCAGGCCAACTTTAAAATCAAAATTGACAGTAAACGTTAAGTTTCAAAAACTTGTTGAACATCAATTCCATATCAATTTTAATACAAATTTTGGGATTACAATTATCTAACAAAATAAATATCATCTGGAAAAACAAACACTGATGGATGTTTGTTACTTCACTTTAAGGCAAACCAAGCATGGAAAAATATTTGAAATGCTATACATGAAGCTACACTGTATTTGTCCCGCCTTTTCTTAAATATGAGCTGTGAACTGTGCTGTATGTTACTGCAGACTCGTTTTACTTTCCAAATTTGCTTAGATATCACAATAAAATATGAGAGAATCATTACTAGAAGCATTTTTTGTTGAATTTATAGTCCAACCCACTTTCACGTTAATTAATCTTGGTGCAACTGGTCAATAAAAACTTTGCAGTGTTTCAACTAATTGAGTAAATTTGATTTTTAAATTTCAATATCACATTTTGGTTACATTTCAACTGAATTTAGTGTATTATGTCAAAATTATGGATTGTAATTCCCTTTTTAAACTCACCTTGGCCATTGGTTTAGCTTCACCATTACTAAACTTCCAACTGGAAATCGAGAATAAACAAACTTGAATCCATTTTTATAAAACTGAGCTTCTTCTGGGAAATGTTCTTCTGGAACTGAGCAATCATTAAACCAAGGATCAGTACTTAGATGGCAAAACCATGGTTTGCTGAGATCAAACTGTCTGGCATCCCTCTTTGTTAGAAGCCTCCATTTGAGACAGCTGTCATTTTCACACTGTAGCCAAACTTTGTTTAAGTAAAAGTTGGTAGTAAATGAATGCTTTTTACACCCATTTTCTAATTCTGTGAACAGTGGCCTGTAAATGATCAAACATATCAATAATAATAAATATATAAAATCAACTTAAATCATGTCCAGGCAGCCACCATAATGTACTGCAGGAAACCAACAATTTTGTAAAGTTACAGATAGAAAAATCATGTCTTTTCTTTTCACAAGTTATATACAAAGGCAGCATTACTGAGTAGAGGTTGCTGTCTCTTGCTGAAACAGGTGTCTAGTTGTTAGGAGGGGTAGATGTATTAAGCCTTGGAGATAGATAAGGAGAGAGAGATAAAGTACCAACCAATCAGCTCCTGTGACTTTTCAAACACAGATTGTAACATGGCAGTTAAGAGCTGATTGGTTGTTACTTTATCGCTCTCCAAGGCTTAGTACATATTCCCCTATGTGCGGATAGGAACAAACAGTACTGCTGTTATCATGGGAGAACATCTAAAAATGTCTGATGTTGCTGGCATGTGCATAAAGTATGTACATGGGGCCAGATTCAGAGTTGTCTACTACTGCTCCCACAGCTGCGATTTTAGCTGTGGATGTGTGAATTTATGGTAATGCAACAGCGGCCAGAACCTGTACAGACGCCCACCTGAGCTATCGCAGCGGTCCACAACTCGGTTGCAGATCAGGCAAACATTGACTGCTTGAGTGAGTCTATGGTCACTCAGAGTGGCCGCCGTAACTGAAACGCCAGAGCCATGTTAGCTGCGTACGTGATTGCAGATGCAGGATGTGACACGACACAAAACAGACACACGCCTGCATTTTTACCCAAAACTCCCTGTTGCGACCCCCAAACACTCCCTGCCTGTCAACGTGTCAACCAAACTACAAAATCCACATGTTCAGATACAATTCATGAAAGTGAAATGCATTGTCCATTTAAGTGCCCTTTACTATGTAGGTCCATTACAAAGTAAAGTATAATCTTCCCACACTTTAAGAGACAGTTAAAGCTTCTCCCAAATCCTTAGGAATAATGGGATCTGACAGAGTAACTGTGACTTCCTTGGCTCCACCAGTGTATAAATCAACAAATGTACACAATCTACAAAGATATATATATATATATATATATATATATATATATATATATATATATATATATTGTATGCACACCCCTTTGCATTTTTCATGTTTTGTTGCCTCACTACCTGGAATTAAAATGGATTGTTTGAAGGTGCGCATCATGTCATGCACAGAACATGCCTAAAACTGTGCAGTTGTGTTTTTTTTATATTGTGAATCAAACAACATTTAGGACAACATAATAGAAAACTTCAGCATGCATAACTATACACCCCCCTAAAGTCAGTACTTTGGCGAGCCACCTTTTGCGGCAATTACAGCTGCAAGTCGCTTTGGATAAGTCTCTATGAGCTTGCCACATCTTGCCCTTGGGATTTTTGCCCATTCCTCAAGGCAAAACTGCTCCAGCTCCTTCATGTTGGATGGTTTTGTAACAAAAAAGGTGAAAAAACCAAGAGGGGTGATACTTTTGCAAGGTACTATATATATATATATATATATATATATATATATTAGGGGTGAGCGGGTTCGATTTTACTCGGTTTTACTCGGTTCTTATCGCCACTTTACCGCAATTTTGGCTCGATGTCATTCGCTATCCAAAACACGTGTTCGGCGATAGCCAATAAAAAGATCCGAGTAAAACCGAGTAAAACCGAACCCGCTCACCCCTAATATATATATATATATATATATATATATATATATACATATATATATTATTATTATTATTAGCGACAACTTGGTTTTGCCTTCTCCAAAAGTATTCAGGGAGTTATTAGTTTAGGATTACCCCTTTCAAGACAGTTTTAAGTAATTTGTATGCACATACACAGTAAATTTGCAAAGGCAATACTATCAGTAAGTATTGATTTCACAAATCCTACTAAAAATAATCTTTTCCTTTTCCTTTGTTAATTGTCATAATTCTGCAACTCCGCAATTCTGTGCTGTACCTTGACATTTTTGTTCTCAATGCATCACTGGCTGGAGAAAGAAAAGATGTCAACTGTCTGTAACCTCAATAAAATTTTGCTATTACCCATTTAATATGTTGTTGCTGTATCTTGGTGTAGATTATATCTTTGAATTCTACAGCCAGGGATCCATTTGGAAAACAGTAAGCAACCCCCACAGCCCATTGTATGTGGTCCTTTGGGGTGAAATTAATTTAATAAAAAAAATACAGAATGGACAATCTCAGGAGGAAGGGCAGTACTATCCAATTGATATCTCCACTGAATCCTCTGCTTCCAAACTCCTTACCCTCACATCCTCTTTTCATCTCTCCCAATGGACCTCCTCACCCTCCCACGTGAGTGGGCATTCGCTTGATCTGGTCTTCACTCACCGTTGTGATATTTCTAATTATTCCAATTCCCCATTCCCAAACTCTGACCATCACCTTCTCTCTTTTAACTTATCCCTCTCTCCTTACCCTCTTCTACCTCCTAAGGCCACTAGGCGTAACATTTTTTTCTTCCCTACTTGACTCACTTTTCTCCCCTGTGCTCTCTCTCTCTCCTGCCCTGAACAAGCTGCTTCCCTATACAATGCCTCCCTTACTTCTGCTCTTGACTCTGTTGCTCCATCAATCACTACTCATCCTCACAGATCTACACCTCAACCCTGGCATTTCAAATGCACCAGATATCTGCAAAAGTGTTCACGAACCGCCGAGCAACAGTGGAGAAGTTCACGCTCTAAGGCAGATTTTCTCCATTTCAAATGTATGCTCTCATCATACAGTGCTGCCCTTTCCCTCTCTAAACAGTCATATTTCAAGCACCTCATCTCCTTCCAGTCCTCAAATCCCCAGCATCTCTTCACCACCCTGAACTCCCTCTTCTGCCCACCCCCTCCTCGCTCTCTGCCCTTGACTTTGCTACCTACTTTACATCTAAAATTGAGTCCATACGTCAGGATATCATTTCCCACCAGTCCCACAGCACACCTCCTCCTTTCCTGGATCATCCCTCCCATTCCATTTTACCTACACTGACATCCTTCTCCCCTGTATCGGGAGTGGAAGTCATGACCTTTATCCAGTCCTTCCCCCCTTGGCCCTATCCCTTCACGTCTCTTCCGCTACCTCTCTCCTTGTGCCTGTTCCCATCTTGCCCACTTCCTCAATCTCTCCCTCTCTTCTGGCACTGTTCCTTCTTCATTCAAACATGCCCTTGTCTCCCCCATTCAAAAAACCTACCCTTGATCCTAACACTTTCGCCAACTACCGACCCATGTCTCTCCTCCCTTATGCATCCAAACTCCTTGAGCGTATTGTTTACAACCGCCTTACCATATTTCTTTCCTCCCACTCCCTCCTTGACCCCTTTCAGTCTGGCTTCAGTTCTCTCCACTTGACTTAAACTGCCCTCACTAAAGTCAGCAACGACCTCCTTGCTGCCAAATCCAAAGGCCACTACTCTCTGCTCATTCTCCTTGATCTTTCTGCTGCTTTTGACACTTTGGACCACCCTCTCCTGCTGCAAATACTTCACTCTCTTGGTCTACATGACACTGCTCTCTCCTGGCTGTCCTTCTACCTCTCTGACCGATCCTTCTCTGTCTCCTCTCATGGCTTATCTTCCCCCCCACATCCTCTCACAGTAGGTGTTCCCCAAGATTCTGTTCTGGGACCACTCCTTTTCTCCCTCTATACGTCCTCTCTAGGTGAACTCATCAGCTCTTTTGACCTCCATTATCATCTCTAGGCAGATGATATTCAGATCTACCTTTTCACCCCTGAAATTTTTTCCCCTCTCCTCACTCGTATGTCCAACTGTCTCTCTGCTATCTCTTCCTGGATGTCCCAGCGATTTCTTAAACTTAATATGTCTAAGACTGAGATGATCATCTTCCCACCCTCCCACATAACCTCACTTCCCACTATTTCTTTATCAATTGATGACGCAACTATCTCCTCTAGCCCCAAAGTGCGCTGTCTTGGAGTTACCCTGGACTCATCCCTCTCCTTCAAACCACATATCCAGAACCTCTCACAGTCCTGTCGTTTCCATCTCAAAATTATTTCCAGGATCAGACCCTTTCTCACCCAGGATGCTAATAAGACTCACTGGTCTTCTCCAGACTGGATTACTGTAACTTCCTCCTATCTGACCTCCCCAACTCCCATCTCTTTCCTCTCCAGTCTGTCCTCAATGCTGCCGCTCGACTCTTCTTTCTCTCCAAATGCTCTACATCTGCCTCCCCTCTCTTACAAGCCCTCCACTGGCTCCCCGTCCCCTGCAGAACCCAATTCAGGGTTCTCACACTCGCTTACAAAGCCCTCTCAAACTCCTCTCCCATTTACATCTCTGACCTCATCTCCCGTCCGCTCTCTTCGTTCAACAAATGCACGCCGCCTCTTCTACCAACTGATTACTTCCTTCCACTCCCGCCTCCAAGACTTTGCCCGTGCTGCTCCCCACCTTTGGAACTCTCTCCCTCTCCGCCTCTCTACAATCCTTCAAACGGGCTCTCAAGACTCACTACTTCATCAATGCTTTCCAGCTCTCATCCTAACTTGCTGCTACATTCTACCTCCTCCCTGTTTTCCCCATCTGTATCATGCCTGTATGTCTGCCCCTCCCCTTGAGAATGTAAGCTCTTGCGAGCAGGACCCTCTACCCTCTTGTGCTTCTCCTTACTTTATTTTCATCTACTTCTTACCCACCACTAGGGCACCTAACACTTGGTTGCTTATGCTCTGTTGCTTATTTGGGTATTATGGCCACTAATGTATGAATGTATACTATCCATGCCCTTGTCCTGCATTGTATTGTATTGTAAGTCACTTTCTTGGTTATGTACATTGTAAGGCGCTGCGGAACACTTGTGGTGCCATATAAATAAACGATAACAATAATAATAATAATAATACTTACCTCTCAATATTTTCAACAAGGTTATCCTCCATTACTACGTTTTTTTTCGGAATCTGAACCTTGGTTCATTGAAGACTTTAGACACTTGCCAAGAACATAAGACTTTTACATTTCATGGGGTAAAAACAAAAAACAAATCATTAGCAGACGGCCAATATATGTAATGTCAACAGCAAGTCCAGCAACTTTTGCAGATTACATGGGTTGACCATGATATGGATGCAATAACTACTGTCACAGGCACTAAAATCTCTCGATCAATGTTTTTTTTACTTATTGAGGCAGAGTCTTTGGTTCAAGGTGAATTATTCTAGACTACTCGTAAAATAGCAACCCATGAAATCAAAATATCTAGGGCTTCATTATCAACAAGTTTTATCATTCACGAGTGACAAAATTCATTGCATATGATAATGGTTCTCCAGGCAATGAGCTCCCAACTGTCATCTGTTTGAAAAATTACAGTTGGGAGCTGATTGGCTGGAGCACCATTTATCATATGCAACAATTTTTGTCACTCGTTGCGACTGATAAAAACTTGTTGATAAATGAGGCCCCAAGTCAGTTGTATCACCCATATAACTTTAAACAATAATTTCCCTTAATTAAACTTCATCTCCCAGACCTTCTCCCTAAACAGGGATGGTTTCTACACTCTTTTGAATCTCTATGGGTCATATCCAATTAGACGTGAAAACGATAAGTTTTCTTAAGTGCAAACTTTTCGCTCCCTTCGCCAGAATGTGTAATTTATCGCCGCTTTAGCGAAAGCGAGTTCCGGGCAATCCTATTACCAAAGACATGGTGTGGCATTTGCCTAAAAAAAATTATGGCGAAAAGAGTGCCTGAACCCCCAAAAGAGGTAAACTAACATTGGGTAATATAGGTGTGTGGAGTGTGTGGGCAGCACACAATAAACACTAATTCCCTAAGTTAAAGGTAAAATTACACAAATGTGTAACAAGTGCAATATGTGGTTGTGGATAAAATTCTGTGCAAAACACTGATCCTTAGTTACAGGCGGCAGCAGTTCTCTTGGGGTCCGTTTTGGCTAACGGATGGAGTGGTTCTGAAACAGAGGTTTAAGAAGACATGCGCCTAATAGTGTAGTATTTAAAATCCAGTGGTAACGAGTGCTCATAGAAATAAGTGTGCGTACCAAAAAATAATCTTTTAGGTTTATCTGAACTCCAGGGATGGGTGATTCAAAGTGGATAGGTTTGAATGGGATGTCATCAACTGGATCACCTTATAAATAGCTTATAAATAGCTTATGCAAGCTCCTGAGAAAAAAGGTATATATAGTGTAGTATGTTCTTATAAATAGCACAATAATTATATATAGAGGCAGGATACCGACCCCGGCATCCCGACCGCTGGGATCCTGAAGGTAAGTACTGGGGTTAGGTACTAGGGGTAGGTAGAGTTAAGCACTAAGGGGGAAGCTTAAGTTTAGGATAGGGGGGGGTTAGGATACTGACCAACAAAGTGTCGGCATTCTAACCAAGTCGGGATGCCGGCGTCGGGATTCTGACCACCGGGATGCCAAGCGCCAGCATCCCGTATGTATTCATTGTCAAGTCAGCTGCAAGGCTGATCTTCCTCGCCAAACAGTCATCTGCTGATCAACTATGTCAGTCCCTCCATTGGTTACCGGTCTTCTACCGTATTCAATATAAAATACATACACTCACACAGAAAGCTGTTCACCAAACCACACCAACATACATCTCTTCACTTATCTAAAAAATTATCTTCCAACCCGACATCTCCGCTCTGCACAAGCTCTGCGTCTCTCATCCATACGCATTACTTGCTCCCATGCACGGTTACAGGACTTTTTTCGGGCAGCACCCACTCTGTGGAACGCCCTCCCACGCACAATAAGACTTTCCGCTAGTCTCCAAACATTCAAGCGTTGCCTGAAAACTCACCTCTTCAGACAAGCTTTAACAATGGAAAAATGAAAAAAGTATAATTTTGTGTCATTTTAAGGTACTTTTAAAATAAGTTAAAAATAATCCTGCTACAGCCACCTGCAATCCCAACACTTGTTTCATCCATACAACCCCCTAAATTACCTACTACACTACTTGAAACCCATTTTCCAACACATTTTACATTTTGACCCCAAAAATTACATGTTATTATTAGGGGCAATTAAGTTAATAAAAAAATCATTTTTGCCTAATTAGTCATTGGGGGGAGGGGAGGGGAAAGTGGGTGTCCAAGGGGTTCTCAACCAAGCCACCACATTTTTAGCCCAAAATAGAGGTTTGCACATTTTTTTTACCTGCTCTGAGATTGTGAAAACTAATCACCGCTTTTAGCTGCGCAAAATTCGCATGTGCGAAAAGCCACACCTACTCAATTTTGGTGAAAAGTTTGCCAAACTGCGGCTTTTCACAGTTAATTGGATATGGTCCTATGTCTCCACAATCCCTTGTGGAACATTATGATTTCCACTATTTATAACATGTTCTTGCACTTTACTTCTATACCCCATAGAAGACATAAAGCCAAATAGGAAGTTTTGTTACATTTTTAACAATATTTTTTTAATACAATTTTAAAAATAATTTTGATCTCTAATTGTCATCCTGTGATGGCAATATCAAAACAGTGGTACGGCCATGATACTAGTTACACAGAGATTGGGATGGATATCCTTGCGCACAGAGTGTACAGTGTTCTCCCCTGGCTGTTTTCTGCGGGCACATCGCCTGGCAGAAACAGCCTACCTCCCGGCACTTTCCCCCGCCGACCCCTGCTGGCCTCTGAAGTGCTCGGAAGCTAAAGAAGCCTCTGATCGCTTTAGAGGCAAGTGTTCCCAGTGATGCAGTGGCGGGTGACGTCATGCATCACCCGCGACGTGAGGAGCCTGCCCCGCGCGCCTGCTGGATCTACTTAGATCCAGTCAGAGCGAGGCAGCGGGAGTGGGAGTGGTGCTGCACTCCCCTGTGACACTGCTGCCTGTCTTCTGTGATGAGCTTGCCTGACTGTGTGTCTTCTCCAGAGGGCTCCCAGCTGCTCTGATCACATTCAGCCGAGCTGGAAGTCTCCCGCTTACCACCATTTTCTGTTCCCGTCCTCTGGTTCCGCTGCTGTCATTTGCTGGGCTTATTCCTAACAGGCTAGGCTTAGTGGTGCCCCTGGGGACTTCGTTTACTGGCCCCTGCTGCTGTCTCCTATGCATCTCACTGCCTCTGGGACCTTTAGACACTGTATAAGGGACACAAAGCTGGGGGGCACTGCATAAGGGGCCAGCCTGGAGGCACTGCATAAGGGACACTATTTAAGCCTGGGGGAACTGCATAAGGGGACAGTCTGGGAGCACTAAATAACACTGGTTGCAGGGTGTTTGTTCTCCATTGGTTTCTCGCCTGACACGCCAACGTCCATCCGTTCGATGAAACAGAAAACGTGACTCATTTGAGAAGGCAACCCTTTGCCAATCAGCGGAAGTCCAATTCCGATAAAGGCGTGAAAACGTAAGCCTTTTTCGCATATGCACCTTCATTAGCATAGGTGCAGTGACTATCCTTTTGCTTCGGAGCCCCAGACGCAGAGTGTTGCCGAACTGTCATTTTAGACACACGTCTGATGGCCGCCAGATTAGTTTTGACGGTGAGCTATTTCACTGTAGTGTGTCGATTGGCCCTCACACACCTTCGTAGTCGACGTTCACCCCTCACATCAAAGGCACATAGTGCTCCACAGTTTCCACGTCGGTTATTAGAAATAGTGCCATTTGTCCAGTTACGATACACCACAGCAGCACGCGAACAGTTCACAAACTGCTCTGTATCAGAAATACTGCCACCCTTAGCCCGAAAGCAATAATCATCCCTTTTTGCAACTTGGATAAATCGCCCTTTTTACCCATGACAGCAATGAGTGATATGTGTGCAGACGGCCTATCGTACACCTTATTTACCCACCATGCCAGTGCACGGCATGTGACATACTTCATGCTGCCAATGTCAAATGTAGGAGGTGGTCATAATAATGTGATTCGACTGTGTATATGTATATTGTAACACGGAGTACAGAAATTAGGAATCCAGACAGGCAGGTACTTGGTAAAGCAGTGTCTTTTAATGGCTGCAGACACTGTGCCTTAGCAAACTTGAGTTTAGGCCTGCACACATACAGGAAAATAACATAAAATAAACAAACAAACATAAAAGTCTCGGCACTCGTGCTAATCAGTCAGAAGTCATAATTTGGGCATGCTCTCCGAGCACAGCTCTTGGACCCTGGCACTACAACACTTTAGGGTCAATCCTATTAGGTGCGAATTGCGAGTTGCCATTTTCACTTCGAATTCGCATAGCGATTTCATTTTGCAATCCAATTAGCAACTCACACTGATCAGTCAGACTGAGTTCGCAACTTTCCACTCGCACCTCCCTGAGGGTGAGAGATGAAAAGGAAAATCTTTATTTTATGGTTAATATGTGGGGACACTGGCCCTGATTCAGAGCCGGACGCTCTGACAGAGCGCTCGCTCTGAATCAGGGCAGTCCCTCTGTTTTTTTAGAGCGGCCTCCTGGCCGCTCGTATAGCTGTGGGTGACCACCCACAGCTATAGCGAGCGGCCATGATGATAGTCGCGATGGTCAAGACCATCGCAACCATCGGGCTTGCGACGAGACCCTTGTGGTAGGGTCTCGTTGCCGCAAGCATGGAGTGCTTTTGGCCAGCCACGCCCCCGGCCCGCCCACCAAAGGGGGCATGCTGTCACTCAACATTTGCATTTGCAAGACAAAGGGTTTTCTGAAACCCGGTGCTTGCAGAACCGGGTTGGAACACAGGCCGTCCTCATATCTTCGAAGGCTGCTTCAATTGTTTTGGTCCAGAGAATCTTTTCCGGTTGAGCCTTCTTAAGGAAAGCTCTGGATGCAAAATTTGGAATGAAACAGCAGTAATAGCCTAGCAGCCCAAGGAAAGTTCTCATTTTCTTGGTGGAGGGTCTTTGCCAGAACTGAATTGCCTCCACTTTCTGCAGTTGGGGTTTCACTTGCCCATTGCCAATCACATAACCGAGGTAATTGGCCTCTGAAAGTCCAATGGTACACTTGGCTGGATTAGCCATAAACCCATGCTGTCGTAAGCTGTTTAGCACTTCTTGGACTTTGAGCAAGTGTTCTTCACAATTTTCTGTATACATGACAATGTCGTCTAGATAGGCTATAGCATACCCCTGGTGTGATCCATGGCACGCAGAAATGTCACTGGTGCCCCATGAAGGCCAAAAGGGAGCATTTTATATTGAAACAGGCCATCATCGGTCGAGAAGGCAGTCTTCTCCTTGGATGTCTCACTTAGGGGAATTTGCCAATATCCCTTTGAGAGGTCCAGGGTCGTAAGATACAGGCTACTTGCCAAATTTTCTACTAATTCGTCCACCCGTGGTAGAGGGTATGCATCAAACCTGGAAACCTGATTCAGCCACCTAAAGTCGTTGCAAAAACGTATGGCTCCTGGTGGCTTGAGGACCAACACAATAGGACATGACCAGTTACTACTGGACTCCTCAATGATCCCAAGTTGGAGCATCTCTTTCAACTTGTTGTTTTGCTGACAAGGCAAAGCGAACTAGAGTGGTCCCCAGGAACCTGAGGGTGGCAGTTTCCAGCACATCCATGGCAATATCTGTATTGGCGTCTCTGGCAATATTTTTGTCTGGGAGGTAACCGGGCAAAGTGTTGCAGATTTCTTTCCTCAGACATTAATTATGCAGAGGTTCCATCTCCCAAGAAGATTAGCCGTGCTTTTCCACTTTTCTCCCTTTTAGGAGGTATGGTCTTACATTGGCGTTGTCTCTGTGGTTCCTTTAAGAGCTCAACAAATCCTGGTAAATTGCGTCCAAATATGATAGGATAGGGGAGCTTAGGACCAATCGTGGCGACCACCTCATAAGCGTGTCCCTTTATGGTGAGGCTCGCTCGCACTCGGGAAAAGTTTTCTGTGGATCCATGAATGCAAAGTGCTTCAACTAACCCTGGCACCTTTTCCACTGGCCTGGGCAGGACAGTCTTTGAGATCAGGGTTAGCTCACTCCCTGAGTCTATAATAGCTGGGAGTTCTCGGCCATTCAGTAACACAGTTTCACACATTAACGGGGTTCTGGAATCCAGGAGTACCATTGTGCAAAAAGCGGGGTTGAAAGCGCCCATATTAGCAACCCCACACTCCATAGGCTCTGTTTTTCTGGGACAGTTCCGCCTTATATGACCTGGCTCTCCGCACTCATAGCAAACGACCCTGGCATCTCCAGCGGTGTTTCCTTGAGGAGGGGTGACAGACGGGGTCACAGGCCATTAGGGTGCCATCTTAACGGGTCGCTCATTCCTTGGTTTCTTTTCTGGCATCTTTGTCATGTTTCCTACGGCCTCATACCGCCCCAATACTGAAACTAATTTGTCTAAATTATGAGGATCAGCGTGTATGACCCAGCGCTGCATATTCCGCCCTAGAGTTCTTATACACTGGTCAACAACCAAGACAGTGGTACAATCTGAGCGGCAGTGCGGGCTTCTGGGTGGAGCCAACTCCGCCCCTGTCTGGTGAGTTCCACAACCTGCTTCCTAATAGGGACCCCTGGTAATAGGGCCCATTCATGGAAGCGCTGTGCTTTCCCAGAAGAAGTGAGACCTGACCTGGCCAGAGTAGCACTTCTGACTAGGTCATATTTCTCTGCATCAGCAGAGGACAAATCAGCATAGGCTTTCTGAGCCTCACCAGTGAGATAGGGGGCAAATCTATCAGCCCAAGTATCTGCTGGCCATTTTAAACGCTGTGCCACCCTCTCAAATATTAGCAAATACGCCTCTGGGTCACGGTCACTAACTTTAACATTTCCAGTGCAGTGCTTAACTAGACCTCAGGAATGTGAGTGCCTTGCTCTTGTTCAGTCAACAGGTGAACTTTATTAGACAACATACTAGCTGGTGAAGACACTAATCAACATTTGTTATATCTCAAGCACTTTAGTAAATACAAAGTAACTTTTTTTTCTCAGTACACACACAAACAGCTTTTGCAAAAGGCATAGCAAGTTACAGTGCCCTTAATATAACTGCGGTTTTTCTGGTTTTCCAACCATGCTCATGTATACCGGAATTCTGCCTTGTCAGTTCCTTTGCCACGCTAGAAGCAGCTGGCATATGTGCTGCAACAAAGCAGTGTAGACGTCCCCGTACGGGCCACCACATGTAACACGGAGAATAGAAATGAGGACTCCAGACAGGCAGGTACTTGGTAAAGCAGTGTCTTTTTAATGGTAGCAGACACTGCCCCTTAGCATACATGAGGTTTAGGCCTGCACACATACAGGCACATAACATAAAATAAACAAACATAAAGGTCTAAGCACTCCTTGTGCTAATCAGTCAGCAGTGGCTTGCAGCCACAATTTGGGAATGCTCTCCCAGCACAGCCCTTGGACCCTGGCACTACAACACTATGTCCATAGTTCCTGGCTGCTATACAGCATCAGGGCAACGAGCATCAGGTATGTGAGAGTTGGAACACTTCCTGTGCTCTAGTAATTATTCCAGCTAGGTCTGTGTAAACGTGAAACCCTTGAAATCCACATCTCCACTGCTAATGTAGAACGCACAGGTTTCACTCCAGCCTCCTTTGGAGGGAGCTGATTCCACCGGAATGTGGGCAATTCAGGTGAAAGACAGTCTGTCTCACCACAATATATATATATATATATATATACATATAGTGTTCCCGCTAGAATGTTTCAGCGGGGCGCTGCGCCCTGCATGCGCCCGGCAACCATTCACAGTGACCGCGGCACTTGGGGGCTGCCCGGCAAGTGCCGGGCATGCCCCCAAGAGTAACGAAAAGGGGCGCATCATAAAGACATGCAACCTTTTCGGACGCGCGCGACGAGAAGTGCCTTGCTCTAGGTTTGGTGCCCTGCCTGCCGCCGGACCTAGAGTGACCATTATATATACATATATATATATGTATGTACAGCATATACATGTGTTTATATTTATATATACATATATATGTATGTGTATGGGGATCAAGCCACGTCTGCATGTTTTCAGAGACAGTCTGAGGAGACAGTCTGACTGCAGAAGGAGCCACACGTTGGCTGCACAACGGCTCACAACCTAGTGTTCCCGATAGCCTGTTTTAGTGAGGCACAGCGCCCTTCTTGATTTTAAAAGGGCAAAATGTGCCCTGCCCTTTTAGCGGCGCCCGCTAAAACAGCCTGCCCTGTGCCTTCCCCACCCGCGGGCCGCAGTGTCCCATAGTGGTAGGAAAAGTTGCGGTGACCACCAGGTGATTAGACGCCGCGCACATGCGCACAGCAGCGATTCACCTTAAGGGGAGAGCTTGGGGGAAGCCCGGCACCTCCATAAGTGCTGGGCTCTCCCCCAAGTGTGACAATTTGGAGGCAAGTCACAAGAACTCCCCCCTTTCCCCAGTTGGCCACATCTACTTTTCATTGAGGATGCCCTACCCGCGAGTCTGCGCCCCTTGCCCTACCTGCTTTCTAGTGGGAACACTACAATCACCTGAGTACAGGAAGAGAGGAATTGGAGGATGGACGGCAGAGGATATGGTAAGATAGGGAGAGTCACCCGTTGCTTTGTTATACATTGTTATAAATTAAATGCCGCTGTATAATTAATTTTATGCATAGCCACATTTCACATATACATTCTAAGTCATTAGCGTTTCCTAATTATATATTATCAATGCAATAATAGTGATCCTGCCAGGCTGGGGGCAGGGCACCGAGGTGCGGGCAGGGATTTACTGTGCACGCCTAAAGCGCGTGCGATAGGTGTGGCCTATCGGGGAGGGGTATGTCCATGCAACACGCCTCCAATTTGTCAGACTTGGAAGTGAGCCCAGTATTTACATAGGTACTGGGCTTCCCCCAAGCTCTCCCATCACTGTGAATAGATACCATGCACATGCATCACCCGGCAGCTCTCAGAACCCAAATTTTTTTCCACCCGATGGCAGAGGGCAGGCTGCTTTAGTGTGGTGCCGCTAAAAGGGCAGGGCACATTTTGCCTTTTTAAAATCGAGAAGGGCTCGGCACCCCACTAAAACAACCTAGCGGACCACTACAGTTCTTTGTTTAAATTGTTCATGAGGCTGATATCTTTCTCTATTCTGTCAATTGATGTGTTATAAAATACATCTTCAATTTGAGAAGAAAAACTTCCACCACAATATGCAAAGATTTTATTTTGTTATAACTTGCTATCCTTTTTCTGCTGAGTTCTACAAAGTTACTGGAGAAAATACACTTGTCAATAATCTAACTGCATATTGTGACAGGCACCGTGGAAGATATCAAAGAGAGATATGTATGCCCCAAGTTCTACTGTCTTGTGCTAATTAGCAACCTTGATTGCCAGACTACATGTGAAAAAAGGGGGGGGGGGAGAGAAAGAGAGAGTGAGAGAAAGACTCTATTGGTTGTGATTGTAAGTGCTGTGCTAAGTGGGGTTTTGTCATCTCCAAGTGCCGGCAGAAGGGTGTGTTGAACAGCGCCAACCCCGGAGTACAGGGATACAAAAGGAAAGTTATGAGGTGGAACAAGTGAGTGTGAGCAAAGAGTGTGGTTTGCACAGGCCTCAGGTTGGGTGAGTGTTCACAGCAGCCAAGAGAAGGGGCACTTTATACAAGATCATATGTGGGTGTGATGCTTGTTTATGCTAGGGTGGTTAGCGAGAAGAATGCAGGAAACCAAACAGTTAGTGGGTGGAGACTATCAAGGAGGGAAACAGCAGTTATAGAGTAATTTAACTGATGAAAAACCTCAGTTACTTAATTGGAAATTTGAAAAATGTTTATGGTAAAACAACTTCAATCGTCAATAGAGGTTCAACAAGTTTTGAAGATGGTTAAAAAAATAAGAGATACGGTAAGACCTTACCTTTGTTATCTCTATTTCTACGAAGTCCATAGGGATCCACAGGAAACCTTGGGGTATAGGTTGATGATGCAGTCGTCGGGCACCTCAATAGTTAAGTCTGTGTACCCAGGATGCACCTCTCCTATACCCCGCCCCCAGGCCAAGGCACCTCAGTTACGTAACAAGCCAATGGCCAGAGGTGAAGAGAGAAGGAAGAAAGTCTGGAACACACTCTCACATTTAGAAGGAGACAGAAAAACCGGTGGCCAGAACACAGCCCTTCTGCAGCACAGGTGCGACAGGGTGGGAGCCCTGTGGATCCCTGGACTTAGTAGAAATAGAGATAAAAAGTGTAAGGGCAGAAACCTGCACCTTCAGAGAAGCAAGGCGAAGACCATGATCTAAGCCTGTCTGTAGGAAAGCCATAACCCTGAATATTCCAAATACCTGAGGATCATAACCTCTGGGGCGACACCATTCAAAGAAGGTGTGCACACTCTGTGGTAGATTCTCGCAGAAGCAGGCTTGCGAGCTCTGAGCATGGTGTTAACCACAGAGCTGGAAAAACCCCACGACCTTAAGACGGCAGTCTCAACAGCCATGCCGTCAAAGACAGACGACTCAGTCCGGGTAATGGCAAGGACCTTGGGACAACAGGTCTGGACGGGGACAACAGGTCTGGACGTTGAGGCAACAGCATCGAAGTGTCTATGGAGAGACTCCGAAGATCTGGGTACCAGTAATATCTGGGCCACGCTGGAGCCACGAGCAGCAGTGTGTCTCCTTCTTGCTTGAATTTTCGAATCACCCGAGGAAGAAGGGAGAATGTAGGGAACAGGTACGCAAACTGGAAGGTCCAACTGACTGACACAGCGTCTACCAGCAGAGCCCCCATGTCTCTTGTCCTTGACACGTACACTGGCAACTTGTGGTTGTGTCAGGATCTATTTTGGGAAGGCCCTACCTGTCCACTAGGAGTTAAAACACTTCCTGGTAAAGAGACCATTCCCCTGGGTGCACGTCTTGATGGCTGAGGAAGTCTGCTTTCCAGTTGAGCACTCCCAGAATGAACACTGCCGAGATGGCTGGGTGATTGCCCTCCGCCCAAAGTCAGGATGCGGGACACTTTCACTAGTGCCGCCTGACTTCGAGAGACTCCTTGGCAGTTTATGCAGGCCACTGTGGTGGCGTTGTCTGACAGGACTTGCATGGGTTTTCCGTGAAGCATGAGCCTTGCTTGCTGAAGAGCTCTTAGAACCGCCCTGAGTTCCAATATGTTTATTGGAAGAACGGACTCCTCTATTGTCCACCTTCCCTGTCACGGCACTCCAACCCCGGGGGCAACAGTCCATTGTCAGGAGGACCCACTCCGGGATCCAAAAGGGGCGACCCTTGGTAGGGTGACTTGTGTGAAGCCACCAAGTCAGAGACAGACGCACTTCCGGAGACAGTACCAATGTCTGGATTCGTATCCGGCGTGGAGATACGTCCCACCTGGAAAGGATCAGAGTCTGTAGAGGCCGGGAATGAAACTGGCCATACTCCACCATGTCGAATGTCGACACCATGGAGCCCAGTAACTGCATTGCCGAGTGAATCGACACCCGGCGACTGTGCAAGCAGCTGCGAATCCGCTGCTATGGTGGGGTGGATATTTTGTCCCTGGTTAAGAAAATTCTCTGTTGTTGAGAATCCAACAATGCCCTAAGATGAAGCGTTTTCTGTGAGGGCGTCAGAGAGGACTTCTTCCAGTTGATCAACCACCCGTGGCTTTGTAGCACTGTGATTGTCAGTGGTAGATGCTGAAGAAACAATTCTGGAGACCTGACTAACAACAGCAGGTTGTCCAGGTAAGGCAACAGATGGACCCCCTGCAGCCGCAGCTGGGCCACATAAGTTTGGTGAACACCCTGGGTGCCGTGGACAGCCCAAACGGCAGGGCCTGAAACTGGAAGTGTTGTTGTAACACTGCGAACCTGAGGTACCTCTTCTGAGCCGAAGCTATCGGGACATGCAGGTATGCATCCAGAATGTCCAGAGACATGATAAAATCCCCAGGTTCCACAGCCAGTATAATAGACCGCAGGGTTTCCATCTTGAACCGGGGCACTCTGAGAAAATTGTTCAGGGACTTGAGGTTTAGGATAGACCTGTATGAACCATTTGGTTTCGGAACCAGAAAAAGGTTGGAATAATACCCCATTCCCCTCTGGGAAGTAGGTACCGGAGCATAGAACGTATAACTTTCTGAAGTTCCAATGCCTTTGCTTGATCCATCTGAAGTCCCATAGGGAAGAATTGATGAGGAAGTCTGCTGCGGAAGGAGAGGGCGTACCCCTGAGAGACCACTTCCCTTACCCAAGTGTCTGTGGTGGTGTGACACCATCACTGTACAAACTGAAGAAGTCGGCCTCCCACCTTGGGGTCCCCCAAGGAGAGGCCCATCCCATCAGGCTGAGGGTTTAGCGTCGGGTTTGTCAGCTGGACGCCTGGTACTCCAACCCTGCTTCTTGGGTTTTGTGACCTTCTTAGTTCCTGACGGTCTGAGAAAGGACTGGACCTTGGACTTACCCTGAGGACAGAAGGTCCGAAAGGATGGAGTTCCAGATCCCAATGGCACCAGGGCCGAGGGCAGACTTGGTAGCCGCCAAAGTGTCTACAATTTTGTCCAAATCCGGCCCAAACAAGACCTGGCCATTAAAGGGTAAACTCTCTAACCCTTTCTTGGACTCTGCATTCGCTCTCCAAGATTGCAACCAAAGAGAGCGCCTAGCTGACACTGCAGCCGATGAAATGCGAGATGTTAAGAGACTAACATCCAAAGCAGCCTCATTCACATATGTAGCCGAGTCTCTGAGGTAACCTACCAGTTCAATTTGTTCACTGGTAGCTTCCATAGGCAAAGACGCTTCCAAGGTATTTGCCCAACGTTCCATGGCCCTGGCCACCCATCATATAGCCATAGCTGGCCTAGCGACCCCCCCCCAGAGAGGGAATATATAGACTTTAGGCACACCTCCACTTTTTTGCCCGTAACATCCTTTAAGGATGACATGGACGGCATAGGAAGGGTTGCACTTTTGACAAGGCATTTAATATGAGGATCCACCTGAGGAGCTTCCCATTTAGAGAAATACTTCTCAAACGGATAAGTGGGCTCCAACCGTTTCTGCAGTTGAAATCTCATACTTGGAGTTTTCCAGGCATGTTCCAAATGTTCAACCAGCTGATCCGAAAGAGGAAAAGCTGTCGCTGAACTTTTAACTTCCTTAAAGAAAGCATGTTTGGATTTGGCTGCCGGGGTATCCTCATCCCCAATATCCATGGCCACAAGAACCGCATGAATGAGGCCATGCACATAAATTTTGGATGTAGGCACTGCCTCTTTTTGAGGGAGTTCTGAATCAGATAAGTCCTGAATTTCCCCATCATCAGTCGACACATCATCTTGATAGTAAGTGGACCGAGAAGACAGCACCTCCTTCCTAGCTGGACGCAGGAAAGACTCACCCTGTAAAATCTCTGTCAGGTTTTGCACCGTGTTGGAGAGAGTATTAACCCAAACAGGTTCAGGTGATGCCTGGCAGGGGGTAGGTTGTGAAGTAGATGGCATAGCAACCTGCTGAGCCGTCTGGGGACACTGGAGGTGCAGCAAGCCGACACATCATGGTAATTAATGCTTGTGCAAAACAAACCCGGGCGGCTCTTGAGAATGGCTGAGCCCAGCAGGTAATCCTACATTCCTGGTACACAGGGTACACAATCCTCCCACAATAATCTCCCCTTCCTTTGGTCCTGCAAAACACATAGTGCAGGACTGTGTGAGGGAGATATCAGCCTGTCCAGAATCACTTCCAGACATGATGAATGTAGGTGTCACACTCCGCAGATCAATAACCAAACTGAACTGTGAAGTAAACTAACACCATGTCAGTATCTGTCACCGCTGAGGCTATTGAGAATAGAGAGTACAGGGATAGTAAAATGGCTGACAGAGAGAGTGAAAATCAGTCAGACAGCGCTAGCATCAGACACATACAATGCAAGGATAACACCTGCACTATTTTGCACCTTAATCAACTACTAGACCTACAGTCTAGTAGGAACAGTGCTACATACACCGACCTGCTGGAGGAGAGGTATGTAGAGGGACCCAGGCTCCGCAGCTCCCGGTGAGACCAGCGTCTTATGCACATAAAATGTCCGCCGGAGGACTCGGAGGAGGCGTGCCTGAGGGAGGAGAGCTGCCTGTAAGCGCCAGACCACAGTGTAAAGACGCGCAGTGCAATGGGGGAGGGGCCAGCTGTGCCTCACAGGGAAGACCAGCTCCCCTGGCGTGATGTTAACCCCTGGGATTCCACAAAGTCCGCACGTTATCGTCCCCTATCCCTGGTGGTCTAGTGGCAGCGCAGGCGCCGTGCCTGGTGCCACACGCATCCGCTTCCCAGGGGGTCCCAATCCCTGGGAAGTTAAACAGGACGCCCGCTGCTTACCTGAAAGTCCCACGTGAAGTCCGGCCACAGTCCTGGGCGTCTTTGCTAGCCAAAACCCCCAGACACCCGCTGCGATCCCTAGCGCAATGCCAGCATCTCGGTGTGGCAGCATGGGCTTCCGCTGGACAGCCCATGCTGACCACTCTGCAGGAAAAAACTATTTTCTGTGGCTGACACGCAGCCCCTCTTGAAGTGAACCGACTCCGGCCGGACACCTACGAAACTGAGGTGCCTTGGCCTGGGGCGGGGTATAGGAGAGGGGCCCGGTGCATCCCGGGAGCACAGACTTAACTATTGAGGTGCCCAACGACTGCGTCATCAACCTATACCCAAAGGGCTCCTGTGGAGCCCTATGGACCCTGCAGTAGAAAATTAGTTAGACAAATCAAAACAAAAAAATTTCAAAATAATAAAAAATCAAATCACATATGAAATGCTCTAGCTTTTGTTGCAGTTTGTTATGACCACATTTGACGTGTTATATCAAATCCACTCTCAAACTTAGCTGATCGCATACCTATTCGGGGAGTGTAATACAGTTTCCCATATCCAAATATTCCGAAATATGGAATTTTTTAGCATGACTGAGATAGTGAAACCTTTGCTTTTTGATGGTTCAATGTACACAAACTTTGTTTAAAGTACAAAATTATTAAAAATATCATATTAAATTACCTTCAGGCTCTGTGTATAAGGTGTATATGAAATATAAATGAATTTCAAGTATTATACAAAACTTTGTTGAGCCACAAAATTATTGAAAATATTATAAAAAAAATTCCTGCAGGCTGCGTGTATAAGGTGTATATGAAACATTCATGCATTCTGTGTTTCGATTTAACTCCCATTCCCAAGATATTTTATTATGGTATGCAAATGTTCCAATATACATATTATTCCAATATCCAAAATACCCCTGGTCTCAAGCATTTTGGATATGGGAGACTCAACCTGTACAAGATAAGAAATTAGCCGATTAAAAAAAGTTCGGATGTAAATTCACATGAAACTTTACATAAAATTAACAATATTACAATGTACTAAAACACAGAAAGGGCCCTATAGATAATGAAACCAAAAATAAATTTTTAGGGTCTATTTATTAAAGTGAAAATAACTATCCGCATTATTTAAGTATACTTGTAGAATATACTACTTGAGAAAAGCCTGGTGAAAAACTAATGCTGCAGACTACAATTCCTATTACTTTCAAAGGAACTGAAGTCTGTATACAGTAAATACCACATATGAGCAGCTTAAAAATCAGTTGCTTTTTCTCACCCCGGGTTTTTTTCGTGCCCGTCGGAGCTATTCAATTGCTTCTGCTGACGAGCACGAATTAATGATTTCTGCTCGCACCCTCATGAGGTGACGAGCAGAAATCAGCTAAAAGTCTGTTTTGGGAAGCAGTTTAGACAGGTGTAGCCGCTTTTTCTATTTGGGTAGGAAATGTGCAAAAACCCTTTAATATACATCCCGGAGTGGTAGTCTTTTGTTAAATTCCCCTTAAAATTATATCTTAATTACGCTATTTGCACCCATATCAAATGATAGTCTTCAGGGCCCCACTGCCATAAATGTTAAATACACACGTTAGAAACCAATAGAGAAATGTATCCATACATAACCCTGCACATTAAATTTTGGGGCAAATTGAAAGAAAAAAAAGGAAACCGGGAATTGGGGGGGCGATTCAATTGTTTTCGCCAGCAGCTCTGACTACCGGACACCTGACAAAGCAATTCAATTGTTGCTCCGTTCGGACGGGATAGCCACCGATGCCAGGATTTCATGGTCACAGAAATGTGCTATAAGTCCGTAGTTTCAGCATCCAAAATACTGTTTGGGAGCCCTAATCAGGACTTTAGATGGGTTTAGCAGTTTCACAAAGCTAAACTCGGTCTAATTGAGTGCGACAAGTGCGAATGGGTGCCCAAAACAATTTAATTGCTACTTTGGGCGCCCACTAATTAGCACGGCTAAAAAAATAATTGAATCACCCCCTTGGAGTCAAACACTGGGAAGTTTGTACTACACAGAACCGCTGCCAGTCTGTGTATGCCGGGACAATGTTTATAGGCACCCTCAAATCGCCATTGGTGACATATCAGCTGATGCAGAGAACTAGGTGCCTCTAAAGCTGGGTGCACACTAGACGATTTTTTAAACAATTTGTCGTTTTCCGACAGATCGGGAATGACAAATCCTTCAAATTGTCCAGTGTGTACGGACTATGCGCGCTTCTGCGGGGTTGTCCGTCGTATCTTCAGATTTGCCGTACAAGCAGCTCAATCTGAAGATGTGACTGACGACCCCATGCATTTGGAAGTGGCAAGTGAACGACATAACGTATGGTCGTTCACCAAATTGTGTTGTGTATACAGACCGCACTATGGGCCGTTTTCAATTTGGAGAGAAAAGCCATTCTCAGCTAAACTTTTTCGCCGATGACGTCATTTTTGCCAAGTCCACTTATCATTGTATTCAATTTGTACGACTTTTCGCCGGTGCGAAAAGTTTGCGCCTTGTAACCAGCGGTAAAGATTCGCCAATGAATACCCAGCGGAAAAAAGTGCAGAATTGGGGTTTTGGGGTGCAAACTTGCGGCAATCACTCTGCGGACACCCCCTTTGAAGTTAACTGCGTCAAAAAATGCTGAAAAAAACACAAAGGACACCCCAAAAAAGCACTTTCAAAATGTGGGTGAAAAACTTCATTGTGGGGGTACAAATTCAAAAACTAGCGAAATAGCCTTTGCTGGGGTCTGCAAGTATGGGGGAAGTGTTTTTTGGATTGCAGGTGTTTGCTGAAGGTGCGTTTTTGGTGCTGTTTAATGCTTGACTTTAGCAATTTTAAAATATGTTTGTACCCATTTTCATGTACCCCAAATTTGATGGGATTACTTCTCCTCCAAAAAAGTGGCTAAATGCTATTCTTCACCACTGTCCCAAAGAGGCTAAATAGCACCTATTGAGACCATTCAAAGACCCCCAAATAGCTTTTGCAGGGCTATTCGGGGGTACCTATAGTGATCCCCCATGTGAGAGCATCTTTTGAGGGGATGTCAGGCTGATTTCCCCAAAAATGACAGGACTTTTCGCCAATTTCGTTTTTGCCGATTTGGAATTGAATATGGGGATAATTGTGGATGTGCACGATAAATTTTCGACAGCAAAACCTCCAGATTGAATACGTGCCTATATGTCGTTCTGTTGGCTGGGTGCACAGGTCGTCTAGTGTGTACCCAACTTAAGCATTGTTCTGGCATAAATGGACCAGCAGCAGATTCCCGCAGAGTGTGGTATTGCATGTTTATACATACTAGTGTATTAAGCATAACGCTTATATAACATGGGGGGAGATGTATGAAGCCCAGAAACGGTATCAGCGCACCGCTTCTCCCCGATGCATGATCGGGGGTCTGGGCGGTAGCGCGCTGCTATCTACAAGATACCATTGCCGATAGCCTGGGCCATGTACGAACGGTCAGATCGTCTGACAGCTACAGCCTGGTGCTAGCCTATCCCCACAGCAGGGACAGCGCTGTCCCTGCTGCGGCGGCTGCCAGCTCCACACAGGGATCTCGCGATACTTGCGAGATCCCGCATATGCTCAGTGGAGCTGGCCGGGACAGAGACACAGCGCATCAGCACTAGGCTAATGCGCTGTGGTTTCTAGCGGGTAGCGCCGGAGGGGGGGAGTTAACGCTCCCCATCTCCGGCCGATGAGATGTTCTTACATCTATTCCCTAGTGTTTCCTGCTTCGCTAAAGAGGCGAAGCGGGAAGCGTTATAGTGGCACGTTAAGTGCCGCTAGCATACATCATACTTGCCTACTCTCCCGGGACTGTCGGGAGCCTCCCGAAAATCGGGTGCCGCTCCCGACACCCCGCAAGACTAGGTAAGTCCCCCGGAATAGATGCCGGCTCCCCGCTAACCCCCGCGCCAGCCGCAAAAGTGGGCGGTGCGGGGGTGTGATTACGCGATTCAGCGCGAATCGCGTCATTGTAGCCCCGCCCCCTGCCTTATAATGCCAGTAATATTGGCATTACAAAGCGGGGGGCGGGGCCACTATGACGCGATCACGTCAGCACGCCCCCGCTCCGCCTCTTTGACCCGCCCCCATCCTCCCTGCTGGACAGACCTGCCAGCTCCCTCCCGGATTCCCCTGCCGAGATGTCGGCAAGTATGGCATACATCTACCCCATGGACTTTCATGTGGTTACCCAAGCTGTTGTGGAACTACAGGTCTCAGCAGTCTCTGACAGGCCTTCCCAGCTGGAGAACCACCAAGTCTAATGCCAACAAATCCAGTATCCATGGTTTACCATAGCTCGTACAAAAAGTGTCACCTCAGCATACCGCGTAGCATTCCTCCCCAGTTATATATGCCTATTCGGATTCACTATGGCTCTTACTGTGGATTCTTATTTAGTAACCGCCAGATTAAAAGGAGCTCACACAGGCACAGGCACACCTAGGAAGAGAGATGACTCGGTTACCACTGATTCTCTTCCTCCTACTGACTTATCCGCCCACCGCGCTCTAACGCCGCTTGCGCGCCAAGAAATCTTACCGAAGATGTCCGTTCTGATTGGACGCTCGGACTGTCAGTCACGGAGCTATGCTCAGTCTGCAGCTGCTGCTGCTTGTTCCGCGGTTCCTCAAGGTAAAAAGCTGACGGAAACCGCAACCAACGCGAGAGGGGCCCGGAGCTGGGGTTACGGGTATCTGGGTGACTTTAGTTATATTTATTACATGAGGACACAATACAGTGGTTTATTTTCGGCACTTGTAAGTTTGCAATGTGAAATGTTTTATTCAGTTTTTACTTGTTATTAATCAAGTTTTGGAAATGAGCTGGAATTATAATTGTTTTTTAGCCATAAGAAACCCCTCTCCTCCCCCCTTCCCAAAAAAAAAAAAGATATTGAATCTTTGAACTCCTGTGGTTGATTATGTTCTGCTGCGCCTATAGCAGCCTGCTCAATACCATTTTCCTGCACACCTCTTCGGGGTGCGATGAAGACTAGGGAGTATATTTACTAAAGTGAGAGTTTTTAGAAGTGGAGATGTTGCCCTTAGCAACCAATCAGATTCTACTTAACATTTAACTAGCACATTCAAAAAGATAATAGCTAGAATCTGATTGGTTGTTATTGGCAACACCTCCACGTCTAAAAACTCTAACTTTAGTAAATTTACCCCTAGGGATGTTTGCTGTTGTCATGTGGCATTCCGGAATGGCACATCACAGGAGAGATCCCAATTGAAGCGTCCCATTTTAATATGATTCTTGAGCCATTTGTTTCCATTGTTTTTTCAGGTTTCTGTATTGCTGTAACAGTACAGCTTGTGACAAAATGAAAGTTAAAGCAGTTGTATACATATCTGGCAAAAGTTTAAAATGTCTAAAGCTGGCCATCTGTCCAACCGTCCATTGAAACACCCTCGTAGTTGGCTAGTTGTAACGAAAAACTGGTAATGTATGGGAGGAAATGACTACCGATTGGGAGCAAATGGTCAATTGTCAGTTGCTCCCATACATTACCAAATTTTCGTTACAACCAGCCAACTAGTTGGATGAATAGACAGATTAACTTAAAGTGTATAGCCAACTTTACATTGGCTATGCAACTTTACCTGCAGATGCACAGTTAGAGGGGAATTCAATCGTTTTTTTTGCTACCGATCTCCATTCTAAAGTGACAGGAGATTGGGGGGTGGGCTAAACCCGTACAAAGTTCACATTAGCGTGTCCCAAAGGTGCTGAAAAAACTGACTTTTCGTGGATTTCTGCTCAGCACTTCAGTTGGTACGAGCAGAACTATGTGTGGTCAAAACAATTGAATTCCACCCCAGTAAGACATTAAGGGCTCTATTTATTAACATTTATTTTATTAAAATAAAGTGAAAAAGGGTGTTTTCACACCCTTTTCACATTATTTTAGTACAGGGCTGGACAAATCTCAGGGGGCAGGTCACCATGGCTACCAGATTTTGCTGTCTGGCTACCAGATTTTGCAGTGAGGGAGGAAGCAGATCCACATCAGCCCCGGCAGAGATTCTTGCCTATAGTATTGTGCATTCGTTTCATGCACAGGAGTGCAAGTGCTGAGTGTCGCCTACGGTGACTGCTGTGCCTGTGTCCATCCTGGCCTGCGCTGACTCCTCCTCTCCATCCTGGCCTGCCAATAGGGTCCATGCGTTGCCAGATATTGCGGAGTGGCTTCGGAGGGATAGTGGTGTGACCACAAGGGGAGGGGGGTTTTGTTGTACTTTCTAGCACCATTGTTTTATGTGAAATGTGGTCTGTTATTACTGGAGGGTGGAGCAGGGGAGCTGTGCAGAGTATTGAGAGGGCCTCCATTTCACTGTATCCATTCAACTGCGACCATTTTGTGGACTAGTATAGTGTGTATAACAGTTGCATAACACACAGAGCTGTGCTCCTCACGTAATTTTTTTTGGGGGGACGGTGGTCTGGCTCCTACATTTACAGCCTGGCTCCTAGATTTTATAAAAATTTGTCAAGCCCTGTTTTAGTATCACCTACAGTTACTAAAGGGCAATTGGAGTAGAATTCGTAAAATTCTACTCCAACTCCTAAGTATCACTTATTTTTAGTAAGCAGATCACCTTTCCCATAATTGTAATGGGAAATGTGATCTGGCCAAAGTTACTAAAAATAAACTGTGAAAAAATACAGGGGAAAGCCCTGTGATAATAACGCTACCTGGAGGTGGTGTTATTCAGGGTCTTCCCCGGTTACCGGACTCCTGCTCTGCTCTCAAAGGCAGAGCAGAGTCCGGAGCTGGCCCCAGCAGTTTTCACCCACAGAACATTTTTCCAGCCGGGTGGCATCAAGAAGTAGCCGGGTGGGACCTTCGCGATAATACATTTTTAAACTTTTATAATGATTTAAACTTTAAATAACATTTTATATATTAATTTTCCTCTTTATTAAAGGCCCAGTTGTCGGATTATGAAAAAGCTGCAAAGTCTGTAGGATCTGGTCCTTTTTATATAGCTCCCAGATACTGTCCCCACTTAAAGACTTCCAAAGTGCCGAGTGGTAGGCTGTTTCTTGCCGTGTGGTGCACCCGCAAAAAACAGCCTTGGGAGAACAGTGCCCAGTGAACAGCTGTGTGGTCTAAACAGACCACACCCTGATACACTGTAAAAAAAAAATAAAAAAAAATTTGTAAATAAATTTACCCGAGTCCAAGGACCGGAGATCGGGGCTCCGGTGATGATCTCCCTGAGTCAGCTGGTCTCCCATCCTGCACTGGGGCCCGGTCGTCACCTGACTGGGTCCCAGTGCAGGATGGAATGTCAGCTGACCAGAGCCACGGAAAATATCACCGATCACCGGAGGTAAGTGTAATTAAGGGAGGTGGGGGTCGCAATTGCAGGGGCGGGGCTTAGCAGCGGCCAGTCGGCGCATCCGTGGTCACTTATCACGGTATTTTCGCAAAAAATACCGTGACAAGTGTGTGAATGGGATTCGCATTCAAACTCTCTGTGGGTGCTCTTTACTGCTATTGCTATGTTTTTCTTACTGTCTATGTATTAATAGTCGCAGAACTGCTGCAATTATTAAGGTGCCATAGACTGAATTGCAAACAGATATGTGTCGCATGTAAAATTAATTAGTGCACTCTCATGAAACCATTTGTCGCATCCAATTGCAACTTGACGCAAGTGGAGTAGCTCGGGACCTGGTGGCTTACTTGCGCAGTTACTCCAGTCTTTTTGTCACATCCAGTTGCAAGCACCACTGAAGCCTACAATCGGCTGGCTAGCAGCGCACTCCAGGTCATCGTGACCCGGAGTGCGCTGTTTTCACAGCAGGGTTAAACCCTGCTAGTTACCTTGGTTGGATTGCCAGGTCATTCGACTCGGCGATCCAACCCTCTCCCCTTTTACACCAGGGAGCTGCCCGGGTTAACCCTTCAAAAACCCGGGTTTTAGCTCCGGTGTAAAAGGGGTATTAGTGAGTCCTGAGGACTGGATTTGAGAAGCACTGGTCTAGAGCATCTCAAGGAACTGAGTTGCATTAATCTGAACTAAAGGGAAGCAATCGGGAAGCCGACTGCCTATATACCGGCAGCCGCTTCCCGACTGTCTTATCCCGGCAAGGGTGAAATGCTGGGCGTCTAGACGCCCGCATTTCCCCGACGCCGGGAGACCGGCGCCCGGCATCACGATCGTAGTGATGCCGGGCGCCGCGAGCGGACAGCTGCGGGGGTGGTTAGGTTTAGGGCACCCGGGGGGGACTTAGGGTTAGGCACCCCCTCAGGAGGGTTAGTGTTAGGCTAGGGGGAGGGAGGGTTAGGGTTAGGCACCCCCCCGGGGGACTTAGGTTTAGGTAGCGGGGAAGGGGGTGGTTAGGGTTAAGCACTTAGAGGAGGGATTAGGGTTAGGCACTTGGGGGGGAAGTTAGGGTTAGGCACCCCTAAGGAGGGTTAGGGGGGTTAGGTTAGTGGATACTTACCTATCCACGATCGGGATTTCCAGTGCTGTCGGGCTTCCGCTGCATCGCACTCTGCTCCTGTCGGGCTGCCGCTGACGGGAATCGAACCGCCGGCCGGCGGTATATCATTCCCATTCCAAACTAAATCTTCCTGATAGATTTTCTGGCAATAGGGGGGTTTCTACTTCATGGTCCTTAGGGCCTTTACCTTGGGGTATAGGTAGGCTGGGCAACCAGTCCGGGCACCACACAGTTAACTTCTTTGAGCTCCCAGGATGCAGCAGGCTCCCCTTCGATACCCCGGCCAAGACACCTTCAGTTTCGTCGGCGCCCGGCCGGAGTCGGTTGCTCCATGCAAAGGGGGGCTGTTACAGCCCCCGAAGATATTCAAGAGCGGTGATGTGGACATCCACATCACCGCTCCGCCACCCCGCCGGTGCGGGGACCCCAGTACTGATCTGGGGATCTCGGTTGGCCTCTGGGATTTTCACTAGCAGGGACCCCGGAGGATCCCTGACTGTGTGCCGGATCTCACGGGGGCAGCGGTAAGTAACAGTGGACGCCCACGGTGGGCGTCCGCGATTACACAGTCTATCCCTCAGGGCTGGGGGCTTCCACCTAGCCTCCAGGGACAGCGGACCGGACCAGGCAGCGGTACCGCTCCGGCGTCCCGGGGGTTAATTGCAGGACTGGGGAGGACGCCTTCCCTGTTCACAGCCGGCTCCTCCTCCGCTGCTGAGCGCGTTTTTACAGCGCACTTTGTGTGGCTCCTCCTCTACTCTGTGCTCCGGTGGCCATTTTAGGAGCATCAGCCAGCAATGGAGCCAGGTCCCTTCCTGCATACCTCTCCCTTCAGGCAGAGAGGTGCAGGTAACAGCGCTGGTCCTACCAGGTTTAGAGCCTGGGTTGTTGACAAGAAGCGCTCATAGAACAGGTTGTTCTTTGTGTATGTGATCTATGCTAGTGTTGTCTGCCTGTGTCTATTTTCACTGTCAGCCATTTTAACTGCCCCTGTTTTCTTCATTATATAGACCCTTACAGTACAGGTGCTGTTTAGGGGTGGGATATATTGCTCATAGATTGTTGTCTGTGCCTAAGTGTCACATACACTGTATATTATGCCAGGTGATGATGAATCTGAGCATCTTGCTGCACCTGCCCTGCATTCTTGCATTAGATGTAAGGCAGAAATTGGGGAAGAAGAGGCTGATAGGGAGGCCTATGTACTACTTGTATGCTCCCTAGCCCTTCTCTGGTCGCCTGCTTGCCGCAAGAGTCCCCTTGGGCGAAAAGCCTGGCTCAGGCTATGTCCATCCTGGCAGGACGACTATCGGCTCTGCTTGTGTACCCCTCTATGGGATTCACACAGGAGCCGATGGTACCGGGACCTTCTCAGGGGGGGTCCAGGTCAGTTGGTAGGGGCACAGAGTCAGCCGTTACCCGCGCCTCAGGTGTCCCCTGCCCCTAGTTGGGTGGTCAATTTTCCTAAGACTGTTAATTTGCTCACGGATTCTCAGGAATCACCGCTCAGGCCCGCAAAGAGTCATTATTGTCATCCCAGTCTCAGTACGACGATGATGATGTTACCTCAAATGATGGGGAAATCCTAGATTTGTCTGACACTGAGGCTCCCGCCAAGGAGACGGAGACTAAGTCGTCTATATATATCCCAGGCCTTATACGGGCGGTCCGGGAGATCATGGTGATTGAGGACAAGATTTCTGCCAATACCGAGCTTACGCATGCTTATTTCAAGAGTGTTAAGAACACTAAAGCGGTGTTTCCTGTATCTAAGCAGTTAGTTCATCACCTAGAGGAAGCGTGGAAGTCTCCTGGTAAAAGGTTTCAGCCGCAAAAGCGTTTGGCTTATGCATACCCTTTTGCGGACAATTATTTTTCTAAATGGGAGTCTCCTCCTCAGGTGGATTCTCATGTGACACGTTTAGTGAAGAGTGCGACCCTGCCTATGCCGTCCATGTCTTCTCTGAAGGATCCTACGGGCCGCAAGGTAGAGGTATGTCTAAAATCTATTTATTTTCTCGGAGGGGTTGCCAGACCTTCAATGGCAGTATGCTGGGTGGCTAGGGCCATGGAAATATGGGCTGATGCCTTGGAGACTTCGCTATCTTCCGGGGCTACCAGCGAGCAGATCATACTGATAAGTAGCCGAATCCCTGAAGTTGCTAAGGATACTGCCTTTGAACCTCTATATACCCCTGCCTATACCTTCTAATATCCTTCCTATAAACCTCTAAGGATGACGCTAATTTGCGTACGCAGTCATCCAGTAAAGACTCCAGACCTAGAACATGTGGTTCCAAAGCACAAAGTATTATTCAAGTAAAAGTACAGCAGTTACACGCTATGATCCTCATATAATCTTAGCACAAAGAGATTATACAGACCCAAGTACAATTATACATACGCAGTGCTCTCTGGTCCAAATATTAGGCATCAGCAAGAAACCCCTCGTCAATCAGCATTCACAACAAAGACTAGGAACCCAGGGTCAGAGCACACATATTTATATCCCCCAGAAATAAACAACACAATAGAGAAGTTTGTTGCTAATACCATTGGTCCTAAAGGAGAGGGCATATGTTACAAGGCATTTAACAGGTTGATTCAAATAGACACAACCCAGTCTCTAACAACTGGGGGTCTCTGGTTTCCTGCCTCATGCAATCATCCTAACAGTTGTTCATAGAATGTACATTTTTTTACTTGAAGTCTCTGCGGTCCATAAGTTGAGAATGCATGATGCGATCTCCACACCGATGGTACCGGAATACTGTTGAAAGAGTACGCATCAGTACAATACCAATCACGGCTTACTTATCATGTATAAAACCTTAGTTACCAAATAATTTTATTTCACAGCATTTATGCTAAATGAACAAACTTAAATCTTATACTTTAAAGCTTATTAAACCTTTTATGTGAATATGTAATGTGTAAGTATATGCTGGGTGTGATGTAAAGACGCTAGTTAACTTGGGGCAGATGCGTGCGCATGAAGCAAATAAACAGCGTTTTCATACAGGATCTTATGCATTCGCTAATGTGCGATTAGTTAACAGCGCAATTGTGCGTATTAATGTGTGTATGAGAAATGGTGTACTTAAATCTCACTTAAACTAAGTGAACACCTAGCAGTGTGGAATGCTGAGCATTATAGTTCCACACGCCCCCCTCTCTCAGCAGCCCCCACCCTTCCCAGGCTCAAAAGTAAAGTCCTTTGTTCTCCCAGGTTCTTGTGTAAATGCAAATTAGCACAGCTACAAGACCCAAACTTCAGATAACATTCTTGGCTTTGAAGATATTTTATTGTAGGAAGCCTGCTAATGTAAGGTGCTACAAACGACCCTCTTGCTGTATTCGAGCAGGGCCACCTGGAGTGAGAGCAGACGTTATGTCAAGGAAGCTTGTCTACACAGGCTAGTTGTCAAGTGGCCATTTGCTCTGTTTAGCTAATGCAATCCAATTTTGACATACTGTACAGCCATTTCTGAAATATATCCTTTAGGGGAATTATAATAATATACACTTTATCCAGAGCACCCAAACTACGTAAACTCATGAAATGGGCTTTTGATGAATCGCCGTAACTTATGGCGATGGTCACAGATGCAATCGCATGATGCTAATAGTAATATCGCCACATGTACTAAAGTGTGAGTTTATCTAAAATGGCGCTTAGGCGGCCATTCGCAAAATGGCGTCTTACGATCTAATTTCCAAGATGGCGTCTTGCGGCCAGTCGCAAGATGGTGTCGCTGCGATTCAATTTTAAACTGATCTTGTCTCAGCCAATAATCCAGCTTCGACAGTCCACCCTCTGATAGCGAACAACATGCTGTCACAATCTGATTTTAAAATATAATTTATGCTTACATTTATATACTATTTAGTGTTATTATGGGATGGCACAAGGTGGTTCTTAATCCATCAATAATGTGTCTCTGAGTGGGGACATAAAACTACTATTATACGCACACTGCGATCTTGGAAGATCATGTGAAAGGTGTGGGGATACACCAGTCCTATAAAGGCAGTCTTGAAGGGGAATTGAGACTTTACATTATCTAGCGTTCCCACTAGGCTGTTTTAGCGGGGCGCTGCACCCTGCCCTCCTTCTGGAGGGCAAAAAGCACCCTGCCCTCCAGAAGGAGGGCAAAAAGCGCCGTGCCCTCACAGCCTGCGGGTGCCGTCTTCACCCGAGGGACGCAGTGTCCCGCGGGTGGAGAAATGTGCGGTGACCCGGTCACCGCCGGAAAATAGACGCCGGGCGCATGCGCCTGGCATCTATTCTCCCTCTCTGCAGCGCTTGGGGGCCGCCCGGCATGTCCGTCAGTGCCGGGCACGCCGCAAGTATGACGAAGAGGGGACGCATCTTATAGACACGCCCCCTTTTCATGACCACGCCCCCTTTTCGGACGCCTTTGGCGCGCACAATGTTGCCCTCTCTAGCTACGGCGCCCTGCCTGCCGCCGGAGCTAGAGTGAATACTAATTATCGGAGGTGTTTTTAAAAATAACATATCAATAATACATTCTATGCATGTCTAAATATAATACATTAAATAATGGTATTTCCTAGTTCAGGGTTGTAATGCAGTTCTGTATTTACCTCGGTATTCATACTGACCACCATCATAATTTCGTTCTTTCGTTTTACTCTATTTTTACATTTTCCACACTTCAACACAATAGGAACACACCGGACACATATGCCAATTATTATGATGACAATCAGTATAAGGATTAAGAATTTGCCTATACTGGCTATCATTTCCTGGACCCATTCCCCTAGACCTGAGAACCATTTCACTTAGTTCAGCCATGAAACCCATCCTTCTATCTTCTCCCTTACTTTAGCTACTGAAGCGTTATGGTTCTTACGAAACTCCCATTTTAGCTGCAGAATTTCATCCATCTTCCGGTCAATCACCTCCTTGGGGTCGCTGGTATCATTGGTGACATAGGTGCAACATTTTACTCCAAATTGGGTAGCCAATGTTACGCAATACCCTCCAGTAACAGCACTTAAATAATTTAACACTAGCCTGTGTTGCACCAGTTCTTTCTTGTACGCTTGCAATTCTCTCCCTGTATACCTGAATGTGTCATCATACATCTCGGTGATATTATCTATCAATTTAGCAAGTTCCTGAATATATCTAAAGTTTAATGTACCCCGAGCGATCCTGGTGGGATCCAATGCGACTAAAACTTGAAAGTCAGTTGTCTCACTAATTAACTGAGTGGCATTGTGCACGTCACCAGGTATCATATTTCGTTTGCCTCTGTGTTCATATTGTGTGTGAAGATATGGTGACGGTGTGTTTTTATGTATACCAAGCATTTCAACATGTGTAAGGGTCATAACTTCTGGGACTGCTCTTCCCAGGTAACACAAACCTTCGGAACTCGGGGAGAGCCACTTATACACTTTTCTTCCACATATAAAATATACATTATCAGGGAGAACATAAGGAATGGTATGCATCATTATCATTAAGCACATTTCCCTTTCAAACAATCCTATTTCTGGGTCTTCCATCTGGTACATGCAAGTTTCTGGCTGTATTATTTTAGCACAATAACCATCTGGCACCTTACCAATAATTTCTTTGGTGGAACTCAATGTATACCGATACCTAAAATGTTTCCCACTAGATTTAATTGAGCGTAACAGATCATGGTTTATGGACTCATTATCAGCTCTTTGTGAGAAGGTCATCGTCTGATTATTCCCTGTCACTTCCCAACTCCTGGGTTTATTGGGGCTGGTTATGTTTAAACACAGAAGTGATCTATCTGCTTGGAATTGATAGAGTTTGAAATGAGGTGGTTTGGATGAGAGGAATTTTCCATCCAATGTTTTCCCTTTCTGTAATTCTAAAATTTCCGTGATATTCAGTGGAAATGGCACCAACCCTACATTATGCTGTCCCTGTGGCACATGTGAACACACCCAGCAATCAGTTTGATTTAACACTTTGCCTACCATACTATGATAATCCTCTAAAGGATACCAACCCCAGTACGGGTTATATTTAGGTTGGCACCGTTGGATACAGTTCTCATCAACTAGGGACCCACAAAGCTCAGAAATACAGGAATCTTCAGACGATAAACCTCCACACCGTCCCCGAGTATCCGGAATGACAGCTCTCTTAACAATAACAGTACAAAGATTGGTCAGACACTCCCCTGATTGGCATTGCACTCCTCCTAACTCCACTCCATCAGCACTGCCATCAGCTCCCATTTCCTCAATCGGTCTCCCATCACAGAAACTAGATATTCCCGAACCGACCAGGATGGTGAACACTCTAAAAGAGAATATGAAAATGAACACAGCAGGCCCATCCATTGTCACAACAAAACCTGCAAATTTCTCTTAGTTCAGGTATCTCACTACGACCTTTTCAATCCTCCCGGAACAAGCTCGCGATCGAGAGGTCCACGCTATCAGCCTTGTCTTCAACTTGTTTCTCCACCGGTTGATTGACCTTTTTGCAGTGAGTGGAATGGACCCAGGTATCTCTCTCAGCCACCTTCAAAGATGTAGTACTTATCAGCAGCACCTGGTACGGGCCTTCCCACAGATCAGTCAAACAACCTGAACGCAAGAAATTTCTGATCATAACATATTCTCCTGGTTCAACATCATGACAGTTAGTTTCAGGCATATCATGGGACAACAATTTCAGTTTCTGCTGCTGTTGCTTTAACTGCTTACTCATTGATATAAGATACTTTACAGTTACCTCGTTGTTACCCTTCAAGTCTTCCTGTGGACTTATAATCAAATGAGGTTGTCTACCGAACAGTATTTCAAATAGGGACAGATTTAGAGGGGGTCTACGAGTGGTCCTTATGCTATGTAAAACCAAAGGTAACGCTTCTGGCCATCCTAGTCCAGTCTCTGCCATGATTTTACTTAACTTATTTTTAATAGTCCCGTTCATCCTCTCTACCTTGGCACTGGCTTGCGGTCGGTAGGGGGTGTGAAGTAGGCTATTAATACCCATCAGCTTACACATATTTTGAAAAACATCACCTGTGAAATGAGTTCCCCTGTCACTCTCAATGATTTTAGGGATACCGTACCTGCAAACAAATTCCTGAACTATTTTCCTGGCAGTAAACGCAGCAGTATTAGTGGCCGCTGGGTAGACCTCAACCCAATTAGAAAATACATCAGTGCACACTAATACATACTTAAGATTCCTGCAGGGTGGTAATTGGATGAAATCAACTTGTATCACCTGGAAAGGTCCATCAGTCGGTGGAATGTGGGACGGTTCGGTAGGGATCGCTTTCCCTATGTTCTTCCCCAAGCAGGTCAGACAGGACATTGCTATCTTTTCTGCTTGTGAAGAAACACTTGGTGCGCACCAGTATGCTCTCACCAACTTGCACATACCTTGTTTTCCCCGATGAGTCAGACCGTGTGCTGCCTCAGCCAGGCTGGGGTAATATGCCTTGGGGGCTACTGGTTTACTTTGTCCGTCCCTCCAGAGCCCGGAGGACTCTTGCCCACATCCCTTGGACTTCCAAATGGACTTTTCCTGAATTGAACACAAATTTTGCATCTCAATTAATTTCAGCATATCAATTTTTTGGAAAGACATAATTTTTTCAGTGGGAGAAAACATTTTTAACCCTGCTGCCCATTTTGCAGCTTCATCGGCTCTGTTGTTGCCCAGTGACACCGAATCATCCTCACATGTATGGGCTTTACATTTAATTACTGCCACTGCTTTGGGCAGTTGGATTGCTTCTAAAATATGTTTTATGTGTCGGGAATGTGCAACTGGTGTGCCTGCTGCTGTCATAAAATTTTTCAGAC
Source organism: Taudactylus pleione (assembly GCA_031769625.1). Classification (NCBI taxonomy): domain Eukaryota; kingdom Metazoa; phylum Chordata; class Amphibia; order Anura; family Myobatrachidae; genus Taudactylus; species Taudactylus pleione. The sequence continues at coordinate 24,366,530 of JAUIMM010000052.1, read as the reverse complement.
GCCATAGAGCCCCAAAATCGTGCACCACCCCGACGCATACCTTGAGTCAGTGTAAATGTTAGCAGATTTGCCTGCTGCAAGTTCACACGCTCTAGTTAGTGTTACTAACTCTGCCACCTGGGCCGAGTGAGGAGAACCGAGAGGTTTAGCTTCTATGATGTCTGTGTCATTTACAACAGCATAACCTGTACATAATTCACATGTGTCTGTTTGTCTATGACAACTCCCATCCGTATAAAAAGTCACATCCACATTCTCTAAATGTGTGTCGTGTATGTCAGGTCTAGCAGTAAAGGTCTGATTCAGATATTCCATACAATCGTGCGTATCATTATGTCCGCTGAACTCGCCTCCTTCCACTCTTTGTACATCATGTTTTACATATGGTAAATACGTTGCTGGCATCCTGCAACGTTTTACAGTGATGTTTGCGGGTGCGATTAGAGCTAGTTCCCATTTGGTGAACCTAGCCGAAGAGACGTGTCTGGTTTGAACTAAGTTCAACAGAGCAGATACAGCATAGGGAGTGTAGACAATCATATCATGGCCCAATACTACGTCCTCACTTTTACTCACCAATAAAGCGGTAGCTGCTACACTTTTCAAACAAGTGGGGAGTGATCTTGCCACAGTGTCCAATTGGGCACTGTAGTATGCTACGGGCCTACTGGCATCACCATGTTTTTGTGTAAGGACACCTGCAGCACAACCATCGGCTTCCGTACAATACAAATCAAAAGGTTTTTCATAATCAGGTATTCCCAATGCAGGAGCTTTTGTCAGACTATCCTTAAGATTAAGAAAAGCCTGCTCTGTTTCCTCTGTGTGTATGACATGATTGGGCTTTGAGGAAGAGACTAATTCCTGTAAAGGCAAGGCCAAAGTAGAAAAACCTGGGATCCACATTCTACAGTATCCACACATTCCCAAGAAGGTACGAATTTGCTGTTGATTCTGCGGCAGTGTCATGTTCTGTATGGCCTGGATTCTATCATTTGTAAGATGTCGTAACCCCTGGGTTAGGCAGTGTCCCAAATATTTTGCTCTGGATTGGCACGGCTGTAGTTTGTCCTTAGCCACCTTGTGTCCTGTATGCGAGAGATGAAGCAACAAAAGTTTAGTATCATTCAAACATGACATAAACGAGTCAGAACATAGCAATAAATCGTCCATATATTGAATTAGAACAGATCCATTGGCAGGTTGAAAAGATTGTAAACAGTCGTGCAATGCCTGGGAGAAGATACTGGGGCTGTCTATGAAACCTTGGGGTAACCTTGTCCATGTGTATTGTACACCTCTGTATGTAAATGCGAATAGATACTGAAAGTCAGGGTGGAGAGGCACAGAGAAGAAAGCAGAACAGAGGTCAATGACAGTGAAATGGGTTGCATTTGGTGGGATCTGCATCAGGATGACAGCTGGATTTGGCACTACAGGGAATTGGCTCTCTTCTACCTTATTAACACCTCTAAGGTCTTGCACATCCTATAACCCCTCCCACCACTCGTCTTTACTGGAAAGATGGGACTGTTGCCTACACTAGCTGTACGTACTAAAATTCCCTGTTGCAATAATCGCTCAATTATTGGAAAAACCCCTAATTCTACCTCCTGTTTTAGTGGGTACTGGGGAATTTTTGGAACTTGCCTACCGCTTTTTAAATTTACTATTACAGGGCTTACGTTTGCCATTAATCCAGTTTCCTGTCCATCCTTAGTCCAAAGGGAATCTGGAATTTGGGACAACATTTCATCTACCTGTGATGGATTTTCATTTAAGCTTGTAGAGTGATACATTATCCTTTGGGGAGTGTCCAACATATCCCTCACCTCGTGTGCAACTCTCTCTGGGATATCTAAAAATACACTATCAGGAGTGCAATATATAACACATCCCATCTTACATAACAAGTCTGTACCCAGCAGGTTAGTAGGAGTCGCAGCAGCTAGAAGGAAAGAATGCCTGGTATGCAATGGCCCAATAGTAACCTCTGTGGACTTTGTTAAAGGATAATGTTCCACTTTACCTGTTACACCCATTGTTGGTACTGTCTCGTTGGTCACCTGTAAATTAACGGGAGATTTTATCACTGACCTGGTCGCCCCTGTGTCTACAAGAAAAGGATATTCAGTACCAGCTACATCAACCATCATGACCGGTTCTTCCCTAGTACTTCCCGTTAACCTGACTATCTGTAGACTACAGGTATGACCTGACCCCTAGCGTTGGCTACCATTCTCCACTAAAGCATTTACGGCCACAATTGGAGCTGGTGCCTGCTGGACATTTGCTGGTCTCTGTGCATATCCCTTATGGGGATGTCCAGGTCTTCCCTGATTTCTACTTAAGTGTCCTGTTTGTTTACAATTAAAACATGTTTGTGGATCGGGTGAAGACACGTGTTGTGAGGTTTGAGCAGAGGGTAAAGGTGGTGGATATGGGTAAGGATAGGGAGGGTAAGGGTATTGTGGGGATATGAGGTTTGTGAGTAGTATGGGACCTGTGGTTGTATAGGGCTTGTGGAATAGAGCTGTGTTTGTTGTTGTGTGGGGTTAGTGAGGGCATATAACTGTCCAGGTGTAAGTGTGTGTGCAGATGCGAGTGTGTCTGTTGGCTGTGATGTTACCGTCATTCCCTCCAGAGCTTGTATACTGACAGCCATTAGCTTTTCGCTCTGGGTCTCTCTCTTCTTTGAGATGTTTTTATCATGTTCTACGGCAGATTCTATGAGGGTATCTATTGTGACTCCCCTCCAGCCAGGTTGTGAGGTCTGAACCCGAGTCTTTAAATTCTCTTTCAGACCGTCCATGATTACCATGACTATCATTCCCCTGTGGTGAGTGCTATCTTTAATATCTTCTAACCCAGTGTACTGGGTGATAACCTGCAGAGCCCGGTCGCAATAATCTTCTGCAGATTCACTCTCCTTTTGCTTAATGGTGAAAATTTTGTTCCAGTTAACTACTACCGGAAAATATATACCCAATTGAGTTACAATGCGGGAAATGTTACCTTGGTTTACTTGGTCTGTTAAGGGAACGTCACCATCCAATACACAATCCGTGATAAATTTTGTCACGTCGGTATTGCGTGGTAGACAGGCCCTTAACACCACACGCCAGTCTTTATTAGTTGGCTCATGAGAACTACCCAAATTTCTCAAAAATCTTTGACATTTGGGTAGTTCCTTTTTGGGATCGGGGAAATCATTTATGATGGAATTTAGTTCTGCTCTTGTCCAGGGACAATGCATTACTACTTCCCTCGTGGGCACTACACCGTTCGCATCTGCATTTCCATTCAGAACGGTTAATGTCCGAATGGGATGCAGACCGGCAGGGCTGCTACCTCTGACCTTGTTACCTGGCTGGGGGTTTAATCTGTTGCTGCTACGTATGGTATTAACACTTCCTCTACGGGTGCAGAGGGTGTTAGCACTTCCCTTGCTGACGATGAAGATGGTGGCACCACTTGTGATTGTGGTGATGCAGCATCTATCATTTGCACAGCATGGGAAATGGCAGACATTACAATAGGGTCATCATCCACATCATAAACATTTTCTTTATGGTTGCTTAGGAGAGGGTACAAATTGCTTGTTACATTTTTATGGGTATTTTTGGTAACTGTACTTGCACCTCCATCCACATATGGTGGAGGTGGTAAGCTTGAACTGCTGGCAATACTCTCCACAACGCTACCTTGCTGCACGTGCGCGCCATTTTGCGGCTCATCCATATTGCAATTTAGCGTCGCGGATGTATTCTATGGCAATGCGCTCGCAACGCTAGTTTGCGTCACTTGCACATTTTTAAGCCACGCATCCCCTTCATGCTGCCACAACTTTAAACATTCATAATATTTTACCTTTTTCTCTCGGGAGCGCATCAGACTGATGTGATCCCGGACATTATCTAGTACATTTTTATCAAAACTACCAATTCTGGGAAACGGTCTAACACTTTTCATCGTCATTTTAAACCATACATCACAATACCTTATCGCATAAGTACCGTACTTAGTGTGCATAATACAACAGGCCGATCCAAATGGCGCTTCCATTAGCAGCACATCATTGTCTAACATCTCTATTGTTTGCATGGCCCCCATTCTGAGACAACTCCTATGCTTTTCAATTAAGATTTAAACTGGTGAAAGACAATCAAGATACTTTCATTTACCTGTGGACGATTTAAACGGCAGCGCCCACACACCTGGATAAGATTTGTAAAAGGCAACTTCCACACCCGGATAAGATTTAGTAATGCAACTTCCACACCTATGGAAGTTTACGTCGGCTACTTCCACACACCTCTCTACAACAAAGACAACATGTACACCTGCTACTGTGTATAGAACGGTAAGCTGCTTACCGAGCAACTAGCACTTAGCCCTTAAAGGTCATACGGGACCTCTAACTGTAGGAAACAAGTTACCCCTAGCAACAAATACTCACTGTTACACACTTTTTCCTGCGCAGAAAAATACACATTAACCCAGATATTGATAACAATGGAAAAATGTGAACCTCAACGGCTTTATTTAAACACGTGGCAGCACAACCGGAAGTACGTATACGCTATTGTGCGACCAGTCACATACACAATAATGCGACTACCACACAACCATATGACAACTTTTTAGCTGCGAACGCAAAAGTGCGTCTTTACTGTGCGCAAAACTGCGACTCAGCCGCGTACTCAATACTGCGGCACCCCTTTAAGCATTAGGTTCTATCAACAAAGGAAAACTAACTTTTTCCTCTCTTGTCCCTGGATTCTAGTCAGCTTCCTTTGCTCACACGAAAACGGATAGCGATCTTTCAGCACAAAGCGGTTGCAGGTAAACCCTGCATGTGGCCACTCCACCCTTTGCTGAGATATCGATAACCATATGTGCCATGTGAGTAGGTGACTTCACTATGAGCCCCCAACTAAGGATACTGCCTTTGAACCTCTATATACCCCTGCCTATACCTTCTAATATCCTTCCTATAAACCTCTAAGGATGACGCTAATTTGCGTACGCAGTCATCCAGTAAATAAAGACTCCAGACCTAGAACATGTGGTTCCAAAGCACAAAGTATTATTCAAGTAAAAGTACAGCAGTTACACGCTATGATCCTCATATAATCTTAGCGCAAAGAGATTATACAGACCCAAGTACAATTATACATACGCAGCGCTCTCTGGTCCAGATGTTAGGCATCAGCAAGAAACCCCTCGTCAATCAGCATTCAGCACAAAGACTAGGAACCCAGGGTCAGAGCACACATATTTATACCCCCAGAAATAAACAACACCATAGAGAAGTTTGTTGCTAATGCCATTGGTCCTAAAGGAGAGGGCATATGTTACAAGGCATTTAACAGGTTGATTCAAATAGACACAACCCAGCCTCTAACAACTGGGGGTCTCTGGTTTCCTGCCTCATGCAATCATCCTAACAGTTGTTCATAGAATGTACATTTTGTTGCTTGAAGTCTCTGCGGTCCATAAGTTGAGAATGCATGATGCGATCTCCACACCGATGGTACCGGAATACTGTTGAAAGAGTACGCATCAGTACAATACCAATCACGGCTTACTTATTATGTATAAAACCTTAGTGACCAAATAATCTTTATTTTACAGCATTTATGCTAAATGAACAAACTTAAATCTTATACTTTAAAGCTTATTAAAGCTTTTATGTGAATATGTAATGTGTAAGTATGCGGGGTGTGATGTAAAGACGCTAGTTAACTTGGGGCAGATGCGTGCGCATGAAGCGAATAAACAGCGTTTTCATACAGGATCTTATGCATTCGCTAATATGCGATTAGTTAACAGCGCAATTGTGCGTATTAATGTGTGTATGAGAAATGGTGCACTTAAATCTCACTTAAACTAAGTGAACACCTAGCAGTGTGGAATGCTGAGCATTATAGTTCCACACGACCCTCTCTCAGCAGCCCCCACCCTTCCCAGGCTCAAAAGTACAGTCCTTTGTTCTCCCAGGTTCTTGTGTAAATGCAAATTAGCACAGCTACAAGACCCAAACCTCAGATAACACTCTTGGCTTTGAAGGTATTTTATTGTAGGAAGCCTGCTAATGTAAGGTGCTACAAACGACCCTCTTGCTGTATTCGAGCAGGGCCACCTGGAGTGAGGGCAGACGTTATGTCCAGGAACCTTGTCTACACAGGCTAGTTGTCAAGTGGCCATTTGCTCTGTTTAGCTAATGCAATCCAATTATGACATACTGTACAGCCATTTCTGAAATATATCCTTTAGGGGAATTATAATATACACTTTATCCAGAGCACCCAAACTACGTAAAGTCATGAAATGGGCTTTTGATGAATCGCCGTAACTTATGGCGATGGTCACAGATGCAATCGCATGATGCTAATAGTAATATCGCCACATGTACTAAAGTGTGAGTTTATCTAAAATGGCGCTTAGGCGGCCATTCGCAAAATGGCGTCTTGCGATCTCATTTCTAAGATGGCGTCTTGCGGCCAGTCGCAAGATGGTGTCGCTGCGATTCAATTTTAAACTGATCTTGTCTCAGCCAATAATCCAGCTTCGACATTGCCTATGTAAATGAGGCAGCGTTGGATGTCATTTTATTTACTTCCAGGATTTCTACGGCAGCGGTGTCTGCGTGTCGTTTGTCGTTCCTTGTGGCTCCGGTCTTGGAGAGCAGATGTGGAATCCAAGAGGGGCCTGGAATGTCTACCGTACAATGGATAGAAATTGAAATAAATGAACTGCGCTAGGTATATATATCTATACAGCTGCTCACTTATAGAGATTAAATATGAGAGGGGAGAACGAGCGCTAATTACAGGACAGGTACTGTTTGGGCCAGCTCTGGATAAGATTGTGGACACGCTGGCAGCGGCAAAATCTGCATGCTTGCCTTCGGCTCCACCCGCCTCTGGGTCAGGGACGTCATCCTTTTCGGTCCTATCAGCCTCCGGGTAAGTCAAAGGCCCAATCCTTTCCGAGGTCATCAGGAAAAAAGAAGCCCTCTAAGCTTAGGAAGCAGGCTGGAGCACCAGACGTCCGGCTACCAAGCCCGACGACAAGCCTACAGCCTGACGGGATGCGCCTCCTCTTGGGGTACCCCAAGGGTGGAGGCCGTCTTCTTCAGTTAGCCTAGTGTTGGTGTCAGACCACCTCGGACACTTGGGTAAGGGAAGTGGTCTCTCACGGGTATGCCCTCTCATTTCGGAGAAGGCCTCCCCATCAATTTTTTTCCACGGACCATTCAAATCCAGAGAAGGCTCTGGAAATTCACAAGATTGTACGATCCCTGCTCCAGGAGGGGGTTATTGTGCCGATCCCGCTCCCCCAGAGCGGGACGGGTTATTACGCCAATCTCTTCTTGGTGCAAAAACCGAATGGATCATACAACTATCCTCAACTTGAAATCCCTAAACAAATATTTGAGGGTGCCTCGGTTCAGGATGGAGACCCTGCGGTCCATTATCTTCGTTATGGAACCTGGGCACTTTATGGTGTTGCTGAACATCCAAGATGCCTATCTTCATGTTCCAATAGCGGTCTCTCATCAGTGCTTTCTCCAATTTGCGGTAGCAAGTCAGCATTATCAGTTTCAGGCTCTACCGCTTGGCCTTTCTACAGCCCCGAGGGTGTTTACTAAGGTCATGGCAGTTATGGCGGCACACCTGCGCCTGCAGGGGGTCCGCCTCCTACCTTACCTGAACGATCTGCTACTTCTGGCAGGGTCTCCAGACTTGTCTACACAGGCTAGTTGTCTTGTCTACACAGGCTAGTTGTCACGTGGCCATTTGCTCTGTTTAGCTAATGCAATCCATTGCACTAGAGGTACCTCAACAACATCTGCAACTAACTATGGAGGTGTTGCAGAATCACGGATGGCTGATAAATTGGAAGAAGTCGTCTCTAATGCCGTCTCAGAGGATGCTGCATCTCGGAGCTCTGCTCGATACTCAGCAACAGCGGATCTTTGTGACGGAGGAAAAGATCTCAGTGTTGCAGGCAAGGATTCGCACTTGCCTGTGGGATCGCAGAATCTCTATCCATTCTGCAATGAGGTTACTGGGATCCATGGTGTCGACGTTCGACATGGTGGAATATGCCCAGTTTCACTCAAGACCTCTACAGAAACTGATCCTATCTAAAGGTTCAGACGCTGTCTCCGGAGGTACGTCTATCATTGACCTGGTGGCTTCAGAAGCCTCATCTCCTCAGGGACGCCCCTTCTGGATAACGGATTGGATTCTCCCGACGACGGATGCCTGTCTCAGGGGGTGGGGTGCTGTGTCGGGTCCACACATGTTTCAGGGCCGGTGGACCTCAGCGGAGTCCGCTCTTGCGATTAACATCTTAGAGCTTTGGGCAGTTTTTCGTGACTTACAACAAGTACAGGGTCATCCCGCACATATTCAGTCAGACAACGCCACGACAGTGGCTTACATAAATCATCAAGGAGGAACTCAAAGTCAGGCAGCTCTAAGAGAGGTGTCTCGCATTCTGACTTGGGCGGAAGGCAAGGCAATCTACCAGCCATCTCGGCAGTGTTCATTCCAGGCGTGCTAAACTGGGATGGGGACTTCCTCAGCCGTCACAACGTGCATCCAGGGGAATGGTCTCTTCACCAGGAAGTATTTCAGCTCCTAGTGGACAGGTGGGGCCTTCCGGAAATAAACCTCATGGCATCCAGCCACAACCGCAAGCTGTGGGTGTACGGCTCCCGAACAAGAGATGCAGAAGCGATACTGGTAGACGCTCTGTCAGTACGGTGGACCTTTCAGTTCGCGTACCTGTTTCCTCCATTCTCCCTGCTTCCTCGCGTGTTGCGAAAGCTCAAGCAGGACGGGGTCATGATTCTACTGGTGGCTCCGGCGTGGCCCAGACGTCACTGGTACTCCGATCTACGGAGTCTTTCCGTAGACACTACGTGGCTACTTCCTCAGCATCCGGACCTGTTGTCTCAGGGTCCGTGTCTTTACCCGGATCTGGGTCGGCTGTCTTTGATGGCGTGGCTCTTGATACATTCCTCTTGAGGTCAAAGGGGTTTTCAAGCTCGGTGGTTGATACCATGCTCAGGCAAGGAAGCCGGTTTTTGGCCAGGATTTACCACAGGGTCTGGCACGCCTATTTTGCGTGGTGCCGACCTCAGAAATATGATCCTTTTGGTGTTTCGTGTTTCTAGAGCCCTCGCCTTTCTTCAGGCAGGCTTGGATAAGGATCTGCGCCTTGCTTCTTTGAAGGTGCAGGTATCTGCCTTGTCTGTGTGGTTTCAGCTTCGGATTGCTCCTCTGGCTGATGTCCGCACCTTTATTTAAGGGGTTCTTCGCATTCAACCTCCCTTTGTCCCTCCGGTGGCACCATGGGATTTGGGCGGTGGTGCTGAAAGCTCTTCAGGGTCCCCCATTTGAACCACTGGGCTCAGTGGATCTGAAATGGCTTACGGCTAAAGTTGTTTTTCTTTTGGCTGTGGCATCTGCCAGAAGAGTATCAGATTTGGGGGCTCTTTCTTATCGACCCCCTTATTTGATTTTTCACCAGGTTAGGGCGGTTCTTCGGACTCGTCCTGGTTTTATCCCTAAGGTGGTATCCAGTTTCCACATTAATGAGGAGATCATTGTTCCGGCCTTTCACTCTCCTGGTTTGTCGGTGGGTGAGGCCACATTGGATGTGGTTTGCGCTCTTCGCATTTATGTGGAGCGCACCTGTTCTTTCCGGAAATCGGATTGTTTGTTTGTGTTGTAACGTTTTTCACAAAAAAGGTTGGCCAGCCAATAAGCAAACTTTGGCCCCTTGGATTTGTTTGGCGATTTCCGAGGCCTATGTTCATGAGGGCATTCCTGTTCCGCCCTATGTCACTGCTCATTCTACAAGGTCCGTCGGTCCCTCGTGGGCAACTCGGTATGACGCCTCGGCTGTTCAGCTATGTAAGGCGGCCACGTGGTCTACGGTTCAGACCTTTGTGAGGTATTATGCTTTCGATACCTTTTCCTCTCAGAACGCTTCCTTCGGGTTGCGGATTCTCCTTTCTGCACAGGAGCGTCCCCGCCCTTGAAGGGTACTGCTATAGCACATCCCCAAGGTAAAGGCCCTGTGGACCCTAAGGACCCTGAAGTAGAAAACAAGAGATATGGTAAGAACTTACCTTTGTTATCTCTGTTTCTACAAGGTCCTTAGGGTCCACAGGGCACCCACAATGACGCCCTGTGCTTCAGAAGGTTCTTGATCTGGTCGCCAGTTTTCTGTCTCTTTTCTGACCTCGTAGAAACAGAGATAACAAAGGTAAGTTGTTACCATATCTCTTGTTGTTCCATAACTTCAGCGACATTTGCAAGCTATACTTCAAAAATAGACCATGTTCCACATGTTCAGAACAAACTGTGGGAAAAATTATTTCTCTTCTACAAGGGGATCCACCGATGTGGGCATTTAGTTTAGGGTCTGATAGTTCTGTACTGGTGTCGTAAATCCCTTTTTGCAGACTTGGCGTTTTGTATGATGATCCTGATAAAACTGCCTCTGCAGAATGACATTTAAATTCCTTGAGATAGGAGCATCACATGATAAAGATGGAATGACACAGCATTCCAAAGTCAATTTAGATTTGGACTTTCAGAGCAAGCTAGAGATGCTGGGATGTAGTCAGCTTACCGCAGCACGGGATGCTGGTGGTCGAAATCCTGTCATCAGTTAAGATGCCAATGCTGGAATCCCGAACGTAAGTATAGTGGGCCGGGCTAGCTGTTAGCTGTGGGGGGGGGATTAGGTTTAGGCACCATCGGGGGTTAGGGTTAGGCTTCGGGGGGGGGGTGTTGGGGATAGGCACTAAGGGGGAAGAGTTAGGTTTAGGGGGAGAGTTAGTATGCAGGAAGGGAGGGTTAGGGGGTGAAGGTAGGAGGGTTATGCTGGGTACACACTGGCAGATATATTGGGCGATAAATTGATCGGCAATATATTGTATGCCCGTTGGCCAGTGTATTCCAGCGATATGTCTGTGAACGACATTGTTCACAGATATATTGCGTCGGCTGTGCTGCACAGCCGGTGGCAGATATATTTGCAAATATATCTGTCCATCGTGCTGTGTGTATGGGCGATCAGCTAACCGCCTGTACACCTGCAGTGGCAGCCGCAGGGAGGGGGTCGAGGGGTGACTCCCGGCCAGCGGGATCCGCTGACAGATGGAAGATGATGGTTGTTCATTCTGTATGAACAACCATCATCTGCAGATATATCTGGTAGGTGTGTACCCAACTTTAGGATCCTGTCGGGATTCTCAGCATCGGGATGCCGCTGTCGGTCTTTTGTAAAGGTCGATATTGGCTTTTTGGTGTATTTACAGGGGATTTTCTCTGTGATTGCAAATCAGTCAATTACTAAAGGCAGAAGCGACTATAAAATCGACTCTAAAGCGAAACCCGATCAAAATTGACCATCAACCAAACATCGGTACTTTCACATAGACCACTACAGGATTCTCTCATTTATGGCAGATGTACTAACCGTGCGGTGTACATCCCACCAGTCACTGCAAGGATACTAAACGCATATGTACTAAAATATGCGATTAGTATCGCAAAGGACAGCTCTTGTGATAAGAGCTGCCATTTGCAAAGCTGCCCCCGCTGTGTGAGGGGATCTCTGCGGGTCTCCTCCTCCTCTTAGCCCTGGAAGCTTCCTGCTGGTGACCTCTGCAGGAAGTCCCGGGCTTTTCCTCCTCCTCCTCCTCCTCCCTGCATCCGGAAGAAGAAGAGGAGAAGGAGGTGTGGGACCCAGGAGGAGGTGGGTTGGGTCCAGTGTGAGAGGAGCGGGATGCGGTAAGAAGCCCATAGGCTTCTATAGGGTAAAGCCAAAAAACTTGGCCTTACCCTCCGCATCAAAAATCAGGCGGCCAGGGCTTAGTACATATAAAAATGCAGTAAAACCCCCGAAAACGTGTTTTACTGCATTTTTCCTTTAGTACATCCCGACCTTACTAACAGACAGATTGAAAATCGACAGAAAAATCTCCAAATAGACTATTAAAAAATAGGTGATTTTAGCTTCTAAACACCATTCTATTGGTAGGAACTTAATTATGATGCCTATAAAAGGAGATACAAGCATGTGGTGCACTGTGGCATGCACATTAACTCCTGACACCAGTTCCTGCGGCATAATTCTCTTGACCCATTCCTCATACTCATTATAATCCACCTCCACAGGTGACCTTCCTCCTGTGCTGCGTGTAGAGCGCTTTTCTAGGGCCATCTTGGATTTTAAAAAACGTTTTAAATACCAATAGAATTCACCACTTCAACTGCTGTCTGCCACATGGTCCACTTCTCACAGATGTGCGTTGGGCCCGGCGACCAAATAACTCCTGAAAGTTAGATAGCAAGGAGTTTACCAATGCACAATTCACCTCAAAGTTAAACCTGGCCCTCTGCCTCCTCCATCACACTATCCTCACCAACTGGAAATCTCTCCTCCACCTCCCTATCCTCTCTTACCCTACTCCTGGCAGCCTCCATAATAAACAGAAATATAAATACAGAAACTGCACTTAAAAAGTAACACAAAACTTAAACACACACTCCCGAGACACACACACAGAAACACTGACAAAGACTAAATAAGAAAAATTAGACAAGACAAAAAATAAGACAAACTTCAAAGTCACAATAACAATACAGAAAATGACAGTACAAAACTCTCAGAAATCCCTTTTTAAGCACCTATATGATATCACCACTCTCCTGCTAAACATTCCTCTATCACCACAAAACAACCTTTCAATTTGCTTTGGTGTGTGTCAGTCTTTTACAGTGAATATGTTTTGGCCAATAGGAGTACATAAGTGTTTATTGATTTTGTAGGTGACTTTGAAGTGCACATTCCAAATCCACCATTTTTACACTGTTGAAAAAAGATCCATGTCACATTTGAATTTGAAATAGATTTCAAAATCAAATGTTAGTAAATGAGAGATTTGGCCAATGATGCATACAGTCGATTTTGATTTGATTAAAATCGACATAAATTGAATCAAAAATCGACCTTTAGTAAATATATCCCCTTGAAATTCTATCTATTTGATCCACCTATTTACCATCTGATTCTTGGGTTTCCCTGGTTGTAAAAAAACATAATCCAATATTTGGTCCTTGGAGAGTTAACTGCAAAGTTTATTTGCACATGTCCTTCTCAGCCTTTAAGGTTGACCGTTCAGTCAACTCAGTTCATGAGCATTATCAAGACTATATGTATGTTTTTTTGTAAACAAGTGGCTAACATTATGAGAGTACTGCACAGAAAGGAACGACAAAGACACAGGTATTCAAATTGTAAACAGAGAGGTTACTGCAAAGGGGGTGACAAAAAAGCAACACACAGGAGGAGCAGAGACTCACACAACTTGACATATATACAGTAGGAGAGGTGGACCATAGTCAGGGGTGGGCAGGGGAGGAGAAGGGACCCTCCATACATTGGATTCTGTGAAGGTAGTTCATTGACCTTTTGTGTATTGGCAGTAAATAATCAATGCTTATTAACCTGTTCTTACTTTGCCACACAGAGAAAGATGAGAAGAATGGAGGGAAAGTTGAGATTGAGAAGGTGGTGGACAGCACAGCCACACACAAGTAATGCAGTTCCTGTACATGGCTGTGTGCTGCCTCTCTAAAGCTGGGTACACACTATACTATGTATTGCAAAGTATATCAATGCGACGCGGATCTGAACGGCAGATGGGACGATGCAATGAACGATGCGGTGCTGTTACATGCAGCATGTAACAAAATATTGCGCTATCGTGCAGAGTGTATGGCGTGCACTATGTATCGTTACATCACATTGTACCGTCATTGGGTGGACAGCACAGACAGTGTAATGGTTAGCTTTACTGCCTCACAGCACTGAGGTCGTGGGTTTGATTTCCACCATGGCCCTAACTGTACCGAAAACTCTCTGGGGCTTGCGATGGGCGAGACCCTACCACAAGGGTCTCGTCGCAAGCCCGATAAGACCATCGTGACCATCATCCTGGCCGCTCCAAAAAAAAAAAGCCCGGCCCTGATTCAGAGCGAGTGGCTCCGAATCAGGCCCATAGATCAGTGTTCTCCCCAGGCTGTATGTTGGGGCGCAATGCCTGGCAAGAAACCCCGGCACTTCGCACTCACCCCCGCCCCAATGCCCCGTATCCCCGGTCGCCCTTAATGTGTCCTTGTTGCCCCTTCCGTAAATGTACCCCACTGACATCATCGCAAGTAGGCAGAGCATGTGATTACACCACATGCTCTGCACAGAGTGTCACGTGCTGTTTTTATCGCGGGCTTAGCTGCAGTTAGCATGTTGCCGTGCTCTACTTTTCGTGGGTGGCTAGTGCTGGGCAGGTGATCCCGTGCTAGTGATTGATGGATAAACAACCTCCGTAGAGAGATGTGAGAAACTGTGTCATGTGAGGGAAGCAGGCTGCAGGGAGACGTAGGGTGCAATCGGGCACACTGAGGGAAGCAGGCTGCATGAGTGGGGCAGGTCAGGGAGACGCTTGGGGCAATTGGGCACAACGTGGGAGCATGTGTGGGAAGCAGGTTGCAGGGGGATGGCAGGTCAGGGAGACACTGGGGGCAATTGGGCACACTGGTTGCTATTGGGAACACTAAGGAAGCATCAGGAAGACACTGGGGGCAATTGGGAGCACTGAGGGAGCATGTGTGGGAAGCAGGCTGCTGGGATGGGGGCAGGTCAGCCGGAGTTTCTTTACTTACCTCTTTCACACCGACGGGTGGACCTGGGTTATTCCCGTGTCATTCACTGTTGTGTGGCCACACCCCCTCCATGTGAAGCTACGCCCCTTTCTGTACAAAGGCCCCCACCCGGCTGCTAGTTGATGCCACCCAGCTGACAACATTTTCTGGTGAGAGAACTGTAGATTGTAAGCTCCACTGGGGCAGGGACTGATGTGAGTGGCCAAATATGCTCTGTAAAGCGCTGCGGAATATGGCCCTGATTCAGAGCCGGACGCTCTGACAGAGCGCTCGCTCTGAATCAGGGCCGTCCCTGCTCCTTTTTGGAGCGGCCTCCTGGCCGCTTGCATAGCTGTGGGTGACCACCCACAGCTATAGTGAGCGGCCAAAATGATGGTCGCGATGGTCAAGACCATCGCGACCATCGGGCTTGCGATGAGACCCTGCGGTAGGGTCTCGCTGCCGCAAGTCCTGGAGTGCTTTTGGCCCCAGACGGTAGGCGTTCCCATGGGAACGCATCCGTCTGGGCAGCCACGCCCCCGGCACGCCCACCAAAGGGGGCGTGCTGTCAATCACCATCGACAGCACGCCCCCTTTGGTGCGAGACCCATAACGACGGCTTAGCCGTCGTTATTCGGGTCTCGCGCATGCGCACAACGGAGCCGCCTCCGTCGTGCGCATGCACACTTGGGCACCATCGACCCGCTTGCGAGCGCTCAGCGCTCACGAGCGGGTCAGAATCAGGCCCTATGTGTGCACTGTATAAATAACTGGTAATAAATAAATAATAAATAATCGTAAGATGTGTACCCACCAAGCTTAAGTTTAATAGGCAGCATACAGCCAAGCCTAAAAACATATTGGCCCAAATCATTTGAAATTGCACCACCTACGGCTCTCCTGAGAGTGCATTATGGCACGCAGTTTGGGAAACACTTTACTACTGTATTTATTTATTATTTATTTATTTATTAACAGTTTCTTATATAGCGCAGCATATTCCGTTGCGCTTTACAATTGGAAACATTGATAGAACAAAACAGGGTAATAACAGACAGACATAGAGGTAAGAGGGCCCTGCTTGCAAGCTTACAATCTATAGGGAAACAGGCATTGATACACAAGGATAGGTGCTATATATATTGCAATTTGGTCTGGCCAGAATGCAGAGTTTCTTGGTGGGCTGCATGATCCAGTCACACAGGAATGTCGGCAAAATGTCAGGAGTATGTGAAAGAAAGACAATATGTGAGGTTATGTGTGGACTGTGAGAGGGGATGTGATAAGACATGGAAGCTATGAAGGTTATGTGGTCGGTTCTGGAATCTGATAAGCTTGTCTGAAGAGGTGAGTTTTCAGGGAACGCTTGAAGGATTGAAGAGTAGAGGTAAGTCTTATTGTGTGTGGTAAGGCATTCCATAGAGTGGGTGCAGCCCGAAGAAAGTCCTGTAACCGTAAATGGGAGCAAGTAATGCGTGGGGATGAGAGACGCAGTTCTTGTGCTGAGCGGAGAGGTCGGGTTGGGAGATATTTTGAGATGAGTGAAGAGATGTATGTTGGTGTAATTCGGTTAATGGCCTTATGTGTAAGTAACAGTATTTTGTATTGAATACGGTAGAAAACTGGCAACCAATGGAGGGACTGACAGAGCGGGGCAGCAGACGATGAACGTTTGGCAAGGAAGATAAGCCTCGCAGCTGCATTCATAATGGATTGTAATGGCGATAGCCTGTTTTTGGGAAGACCAGTAAGGAGACTATTGCAATAGTCAATGCGGGAAATAATGAGTGCATGGATTAGAGTTTTTGCAGTGTCTTATATGAGATATGGTCGAATTTTGTATATGTTTTTTAGATGTATGTAACATGATTTTGAGACAGATTGAATGTGGGGAACAAAGGACAATTCAGAATCAAGGATGACACCAAGGCAGCGAGCTTGTAGGGTGGGGTGGATTGTTGAGTTATCAACAGTGATAAAGAGATCAGATTGGTAACTGTTATTGGCCGGTGGAAATATAATTAATTCTGTTTTAGAAATATTAAGTTTCAGGTAGCGAGATGACATCCAAGATGAAATGGCAGAAATACATTCAGTGACACGGACCAATACAGATGGTGATAAATCTGGAGAGGATAGGTAGATTTGAGTATCATCCGCATACAGATGGTACTGAAATCCAAAAGAGCGGATTAGTTTGCCAAGAGAGGTGGTATAGATTGAGAATAGCAAAGGACCTAAGACAGAGCCTTGCGGTACTCCAACTGATAGAGGTAGCGAAGAGGAGGCAGAATCAGAAAAACGAACAGAAAAAGAGCGATCAGATAGGTAGGAAGAGAACCAAGAAAGGGCTGTGTCCTTAAGACCTAGGGATTGTAATGTTTGTACGAGAAGAGAGTGGTCAACAGTGTCAAAAGCAGCAGAGAGATCTATAAGAATTAGAAGTGAGTAATGGCCTTTAGCCTTGGCAGTGACCAAATCATTTACTACCTTAGTCAGTGCTGTCTCTGTGGAGTGCTGGGAACGGAAGCCAGACTGAAGTGGGTCCAATAAGTTGTGGGTGTTAAGAAAGTGTGTGAGGCGGGTGTAGACAAGTCTCTCCAGTAGCTTGGAGGGGCATGGGAGCTGGGAGATAGGACGGTAATTAGAGAGAGTGTTAGGGTCAGAATTTTGTTTTTTCAGAATGGGAGTAATCACTGCATGCTTGAACAGTGATTTAAAGATGCCAGTAGAAAGAGAGAGATTACAGATTTTAGTTAGGGTTGGGATGAGCACAGGAGACAGAGCTTTACTAATTTGTGAGGGTATAGGATCTAGAGGAGAGGTAATAGAGTAGGAGGATGAGAAGAGTGTAGATACTTCATCTTCATTTGTGGGGTCAAATGAAGAGAATGTGCCAGAGGGTTCAGGTAGGGAATTAAGTAGGTCACTAGCTGAGGAAGAGAATAACATTTCATTTCGGATATTATCAATCTTGTCCTTGAAATAGGAAGCAAGATCTTGTGCACAGATAGTAGCAGGTGGCTTGGGTGAGGGAGGGGTAAGAAGCAGTTTAAATGTATTAAAAAGTCGCTTGGGGTTAGAGGCTTGAGCAGAGATTAGAGATTGGAAATATATTTGCTTGGCAGTGTCCAGAGCAGTACGATAAGAGTTGTAGATAGACTTACATGTGAGGAAGTCACTTGGAGTGCGAGACTTTCGCCACTGACGTTTTACTTTACGTGAGAGTTTTTGTAGATGCCTAGTTAAGTCAGAATGCCACGGTTGACATCTGAGTCTACGCGGAGTGTGATGGGTAGCTGGAGCTACTTCATCAAGGGCTTTTACTAAAATCTGGTTTAGCTGTGATGCAGCAGTCTCAGGAGAAGTGAGTGCAGAAATTGGTGAGAGTTGTTGTTGTAGAGAGGTAGATAGTTGTTGAAAGTTAATCACATTAATATTTCTGCGGGTTTTAGGAGGTTTGGTTGATTTCACTGACATTGAGGTTGATGTAATGGAGGAAAGTGTGCAGGTGATAAGATTGTGATCTGAGAGAGGGAAAGGAGCATTAGTGAAATCAGAAACTGAGCATAGTCTGGTAAATACAAGATCAAGGCAGTGGCCCTCCTTATGAGTAGAGGAGTCAGTCCATTGGGAGAGGCCAAGAGAGGAGGTTAGAGAGAATAGTTTGGTGGCATGAGGAGATTGTGGACTGTCAATGGGGATATTGAAATCACCCATAATGATGGTGGAGATGTCTGAGGATAGGAAGTGAGGGAGCCAGGCTGAAAAATGTTCCAGAAATTGGTGCGGTGGCCCAGGCGGGCGATAGATAACAGCAACTCGCAGAGAGAAAGGGGTGAAAGTCCTGATAGAATGTACTTCAAATGATGTAAATGTGAGTGAAGGTACCTGTGGGAGAACTGTGAATGTGAAAGATTGGGAGAGTAATATTCCTACCCCACCTCCTTTACAATTGCCAGGCCTGGAGGTGTGTGAGAAGTGTAGGTTACCATGTGAAAGTGCAGCAGGGGAGACAGTGTCTGATTGTGTTAGCCATGTTTCTGTTATTGCCAGAAGGTTGAGGTTGGTTGAAATAAAGAGGTCATGGATGGATGTTAGTTTGTTGCAGACAGAGCGTGCATTCCATAATGCACATTTTAGTGACTTGGATGGTGAAGGGAGGTATGCAATATTTATGAGGTTAGCTGGATTTATAGTTCGTTGTGGGTGTGGCATGTGGGTTGGGCCTGGATTTGGAGATATGTCACCAGCTAATAGAAGCAACAGGAGCGAGATATAAATATATTTGTGGGATTTGACAGAATGTTTGTTATGGCGAGAGGTTGTGGATGTTATTGTCAATGTGTTTAGATAAGTTAAAAGCTCATATGTGTTTGTATTAAATATATATAAAAAAAAAAAAGACTGCAGTTCCAGCACCTGCTTTCCCTCTGTCTTACATTCTTACATTATACTGTATATTGTATTTTATCTATTATTTATTTGCTCCATACATGAACTTACAAAACACTACCAAGGAGTTTAAATTATATTGTTATTTCACTAAAGAGAATCAGGGCCTGATTCAGATATGTACACTAATGCAATCGCAGCTGCTATCCTGAGCACAGCTGCTGAGGGAAAATATGCGACATGCAGCCGCCTGGAAATCTATTAAGGTGCCCACTGGCGGCTTTGCAGATCCAAGCAAGTGCGTACAAACATGAAACGGTGGTCGACCATCTGACCTATGATCTATGGTCGCAAAGAATGACCGCGGGAACTGAGACGCTGACGCCACATTTTTTACGTACAGAATCACAAATGTAGGCAGGTACACGTTTGAAAAATGGTCATGACACACTCACGTTTTTGCCACCACTCCGTTACTTTTCACAAAATGGTCTTTGTCAATCACATGCAAATAAATCCTCACTGCAACTGTAGTCGCATTTGATCGCAATTCAAATGCCGCACATTGCAGTTAAGACCCTTGCGCAGTCACCCGATAATCGCTCAACTGCATAAATACCAGCATTGCGTACATATGTAAATCAAACCCTCAGTCGGCCAGCCTAACATTAAGCGTTACAGCCATTACAATTATGAAATTGCCTAAACTAGAAACGTCTTGCAATATTTTCATGCACTTCACCTGCTTGGTGGTTCCTTAATCTTTATTGCTTCTGCTGGTTTCCAGTGGCCATTAGAATTCTATCATACTATATAAAGATAAATAACAGAAATTGACTACTGTATTAGAATAAAGAACCTTGGAAGCACAGATGACAACTTTGTCATTTACAGTATAATAAGACACGTTAATAATTTAGAAGTGGAAAATTCTGACAGTGGTGAAGAACACAGGGTAATGACTTCAGCAGCATTTTAAATGTGTCATTGCAGAGCCATGAATGATGTATTTTACAATTTTAGAAACCATTTCCTGTAGTTCATTTATGATTGTACATCTTTCTGCACTTGAAGAGGGGGATTTTTTTTTAGCTCCGAAGTACTTGCCTCTTTTAAGATGTCTGCTCTGCTCTAATACAAATTGCTCTAATAAGCATGTTTTCATGCAACAATTAACTTTTTTTCTGAATTTATACATTATATCTGGGTTTGAAGAGACTGGATTTGAAGTGCACTGCCCCTCCTTAAGGGAGGTTATGACCTCAAGAATCCACATCCACACGTTTTTCCTTAGGTCTTTGAGGGTAGCACAGAGAATTTCTCTTTTTAAGTTTTTATTGCTGACAATTCTACAGAGGTCAAGCATAGGGGTTATAAAAGAAATGGTAGGGAAAATGGTGCAAAAGCTGATGTGGGAACTTGTATAGTAACTGAAGAGCTTGATGGGGAGAGCACAAATTCACAAATTATAGCATCCATGAGAATAAAAGTGTCATGCAACAGATACATCAATCTCAGTGGCACTACCCACAAAAATGTATCACCTTGAAATCTCTGCAACATTGAGGCTGCTTGTCTCCTTGAAATATCTTGAAAGGTTGGTGCAGTAAGAAATTAATTCAGAGACTGCTACAGGAAAAAATAAACAGAATAAACTGGTGGAAAGTTTCAGGATTTAGAATCAAGAGTTGCAGATGCCTCAGGAGACTGGCAGTGCAGTAATTTCGGAGGTCTCTGTTAGCAGGGCAGTCATCATAGAGACCTTCAGCAGAACAGTCATCTAGTATATTTCATTGAGGGCAATCTCATAGGCAAGGCTGTGGCCTTTTTCCTCAAGATCAGTGGCTAGGTCAGCATGTTTGTCCTCAGGGTAGAGTGCAGGACAGTAGTTTTGTCCAAAGGGCAGGGCAGATGATTTGTTCTCTGGCCCAAAGACTAGAGTAAGGTTTTGTTCTCAGGTCTAAATATCACGTCCTTAAAATAGTACAATAATTATGAGGCAGGAAAACATCCCCTGCTATAGTGAAAACCGATTCTAGGCTGAGATTGGTCGTGGACGCACAGGTATTTACAAGATTATGCTACCTGAGTGAAAAATTTGCCAAACAAAATTATTTTAAGAAATGTTATGGCATTTCACCGAATTCTCAGTCAGTGGGGGTAATTCAATTAGGAGCGAATACATTCACTCGGCCACTTTACGGCAGCGGGATCTTGCTCAAAAGTGTTCGCTACCCCATAGGGTAGCAAGCGTTTTTGAGCGAACCGGTCATTCGTCCGGCCGGGCGAAGGGTGCGAGATGGGCTGCCGTTGCCGGTGTTTAAACGCTGTTGCAACGGCAATTCGCACCCATCGTCTGTAATTGAATTCCCCCCCTTGAAAACTCAGCATAAGAACATTTCTTGGGCATTATTGAGAAAAAAGGCAGTTCATTAGGCTATTCCTTAAGGCCCCCATACACTGTGCGATTCAAAGTTGGTAAGATGTGTTGTACGATTGCCCTTGAAATTCTTCATACGATGTGGTCAATTGTTGTGCGATTGAGCATTACGATAATAGGATAAGATGCATAGATGTGTATCACATTGTACTCAAAAGATCGTAGATCTCTGCAAAACCATCTGATCTGCGATCCAAATAGAGGACGGCGGTGACGCGCTCCGGGGTCGCAGAACACACAAAAAACACCTATTTTCATATGATTGGTCTGTACAACCCATCGAAACTGTCCATATTGGGTAAAAAAATCGTACCGTGTATGGGCACCATTAGACTCTTAAATCAAAATGGGTCAGTACAGATAAATTGGTCTAACACAGGTTACTTGACTGTTAAACATTTTTTTAATTATCACCCGTATATGCCAGAATTCAGAACCACAAATATTTTTGCTTGACTGTTTAAAAATTTTTTAGTTATCACCTATATATGCCAATAGTTCAAAGCCACAATATTTTCCTTTTACTTGCATCCTTTTAGCAATGGCAACCATTTTTAAATCATGGCTGGCAGTGATTTTCATGTTTATAGGCATTAATGCAAATATCTCAGGACTGGGAGGCGGAAAAGCCTTTGGACAAAAATCATTGTTTTCAGCAAAGTTTGGGACCTTTCCTTGTGTCCATTAACTGCACCTGAGATCTCTCCGTATGTAGTCGGATCTTCTTACAGGCCACTTAAATGTCCCTCAGACCTCCCCACATGGTTAATATGGCCATCAGATCCATCACATGGCCTCAGACCTTCCTGAATGCCCCTTATAATGCACATCAAATCCTCTACTGCTGTAGCAGATGACAGCCACTGTCCTGTGAAAGTTGCACAGTCGTGTTAGCTTTGCTGTGTGTGGTGTGTGATTATTACAAGGCACAAAGCTCAGAGGATGCTTTGGAACTGCAGTATACATTATACAGAGAGACCACCTCCAGAAGTGATTTATATATAAAGTGTAAACATACAAAATACTCAGTTGTAAGTTGTTATGATTTCCTGGAATCTCTTCTTAAGCTGGGTACACACTGACAGATATATTGGCCGATCAATTGATCGGCCAATATATCTGCTGCCCATCGGCCAGTGTGTCCCTGTGATATGTCTGTGAACGACGTCGTTCACAGACATATTGCATTGGCTATGCTGTACAGCCAATGGACAGATATGTCTGCAGACATATCTGTCCATCGGCAAGTGTGTAGACCGCCCATACTTCATACTTCAGACAAGCTTATCAGATCCAGAACAGACCACATAACCTTCATAGCTTCCATGTCTTATTACATCCCCTCTCACAGTCCACACATAACCTCACACATTGTCTTTCTTTCACATACTCCTGACATTTGGCCGACATTCCTGTGTGACTGGATCATGCAGCCCACCAAGAAAGTCTGCCTTCTGGCTGAACCAAATTGCAATATATAACACCTATTCTTGTGTATCAATGCCTATTTCCCTATAGATTGTAAGCTTGCAAGCAGGGGCCCTTTTACCTCTATGTCTGTCTGTTATTGCCCTGTTTTGTTCTATAAATGTATCCAATTGTAAAGCGCAATGGAATATGCTGCGCTATATAAGAAACTGTTAATAAATAAAAAAAACACTTCCATAAAGTGCACGATGCTTAGGAAACCATAGAGAATTTGTACTACATAAAAACACAATCCTTAGGGTTCATGTGCTCGTACCGAGGATGTGATCGGCTCTGTCTTGATATCCACACTGTCACTCAGATTTGTTTGTAAACAAAAATAGGGAAATACCACCAATGAAGTATATTTAAAATATACATTTAATAAGTAATATCAAAAAACGTATATAAGAACGGTAAAAAGAGCTTATCCGCAAGAACACCAATCCAAGTTCCAAGCAACAGAAGGTAAAGATCATTCCAAAAGTCACCTCAACGTGCTTAGCCACATGCCAAGTGACAAGACTTTATTAGGAGGATATATTATAAGTGCTACCTGATGCCCTATATATACCCATACTAATTAATTCAATTAATGGCAAACATGGCATCTAATTTGCCAATGCGTTTGTGCACTCGCCAGGGTATCTGGGAAGCTCAGTCCACTATACCGATTTTATCAACCACGCATGTGCAGAATTGTGCAAAACCTCATGGAAATGAGATCTCAAATGCTGATTGCAGCAAGTTCCACGATTACCATTTGTCTAATGAGGTGTGTGGCTAAAAACTGACAAACTTAAAGGCCCCAGTGTAAAAGTTGATTTAATGCAAATACCGCCTATATCAATATTTTTTGGAATTTAAACAATATAGCAGCCATTTCTCTTTCATCCACTAGGGGACAATTGGAATGTAGTACACTGGGGTATAGAGGCGTGGATAGTTGAAGCTGGCACTTTAAATAATTTAGAAGTGTGAAGCTCCTACCCCTCTATTCCCTAGCAACCCTCAGTTTAGAAAAAAATGTGCCAAGTTGGAGCTGGTTCACTTTGGATAGAGTTCCAGCATTTTGCCTTATTTTCTATTTTACTTTATTTGATATTTAATGTATACTTAGGCTGTCTGCCTAGATTAAGGACCCTTAGCCACCTATGCAAAGGTTGGGGTCTGGGTCCCTGGTGTCCTGACACATCAGGCAGGAGTGCACAGGGCTTCACTTAAAAGCCGCTGACAGCTCCCCTCCGCCGATGCATGAGAGCCACCGGGAGTGCACAGGGCTCCTCCTAAGAGCCGCTGACAGCCCCCATCCGCTGTAATAACGAGTGAGGTGATTGAGTGAGATGCAATCTCTCTGTGCTGCTCTCCTCTCTGCTGTCCATGCAGTAAACATGCTCCAAACATGGACGTGATGAGCTAAAACAGGGCAATCCTGTAAGCATGACTTGTAGTGCACTCCTCCAACACTTGTTGATGCTTGTGTTAACAAGGCAGTAGCCTGCTGGGCGGAGCAGTTAATAACTGGTCTGGACTCCATTAATTCTAGAGCACAGCTGTCAGTTATAGCGGAACACATACATGAATCTGCTGTTTACCTGGGCAAAGCCTCCAAGGTTATCAGCCAAATTAGTGCACGTATATCCGCTTTGGCTATTGCAGCTCGTAGAGCTCTCTGGCTGCGCTCTTGGCAGGTGGATGCTGAATCCAAGCGGGTGGCTTAAGGTCTGCAGTTCACTGGTGATATGCTTGTTGGTCCACATCTGGACAAGTGGATAACCCAAGCCACAGGGGGTAAGTTTACTTTCCTCCCTTCACCTGCCCCAACGCCCTGAGGTACTTACCCTGATTCCACTATTCATTTCTTTTCGCACCCAGCAGCCCTTTCGTGGTTTACAAAAAGAAAAAGGAAAAGCGCTGCTGCAATAATACAATTGTATTTAATAGAAATAATTAAAACAAGTACATAAATTCAATTGATGAATACAATGATCTGAAGGCAATAACAACAACAAAATCTCCTACAGGATGGACATTGAGCTCAATGGAGTCTACAATAAAGAATCTAGTGTGCACACAGATAAATATTAAATAGAACCAAGCATCAATACAATTACAAAATAATTTATATAGAAATGAAAATGTAAAGCATGCTTCCAGTGAAAAGTTTGTTAGGGTCGCAAAATGAGACAGGTAAAAATCATGGGCAAATTTCCATAATTGGCACAAGTGTTAGTAATCAGTGAATATGATAGCAGACCCCGGCAGTGGGTTAGTATGGATAGGATGATATTAGTAACACATAGCAGTTCAGAGTAGCTAGCAGCAGAAAATGGTGACTTCAGGATATAGTGTTAAGACACCTCTATTGATACATAGGATCGATCCACAGACTCCTAGGTGCTTATGACAGTTTTGCTATTGAGGCAAAGAATGTCTTAATCAGCTGATACCGGCATCCCGGTCAGCTAATATAATATTACACCAATGAAATCACTCAATTGGGGTACCTGACTGCTATCCCTGGATAGGTGATATTGGAAATTCCGGCGGCGACAAAGTCAGAAAAAGCCGCTCATAGATGATCCGTTCACCAGCAGGGCTGTGGTGGAAGCTGGCCGCCCGAATAGGTGCGGGTGTTCGGCCGTCCTCATCCGCGATCCCTCAAAGTCAGCCGGTCAAAGTGTGATGACGCAGACGACGTCTTCTGTCTCACTGATCCAGAGTTCCGCTAGTCTGCTTTCCACTGAGCTGACACTGAGTCAGCGTGTACTCATGTTCAATGAATGCCCAGCGTCTCCTATCTCCTGGCTCAATGTAGCACTTCCTGGTAGGGAACACCTGACGCGTTTCTCAGCCAATCAACAGGGCCGTTTCCTCAGAGGCATAATTGAATGGGAGACTGTGTCTCTGGTATATATACACATATCATTAGAACTTAATTAGCATCAACCCATGTCTCATTAAACTCCAATTAGGAGTTATAGGGTATTAAGAAACCTTCATAAATGTAAAAACTTTAATCAGCATTTATAAAACTCATATACATAATATATATAACTCAGTTGAAAAAATATTTATAGATACAAAGTATCCTACAATATAAATAAATAATAAAGCATAATTAATTGTAAACCATATATAAACTTTGAAAATACATATCAATAAAAAAGAATTAAAATATAAATAGCTCTGGGCCTGATTCAGACCCACTCGCGAGCGGCTGTCCGCTCGCAAGGGGGTCGATGTTCTTCACTGAGCATGCGCACAACGGAGGGTGCTCCGTCGTGCGCATGCGCCAGACGCGACGAGCGAAGGAAAGTCTTTCGCTCGTTGTGTCTGATCAAAGGGGGCGTGCTGTCGATGTTGATTGACAGCACGCCCCCTTTGGTGGGCGTGCCGGGGGCGTGCCTCCCTGACGGGGGCGTTCCTACGGGAACGCCTCCCGTCAGAAGCCGGCCCACTGACATCACTAGTGATGTCAGTGGGAGTGATTTTGGCTCTGATAGAGCCAAAATCACTCCGGAGTTTGCGGTTGAAAACCTCAACCGCAGGCTCCGGCTCGCAGTTTCGATGGTCGCGATGGTCAAGACCATCGCGGCCATCAAAATGCACGCTCGTATAGGCTGTGGGTGGTGACCCACAGCTATACGAGCGTCCAGGAGGACGCTCCATTTTCATGGAGGGCGGCCCTCATTCAGAGCGTGCGCTCTGCTCAGAGCGTACGGCTCTGAATGAGGGCCTCTGTTTTTTGGTTGGAGAACTCATAAGCAGGATGCTCGAATAATTAGTACACATGACAACATATATAAATGTGTACGTGCATAAATACATATACACATATACACGCTAAAGGAAGCGTGCACATATGCACATGTACTAGTTACCTCTAACCTATCTACAATGGATAGTATCATGCACATAATACCATATGGATAACTACATAAAATATAATTCGAATATAAATATACACATCCACACAAAACATGAATGTGCATAATAGGCTATATATACACATACATTTATATAGATCTTTCGTGGTTTAGCCAGAGGGTCTTCCACGCAGGCTAGAGGTGGCAGAGGTGGGGGTTGTCCACAGATTGTAGTCGTCTGGAACACAAGCCAGTTAAAAAACAGATGGCATAGCGGTCTCCCGTCTCACTTGGGATCTCCTACGCTGGGAGCTCGCTTAGAGACTTGTCAGCAGGTTTGGAGCCAGACCTCTTTGGATCCACCTCGTTTCTTCAAAACGGGTCTGCCGGGGTCAGCAGACAAGGACACTGTTCCACAAGAGGCGGTTTAATCTCCCCTGGAACCGGCAGTACGGTCTCTGTTCCAGTTCGCCAAGCAGGATGGGTCTGTCAGCCCATCCTAAATCTCAAGGCTTTAAATCAGTAACTAAAGATTTATCGTTTCAAAATGCAGTCGATTAATTCGGACATCACGGGCTTAAGACCAGCGGAGTTCTAATTTCTATGGATATAAAGGATGCGTATCTACATGTCCCAATATGGGAAGCCACTTTAGGTTTTTTCCTGCAGTTTGCAATATTGCATGATCACCATTGGATTTTTCCTCGGCACCCCGTGCTTTCACCAAGGTCCTGTCTCTGATGATTGCACATCTTCGTACATCAGATGTGACCATTATTCCATACTTAGACGACCTGTTGATCAAGGCCCAATTGGAGATTCTTTTCTTGGACCACGCCATGCTACTATACAAGACTGTCGCAGCGTGGCTGAATGATCAATTTAAAAAAAAAAAAAGGATCAACCTAATTCCGTCTCTCAAACTCCAGTTTCTGGGTCTGATCCTGGATACAAAGTTAGAGAGGGTGTTTGTACCGAAATACAAGGCCCAGGACATTCGGCTACTAGTTCAGCTAGTTCACAGACCGAAGAAGGTGTCTTATATGTCTTCATATCTTAGCAAACATGGTAGCTTTCTCCGGGACACTACAATTCGGACGATTCCACTCCCGTGTCTTTCCGCTGGACCTCCTAACACAGGGGTCAGGTTCTCACCTACATTGGATGACTCAGTTGGCCCAGATAACCAGGGTATCTCTCCTCTGCTGGATGCAACCCAAAAACCTCTTGGCAGGTCAAAGATTCAGAGTGTGGGATTGGATAATCGTGACGACAGATGCCTGTCTCCGAGGATGGCGAGCGGTAGTCCTAGACTGTCAGTATCAGGGCCTTGGGTCTGCACAGGAACGACGGTGGCTCAAAATTGTGTTGGAACTCAAAGCAATTTACAACGCTGTGCTTGAAGCTGCACACTTACTAAGGTCTCAATCAATGAGGGTACAGTCGGAATTCTCCAGTGAGCCAAGAGTCAGTCAGTAATCCTGTCGGCGGTGTTCATCCCAGGAGTGGACAACTGGGCAGCAGATTATCTCAGTCACTAGGATCTCCACCCAGGGGAATGGATGCTTCACCCAGACATATTCCAGGCCTTGGTCCGCCGTTGGGATTGACCTCAGGTGGACCTCATGGCATATCGATTAACCCATCAGCTACCAAGCTACGTGTCCAGAACTCGCTGCAGAGGCAGTGGATGCGCTAACAGTTCCATGGACTTACGACATTGTCTACCTGTTCCCTCCAATTCCACTACATCCTACACTACTAAGACGGACAATTCACGAGTCGGACTCGGTCATTCTCGTGGCCCCGGACTGGCCTTGGAAGAATTGGGTCTCGGACCTTCAGACTCTCTTAGCAAACAACCTATGACCCCTACAACTTAGTCCAGACCTTCTGCAACAGGGTACACCCCTACCTAGCACAGCTGGGATTATGGCGTGGCTGTTGAGGCCACTATCTTCAGATGCTAAGGCATCCCAGAATCTGTTATTTCCACTATGCTTCGCGCCAGGAGACCAGTTATAGCTGTGCATTCCACCGCATTTGGCGGTCTTATGTAGCATGGAGTGAAGTCGGGACCTTCTGTCTAGAATTTGTCTTTTATTTTAAAGCTTCTTTTCTTCAAATGGGGTTTCTGCTGGTATCCGTTTAGGGTCCTTAGCAGTGCAGATCTCTACCCTCTCTATTTTTTCTTTTCAACACAAATTG
The DNA here is from genome assembly GCA_031769625.1 of Taudactylus pleione. Classification (NCBI taxonomy): domain Eukaryota; kingdom Metazoa; phylum Chordata; class Amphibia; order Anura; family Myobatrachidae; genus Taudactylus; species Taudactylus pleione. Next base: position 24,337,413 of record JAUIMM010000052.1, on the reverse strand, counting down.
GCCCTCATACCTGAGGTGCAGACCTTTCTTCAGGGAGTATTACTGGTGCAGCCACTTATGTTCCACTTATTGCTCCCTGGGACTAAAATTTGGTACTTTTGTTTCGTCAGTCTTCCTTGTTTTAGCCGCTTGATGAGGTTGATATCAAGTATTTGTCTTGGAAGACGGTTCTCCTCCAGGGGTTGGCTGAGGGTGGAGCTCAGGACGCTTGCCGCTTTCCATCCTAAGGTTGTGTCAGCTTTCCACATAAATTAGCCTATTGCGGTGGCTTCCTTGGTTGAGGACTCCAGAGTATCCTCAACTCTGGATGTTGTTAGAGCTCTCCATGTCTATGTGGCTTGGACAGTGTCCTTTCGTCAGTCTGATTTGCTTTTTGTTCTGTATGATGCTGTTCGGAGGGGTTGACCAGCATCAAAACAGATGTTGGCAGGTGGATTTGCCTGGCTATACTTTAAGCTTATGTCAGCGGCGATAGGCAACCTCCTCCGTCTATTTCAGAACTTTCCACATGCTCTATGGGTACGTTGTGGATGGCACATCAGGGTGCCTCCATCATGCAACTGTGCCGTGCGGCTACTTAGTCCTCGAACATTCTTGTGAAGTTTTATAGGTTTGACACGTTGCGGTTTCAGCTTCAAGATTTGGCCGCCTTGTTCTGCAGGTTCCTCAGAGCGCTCCCACCCATGGGGCAAACTTTGGGACGTCCTCAGTGTACTACATTCCAGTGTCCCCTAGTGGATGAAAGAGAAAATGGGATTTTGGTACTTACTGGTAGATCCTTTTCTCTTGATTCCACAGGGGACACTGGACACCCATCTCAGCGCTCTTCACCTGCCTGTTCGGTTAGTTCTGTGTGTTGTGTAGTACTGTTGTTGTGTGACCTTCTCTTCTCTTTACTCCTGTTGTTCTACATCTCCTCTCGGTCTTCATTTTTCTAAACTGAGGGCTGCTGGGGAATAGAGGGGGAGGAGCTTCACACTTCTAAATTATTTAAAGTGCCAGCTCAAACTATTCATGTCTCTATACCCCAGTGTACTACATTCCAGTGACCCCTGTGGAATCAGAAAAGGATTTACCGGTAAGTACCAAAATCCCATTTTTCTTTTTTTTTTAAATTAGTGGTGGTCACCATTTTTTTTAGGACAATTTGTATATAGTTCTTTTTATGTATCATAGGGCCTGATTCAGCAAGGATCGCAACTGTTAATACGCACGCAATGAACCGATTGTTGCGTACTGCGAATGCAGTGCGAATGCGTAAAACAGCCACTGCGATCTAATTGCGTGCAATGCTGAATTAGCCCCAGATTATGATATTGCAACCATGTTGCACTGCAGGTGGGGGAGATTTAAAATATGCAGAGAGATTTAGATTTGGGAGGGGTATGTCCAAGCTGAAATCTAAATTGCATTGTAAAAATAAAGCTGTGCAGTATTTGTTGGCTACAGGCAAAAGCAGCCAGTATTTACCCTGCATGCAAATAAAATGTATGCCCTTGCATTGCTACATGGTTTTTCCAGGTTCACAGTTACTTGCAATATCTTACTCTGGACCTGATTAAGACCCGCTCGCTAGGATGCGTTCGCACGCAGCCAGCCGATTGTTTACAGTCTGCACATGTGTACACAATGCGCATGTGCGAACCACTGCAAGTGATCGGAAAGCGCTCGCTACGCATAGACTGCCCGGCTGAATGAGTGACAGGAGAAGCCGTTTGTGGGTGGTGACGGGCTGGCTGCTAGAAACGGGGGAGTGGAGGTGCGAACACAGGCGTGCCTGAGGGTCTTAAAGCCATTTCAGAGGCCTGCATAATTAAGAGGCAGCGGTATTGTACACGTCACTTGGTAGTATTTCACACTGAAGCACTCGCATTGCTTGCGGCAGGGTATGGTCAACCACAAGTGCTGCGATCGCATCCGATGGTACTCGATGTTGCATACACTTCCTGGAGATGACGTGCATTGGTGGGCATCTGCATGCACAATGCGATCGCACACTAAGACATAGTGGGCGTGCTAATGCCTTGTCGTGCGATCGCCTGCCTTGCGGAATTTGCATAAGCATCTAGCGAGCGAACGCATCTAGCGAGCGAGTTTGAATCAGACCCTCTATTCCCAAAGCTGAATCAGGCCCCAGAACAATTCCCTTCTAGAGTTTATTTTCTAGATCACCTCCCCTGCCACCCAGTTTTACACTTTCTATTGCCTTAAATTTGAAACAACTGGGATCTGCATTATGGTAGGTTACAAAATGTCTGGGTACCGCATGAAAATCCTGTTTATATTTAATATTTCTAATATGTTCCTGTATTGATTTTAAGTGGACGCTTTGTTTTTCCAATGTACTTTTGTCCGCATCCACATTCCAAGAGGTATATAACCCAGGATATATTACATTTATTAAAATCTTAAATTTTTAATGTTCCAAAACTATCTGAGTTAGTACAGGTGCGTTTTGAAGGATGGGCATACTTATAGCGTTCCCGCTAGGCTGTTTTAGCGAGGCGCGGCTCCCTGCCCTCTTTCTGGAAGGCAAAAAGCACCCTGCCCTAACAGCCTGCGGGAACTGTCTTCACCCGCGGGTCGCAGTGTCCCGCGGGTGAAGAAATGTGTGGTGACCCGGTCACCGCCGGAGAATAGACGCCGGGCGCATGTGCCCGGCATCTATTCTCTCTGTCTGCAGGGCTTGGGGGCTGCCCGGTGTGTTCGTAAGTGCCGGGCACGCCCCCAAGAGTGACGAAAAGGGGACGCGTCTTATAGACATGCCCCCTTTTCGATGACCAAACCCCCTTCTCGTACACGCACGCGCCTGCTGCGCGCGCATGAACGTGCCCTCTCTGGCTCCGGCGCCCTGCCTCGCGCCGGAGCTAGAGTGAACACTATACTTTACTTCACTATACTTAATTTTTATATCCCAGATTTCTCTCTGAGCTGGGTGGATGGCTTTCAACATACTTTGTGCTAGTATGTATTTAACGTTACGTGCCCGCCTAAAAACAACCTTGGGTTTCTCTGGTAAAATACGGGTATGTATGGGGTCATTCTTTAATAATCCCCAATGTTTGCTCAAAGTTTTACGTATTTCTTTTTCATGGTCATTAAAAGAAGTAATATAATGAATGTTATCAGTTTCATGCTTATCTTTTGTTCTATATTCCAGAAGTTTCTTCACAAGTCTGAAATGATGAACACAGAACTTGACACTGCTTGTCGTTTATACCTTCTTTGAGTCCTTGGAGTGCCACTTCGCATGCATTATATTGGAATTTGGTTACTTGTGGAGTGCTGTGCCAGTTCACTGACAATATATATATATATATATATATAAATTATATATTAGTTCTTCAGGGTCCACAGGGTCCATACGCTCCACAGGGAGACGTTGGGTGTAGGTGGTGGATCAGGAATCCGGGCACCACGCAGTTCAAGCTTTTCAGCTCCCAAGATGCACTGGTTCACTCTCCCTATACCCCGCCCCGAGCCAGAGCCACCTCGGTTTCGTTGGTGTCCGGCCAGAGTCGGTCACCATTAACGCAGGGGGCTGCTTAGGCTGCCCTAAAGCTTTATATTTTATGATTTTATTATTTTATCTTTTACTAACTTAGAGCGCGCAGCAGCAGACTGTCCATAGGATATCTGCGCTGCCACTCCGTCACCCCTCCGGTGCTGCAATGCCAGTTCAGGCTAGGGATTTCGGCGGGCATCCCGGGGTCTCTGCTAGCCGGACACCAGGGGACAGGTAAGAGCAGGTCATCGATAGCGGTAACCCGCGCTTTAACAGTCATACCTCAGGGGTCAGACCGAAGGTGCCGAGTGTGGATGCAGGCTCTAGCCACCGCTATCCACTAGACCACCAGCGTTCTGGTGGGTAAAAAAAAAAAAATGGGCAAGGGGAGATCAGCTTCCCTATTAAAGCGGCCCCTCCGCTCTGCTCAGGGAGCCATTCCACAGAGGTCTCGCTTCCCTGAGCTGCTCTCCTCTGACCACGCCCCCTCTGCAGTCTCCGGCACCCATTTTCTCTAAGGCACAGCCACCATTTTCAGGGAAATGAAGGCTCCGGTCCCCCTACATACCTCTCCCTGGAGTCTGTGTATGTAGCGCTATAGCCTACCAGACACTGAGTTTGTGTAGTTGATTGTAGTGCCAGTTAGCAGTTATATGTTATTTCTGCATTGTATGTGACTGATGCTAGCGCTGCCTTTTCTATTCTACTGTCAGATATATCTTTTCCTTTTTTTCTGACTTTGCCCTAACATACAGGTGTATTCAGGGTTTTTTCTGTACCTCACATATAAAGAACTAAGTATTTGTGAGGTTTGTCACTTACAGTTGGTCGTTGCCCTGTGCCCAAGCATAAGACAGGCCCAGTATATTGCATTCGTACTAGTATCCTACATACACGGTGGTTGCATTTTATCCAGTGCCATATTGTGTGCCATATTACTCTGCAGCTATGTCTAGCAAAAGCAAGAGTAACAAACAGGCAGCTGCACCCATAATGCTATCATGCAAATTATGTGCTGCAGGCTTAAGTGAGGAGGATTTGATACAAGATGGGTTACGTAGTAAGGGTTATATTCCACAGGCCCATCAGACCAGGTTCTGGCCACTACTGTGCACCACCTGGCGGTTCCGGCTGTCATTCCCCATATGGGGTTATAACAGCAGGCTGTAATTACCCCTTTAGGGTGGCCACAACAGGTTCAGGTGAAACAGGTGCCTCCTGTGCCCCCCACCATGGGTAGAAGTACTGTCTAACTCTGAGCAGAGTCTAATGGCTACGTCTAATGCCTTTCAAACCATGTTGCAAGGTGAGAAGCCCTTAGCCAGTAAGCCCTCTAAGCGCACTGTATTATCGTCACACTCCACGCAACTCTGAGGAGGATGAGAGTCGGTCAAAAATTAATATTCCTGCCTTGGTTCAAACTGGTCAGATGACGAGCCAGCCCCTAAATCCAAGCACCTTCTGTTTAAACGACAGAAAGTGGCTTCAACAGAATTCCCTCTATCGGATCAACTAGCTGAACACATGGCTGCAGCCTGGCAGTCACCCGGTAAGAGGTTTCAACCACAAAAAATGTCTGACCTCATGTTCCCCTTTTCCTGTGGCTCATTGTGCAAAATGGGAAACAACCCCTGTGGTGGATTCACATGTTACGCGTTTAATTAAAAGCGTTAAGTTGCCTGTTCCTACAGTTACTTCCTTAAAGGATCCTACGGATAGGAATGCGGAAGTTTGCCTGAAATTGATATACTCTCTTTCAGGGGATGTTGCCTGTCCAACCATAGCTATTGCATGGGTGGCTAAAGCTATAGGGAGCTGGGATGACGCATTTGAAGACTCTTTTCCCTCAGATGCTTCTAGGGATCACATATCTTTTGTTGCTCACATTCGAGATGCAGCTTCCTATATTGGAGAAGCGACATTGGTTGCCAGTCTGAGTCTCGGCCGCAGCTGTGTTGCCCCGCCATACCCTGTGGCTACGCTCATGGAAGGCAGATGAGGATTCCAAGAAAGGCTTAGAAGGGTTACCCTACAATAGTGAGATCTTATTTGGAAACCGACCTTGACAAGTTTGTGACCACGTTGGCAGCATCAAAAACTGCATTTCTACCTTCATCTACTACTAGGCCTCGGACTACATCATTTAAGTCCTTTCGTCCTCGGAAAGCCTAAAGGTTAGTCCTTTCCTAGGCAGTCTGCTTCCACTACGGCCGCCAAACCCAGGACCAAGCAGACCTGGAACACCAGACGCAAAGCTTCAAAACGCCTTCTCATTTCTCAGATGGCCTCCCCACCAGTTTTTCTACAAAGGCCCTCCTTCAGACCTGAACAAGGCCTTACATTACAGTCCTTGCGCAAACAGGGAAAATGGTGCCAGTCCCACTATCTCAGCAAGGGACTGGTTATTCTACTCTCTTTCTAGTTCAGAAGCTGAATGGGTCTCATCGTCCTATCCTCAACCTTCCTGCTGCCTATCCTCAACAGTTCCTTCTGCCTCAACAACTGGACCTGTTGTCTCAGGGTCCTTGCTTTTACCCGGATCTGGGTCATCTGTCTTTGACGGCGTGGCTCTTGAGACATCCCTCCTGAGGTCCAAAGGTTTCTCTAGCGCTGTAGTAAAAACTATGCTCAGAGCGAGTCAGCCAGCCTCTGGTCAGAACTACCACGGAATGTGGCATACAGTTTTCCAATGGTGTAGTACCAGAAGCTTCGACCACCAGGTGTTTAGGATTTTCAGAGTCCTGGTCTTCCTTCAAGCTGGATTGGACTTAGGACTCCGCCTAGCGTCACTGAATGTGCATGTCTCTGCACTGTCCATTTGGTTCCAGCATAGACTTGCTCCACTAACTGATATCCACACCTTCCTCCAGGGTGTCCTCTGGATTCAACTTCCCTTTGTCCCTCCAGTGGCTCCTTGGTATTCATCAATAGTTCTTCGCGTCCTCCAGGGCCCCCCATTTGAACCCCTGGATTCTGCATAATTCAAGTGGTTAGCAGCGAAGACTCTTTTTCTTCTGGCTATACATCAGCCAGAAGGGTGTCAGATTTAGGGGCACTCTCCTGTTGCTCCCCATTTCTACTTTCCACCAGGACAGGGCAGTACTAAGGACTCGCCCTGGGTTCCTTCCAAAAGTTGTTGCTGGTTCCCACATTAATGAGATTGTAGTCCCGGCCTTTCAATCACCAGACCTCTAGGCAGGTGAGGCATCCTTGGATGTGGTCCGTGCCCTCAGGATATGTACCAGTTCCCTTCGGAAATCAGATTCCTTATTTGTGCTCTATGGATTTTACAAGAAGGGATGGCCAGCAAACAAACAAACATTGGCTAGATGGCTGAACACAGAACACAGGTTGAATACTTGGATTTGAGGATTTTCATACATGATAATCAAATTCACACCAATACCTTCAAAAAAGCAGTGGACGTGAATAGCTATATTCTCTCCACCAGCTGGCACCATCCAAATTGGCTGAAGACCATACCAAAAGCACAATACATAAGGCTAAGAAGAAACTGCTCCAGACTGGGAGACTTTAAAGAACAAAGAGAGGAACTGACAACACAATTCAAAGGAAAACTCTATGAAGAAACTATCCTAAGACAAAGCTTTAAGGAAGTAGAAGGAATGAAAAGAGAAGATCTACTACAATATAAGAGCAAAGGAAACAGCAGAGAAACAAACAATCTATTGTTCATAACAGATTACTCGCAAGAAGCAAAACAAATACAAGCAAGTCTCAGAAAAAATTGGCCAATCTTGATGGAAGATGAAACATTAGGGGAACTCTTACCGGATATGCCAAAAGTAGTATTTAGGAAAGCCCCCAACCTAAAACAAAAACTAGTGAGAAACCATATTAGGCCGAAAGTATACACTCAGAAAACAATAGACATGAAAACAATAAAGAAGGGGTTCTACACATGTGGAGCATGCAAGGGATGCAAGATGATGAAATCACATAGTACTAAACCAAAAACAGAATTTGGGTCGACACATACACATTTTTTCAGTTATATCATACTAAGGTATATCATGTATGATGTACCACATATCATGTTAAATCTGTAAACTGCAAGCTATAATGATACTATAGGATTATATATGGAGCGAAGTAATCTTGCATAAATTCATATACCTATTTTAATTTTCAGATTTTTGTTTTATATCTATACTTATATATATTAACATACAATATGTCATTTATATACCCAATATTGATCCATAAAGTCATTATCATCAAATGCAAGCAACAAAAATATATGCTTATTTCATTTGCATTTATATTTACTGTTTATGGCTGGATACTATATGCTAAGAATGGAGACATTAATTAACAGCAGAAAACAACTGTGATAGATAATAGTGATTGGCATGGGTGAGCACCAGTTGGACACTATTTACTACAAATGGAGAAATTAACTGACAACAGAAACAACTGTGAGAGATAATTGTGATTAACACGTATAAGCACCAGCTGGACACTATTCGCTACAAATGGAGCAATTAACTGACAACAGAAACAACTGTGAGAGATAATTGTGATTGACATGTATGAGCACCAATTATGACATTTACAGGTGAACTGGAACACCCCCATCAACTAACAAGACCTTTAAATAAGACAGACAAAGGAGTAAAAGCACAGCATTCCCCAGAGGAAGACCAATATCTGGTTGAAACGCATTGGGAGATAGACATACTAACTTTCCACATAAAGAGAAAGAAAAGGAGAAAAGACAAAGTCCAATCGGATGGGAGCCCCAGCACCGCACTGATCACGTGATCCAACGAGCGCCCAACAGCAGGAGAAGAGAGAAGGAATCAGCCGTACGGACAGCAGGGAGATCGGGCACCAGTGCGCAGGAAAGTCGGCGTGAGCGGCAAACAGGTGAGTCTCCATAGTGGAAGGGTACCCGGCGGCCGGCCATCACAGGCCCAACCTGGCCTACTCCCACATAGACGCAGGCAGTAGTCCAAAAGTGCTGCAAACCGGGGGACGTCTGGAATGAGACAGACCTAGGTGATTTGGCACTGGGAGACGGAGCCAGGTCCGGAGCCCCTGAAGAGCTCAACCCCAAGGCGTAAGTATGCCATATGACTCCCTGTACCACTGCATGTGCACCATCAGAGTTCTTTCTTACAAAATCCCTTTGTCTTTAAAGCGGGACGCCGCTCAGTTTCCATCTTCACATCATTCACCAATTTGATTTTGAGTACATTGAGCATTATACGGAATATTTGTGTGACATTTATGTACTTTTACATGTGGATTATGGGCCTGATTCAGAGCCAGTCGCTATTAGCGCTCGCTCGTTCAGAAAAAGGGGGTGGCTATTCAAATGAACCGTTCGCTATTTGCGGTCTGTTGCCGCCTCTATGTCTGAACGCGTGAACAAAACATACAAACTTTTTTTTTTTTAAAAACGCCCCCTGGCCGCTCGCATCATACGTCATGTCCGCTATTTATTAGATTAATCGAGTACATCGTCCAGCGTATGAACTGCTCACTATTTTTGTGGTTGGTTTTTCCTACCACAAATTTGCGAGCAGTTCCGACTATAAAATAACCCAGTGATGTGGTCAGTGACGCTGCTGTATTAATTATGCACACCCATAAAACGCCTGTTTTGACCTTTAAGCACGCCTGCGTTCTGATCTCCACTCCCAGTTTTCAAGCACCTTCCCCTGTTACCACCCACATACGCCTCCTCCTGTCACTCATATTAGCAGGCATTCGCTATTTAGCGAACAAACAATTTTCAGCTGCACTGACTGGTTCGCGCATGCGTATTACGATCCGTACGCATGCGCAGTTGGGCAAACATCGCTCGGAACGAACGAGCGGCTGCTTACGAGCAGCTCTGAATCAGGCCCTATATTCAGACGATTGAATTAAGAAGTAAGGCTGGACGGATCATTCTTAAAAAAGGACATCATATGCCCCCTGGCTATATATACTATATTAAAAAAAAAAAAACTTTTTTTCTTCCTTTGAATAATTGCCAGAGAGTATAACATCAGCCACCAATCAGAAAGGAGTTGTTAACTCCTATTGATTACACATACATTTTATATCAATACTGGCACAAGTTTAATGTACGATTTTATTAATGTGTCTCATTACATTTCATGTTTTTTGTGTATTTGTATTTCCAAGTAAAAATTTATTATTACTATTATTATTTTTGACTCTATCAAGTGTCAGGTAATTAGACCATCCTATTTAAACTGCCTGGTTTAACTATCAAACAGGATATATCGTGCACTATACTACATAAGATAAGCGCAGCACTTTTTTCCGATATTTACAATTACTGATCAGGCTGGTCGCTGATAAGTGCAGCTGAAATCAAAATTAAAATACAGTTTCCCATATGGTAAACAGTGCGCAAAAATTACTATAATTCTGAGATTTATACGCAAGCAGGCCTTCCTGTACCAGCTACTGTTACTGCTCATTCTACTCGTTCTGTGGGTCCTTCATAGACAGCTCACCGTGGCGCTTCAGCTAAGCAGCTTTGCAAGGCGGCCATGTGGTCCTCTGTCCATACCTTTCTGAGGTTCTATGTCTTTGATACTTCGCCTCTCAGGATGCTTCGTTTGGGCGCCGTATTCTCAGCGCAAGAGCGTCTCCACCCTTAAAGGACTGCTTTGGGACATCCCCAAGGTCTCCCTGTGGAGCCTATGTACCCTGATGAAGAAAATGAGACTTATGGTAAGAACTTTTGTTAACTTTTTCTCTGAAGTTCATAGGGTCCACAGGAAACCCGCCCTGATGCACCTGGCTTCATACGGGCTATGTTTCTGGTCACCTTTTTCCTGTCTCCTCTGTGAGTGTGATTCTTGTGTACATCAGTCTTCCTTGTCTTTTATCCCCCTTCGGCCTTTGGCTTATTACGAACTGAGGTGCCTCTGGCACGGGAGCAGGGTATAGGGAGAGTGAACCAGTGCATCCTGGGAGATGAAAAGCTTTAACTGCGTGGTGCTCGGATTCCTGATCCGCCACCTACACCCAAGGTCTCACTGTGGACCCTATGGACTTCGAAGAAAGAGAGTTAACAAAGGTAAGTTCCTACCACAACTCTCATTTTATATATGTATATATATATAAATGTAACAAATCAGCGGCACTTGGAGTCTGAATAAAGGTTCATTTAATGTGTGTAACAACACATATCACCGTCACCAACGTTTTGGGGTGGTAAACCCCTTTGTCAAGGTGTGAAAGAAGGAGAAAACAAGAAAAACAGCTTACCTTATACCAAGAGAAGCCCGCCAGAAGTGAAAGCTCGGACGCCGCCCGGGACCCCACGCGACGCTGCCGGAGTCCCGCACAACTGACGTCATCGCGACAAGCTTCCCTGGATACCTAGGTAACCAGTTGGCAAGCGCTCTGATGCGGCTAGTCGTCCTGCGTAGAAAGAACAAGGAAAGAATTGTAAACAAAGACTGAAGTATGCACACATAAAAAGATCTCAAGTATCACAATAAACAATGAGAGACTGAGAGACAATATAAAAGCGCGATTATAACAAGATGTACAATATTGCTGTTGCAAATAGTAATAACATCTGGAACTCCACTGGAGAGTGATCAGGGAGCAGACAAATTTATGCCATTATGACCTTATGGACCGCCTAAATGGAAATGTCCGATTAGTTAACAGCGGATCTCATAGATGCCAAGGGTAAAAGGACCCGTGATGTGTAGCGGAGTAATGCTGAATAAACTCGCCCAGCAGGTAAAAAATCATAAATTAGTTGAATACACTCCAATTAATTCTTTCATTGAGACCCGAGGGGCTGATTGTCCGTAAATTGTACATCCATCTTGCTTCTACCTGTAGAAGGCGAGCCGCCCTATCACCTCCTCTGATGTTTTTAGCCACATGATCTATGGCCATATGTTTTAAATCACCTAAAGAGTGTTTCTTCTCATAAAAGTGCCTTGCCACCGGTTGGTCTGTAGTCTTGCCTGCCAAGGCTGCTCTAATGGCGGAGCGATGTAGAGCCATACGCTCTCTCATAGTTCTAGTAGTCTTCCCGATGTATAAAAGGTCACAAGGGCACTTTATTAAATAAATGATAAAGGCAGACGTGCATGTCAGGACGTACTTAATGTGATAAATCTGTTGTGATTGAGGATGAATGAATGAACTGCCTGTGATCATGTGTTGACACGTAGTGCACTTAAGACACTTGTAGCAGCCCGTTTTTTGTACAGAAAAGTCCCGTCAGAGCCACTACAAGTTTTATCAAAATCGGTGATGTCATTATGGACCACGATGTCTTTAATGTTGCGGCCTCGAGTGAAGCATGCCAGCGGTCTCTTATTTCTCAACAAGGGAAGATCTGTATCTGTAGTGACAATAGGCCAAAAGGCTTGACTGGCACGACGGATGACAGGGCTGCTGGTGCTGTATTGACTCTTCCGCGGGATAGTTGACAATGTGTCCTTTACTTTAGGGACCAATAAGTCACTCCTGGAAGTGCTTAAGACCTCCTGTTTTTGACAGATGAGGTCAGACAGCTCATATCCTCTTTGTACGAATTTTTCTACAACGCGGTCTAGACCAATCTCAACCTCTCCAGGGTTACTGGTAATTGTGGCCACCCTGATCATCTGGGATTTCGGGAGGCCCTTTTTCAAGGCTGGAGGATGGTGACTGCTGGCCTGCAATAGAGTGTTTTTGTCGGGTTTTGAAAACACTAGTGTTAATACGTCCATGACTGATGGAAACTTGGACGTCTAAATAATTTAATGTGTGGAAGCTATGCTGGTACGTAAGTCTTATTGATGAGGCTCTTGAATTGATGTTCGCCATAAGGACCAGAAAACTCTCTTCTCCACCTGTCCATAGCATAAAAAGATCATCAATATATCTGGCGAAAAGTAGAATGTGTTTAGACACTTCAAAATCACTGTAGAACATTAAATGTTCTTCTCTGAACATAAAAATGTTCGCATAGGAGGGGGCGACGTTGCTCCCCATTGCACAACCTGTGCGTTGTAGGAAGTAGCGTCCGTCGAAGAGAAAATAATTCCTGGTAAGTGTCAGCTCTAGGAGTCTCAGAAACAAAGTGTGATTGATGTTGGGGACTTCATCAGCTAGTAAGAACTCCTTCATAGCCTCCAGTCCATCCTTGTGAGGGATGGAGGTATAGAGGCTGCAGATGTCCATAACACAGATTAACGTATGTTTGGGGATTGTATCTAATCCCTCCAGTAGTTTCAAAAAGCTGGATGTGTCCTTAATGTAGGTAGTTTGTTTCATTACAAAAGGCTGAATGATGTTATCCAAGGATTGTGAAATGGGTTGGTATAAAGAATCTCTGGCCGATATTATCGGACGTCCCGGCGGTTTTTCAATTCGTTTGTGTATCTTTGGAACGGTAAACACAATAGGGATGGTGGGATGATCAGTGGTTAAGACTTTCACCAATGTGCTGGACAGATGTCCATCTGTATATGCCCCTGCTAGCACTTCATCCAGTTCCTTTTTATAAACCATAGTTGGATCTTCACTAAGTGACTGGTATGTATCAGTCACCGCCAATTGTTGGTAAATTTCAGCCCTGTAATCCGACAAATCCTGAATGACGATCCTGCCCCCCTTATCGGCGGGGCGGATGATGATATCACGATAGTTGCCCAAATTCCTCAGTGCATCCCATTCAGTCTTTGAAAGATTCTAATGTTTAGTGGAAGTGGCGCTGGTGTATCTGGGCACGGAGCCATCCAATAAGCGAGTGAATGTTCTAATCGAGGCGTTGGACAATTGAGGATCAAAGGAGGATCTGGATTTACTCTTAATAAATTCAGCATGCGGATCCGAAGAGGGTACCACTGAATTGTTGCCAAAATACTCCTGCAACCGCAATTTGCGGGCAAAACGATGTAAAGCTATTTTCCATGTTAATTCATCGTGGTGACTGGTTGGAACAAATGAGAGGCCTTTATTTAAAACTCATGTCTCCACCTCAGACAAATGTCGAGAGGAGAGATTGAAGACTAAGGGCCTGATTCAGAGCCGCTCGTAAGCGGCCGCTCGTTCGTTCTGACCGATGTTCGCTCATCTGCGCATGCGTACGGATTGTAATACGCATGCGCGAACCAGTCAGTGCGGCCGAAAATCGTTTGTTCGCTATATAGCGAATGCCTGCTATTTTGAGTGACAGAAGGAGGCGTATGTGGGTGGTAACGGGAAGGTGCTTGAAAACGGGGGTGTGGAATTCGAACGCAGGCGTGCTTAAAGGTCAAAATGGGCCTATTAAGGGAGTGCATAATTAATACAGCAGCGTCATTGACCACGTCACTTGTTTTTTTTTTTACTCAGAACTGCTCGCAAAATAGCGGTTGAAAAAACCAGCCACAAGAATAGCGAGCAGTTCATACGCTGTTTGATGTACTCGATTAATCTATTAAATAGCGGACATGATGTATGGTGCAAGCGGCAAGGGGGCATATTTTTCAAAATTACAACCGCAAGTTTTGCTCGCTCATTCAGACTTAGAGGCGTGAACAGACCGCAATTAGTGAACGGATCATTTGAATAGCCACCCCTTGTTTTAGAACAAACGACCGCAAATAGCGAGCGGCTCTGAATGAGGGCCTAAGTCTTCTTTTTGATCGTGGTGCTGGCTGAGCCTCTTGTGTTGACCCCCCCTACGGGTGGGCGCCCCCTGTTTGGCACCTTAGGGGTGACTCGGGAGCTACCGAGGGGATTCGAGGGACCTTCTGACGGATCCTCTGAATCAACCTAATTGAATTCACTTTCACTGTTGGAAGAAGTGGTCATGAGATTAAATCCCTCTTTCTGCTGTCGCCAACCAGATTTTGGTCTAAATGGTCTTTGGGGTTGTGCTCTTGGCTCCCCGCCCATTCGCCATCGATAGACACGATTGTCATCGTAGTATCCTTTAACAATCTGATATTTGTTTTTTGTTTTTTTTGTTAAATCCTTGCGATAATTCTCGCACTGTGATTGTAATTTTGAAAGCCAATCGTTAGTCTGGTCCTGTTGGAAGATGGGTTTATATTCTAACTCGTGGCTAGAAATCTCCTTAATTGATCCCAATTCCTGACCAACTTCCTCTATTACTAAAAGGATGAGATCCAAACTACATTTGTTTAGGATCCCTATCCATTTTCTGCAAAATTCCGGATTGTATCTCCCAATAGTGGGTGTATTCCGGACCCTGAATCCACGGGGAATCATTTTTTCCCTGTGGTAATCTGATAAAGTGATCCCATGCAGCAGCAGATCGATCTCTTTTTTCTTCAATTTTAACAAATGGAAGTATGCGTCCTCTGTACCCTGGTGCTTATCCGTGAACGTCAGATGTTCCCTAAAGTGGAGTCATTCCGCGTCGTCATCTGTGAAACTGTAGGTCTCTCTCTTTTGAAAGGAGATCCCCCTGCATCCTGGAGTATCGTCCGCAGAGGATGCAGTGTCGCTGGTCATGATGTGTCAAAGTCCCGTGACAAAAAAGCAGATAGGAAAACACCGTGCGTGTAATGGTAGGCTAAACACCTTGAAGACTAGTGTGTTTTCAAAACCCACCGACAAAAACACTATTGCAGGCCAGCAGTCACCATCCTCCAGCCTTGAAAAAGGGCCTTCCAAAATCCCAGATGATCAGGGTGGCCAGAATTACCAGTAACCCTGGAGAGGTTGAGATTGGTCTAGACCGCGTTGTAGAAAAATTTGTATAAAGAGGATATGAGCTGTCCGACCTCATCTGTCAAAAACAGGAGGTCTTAAGCACTTCCAGGAGTGACTTATTGGTCCCTAAAGTAAGGGACACATTGTCAACTATCCCGTGGAAGAGTCAATACAGCACCAGCAGCCCTGTCATCCGTCGTGCCAGTCAAGCCTTTTGGCCTATTGTCACTACGGATACAGATCTTTCCTTGTTGAGAAATAAGAGACCGCTGGCGTGCTTCACTCGAGGCCGCAACATTAAAGACATCGTGGTCCATAATGACATCACAGATTTCGATAAAACTTGTAGTGGCTCTGAAGGGACTTTTCTGCACAAAAAAACGGGCTGCTACAAGTGTCTTAAGTGCACTACGTGTCAACACATGATCACAGGCAGTTCATTCATTCATCCTCAATCACAACGGATTTATCACATTAAGTACGTCCTGACATGCACGTCTGCCTTTATCATTTATTTAATAAAGTGCCCTTGTGACCTTTTATACATCGGGAAGACTACTAGAACTATGAGAGAGCGTATGGCTCTACATCGCTCCGCCATTAGAGCAGCCTTGGCAGGCAAGACTACAGACCAACCGGTGGCAAGGCACTTTTATGAGAAGAAACACTCTTTAGGTGATTTAAAACATATGGCCATAGATCATGTGGCTAAAAACATCAGAGGAGGCGATAGGGCGGCTTGCCTTCTACAGGTAGAAGCAAGATGGATGTACAATTTACGGACAATCAGCCCCTCGGGTCTCAATAAAAGAATTAATTGGAGTGTATTCAACTAATTTATGATTTTTTACCTGCTGGGCGAGTTTATTCAGCATTACTCCGCTACACATCACGGGTCCTTTTACCCTTGGCATCTATGAGATCCGCTGTTAACTAATAGGACATTTCCATCCAGGCGGTCCGTAAGGTCATAATGGAATATATTTGCCTGCTCCCTGATCACTCTCCAGTGGAGTTCCAGATGTTATTACTATTTGCAACAGCAATATCGTACATCTTATAATCGCGCTTTTATATTGTCTCTCAGTCTCTCCTTGTTTATTGTGACACTTGAGATCTTTTTATGTGTGCATACTTCAGTCTTTGTTTACAATTCTTTCCTTGTTCTTTCTACGCAGGACGACTAGCCGCGTCAGAGCGCTTGCCAACTGGTTACCTAGGTATCCAGGGAAGCTTGTCGCGATGACGTCAGTTGTGCGGGACTCCTCCTTCTTCTTTCACACCTTAACAAAGGGGTTTACCACCCCGAAACGTTGGTGACGGTGATATGTGTTGTTACACACATTAAATGAACCTTTATTCAGACTCCAAGTGCCGCTGATTTGTTACATTTACCTTTTCATTGCGGAAGGCACTGGAACATTTGTCGATTGAGGAAAGCAGAGTGCCGGTCCATTGGAGGTGTATATATATATATATATATATATACATACACACAGTACCAGTCAAAAGTTTGGACACACCACCTCATTCAATGGTTTTTGTTTATTTAAATTATTTTCAACAGAGTAGATTAATACTGAAGACATCAAAACTATGAAAGAACACACATGGAATTATGTTGTAAGCAAAAAAGTGTTAAATCAAAATATGTTTTATATTTTAGATTCCTCAATGTAGCCCCCTTTTGCTTGGATGACAGCTTTGCACACTCTTGGCATTCTCTCAATCAGCTTCATGAGGTAGTCTCCTGGAATGGTTTTGAATTAACAGGTATGCCTTGTCAAGAGTCAATCTGTGGAATTACTTGCCTTCTTAATGTGTTTGAGACCATCAGTTGTGTTGTGCAGAGGTAGGGTTAGTACACAGTGGACACCACTATTTGACTACTGTTATAATCCATATTATGGCACCAACCACTGAACTCAGTAAAGAGAAATGACAGTCCATCATTACTTTAAGACATGAAGGTCAGTCGATACGGAAAATTTCAAGAACTTTGAATGGATCGTCAAGTGCAGTTGCAATAACCATCAAACGCTATGATCAAACTGGCTCTCATGAGGACCACCCCAGGAAAGGAAGACCAAGAGTTACCTCTGCTGCAGAGGATAAGTTCATTATAGTTACCAGCCTCAGAAACCACTACTTAACAGCACCTCAGATTAGAGACCACATAAAGTCTTCACAGAGTTCAAATAGCAGGCAAATCTCAACATCAACTGTTCAGAGGAGACTGCGTGAATCAGGCCTTCATGGTCGTATTTCTGCGAAGAAGCCACTACTGAGGATGAACAACAAGAAGAAGAGAATTGTTTGGGTCAAGAAATGCAAGGAATGGACATTAGACCAGTGGAAATCTGTACTTTGGTCTGATGAGTCCAAATTTTACATTTCTACTTCAGGGTCCATAGGGTATCCACAGGATACCTTGGGTATAGGTGATGACGTCAGGCATCGGGCACCATAGAGTTAAGTTTTCAGTCCTCCCAGGATGCACTAGGGTCCCCCTCCTATACCCCGCCCCCGAGCCAAGGCATCTCAGTTTAGTTTGGTGCCCGGCCGGAGTTGGGTGCACCTGTTGGAGTGGGGGCTAAGAAGAGCCCCTGAAGTTTTCTTCAAGCAGCTGTGGCTGCACATCTGGAAGTACAGTATGGACAGTCAGTCCTGACATCCATGCTGTCTTCCCTACACCCCCGCCGGTACCAGAATGCCGGTACTGATCCTGGGATGCTGGTAGGCATCTGGGGTCACAGCGGTGACCCCAGATGTTCAGGACCATGGCCGGAATCAAGGGGGACAGCAAGGTAAGCAGCGGGGTCCCACGGTGGGTCCCCGCTGTTACATGGTCCAGAGTCCCCAGGCAGGGGGCTCCCTGGGGACTGGCTGCAGCGTGGAGCCAGGTATATAACCTGTGCTTCCACTACCCCCCGGGGACAGCGGACCGCAGCAGAGCGGTAGCACTGCGGTGCTCCTTAGGGTTAAATGCATGCCAGGGGAGCGCGCCTTCCCTGTCTCACAACCGGCGCCTCCCCCGCTGCACACAGCCCTCTGCACACGCCGACTGGCCCTGTGGCAGCGCTCCTCCCCCAGGCCAGCCTCCTCTAAGCTCCTCGGCGGCCATCTTCACAATCGCATGGTGAACGCTGCTGGAAGCCTGGTATCAGAGGCATCATGGTCTGGGTCCCCCCACATACCTCTCCTCCGATTTAGTACAGGTCTGTGTATGAAGCGCTGTGTCCTACCAGACTCTGTCTGGGTAGTTGAGAATCAGTGCTGATAGTGCAGGAATTGATTTTTCTTTGCTTTGTATGTGACTATGCTAGCGCTGCTGCCTGTACTTTACTTCTATTACTGTCAGCCTTATTACTGTCCCTGTTACTGTCTTTCTGCTAAAGCCCTTGTGGTGCGTTGCTGCAGGGTGGTCTCTTACTATACGAACAGGTATTGTTGAGAGGGGTCACATATTTACCACTATGTCTGAGAGTGATTTCCCTGTACAGCTTCAGTGTGCTACGTGCAAGGCACCTATAGCGGAGGGGGAGGGTAGCGCGGAAGGGCTATGCCATCCGTGTTATTTATTGGCGCGACCTATTACGGTCACAGCACCATTACAGGAGCCGCCCTGGGCTTGTTTCGCCAAGGCGCTTACAACCCTCGTGGGCCAGTTAGCTCCGCAGCCTCCATTCACTCAGATGGGATTGTCCCAGCAGTCAGTGGTGTCATCACCCATGCAGGGTTTCCCGAGACAATTCCCCTCCTCAGGTCTCTCATGAGCCTGCGTGGGTTAATTCATTAACAAGCTCTGTACAGCAGTTGTCAGACGTGTTGCAGGGGGAGTCCCCACAAGTGGCCGGTGGCATCTCAGTCCGCTCCTTATGAGGATGACGACGGGACGTCCGATGATGGGGAGATTCTGGATCTTTCTGACCAGGAACCTCCTCGTCCTAAAGAGTCGGACACTAAGTCTAAGGTGTATATACCTGGCCTTATTCGTGCAGTCCGGACTGCTTTAGTTATTGAGGATGAGGAACCTCCGGTATCTAAGTCCAAATACGCCTTTTTCAAAGAGATTAAAGGAGATGCCACAGTGTTTCCTCTTTCGGGACAATTAGTTGACCACCTAGAGGAAGCGTGGAAACAGCCAGGCAAACGATATCAGCCTCAAAGGTGTTTAGCAGTGGCGTATCTGTTTGCGGACAATTATTTTGCTAAGTGGGAATCACCTCCACAGGTGGATTCTCATGTGACACGCCTTGTCCGTAGTGCCACGTTACCCATGCCATCCATGTCCTCCCTTAAGGATGCTACGGACCGCAACGTAGAGATGTGCCTGAAGTCCATCTATTCCCTTGCAGGGGGGGCAGCACGGCCAGCTATGGCCATTTGCTGGGTCGCCAGAGCTATGGAGCGCTGGGCTGATACGTTGGAGGCGTCCTTCGATCCCGACTGTTCGGCTGAGCAGGCGGAGTTGATAGGCAATCTCCGGGATTCGGCCACTTATATCAACGAAGCGGCCTTAGATATTAGTACCCTGGCGTCTCGAATTTCTTCGGCAGCGGTGGCTGCTCGTCGCACTTTGTGGTTGCGATCCTGGAAGGTGGATGCTGATTCCAAAAAGGGTTTGGAGGCATTGCCTTTTAACGGAGAGGTTCTCTTCGGTCCGGACCTGGACAAGATTATAGCCACGCTGGTGGCAGCTAAATCAGCATGTCTCCCGTCGGCTGCTGTTCCTTCTGGTTCAGGTACATCGTCCTTTCGTGCTTTAGGCCCAGGGTAGGCCTAAAGCACAGTCTTTTCCCCATCAGGCTGGCCCAAAAAAATCAGCCAAGCCCCGGAAGCAGGCCTGGAGTACCAAACGTCCGGCCCCTAAGCCAGATGACAAGCCTGCAGCCTGACGGTCCGGGCCTCCCTTTGGGGGTTCCCAAAGTGGGAGGCCGCCTGCTGCAGTTCGCCCGGTGTTGGTCGGTCACCACGACAGACACTTGGGTTCTCGAGGTGGTCTCACACGGGTATGCCCTCTCCTTCCAGCACAGACCCCGGCTCGATTCTTCACCACGGGTCTACCGTCAGACCGGAACAAAGCCACGGAGCTGCGGAAGGTTTTGCACACTATGCTCCAGGCTGGAGTTATAGTGCCTGTTCCATTCTCCCAGAGGGGCCAGGGTTTCTATTCCAATCTCTTTTTGGTGCAGAAACCCAATGGGTCATTAACCTCAAAGCTCTCAACAAATCTTTGCGGGTACCGAAGTTTCGGATAGAGACCCTACGGTCCATCATTCTGGTGCTGGAACCTGGGGACTACATGGTGTCATTGGACATACAGGACTCTTACCTGCATGTCCCTATTCTTTTGCGCCATCAGCAGTTCCTCAGGTTTGCAATCCGCAGCGACCACTTCCAGTTCCGGGCGTTACCTTTTGGCCTGGCGACAGCACCACGTGTTTTCACCAAGGTGATGGCGGTCATGGCGGCTTCCCTGCGGCTGCAGAGGGTCCGCATGTTGCCATACTTGGATGACCTTCTCTTAGTGGCAGGATCTCTGGAGCTCCTTCTCCGACACTTGGACCTGACCATTGCGCTACTGCAATGGCACGGCTGGTTGATAAACTGGCAGAAGTCCACCCTGATCCCGTCTCAGCGGATTCTGCACCTCGGATCCTTATTGGACTCGGGACAGCAAAGGATCTTTATGACGGGGGAAAAGATCGCTGCCTTACAGTCGAGAGTACGCAGTTGTCTGCAGAGCCACCGGGTGTCTCTGCACTCGGCGATGAGGTTACTGGGCTCCATGGTGTCGGTATTCGACATGGTGGAATATGCCCAGTTTCACTCAAGACCTCTGCAGCACCTGATCCTGTCCAAATGGAATGGACTGCCTCAGTCTCTGAAATCCCAGTCGATAGTGCTCACTCCGGAGGTTCGCCTGTCCCTTGCCTGGTGGGTGCAGACGACCCATCTCAACAGGGGTCGTCCATTCTGGGTGGTGAACTGGGTCCTGTTAACAGTGGATGCCAGTCTTCGGGGCTGGGGAGCAGTTTCGGGTCCACACTTGTTCCAGGGGAGGTGGACTCCGGCGGAAGCGGAGCTTCCAATAAACATCTTGGAACTCCGAGCGGTTTTCAATGCTCTCCAGCAGGCACATCGGGTTCTCCAGGGTCGCCCAGTGCAGGTCCAGTCGGACAACGCTACCACCGTGGCCTACATAAACCGGCAAGGAGGAACCCGAAGTCGGGCGGCTCACGTAGAGGTGTCTCGGATCCTGGTATGGGCAGAGCGCAATCTTCCGGCCATATCAGTGGTCTTCATCCCGGGAGTGCTAAACTGGGAGGCCGATTTTCTCAGTCGCCAGGACGTTCATCAGGGGGAGTGGTCCCTGCACCAGGACGTTTTTCAACTGCTGGTGGACAGGTAGGGTCTTCCAGAGATCGACCTCATGGCGTCCCGGCACAACAACAAGTTGCCGGTGTACGGGTCTCGCACAAGAGACGAAGCGGCGTCTCTGGTGGATGCTCTGTCCGTCCGGTGGACGTTCCGGTTTGCTTATCTCTTTCCTCCGGTTTCCCTTCCACGGGTAATCCGGAAATTCAAACAGGAAGGAGGGACGCTCCTGTTGATAGCTCCCGCATGGCCCAGACGGCACTGGTTCTCAGATCTTCAGGGTCTGTCCGTGGACAGTCCTCTGCGGTTGCCGCTACATCCGGACCTTCTGTCACAGGGTCCTTGTCTTCACCCGGACCTGACTCAGCTGTCTTTGACGGCGTGGCTGTTGAGACGGCCATCTTAAGGTCCAGGGGGTTTTCCAGCTCTGTAGTGCGGACCATGCTAAGAGCTCGGAAACCGTCTTCCGCGAGAATATACCATCGCGTGTGGCATACGTTCTTCCAGTGGTGTCGACCTAGAGGTTATGCACCGCGAGAGTTTCGTCTGTCTCAGGTACTTGCCTTCCTACAGGCGGGACTGGACCATGGGCTTCACCTTGCTTCTTTGAAAGTGCAGGTTTCTGCCCTGTATGTCTGGTTTCACCGTAGGATTGCTACAATCCCAGATGTACGCACCTTTATGCAGGGCGTTCTGCGTATTCAGCTGCCTTTTGTTCCACCTGTGGCGCCTTGGGACTTGACTGTGGTCCTGAGGGCTCTCCATGGACCGCCGTTTGAACCACTGGGCTCAGTGGATCTTAAATGGCTAACAGCTAAGACTGTTTTCCTTCTGGCCATAGCTTCGGCCAGACGTGTTTCTGAGTTAGGGGCTCTCTCTTGTAGACCCCCTTTCTTGATTTTTCATGGGAACAGGGCAGTGCTGCGCACTCATCCTGAATTTCTTCCCAAAGTTGTTTCCCAGTTTCATGTTAACGAGGAAATAGTTGTTCCGGCCTTTAACTCACCTGGCCTTTCAGTGGGTGAGGCCACTTTGGATGTTGTGCGGGCCTTAAGGACTTATGTTGACCGTACTTCTTTGTTTAGGAAGTCGGACGCCTTGTTTGTCCTCTATGGCTTCCGTAAAAAGGGTTGGCCTGCTTCAAAGCAAACTTTGGCAGCCTGGATCCGTTTGGCTATTTCTGAAGCTTATCTTCATGTAGGCCTGCCGGTTCCTCCTTCTGTGAAGGCTCATTCCACTAGGTCTGTGGGCCCTTCGTGGGCAGCTCGACGTGGTGCCTCTGCAGTCCAGATCTGCAAGGCTGCTACGTGGTCCTCTGTCCATACCTTCGTGAGGTATTACAGGTTTGACACCTTCGCCTCTCAGGATGCTTCCTTCGGTCGGCGGATTCTCCTTTCAGCACAGGAGCGTCCCCACCCTTAAAGGATTCTGCTTTGGGACATCCCCAAGGTATCCTGTGGATACCCTATGGACCCTGAAGTAGAAAATATGAGATATGGTAAGAACTTACCCTTGTTATCTCTATTTCTACGAAGTCCATAGGGTTCCACAGGACTCCCGCCCTGTCGCACCTGTGCTGCAGATGGGCTTTGCTCTGGTCACCGGTTTTCCGTCTCCCTCTGGTGAGAATGTGATTCTTGTGTGTCCAGATCTTTTTTTCTCTCTCTTCCTTCTCCTCCGGCCTATGGCTTGGTAACTAACTGAGATGCCTTGGCTCGGGGGCGGGGTATAGGAGGGGGACCCTAGTGCATCCTGGACTGAAAACTTAACTCTATGGTGCCCAATGCCTGACGTCATCACCTATACCCAAGGTATCCTGTGGAACCCTATGGACTTCGTAGAAATAGAGATAACAAGGGTAAGTTCTTACCATATCTCATATATTTTGGTTCCAACCGCCGTGTCTTTGTGAGATGCAGAGAAAGTGAGCGGATGGTTTCTGCATGTGTGGTTCCCACTGTGAAGCATGGAGGAGGAGGTGTGATGGTGTGGGGGTGCTTTGCTGGTGACACTTGGTGATATATGCAAAATTCAAGGCACACTTAACCAGCATGGCTACCACAGCATTCTGCAGCACCATGCCATCCCATCTGGTTTGCACTTACTGGGACCATCATTTGTTTTTCAACAAGACAATGACCCCAAACACACCTCCAGGCTATGTAAGGGCTACTTGACCAAGAAGGAAAGTGATGGAGTGCTGCGTCAGGTGACCTGGCCTCCACAATCACCCAACCTAAACCCAATTGAGCTGGTTTGGGATGAGTTGGACCGCAGAGTGAAGAAAAAGCAGCAAAGTGCTCAGCATCTCTGGGAACTCCTTCAAGACTGTTGGAAAACCATTCCAGGAGACTGCCTCATGAAGCTGATTGAGAGAATGCCAAGAGTGTGCAAAGCTGTGATCCAAGCAAAAGGGGGCTACTTTGAGGAATCTAAAATATAAAACATATTTTGATTTGTTTAACACTTTTTTGTTTACAACATAATTCCATATGTGTTCTTTCATAGTTTTGATGTCTTCAGTATTAGTCTACGATGTTGAAAATAATTTAAATAAACAAAAACTATTGAGTGAGACGGTGTGTCCAAACTTTTGACTGGTACTATATATATATATATATATATATCAGTGATCGCGCACAGCGACAAAATATGTGGGTCCCAGGGACCCGCCACTTAAAAAAAATGGGGTCCTACCTGACCATTTCTGGGTCCCATTGTAATTTATGCTTCAGAGCTCCCACGTACCCCCCAGACCTCCCCACATGCCACCACACTTTCCCACATAACCATAGAATGCTCATCTGATACCCCCAAAGGCATCAGTCTTGTACATAGATGTCAGACTTAAGTACCCATTGACAATAATGGGGACTGCAGCCTGCTGCGGTAGTTAGTCTTCTGCAGGAGATTTCTGTGAAATCTTCTGTTTTAGACTGTTTTTACATAGTGGTGCTACATAAAATTATGCAGAAACTGTAGTTTCTGCATAATTTTACGAAAAACCACTGCCCAATAAATACATTTTAAAAATATACCAAAAAGATTTTCTTCTCTTACCTTTGAAAAACATCCTCAAGAATTATCTGCTTCAAGCTGTGCACTCTTCTGTCCTTTTTTTCTGTGTGAACTGGATGGGGAGGGCTGCTCTCATCCTGCAGGTGCTTATGGCTCCTCATCTTCTTGACGTGTGGGAGGCGGAGCCGGGGACAGGAGTAGGAGGTGAGGAGCTGGGGACAGGAGGATTTGGGCTAGGGAGCCGGGGATGGGAGTAGGAGTTGGGGAGCCGGGGACGGGAGTAGGAGGTGGGGTGCCGGGGACAGGAGTATGAGGTGGGGAGCTGAGGACAGGAGTAGGATGTGGGGAGCCGGGGACAGGAGGAGGTGGGGAGCAGGGGACAGGAGGAGGAGCCGGGGACGCGAGGAGGTGGTGGGGTCCCGGGGACGGAAGTAGGAGGTGGGGAGCCGAGGACAGGAGTAGGAAGTGGAGAGCCGAGGACAGGAGGAGGAGGTGGGGAGCCGGGGACAGGAGGAGGAGGTGGAGAGCCAGGAACAGGAGGAGGAGGTGCGGAGCCAGGGACAGGAGGAGGAGGTGGGGAGCTGGGAACAGGAAGAATTGGGGAGTCACATTATAGGTGGAGGGGAGCTGGGACAGAAGTAGGAGGCGGGAAGCCGGGAACAGGTGTAGGAGGTGTGGAGTAAGAGTTGGGGAGCAAGGAATAGAAGGAGGAGGTGGGGATCCGGGAACATGAAGAATCGGTGAGTCAGAGTATAGGTGGAGGGGAGCTGGGTACATGAGGAGTAGGCGGGGACAGGAGAAGGGGCTGGGTACCAGTATTAGATGTTGAGGGGGAGCTGGGGACAGGAGGAGTAGGCAGAGACAGGAGAAGGGGCTGGGTGCTGGTATTTCATGTGGAGGGAAGCCACAGACAGGAGGTGGAGTGGAACTAGGGACTGCAGAATCAAGCAGGGACAGGAGAAGGGCTGGGTACAGGATATTAGATGTGGAGAGGAGGCAGGGATTAAAGGTACAAAGCCAGGGACTGCTGGAGCCAGGCGCGTTGCGTACTCCGTCATAATTGTCAGCATTATTCTGTCAGGCCTGCTGCTGACTTCTGCTCCACCTTGTGAGCCTGATCTCCACACAATATGACAAAACCCCATCACACTAACAAGCCCACTACTGCACCAACTTCCTCCCCCCCACGCTCCCACTATCGCGGCGCTAACCGCTATATACTTACATGTCCCAGGGAGTGTAGCCAGTGTCTTGCCTGGTCCGCGGCGCCGTCTGTATACCAGGTGCTGTCTTTAAGCCGGGTCACAGTCTTCACTCCAGGGGCCGGGCTGCAGTCTTCACTCCGCGGCAGTTATCACCAGTCCTCACGTATGAGCTGCTGCTGGCTCCACCCCTTGTTAGTCTTGCCAGCAGTTAAGCCAGGGGAGACGTCATTCATCTAGCCAGAAGCCCTGGGATTGCCCGACAGAGAAGCGCTCCCTGGGGACCCTCCCATTTTGAAAAAGTGGGTCCTGGGTCCTCATATGTGGGTAAAATACGCGCTATAGCGTGTATTTGCGCACACTATATATATAATATGTAGAGGAATACCAGGAAGGCGGCACTCGGAGAGTTGCTTTCAGGGTGAAGAAAACTTCTGTTTATCAGTCGATGTTTCGGAGGTCGAATCCCCTTTCTCAAGACACTGACATACAAATAACATACTGCAAAGAACATACTAAAATACCTGATATACACCACAGACCCGCCTCCTCGTGAGCCCAGGATGCCAACTGCACTTCCGGTAATTAAGAGAGGCATCCGGACAAGCCGGCGCTCACCTCATTACGTCACACCAAGCAACACTGTCCCCCGTAATAAAATTTACAAAACTGTATAACGGCAGATCACCATAGCAACCACAAAGAATGTGGGAGCTAATGGAGATGCCACACTACCCAGAACAATACGTGCACATGAAATATAAAATACATTAACAGCGGTGAGGATAATGTCAAATAATACATAGTGGAAACAATTGTACATACTTTCCAAAACAGAATAATGAAGAACATCTTAGCTAAAAAGCATAAGACTGCAATATATATTAACAATAACCATGGAAAGCACAGTACCTCATATAGATAAATGTGAATCAGTAAAACATGAATACAAAGAAGAGGTTGTGACTAATAGCAAGGTTGTGAGCTTTATTGCTATTTAAATGATGGAAAAAATTCTCGCACATATATCTGAATGAAAGCAGAACTTATACAGATAAGGACCCCATCAATCCTAATAAAAATATCAAATGGCATTCAGTTATAAAAAACAATGTATCCCCAAGGAATCATTTAGACCTCTTGGAGACAATGTATCGAACAGAAAAATCCACTTGGACTCAAGTTGAAGAAGCCTCTCAGCCCTATTGCCACCACGTAATGACAAAGGTACCTGATCTATTCAATAACTGAGTGTAGCCATGCCATGTCTCACAGAGGCAAAGTGGTGAGCCACTGGTTGCTCTCATGAATCTGTATTTATAGCTGCTCTTATGGCAGAGCGGTGCTGAGCCATCTGCTCCTTGAATTGTCTTTGTCTTGCCCACGTAATGTAACTCACATGGGCAAGACAGGAGGTATACCACAAACTTAGAAGTACATGACAAGGTATGAAAGATCTTAAATTTTCTTCCAGAGCAAGGGTGAGCAAAATGGTCGCCCGTAATCATGTAACGGCATATAAGGCAACTGATACACTTAAAACAACCATTTTTGCGCTGCAAAAAGTGTAGCAGCAGAAGCTGAGAAACCTGTAATGTCAGTTTGTCCCAAATAATCCTTAATGTTCCGACATCTCGTGTAGCATGGCCGGAGTTTGGTATTAGATAAGACAGATAAATCAGGGTCAAATTGTACCAAGGGCCAGAGCTGTTTGGCTTTTTTGTTACTATAGATGCTGCTAGTGCTATATCTATTAACTGATGTGATCACATTCTGGTTAGGGGATTTATATGAAGGTTTTAAAAGCTTCATTCTGTTACAAGATAAAGCTTTGTTCTTAGCTTGTATCAAAAACACATTAATAGGGTAGCCTCTATCCAGAAATTTCTGTACCATGCGATCAAGCTGTGTTAGTTTTTCTGTGGCATAACTGGTAATTCTACATACCCGCAGCATCTGAGAGCAAGGTAAACTGTGCAGTGTTGGAGTGGGGTGAAAACTATTATGTCTCAAGATTGTATTATGATCAGTGGGTTTCACATAGAAGGATGTCTGCAATTGACCCAAAATAGCTGAAATCTTCACGTCCAGAAAAGTGACCTCATCCATATTGATGGTGTAGGTCAACTTTGCTGGTGCGTTGGAAGAGTTATGTGCAGAGAATAAGATGATGAAACAGATCCTCCATGCCAGTCCAGAGGATCAGTATGTCATCAATATAATGCAACTATAAAAATATAACCCACCTCTTTAGTGCCAAACCCTCCCCCTGACCCCGCACCCAAATGCCCGATACTTACCTTCTGGATGCCGGTGGTCAGGATCCTGGTGCTGGGATCCCGACGCTGACGGTATTTCGACCATCAGCATCCTGCACGCCGGGATGCCAACTACATCCCTATATTATAGAGTGACAGGGTCAGCATAATTCCACATGAAGTAAATGTGGACTATCCAGATCTCCCAGGTTTGGCAGAGCAAAGGCATTGGGATTGTGTAAATGTCCAGTTCAGGTGTTACCTCAATCAGTGCCTGGAAAAGCAACTGATTGCAGACACCTGTGAGAAGCTGGTTTAAAAACTGCAGAGACACTGGGGAAACAGCCTGACGGTGAAATAGTCGCCCAACTTATAGGCCTGGGGGTGACTAGTGTGAGGGTTTCTGGACCTGCGAGTGCACTGAAGTAATATTGCTGTATTGGAAGACTTTGTATGACATCTTGCCTGTGAAACTGCCATATCCTGTGTACCTGCCTGGGTTGAGCAATACAAGCTACTGATGGATTTTACCCGGTCTATGTGATTCTTGTCACATTTGGCGCCCGAACAGGGACACTTGCTGGATACTGCTACGCAGCAAGAGCCCAGATACAGTGACCAGATCCACCCACAGTGGCAGTAAGACACTTTGCAGGACGCTACTGACTTTGCAGTGGCTTGGTGAGTAAGTCACTTTACTAGAAGCTGGGTGGGTGAGAGTGGCAGGCCAGTCATAAAACGGCAGTTCACAGTGATAATGTCTGTGTATAATGCAAATTGTGCACAATATAAAAACTGCTTAATTCCTGTGTATGGGTGAATGGCCAGGGAATGTGGTGCAGTTTTAAGAGAAGCCAACTGATAGTTTGTTGGGAATCTGGCTTTCAAAAGAGAATTTATAAAGCCTTCTAAGTTTGTCCATAAAGGGATAAAACAGAGTAATGTGGATGAGCTTTTGAAAAGTTTTGCTGAAATAGCTGCAGGGCAACAAGCTCTGGCAGCAGCGCATCAAGCACAGATGCAAGAGCAACAAGCTCTGCAGCAGGGCATCAAGCACAGATGCAAGAACAACCTCAAATTTAGTTATTACATGCAGAGCTAACTAAAATAAGGAAAAGTAGGCGTGAACGAGAGGTGCTATAGAAGCTTACGACATTGGAGCTTTTCTGTGCACCTTTGAGCGTACTGCTGCATGTTTAAAATGGCCTGAGGAGTGGGCTGCCAGACTTGCTCCGTATCACATTTTAACCTCAGAGAGCATATGTTGATTTTAAATTGACTGACACAAACTCCTATCCGCACTTGGAAAAGGCCATATTAAGCAGAGTGGGAGTGACTGGACCTAGCAAAGCTAAATTCGTCTGAAGCTCCAAGGGTAGTAAAGCACGGTTGCAGCTGGACAAGAACTCTGCTCAGTGTACAGTAGAGATGGTGGCTTTGGACCATGCTGTGTGGGTACTAGATCATGTGGTGCAACAGTGGGCTCTACAGGCTGATCCTCAAATGTTTGAGGAGTTAGCGGTGGTGATTGAATGGTACCTGACTCTTTGGAAGTTAAACAAAGCCAAACAGGGATTCCAGCCAGTTTCCAAGCCTAGAAACCAGGTCCCAGTTGTTAAAGCCAACAACTCACCTCCAGCTGTGTGTTTTAACTGCGGTGAGCCCGGTCATTTGCGCCAGCAGTGCCCAAAGCAGGACGAGCCAATGGACTGTAGTGCTGGAAAAACTCGACTAGTGGTCAGCATGGCTGCTGGAAGCACTTCCCCGGCGCAAATTACCTTGTTTTGTTAGATGGTGCGAGTGGAAAGCCGGGAGGTCTGGGCCTTAGTGGGTACTGGCAGCAATTTAACCATCATCTCTGCCGACCTGGTTTCACCTGGGGCTGGTCAGGTGCTACCCCCTGTTAAAGATTATATGTGTACATGGGGATGTAGAAGAATGCTCCCGAGTGCACTTCCCAATAGTGATCAAAGGGTGATCCCTGACGGTGATAACCGCAGTAGCCTTTGTTACAAGAAGTGATTACGTGGCATGATTACAGCAGAAGATCCACATCAGAGGTGTCCCAGGAGCCAAGCTCTGCTGTTTCCCAATGTTTGGTGGCTGTAACGCCCTCCTTGGCCAGTGAGAAACTGGAGAGGAGTGAGACCGAGACACAGTGGGTTCCCATTGGTAAGGAAGTGTCCTTGCAGGACTTTGGCCAGGATCAACAGAATGATGGGAACTTGATAAATGCATTTGAAAATGTAGTAGAGATAAATGGTAGAGTAATCACGGCATTACCAGCAGAAGGTGTACCATACTTTGCATTGAAAAATGATGTTATATCGTGTAACCTATTTGGAGGGTGAGAGAGTAGACCAGTTGTTGGTTCCCCAGAAACATGAGCAGTTGGTGTTAATGGCGGCTTATACACACCTGTGGGGTGGCCATTTGGGGAGGAAAAAACTCCAGCGTATTCAGTTAAGATTTTTCTGGCCCAGCATTCACGCAGCAGTAAAAAAGTATTGTCAGAAATGTCCAGTCTGTCAGAAGAAAGCATCCCGGCCAGGGTTTCGGGCACCCTTGGTTCCTCTCCGTCATTTCTGTACCTTTTGAGAGAATTGGTATGGATCTGATAAGGCCGGTGAAAAAATCTGCTCATGGGCATCAATACATATTAGTGGTGGTAGATTATGCCACAAGGTACCCGGAGGCCATCCCACCACATAACATGAAATCTATCACTATTGCCCAGGAATTGTTGATGCTATATACCTGCTTGGGAATACTAAAGGAGGTCTTAACGGACCAAGGTACCCCTTTTGTCTCTAAACTAATGAAAGATATGTGCCGACTGTTAATGGTGGATAATATATCTATCTCAGTTTACCACCCACAAACAGATGGGCTTGTTGAATGCTTTAACCAGACCCTTAAATTATAAAAAGGGCATGTCTGAGAAAAAGAGAGATTGGGACTTACTCCTACCCTATTTAATGTTTGCAATGTGAGAGGTGCCACAATCCACTACGGGATTTAGTCCCTTTCAACTCCTCTATGGGAGGCAACCTAGAGGGATTTTATATCTGTTGAAAGAAGGGTGGGAACAACAGTCATGCCAAGAGCCTAACATCGTTCAGGTTGTGACCCAATTGTATGGCCGTTTAAGGCAAATTGCACCACTTGTGAATGAGCTCATGGATAGGGCAAACAGCGGCAAAAAAGTCGATATGACGTGACCGCAGTTAATTGGGTCTTTTAAACTGGGAGACAAGATACTGGTTCTGGTACCCACCACTGAAAGTAAAATGTATGCCCAGTGGTGAGGCCCTTATGAAGTTATAGAGGCAGTGGGACCTGTTAATTATAAGGTTTGACAGGAGGGTAGAAGGAAAAAAGTGCAAATCTACCATGTAAACCTGTTAAAACCCTGGAAAGAGAGCGCTGGTCAGCCCTCTTTGGTTGCCAAGAAAACCCCAGAATGTCAGGTAGCCATTGAAGTTACCCTTAATTCCCGCCAGAAACAGGAGGCGGTGAGTTTAGTAGCACGGCACCAAGATGTTTTCTCTGCCATTCCAGGAAAGCCCAAATTATCCAGCATAATATAGTTACTCCTCCGAGGGTGGTAATAAATAGAGGCCATACCGTATACCCGAGGCAAAGTGGGCAGCGGTTAAAACAGAAAGTAGAGGAAATGCTGCGCTTAGAGGTCATAGAGGAGTCAAATAGCGAATGAAATAATCCCATAGTTAACATTTACTCTAGCTCCGGCGGCAGACAGGGCGCCGAAGCTAGAGAGGGCAACTTTGTGCGCGCACTGTAGGCACACGCGCGTCTGAAAAAGGGGTGTGGCCATGAAAAGGGGGCATGTCTATAAGACGCGTCCCCTTTTCGTCATACTTGGGGGCGTGCCAGCACTTACGGACACGCTGGGAAGCCCCCAAGCGTTGCAGTGAGAATAGATGCCGGGCGCATGTGCCCAGCGTCTATTCTCCGGTGGTGACCGGGTCACTGCACATTTCTCCACCCGCAGGACACTGCGACCCGTGGGTGAAGACGGCACCCGCAGGCTGTGAGGGCAGGGCGCTTTTTGCCCTCCAGAAGGAGGGCAGGGTGCTTTTTGCCCTCCAGAAGGAGGGCAGGGTGCCGCGCCCCGCTAAAACAGCCTAGCGGGAATGCTACATAGTTTTAGTGCCTAAGCCTTCAGGTGCTTTAAGATTCTGCAATGATTTTCGCAAATTAAGTAAAGTGTCACAGTTTGATTCCTATCCGATGCCCTGGGTGGATGAGCTGGTGGAGAATTTAGCAAACAGTCAGTATCTCACAACCCTAGATTTGACAAAAGGGTATTGGCAGATTCCTTTAACTGAGGCTGCTAAGGCCAAAATAGCCTTTTCGACCCCAGAAGGTTTGTTTCAGTATAAAATGCTGCCGTTTGGTCTCCATGGAGCTCCGGGAAACCTTCCTGAGGGCTATGAACAGATTGCTGCGACTTCACAAGGAATATGCAGCTGCATATCTATATATAGTCATCTTTAGCCTCTACTGGGAGTCACACCTACCAAGAGTAGAAGCAGTGTTGCAATCTTTACGGGGCACATGGGTTTACTGCTAATCCTGAGAAGTGTGCCATTGGAATGGTGGAGTCAAAATATATAGGATATATTGTAGGCTGAGGGCAGGTAAAAACTCAGCCCAGTAAGGTGGACCGGTCCTCACATGGCCTAAACCCAAATGTAAGTCCCGGCTCATAACATTTCTTGGCCTAGTGGGTTACTACCGCAGATTCATTTGTGATTTTGAGACTAGGGCAGCACCATTAACTGAATGTCTTAAAAAACAGTCTCCAGCCAAGATACTGTGGTCTAGAGCAGCAGAAGCTCCATGGCAGGATTTAAGGCACGCCTTGTGTGCAGAACCTGCTTTGCAGGCTCCTAACTTTAAAAAGCAGTTTATATATATATATATATACACACACATAGACACAGTGCATTGCAAAAGTATTCACCCCCCCTTTGCATTTTTTATATTGGGTTGCCTCACAACCTGGAATTAAAATGGATTGTTTGGAGGTGTGCATCATTTCTTCCACAGAACATGCCTACAACTGTGAAGTTGTGTTTTTTTATATTGTGAATCAAACACTTAGGACAACAGAAAACTTCAGCGTGCATAACAATTCATCCCCCTAAAATCAGTACTTTGTCAAGCCACCTTTTGAGGCAATTACAGCTGCAAGTCGGTTTGGATAAGTCTCTATGAGCTTGCCCCTGGGATTTTTGTCCATTCCTTAAGGCAAAACTGATCCAGCTCCTTCATGTTGGATGTTTCCACTTGTGAAGAGCAATCTTCAAGTCTGACCACAGATTCTCAATTGGATTGAGATCTGGGCTTTGACTAGGCCATTCCAACACATTTAAATGTTTCCCCTTAAATCACTCGAGTGTTGCTTTAGTGGTATGTTTTGGGTCATTGTCCTGCTGGAAGGTGAACCTTCATCCCAGTCTCAAATCACAGGCAGACTGAAACAGGTTTTTCAAGAATATTGCTATATTTAGCACCATCCATCTTTCCCTTGACTCGAATCAGTGTCCCAGTCCCAGCTACTGAAAAACATCCCCACTGTACCAAACTAACAGACTACTACGAACAAGGAAACCAAATGAAGGAGCAGTTCATAGCCAAAAACTACAGCAGCGAAACACTCGAAGTAACTCTAAACTAAATAGGCAACGAGGGACGCTCACCACTACTACAATATAAAACCCATTAAGACACAACACACGGAAGACATATCATTCATAATGCAATACAACACTAGTGCAACAAGGATAAAACAAGTTATTAGGAAACACTGGAATTTGCTGCTTAAGGACGATACACTGGCCACGATACTCCCCACACACCCAAAGGTACTTTATCGCAAAGCCCCAAACATCAAAGACAAATTAGTTCGTAACCACATACCCCCATCTTCACTGACACAAATCACCATAGATCATGAACCCCTCAAGAAAGGCTTCTACCACTGTGGGACATGTACCAATTGCCGGACACTAGGACACAGAAGTACCAAACCCACAACCACATTTTCTTCATCAAGAACAGGAAACACCTACAATATCCAGGAACACATAACATGCAACACCAGTCACGTGATATACATGCTACAATGCCCATGCAACCGTCAGTAGATAGGACGCACAATAAGACCCCTCAAAACGAGAATCGCAGAACACATAAGAGGCATAAAAAACAAGACTGATACCCACAACGTCCCTCTACACTTCCAAGAAAATCACAATAGTAACATAAAAGGCATGACATTCACAGGCATCAAAGCACTGAACAAAAACTGGAGAGGAGGAGACGTACTTAAAAGACAAAGAAGAATTAAAATGGATTTTCACCATGCAAACGTTCGCACCACATGGCCTGAACATTGATAATGAAATCAAATCAGTCATAGCCCGTTAGATTCACACCCGTAAGGACAGGTCCAATAAAACAGGAACACACCCACATACTACCAATTACCTAAGAACACCCAATCACTCCACCCCATAAGAAATCCATTAATGTGACCCCACTCGCACCATGACACTCCACAGCGATCCACATATGGACCCCACATCCCACCCAACCTCTTCAGCGTTCACCCAACAATACCACACTACTACACATAAATGCTGGGAAGCATGCAACACAGGCACCCACAAGATGACCAACCTCAAAACACAACCACCACCACACCAACACTCATGGGACACCTGAGCATTGAGCCCCCCCTATATCCGCACCCCAACCCTCACCACTATTAATTTTATGAACCAACACCGGACACTTCCCCCAACTTCATACCCCACCGCACACACACCCAGTGTAACGACTGTCCGATCGGGCTATTAATCACACTCCATGGTTGCATCCCCCCACATCTACTGTATTGACTTTCATCACGGTAACCACTCCACTTCCCTTACAATGCGCCTGCCCACAAACACTTAGGAGAGTTTGATTCATGAGATCGTGCACAGGGACATCCCCTCCACTCAGGCACATATCGCGTTACACATGTCCATTATTATGACACACTAACCACACAATTTTGTTAGTTTAATGCATGCACAAGTACGATACACGGGAACACCCCCACTAACAGGCGTCAATTGCGCAATACACTCTGCACGTAGCGCCCGGGGTAACATTATACCCAATGTAGAGGGCGGCACCATGACAACCAGCATCAACACCGGGACCCCCCCCTGATAGGCCGCACCAAAACACGTGATCCTACGACACAGGGGTATACCTGGACATACACGTCACGCGGCGCGTCACACATCCCCGGGTCACATGACCTATCAGGCCCCCACACAATAGGTCCAAGCACTCACGTGACCGTCAGAGGAGCACCCGACGTTACCAAGACAACGCTCACCTCCCTGCAAGCCCGGCCATTACCACATGGAGGTAACTCCGCGCCCACACACCAAGAGGTCACGCTCGCAGCAGAAGTACAGCACTCAAAGATTAGCCATCACTAATGTCAATCACCGACACTGCCCCCCTCCCACCAACCGCGTCCTACCCAGATCAGCCCCAATGGCTCCGATAGGTCACATCACGTATTGGACACGCCCACACACCCACCCTCCACATATAAAGCACCTTCAGTTCACCACTCAGTAACTCCTTGATAAAGGCTTCAGGCCGAAACGCGTTGGAGAACACGAACCCCCCACGTATCACTGCTGCATCACCTTAACATTGGTGAAATCACCACCCCACCAAGGTGGGACTGAACTGTACGCGGACCGCCGCATCACCCCAAGCCTCGGAACAGTGACGAGCGCCCATCCAGACAACACCCTGTGGGCCCGCAGGGTGCCACCAACCACTGGAAGCACACCAGAGAACACACCTACTGTGCACCAACCAAGGACAACAAACCTACCGGTAGGTAACAACTCACTAGTGCGGGACGCCGCCATTGTCACTGAACGGGACATCTTTGTTAACACACATATCCTGGTCCACTAAGACTGAGGCCATAGGTCCTGCAAAGGGGACGTGCAGAAGTAAGGGCCGCACGGCAAGGAGCCCCCTAAAAGGGCCCACCAACACCCTGACCAGGATCTACAGGAACTACCTATTCATCCCCAACCCATCCCACGATACCACCTAGGGAGCATTGTGCCTCACCAATAAACAGGTGGATTCAAATCAATTACAGTGTCTGACTCATCATTTGTGCATCACCCATCTACCCACTTAGATACACACGACACCCCATTAGCACACCTCCCATCCTTTTCCCCCCCATTCTGTATTCCTCTCCCCCCCCTCCCCTGCACACACACCAAGGAGCGCACGTGTACCTCCTTCCAAAGCATAACCCAACAGGATTGGTACGCCTGTTCCACGTGCAGCACCATTGCCAACCCCCTCCCCCTCTCTCTTTCCTCGCCCCTGTCCAGCCAAACCCCCCCCTTTCCCTCCCCTGCACAATCATTACACCCACCCACCAGAACCTGGAGCGCGGATCAATCTGCTTATTGAATCATCCCCACAGCATGATGCTGCCACCACCATGTTTCACTGTGGGGATGGTGTTCTTGGGTGATGGGATGTGTTGGGTTTGCTCCAGACATAGAGTTTTCCTTTGTGGCCGAAAAGTTAAATTTTAGTCTCATCTGACCAGAGCACCTTCCTCCAGACATTTGGGAAGTCGCCCACATGCCTTTTGGCAAATTCAAATTGTTTCTTATTTCTGGCCACTCTTTCGGAGTGTATGGCTTATTGTGGTCACATGCACAGATACACCAGTCTCTGCTGTGGAACTCTGCAGCTCCTTCAGGGTTACCTTTGGTCTCTGTGCTGCCTCTGTGATTAATGCCCTCCTTGCCTGGTCTGTGTGTTTTGGTGGGCGGCTCTCTCTTGGCAGGTTTGTTGTGGTACCATGTTCTTTCCATTTGATGATGGTGGATTTGATGGTGCTCCGGGGGATCATCAAAGATTGGATATTTTTTTATAACCCAACCCAGAATTGAACTTCTCAACAACTTTGTCCCTGACTTGGAGAGTTGCTTGGTCTTCATGGTGTGATGCCTCTTGCTTAGTGGTGTTGCAGCCTCTGGGGCCTTTCAGAAAAGGTGTGTTTATACTGACAGATCATGTGTCACTTAGATTTCACACAGGTGGACTTCATTTCACTAATTATGTGACACCTGAAGGTAATTGGTTGCACCAGATCTTTTGAGGGGCTTCATAGCAAAGGGGGTGATTACATATGTACATGCCAATTTTCAGAATTTTATTTATAAAGATTCTTTTTATATATATATTTTTCTCATTTCACTTCACCAAATTAGACTATTTTGTACAGATCCATCACATAAAATTGAAATTAAAAAAATAAATAAAATACAGGTTGTAATGTAACAAAAAAGGTAAAAAGCCAAGGGGGGTGAATACTTTTGCAAGGCACTGTGTATGTATGTATATATATATAACATGTGATTTTATGCAAAGTAGCTATTACACAAACAATGCTGACATAGGGGAGAATTTAATTCAGTTCACTGATAGCGCCGGGAGGGAGCTCCCAGAGCAATTCAATTCAGCACACTGTTTAGTCCGACAGCTAGAAGTTGGAGAATGCCAGTTCTCGCGACTTAGCCTGGGTGTTTAGTCGCGAGAACCAACGATATTTGACTAAAGTGTCGGCCGCGAGGCTGTTAGCGCCGCTCTAAGCTGGAAAACAGCCTCGTGGACGGCTCTTTAGTCAAATTTTTCTCCTCACACCCTCAGGAGAGTGCGAGAAGAAATCATTTAGCCGGACTAAACAGCTCACTGAATTGAAAAGATTTGCGAGCTCCTTCTCGGCGCCATCAACAGCACACTGAATTGAATTTTCCCCATAGAATGTCTGAATCTCTATAATTAACGAAAATATGCAGAGACTAATGAAGTGTATCACTTTAGAAATAATGAGTTAATGGTGAGATCTGCCGGACTTTGAATGGAGAGTGACTGTTGGCGGTAGCACCAGAAGTGCGAGCATTATCAAAATGGCTGCACTAATGAATTGTTTGAGGGCAGCATTTTTAAAGTGTTCACAGAGTGAACCAACAAACAAAAAAAATGGGTCTGAGCGCAAGGCCTGTGGCCGTAAATGGCAACTGGTTGCTCAAGCAGGACAGAGAGTGGGCAGATTTCATTCCCACAAATGAGTAACAACATATCACATTATGGGTAATCTGAATCAGGGACCAATTCAGATGGCCTCTCAATGAACAGTACGCCGCACATTACATTGTATGTAATCAGGGTGAAAATTCTAGTTTACTTAGAAAAACAGGAGTTGCATAGTAAATGATTGGAACCAGGTCATGTGGACTGATGTATGTTTTCAAATACACCATCAAAATGGTAGGGTGAGGACATGTAGACAAAAGCACGAAAGCATGGATTATTCTTGCATCATCACATCTTCAGTCTGGTTGAGGCAACTTTATGGAGATGCAGTTAATCGCATTTGGGCTAATATTTCCCACGAACTTTAGGGTTGCTTAGAAGTCTGATGCTCGGCACAATGTTTCTCTGATGCTGCATCTTCAGATGCATGCAGATCTGAGAAGCCAAAGGTGGGAGTCTCATTACACAAGACACCACCTGCAGCTTTTGCATAACTTCTCAGCTCTGCTGCAGCTGAAGACTGACCCAGACTGTATCCACCTCTAAATCAGGCCACAAGTGCAAAGCCAGCCCTTTGCAAAGAAAGCAATACATTTTTACAATTTAAGGTTATATCAGTGTTTATTTTTGGTCTATACTGTATCATAGTCATTGTTTATTTGATAGGCGCCACAAATTACACACAGTGTCATACAGTCAGCATACAAATCCCACAAACACAAATTAAACAATAGCTCAGTGGTTTCCAAACTGTGCCACGGCACCCTGGGATGCCTCGGGACACTTGCAAGGGTGCCTCGGGGTGGTGGTCCAGCACCAAATCAAATTCTTTATGGTCAATGTAATGTAAATATGTGCACAAACCTGTCCATCACTATAAAACCAAACCGAAGTATGATAGGTAAGCACAATTTACATCACTTTACTACTTAACTGCATTTTTTTCTGAATTTCTCGATACCAAACTTTTGGCTTATGGGTGCCGTGAAAACAATGCTGATGCACTAGGGCGCCGTGATTCAAAAAAGATTGGGAACTACTGCAATAGCTTATAAAAGCAAAAATTACAAATAAAAATTATACATGTACAATTATAACATCAAAAAAGTATTAATTCCTAATAGTCAATATTTAGCGCTGCAAGCCGCTTAATAAAGAATTGCTTTCCAGTCCAATCGTGTGGTTCCAAAGCACAAAAAGTTATTTATGTAATGAAAAAGTAACACGGTGAAAGAATTAACAATTAGAGTAAAAAGCAATCAATAATAGTACAAGCCAATACATACGCATGCACACTGGTCCCAGTATACAGTCATCAATCCAGAAGTCTGTGATCATCAAAGAGGATGTCTGTACACTGGGGTCGGGTCACTGCAAAAGAACTAGTTGACAGTTTTCAATTGGTTCTTGCTTCAGGATAATCTGGTCATTGGTTGAATCATACGGTGTCATCAGGGGCATGTCTCAGTTTTCCAACGGTCTCTGTAGTTTCCCGCCGAACAACTGGTTAATACTAGCTACAACACTGCATATAGATACTAACATTCAATGCAATAACTCCCTATCATCCATAACTAGCGAACGCAAGATGTGACTCCTTTGCTGATAGGAACGGGAGTCTGCAAATAAACAGGGATTTAGCATGATACCAAGCATGACATGTCCACTATGCTCTAAACCTTAGATCTCATTTAAGTAAAATACCTTTAATAACTCTGGTTAGTAACTATTGTGAATGGGAACCATCTTGCACATATGCGTTCACATATGTGTGTCTGTGTGTTGAATTAGCAACTATATACAAATGAGCGTCCATGTGTAAGTATGTGCATATGAGCGTCCGTGTATATAAGTATATATACATTTATATGTGTGTTGTGAATATACAGTTCAGCGCATTGGATTGCGCGACGCAAAGTAGCGTCGTGGTTTACTCAACATCAGACTATAGATCGTCAGATAATAATTGTGTGCGATCATATTCAATTATTTGACTTCGACAGTCCACCCTTTGATAGCAAACATAAACCTATCACCTTCTAATCTTAACCTACTTAGTCATGCATAATAAATTATTATTCAATGTTCTAGACGGTGTGACACAATTTGGTCACTGCACTGTCAATAATGCGATTCAAGAAAGGGTAAAACAACCCTTATATGCACTCAGCAGATCTATAGGGGACCATTGGTAAGATGTGGGACCTCATCGAACCTATAAAGGAAGTTTGGGGGAACTGAGACTACATTATCTAGGCTGTTTAACGGAACATTTTGCAATATTTTATCATACATGACCAAGCCTATTCACATGTTCTTTATCTGATTGCACACTCAATTTCAGGATTGTAATGCAGTTCCTCAATAACCTTAGTACCTATACCACCACCAGTCACAACCATCATGATCTCATTTTCATGATTTACATTTTCCACATTTTACCACAGTAAGAACACATCTGACACATAAACCAATTACTAAGATGACAATAAGAATAAGAAGCTTACCTACACTAGCAACCATCTCCTGTACCCACTCTCCCAGACCGGCGAACCAATTGACAGTGTTTAACCATGAGAACCATTTCTCTACCTTTACCTCAGTCTCATACAAGGCAGTATTATGGCCCTTCCAAAATTCCCACTTCAGTTGTAGGATTTCATCCATTTTCCGTTCTATCACCTCTTTGGGGTCATCAGTATTATTGGTGATGTACGTGCAACACTT
The DNA here is from genome assembly GCA_031769625.1 of Taudactylus pleione. Classification (NCBI taxonomy): domain Eukaryota; kingdom Metazoa; phylum Chordata; class Amphibia; order Anura; family Myobatrachidae; genus Taudactylus; species Taudactylus pleione. The sequence goes on along the minus strand of JAUIMM010000052.1, from coordinate 24,296,473 downwards.
GACACCAAATTGGGTGGCCAAAGTCACACAATATCCACCAGTAACAGCTGTCAGGTAGTTTAACACTAACCTATGTTGTACCAATTCCTTTTTATAAGCCTGTAGCTCCCTACCCGCATACTTGAAAGTGTCATCATACATCTCGGTGATGTTGTCTATTAATTTAGCCAGGTCTTGGATGTATCTAAAATTTTAAGTTCCCCGAGTGATCCTGGTGGGATCTAATTCTACCAAAATTTGGAAGCCAGTTTCACTAATCAACTGTGTGGCTATATGTTATTCACCAGGGATCATATTTCTTTTGTCACGATGTATATACTGTGTGTGTATGTATGGATGTGGTGCGGTTTTATGGATACCAATCATTTCATCATGTGTAAGGGTCATAATTTCTAGTAATACCCTTCCAAGATAACATAAACCTTCAGAAGTCGGAGAGAGCCATTTGTACGCTTTCCTTCCACATATAAAATACACATCATCTGGGAGAATGGAAGGAACAGAATGCATCATTATCATCGAACACATTATTCTTACAAAGAATCCTATCCCTATTTCTCTCATTTGACTGGTACACATTTCTGGTTGTATAACATTTGCACAGTATCCTAATGCTACTCTGCCAACCATCAATTTGTTGCAACTACGCGTGTACCGATGCCGGAAGTATCTCCCACTTGCAATAATACTGTGTACAAGTTCAGAATCGATAGACTCACTATCAGCTCTGTGTGAAAAGGTAATTGTCTGATTGTTCCCGGTCACCTCCCAATTTCCTGATTGTCTGAAATTTGTGATATTTAAGCATACCAGGGATCTATTTACATGGTAGTGGTGGAGCTTAAGGCTAGGGGGTCTAGATATATTAAATTTCTTGTCCACTGTTCTTCCCCCATGTAATTCAAGTACCTCTGCTAACTTTAATGGGTATGGCACTAATCCAGAGTTACTATGTCATTGAGGTACTTGTGAGTACACCCAACATTCAGTCTGGTTTAAGACCTTACCCACTAAGGAATGGAAATCCTCTACAGGATGCTCGCCCAAATATAGATTACTCTTGGACTGGTATCGTTGGATGCATTTCTCATCAATTAGGGACCCACAGTATTCGCAAATACAATATTCATCAGACAATAACCCCTCACACTGTCTCCGAGTTACATGCCTAACAGATCTCTTAACAATTCCTAAACTGAGTTTGACCATATACCGCCCTGATTGTTTTATCGCTCTCTCCTCCAACTCCTCTATCGACATCACTATCGACCTCTCTCTCCAACATCTGTCCTCCATCACAAAAACAGGAAATCCCGAAACATAAAGATGAGAACCCTGGAAGGAAGCAAAAACAAACAAACACAGCCCGCCACTCCATTGCTGGAATAGTGGTCTGCACACGCCTCTAGCTCAGGTGTTTCACTGCAGTCTCTAGCTCTCCTGAAACAGGCTTGCAATTGATAGGTCCACGTTATCTGTCTCATCTCCTTCGGGTAGTTGACCTTTCTGCAGAGAGTGGAATGGACCCAGGTATCTCTTTCCGCTACCTTCAATGATGTGGTACTTGTCATCAACTCCTGATACGGACCTTCCCACCGGTCTGTCAAACAACCTGAGCATAATAAATTTCGGATGATAACTTATTCTCCAGGTTCAACATCATGACAGTTTGTTTCTGGCATATCAGGTGACAACATTTTCAGTTTCTGTTGCTATTGTTTCAGCTGTTTACTCATTTTTATAAGATATTTCACAGTAACCTCATTATTACACTTCAAATCATCCTGTGGACTTACAATCAAATGAGGTTGCCTTCCAAAATGTGTCTCAAAGGGGGACAGATTAAGAGGAGATCTAGGAGTGGTTCTGATGCTATGGAGGACTAGCGGTAAGGCTTCTGGCCATCCTAATCCAGTTTCAGCCACGATCTTACTCAGTTTATTCTAGTACCGTTCACTCTCTCCACCTTCGTGCTGGCTTGCGGTTGGTAGAGGGTGTGAAGTCTACTATTAATACCCATAAGCTTACACATGTTCTGGAAAACATCACCAGTGAAATGAGTACCCCAATCACTTTCTATGATTCTAGGGATACCGTATCTGCATACAAATTCCTGAACAATCTTTTTAGCAGTATTAGTGGCAGCTGGATATGCCTCTGGATATTTCAATTAATTTCTGCATGTCTGTTGTCTGGAAGACCATTACTTTATCAGTTGTTAAGTGTATGCGCAACCCTGCTGCCCATTTGGCAGCTTCATCTGCTCTGTTATTGCCCATTGACACCGGGTCTTCTTCGCATGTGTGGGCTTTACATTTGATGACAGCTACTGCCTTTGGTAGCTGAATTGCTGTCAGATGTCCTTTTATGTCATGTGAGTGTGCGTGAATGTATATATGTGAAGTGTACATGCGTGTGTGTGTGGGGATATATGATATACTGTATGTCTATTTTAAGGGAATGTTAATTATTCACCTGCACTTCCGGCCCGACTAATGGTCTAGAGATAAATTGTGAAGAGCAATCTATCAGAGAAAATAATTATTTGTGCATGTATGTGCGTGTGTGTTGGTGGGGTCTCATGGTAATGTAACCATGATGGTATAAAAAGAGTGTTCCTCGTTATTTACACCAGCATAACCTGTGCATAATTCTCCTGTGTCTGTCTGCCTGTGACAACTCCCATCCGTGTAAAATGTCAAATTTACAGTTTCTAATGGTGTATCACGTATGTCTGATCTTGCAGTAAAAGTTTGATTCAAATACTCCATACAATCATGTGTGTCAGTATACCTGCAAAACTCACCTTCAACCAGAGACTTACCTTCCTCCACCCTTTGTGCATCTCAAGGCACATAGTAAGTACGTCGCTGGATTTAACGTATTGCACTGTTTAATGGTGATATTTGCAGGTGCCATTAGAGCTAGTTCCCATTTTGTGAACCTAGCTGAAGAGGCATGTCTGATTTGGGCAGAATTCAACAAAGCAGATACTGCATGGGGTGTATAGACAGTTGTATCATGCCCTAATACTACGTCCTCACTCTTATTTACCAGAAGAGCAGTTGCAGCTACACTTCTTAAACACGTTGGGAGTGTTCTTGCTACAATGTCCAACTGTGCACTTGTAGTATGCTACAGGTCTGCTAGTATCACCATATTTCTGTGTGAGGACACCTGCTGCGCAGCCATCAGCTTCCGTACAAAATAACTCAAAGGGTTTTTCATAATCTGGTATTTCCAGGGCAGGTGCTCTTGTCAGACTATCCTTAAGATTAAGGAAAGCCTGCTCTTTCTCCTCAGTGTGTATAACATGGTCGTGTTTTGAGGATGAAACTAATTCCTGTAATGTTAATGCCAAAATAGAAAAACCTGGGATCCACGTCCTGCAGTATCCACACATGCCCTAGAAGGTACGGATTTGATGTTGCTTTTGCGGCAGTGTCATGGTCTGTATGGCCTGTATTCTGTCAGTTGTCAAGTGTCATAGCCCCTGGGTTAGACAGTGTCCCAAGTATTTAACCTTAGTCTGGCATGGCTTTGCAACTTTGTGCCCTGTTTGTGAGAGATGAAGCAACAACAGTTTAAACATGACATAAATGAATCAGAGCACAACAAATCATCTACATATTGAATGAGGACAGACCCATTGTTTGGTTGAAAAGATTGCAAACAGTCATGTAAGGCCTGAGAGAAACTACTGGGCTATCTATGAAACCCCGAGGAAATCGTGTCCATGTGTATTGTGCACCTCTGTAGGAAAAAATGCAAATAGATATTGACAGTCAGTGTAAAGAGAAACAGAGAATGCAGAACATAAATAAAGGACAGTAAAATGAGTACTTGACCCCTAGCACTGACTATCATCCTCCAGCAGAGCGTTTGCTGTCACTGTGTGAGAGGGTAGCTGTTGGAAATTCCCTGAATCTTGTGAGTGCCCTCTTTGAGTGTATCTATGTGTTCCCTTCTTAAATGGCGTCCGATTTCTTGATCTAAAATTTCTTCTTATGTGTCCCTCTATTACAATTATAACACCTTTGTGGTTTATATGTATTGTAAGTTTGTGTCCGTGTATATGCTTCCTGTAAAGCCTGAATGCTCGCTGCCATTAACTTCTCACTCTGTGCCTTTTTCTTCCTGCAAATGTTCTATGGCCGACTCTCTAAGTGCAGCTACAGTAGTTCCTCTCCAGTTAGGTAGAGAGATGTGCACCCTGATCTTTAGATTATCCTTGAAACCCTCCATTAGTACCGTAACAACTACTTCCCTGTGGTGTACATTATCTTTAATATCTGCTATCCCTGTGTACTGGGTTATTGCTAGCAGCGCTCGGGCAAAATAATCTGATGCAAATTCACTTTTGTTTAATAGTGAAAATTTTGCTCCAATTCACTAGAACTGGGAAATATATAGCCAATTGTGTAATTATACAGTTTATTTTTACCTGGTTATCCTCATCCATTAAGGATTCATCCTCCTCCAATTCACAATCCTTAATAAACTTTTGTACATTAATATTGGAAGGGAGACAGGCCCCTAACACCACTCGCGAATCTTTATTAGTTGGCTCATGAGCATTACCTAAATCTTTAACAAATTTCTGGCATTTGGCTGTTTCCTAGGGTCTGGGAAGTCTGACATTATTGAATGTAATTCTGCTCTCGTCCATGGACAATGCATTTCTACATTCCTTATGGGAACTATACCATCTTTGTCCGGTTTCCCATTGGGAACTGCAATTGTACGGACAGGGTGTACACCTACCACATCATTATGTTCAGGATTACTACTTATTTTGGTGCTATGGGTGTTACCTCCTAGTACGGTCTCCACTAGTCTCACCAATTTCAGCTGCTGGCCCTGCTGGTTGGATCGCTGCCTTTCCTCTCTGTGAAACATCTAATATATTAAGAGCATGTGCAATGGCTGAAATTACAATAGGTTCATCATCTTCCTCAATAACATTTTCCTTAAGGGGACTTAAAACAGTACAAGTTACTTATTACGATTTTTTAAATTATTTTTGGTATCGGCTGCACTTTCACCTGCAGTCGCATTTGGCGTCCGTGGTGCGCTTGCGCTGTCTCCTTTATGCGTGATAACGCTACCTTGCAGCGTGGGTACGCTACCTGGCAACGTGTTGCTTTGCGGCATGAGTACGCTGTTTTGCAGTGCGCTTCTGTGCCCCGTGTGTACACTATTTTGCCACACGCCATTTTGTGGAGCGCAATGTTGCCACATTTTCCCCTCGTGCAGCCACAGCATTAAACAATCATTATACTTTACTCTCTTTTTCAAAGATTTGACTAAACATGTGTTATCTCTAACATTACTCAGTACCTTCGAATCAAAACTGCCAACTTTGGGAAAGGGTTTCATACATTCTTTGGTCATCTTGACCCATAGGTCACAGTACGCAGTTGCATACTCGCCATACTTCTCATTCATTATAAACCTTGCCGATCCAATCAGCCCATTCATAAGCAGCTCTCCCTCTACAGTCCCTAGCGACTGCTTAGCACCCATCTGGGACAACGCTTTCACATTTTTCACTAGGGACTTCGACGGTGGACGAATTAAATAAGTTGTGTCCACTCACTTCCACCCGTTGTGCACTGCCGACCGCTAAGTGTTTATCCATTAGCGTGCACAATGAGGAAACAAAAAATAGCCAATGCAATTATTCTGCTTTCCAGACAATTTATACCAAGCTTTGTCCGACCGCTTCCTACTTTGACTCTCCCCTGGTAGAATTTAAGTATTCCATTAACACTTTCCCTTGCCAAGGGTATCCTCCACCACAACCAATTTCACAATCACGGTTCTTTACACAACCATGTGGTCCAATCGCATTGCCCAGAGACACTACCTGATCAATGGACTTTGCGATTACAATTGGAAGTTGACCGAGAAACAACCTCCGGTTTCTCGCCCAGTATACCTGCTGTGTATACCTACTCGGTAGTACTTGTGCCTTGTCAGACACCTACCAGGTCTCTCCTGTCTCACTCCGACAGTGAAGAAAAACCTTTTCCATTTTTCTTTTCCCTTATCACATCACAGGCATATGTTCACATACATATACCTTTGTTTTCTGTGCAGAAAAATGCTTTCCCTATTGGCAATACCTATTCAGAGGATTTTAACAAGTGATACAAGACTATTACAACGATTGTTTAAACATGTGGCAGTAATACAGGGAACTCATTTGCAAAGAAAGACTTTTCTCTCTTGTCCCTGGATAATAATCAGCGCTCCTTGAATCACACAAAAACAGACTATCGGTTTCACAACATAAAAAGAGATAAACAGTCTTTGCACGCAGTGCATTCTTACCCGTATATGATGCGCATCTCCACCCTTTGTTGAGGAACTGAAATCTGTACGGTTTGCGTAATTCCTGGTAGCGTGACCTCAAGGCCGGGCCCCCATCTATTGATTCCGAATAGTCGTTAGTCGCTATTTAGCGCTGCAAGTCGCTTAAGAAAGAATTGCTTTCAAGTCCAATCGTGTGGTTCCAAAGCACAAAAAGTTATTTATGTAATGAAAAAGTAACATGGTGAAAGAACTAACAATTAGAGTAAAGAGCAATCAATAACAGTACAAGCCGATACATACGCATGCGCACTGGTCCCAGTATACAGTCACCAATCCAGAAGTCTGTGATCATCAAAGAGGATGTCTGTACACTGGGGTCGGGTCCCTGCTTATATACCTTACAGAGTTCTACGTTAACAAAAGAACAAGTTGACAGGTTTCAATTGGTTCTCACTTCAGGATAATCTGGTCATTGGTTAATTCATACGGTGTCATCAGGGGCATGTCTCAATTCTCCAACGGTCTCTTTGTGTAGTTTCCCACCGAACAACTGGTTAATACTAGCTACAACACTGCATATAGATACTAACATTCAATGCAATAACTCCCTATCATCCATAACTAGCGGACGCAAGATGTGACTCCTTTGCCGATAGGAACGGGAGTCTGCAAATAAAGAGATTTAGTACGATACCAAACATGACATGTCCACTATGCTCTAAACCTTAGATCTCATTTAAGTAAATATTACATCATCATTATTAGTTAAAAATACCTTTAATAACTCTGGGGGTCATTCAGACCGGCTCGCGAGCGCAGGACGCTCGCAAGTGGGTCAATGTTACCCCAATGCGCATGCGCACGACGGAGGGAGACCCGGACAGCGACAGCCAAGCTGTCGCTCCGGGTCTCGCACCAAAGGGGACGTGCTGTCGATGGTGACTGACAGCACGCCCCCTTTGGTGGGTGTGCCAGGGGCGTGGCTGCCAGATGGAGGCGTTCCCATGGGAACGCCTACCGTCTGGGTCCGGCCCCACTGACATCACTAGTGATGTCAGTGGGAGTGATTTTGGCTCTGATAGAGCCAAAATCACTCCAGGGCTTGCGGTCACCGAGACCCTATCGCAGGGTCTTGTCACAAGCCCGATGGTCGTGATGGTCTTGACCATCGCGACCATCTTTTTGGCCGCTCGCATATGCTGTGGGTGGTCACCCACAGCTATGCGAGCGGCCAGGAGGCTGCTCCATTTTTAGGTAGGGCACTGATTCAGAGCGAGCGCTCTGGTCAGAACGTCCGGCTCTGAATCAGGCCCTCTGGTTAGTAACTATTGTGAATGGGAACCATCTTGCACATACGCGTCCGCATATGTGCGTCTGTGTGTTGAATTAGCAACTATATACAAATGAGCGTCCATGTGTAAGTATGTGCATACGCATATGAGCGTCCGTGTATATAAGAATATATACATTTATGTGTGTGTTATGTGCATCAGTGTATGTGTGTTGTGAATACGCAGTTTAGCGCATCAGATTGCACAACACAAAGTAGCGTAGTGGTTTACTCAACATCAGACTATAGACGACCAGATCGTCAGATAATTGTGTGCGATCATATTCAATTATTTGACTTCAACAAAACTGAAAAAGAGAGTAACACTGTGCTCTGTATTAGCCTAAATAAAAGTCAGAATATAACCATGAGGCTACAATAATTATCCAATATTCACTTTATGCAAAAATAAATACACACTAAATGCAAACATGAGTATATGACTGGTATCAATACATAATAATAGTATAAAACACACTGTTGCAAACTTAAAATGTAGCTTAAGAGATATTTCTCATGATCATGAGACTCAAGTTCAAATGCAAATCACAATGTCTACTTGTTCTCATAAACACGTTATGTGGGATCCCAAAAGTAAAATGCATACTGTTCATAAATATGGAGAAATGGCAGTACATCGTGTATGGATAGTAATAGTTACCCGTGCTGGTGTCCCAGCACAGATATACACTGCTCCATAAACCGTACATTTATATTGATGTCAGGACCCGCTCAGTGGAATCAAATGTCCCCGCTGTTATAGTCACCTGCCGGCAGGGTGGTAGTAGGAGCGGCAAGGTGGTAACCGCTTTCCTTACTTATGATCTCTCAGGCTGGACCTGCTTTTCCGGCCTTGTGGAGCGCTGTTCTGGTGTGGGCTAACACCGGGTAAGCAGAGGAAGCAGGTCAGTGGTGGCCTCTCGAGGTGCACGATTGCTGCTGCCAATAAGAGAGCGCGGTCTCTCAGGCTGGACCTGCTAGTTTGAGCCAGATGACTTGTCCTGCTCTATGTACTGGCGTAGGCTGAGACCAGGTAAACAGAAGTAGCGGGTCAGCGGTAGGAGCTCCAGATGAACGATTGCTGCTGCCAATATGGGATGCCGTTGTCATATGCCATCAATGCATTTTGTCTCTGCTGCACGGATACTTTTTTAAGACTGACAGCTTGTAAAAGAGCACTGTATTTATGCTCTGTTAGGGACCGCCTTCGGTGATTACTTTCCTTTGAGGCTTGTAATTAATTTTAATGGCAGCCGGTGCTAGCACTGCACATTCTTGAGTCCAATTTAATAGACCATCATATAACATCAAAAAGACATATACAGAAAAAATATATAAATATACATTGAGCCTCTTAAAATTATTTCTATTCTGACAAATAGATTAAAGACATATAAAATATATATAATATATGTGGAAAAGGAGGGACCTCTGTTTGGAAAGCTACTCTAAATATCATTTGACCTGTGTCTTTGTGCTTGATCACACAATCTAATAGGATTTTCAGCCCGGAAGAACACAAGTGAGTGGAAAAGTAATCATAATCTCAATAGGAGAAACAAACTATGGCCCTCATTCAGAGCCGTACGCTCTGAGCAGAGCGCACGCTCTGAATGAGGGCCGGGCTCCATTTTCATGGAGCGTCCTCCTGGACGCTCGTATAGCTGTGGGTCACCACCCACAGGCTATACGAGCGTGCATTGTGATGGTCGCGATGGTCGAGACCATCGCGACCATCGAATTTGCGAGCCGGAGCCTGCGGTTGAGGTTTTCAACCGCAAGCTCCGGAGTGATTTTGGCTCTATCAGAGCCAAAATCACTCCCACTGACATCACTAGTGATGTCAGTGGGCCGGCTTTTGATGGGAGGCGTTCCCGTGGGAACGCCCCCGTCAGGGAGGCACGCCCCTGGCACGCCCACCAAAGGGGGCGTGCTGTCAATCAACATTGACAGCACGCCCCCTTTGATCGGACACAACGAGCGAAGGACTTTCCTTCGCTCGTCGCGTCTGGCGCATGCGCACGACGGAGCTTCCTCCGTCGTGCGCATGCTCAGTCCATAACATCGACCCACTTGCGAGCGGACAGCCGCTCGCGAGTGGGTCTGAATCAGGCCCTATATTCTTAACAGGTGTCTAATTGTCAAGAATAATCACATCTCTAAAGGATCCCATATGATCGGCAAGAGGACATTTGGCAACAGACGTCCACTCGCATTACTATTACCGAACGTATGGAATCACTCACCTACTGTAAGTGTGCATAATTAAAGGCCTCATTTAAACTCTTAGGATACAGGGTACCTCATTTAAAAATCCAGACGGACTCTACAAAGCATAACTAAATCTGTTACCCCCTCTTTTGGTCTCCAGAAATCTCTCATCTGCCACAATTAGTAGACCTTCAGGGTCCCCATTGTGATGTGTTGAGAAATGTTTGGAATCACTAGGAGTTTGAATTCTCTTTAAAATATTACGTCTGTGTTCCCTAAACCTTGCTTTAACTGTGCAAATTGTCCTACCGACGTACTGCAACAGGTGCATTCCAATACGTATACACAGCACGTTGAGTCACAGTTTATAAATTATTTTATTTGAAAATTCTTTCCATTTACTTTGGAAGTGATATTAGTGTGTTTGTTCTTCATATATTTACATGTCAGACACACTTATTTATTGCAGCAGAAATTACTTAATGGTTAGGGGTAACCACGATGTTGCTTTTTCAATCTTTAATCAGATCTGTTTTCAATTCATTTGGAGCCAGGAGATTCCTTAAGTTTTTATTCTTGTTAAAAGTGATGCTTGGCCTATCATCGATACATGCATCTAGAATAGTATCCTGTTTGAGAATCATATAATCTTTCTGAATTCATTTGATTTCTCATTAAATTTGGATATAAAAGCAACTTTTTCTCTCCTATATACTGCTATAGGAATATCTTCCTTTTTGTTAATATACAGTACCATTTTTTTGGACAAGACTAGTTCTTATCTAGAGTTTTGCAAAATTATAGGCTTCCATGATAACCTCTTCTCTTGAAATGACCTAATATGTTTTCCACCTGCAAGAAAAAAATCTTCATCTCTAGTACAATTACATTGTAACCTTAATAATCCAAGGTTTATAATGTCCACTCTTGTAGTGTACATAATTATTAGCTCCCACTTGTTTTACAAAGTTAAAAGAAATGACTATGTCATCTTATACCGAGAAAGTTAATCCTATCATAACTAAACGTGTTTGAAACATAAATTAAGTGTTATTATTCAAATAATTAACAAACTCATATTCCAGATTAGAACCCCCTCTCCAAATTATAAACAAATTGTCTATATAATGGCCATAGAGGACAACTTCAAGACATTAAATACTATACACCTTTTAAGAAAGATACTACATTCCAATTTCAATTAAAAAACCTTCAGTATACAGCAAAAACCAAGAATGTTATAGCAGAAGATGAGTATCACTTACTATTTCCAGATCACCCAATTACCCCCATATTCTACCACCTCCCTAAAATCCACAAATCCCTCACTGCACCTCCAGGGAGACCCATAATTTGTGGTGTTGGTTCCCTCACATCTAATTTGTCACATTTAGTTGATGCACATTTACAAAGTCATGTTGTCTAATTAAAGTCATTTATAAAGGATATTTCACATATCCTCAAAAAGACTACAGGGGGTAAATTTACTAAAGGTTGATTTGGCATTTTGAGTGATTTGAGGTGCGATTTTCATTCGATTTTGCTTTTGGGTATTTACTAAAGGCCAAACGAATGTACAATCGGACTTCAAATCGAATTTTGAGTCAAATCGACCATCGGAAAAACATTGGTACTTTTACATAGCCCAACACACAAAACCCTTATTTCCTATCATTCGATTTGAAATCGACCTCAAAATCGGACTTCAATCCCCAATAGAATAGACCTGCTTCATGCTTTCTATTTGAACTCGAGCAGGTCAGATTGACACAATACATGAAGACATCAGTAAGATGCCTGCATGTATCTGACTGAATAAAAGTATTTAAACAGTTAAAATTAAGAAAAAAAATCGACGTGAGGTCCACCCCCCAAATCAGAACCAGCCCCGGACGGCTGAAACACAGGTCTGATTGACTAAGTACAGGGAAAAAATGATGTATGGTCTCCCTGTACTCAGTACAACCAGCACTGGGTTATGGGAAGCAGGGCTGGTTCTGGATTTACAGGGAAAAATTTCCGTAGGGTCTCCCTGTAAATCACAGAACCAGCCCTGGACCCTTTCTAATGGGGGACTGATGCCACAGCCAGGGGAGTCCTATCACCGGTCACAGCATCAGCCTTGAGCGCTAGTTAGCCCAGGGATCCCTGGGGAGTTGGAGACCCTCCACAAAATGGGGTCTCCCTCTCCAGGGCACCCCTAGCCTAGGCTGATAGCCCAGGGCTATCCCCACCACCCATGGGTGTTGGGTGACGGGTTGATTATGTGAGTGATGTGTAAAAATAGTGATAAAATTGTCTTTCCAGTAGAAATGCAGGTCCCAACAAGCCTCCCTGCATGCTGTTACTTGGAGAACCACAAGTACCAGCATGCGGGGCATTAAGTGCCCACTGGGACCTGTAGTTCACCTGTAAAGAAATGTTGCAAGAAACACACACACAGACCTTACACAGTATAAGTTTAATACATACTCACACATACTCACCTATATTACCTCCGGTGGTCCCCTTGTCCAGTAGGCATCCAGCCAATGAACGGCTCCTCCATTGAACTCAATGGTGGGAGCCGCAGGATAAACTTTAATTACCCCTAGGTATGCAATGGACCAAAGGCTGGGGCTTCTTGACCCTGGACATCCAAGCATTGTATACAAATATTCCACATCAAAACAGATTAGAGGCAACAAAATACTATTTAAATGCGGATATTAACATCACAGAGGGTCGACGTGACTTTGTACCTTTAACTATATAATTCATACTCAGTCACAATTATTTTCTTTTTGAACACACATTTTTTCTGCAAGCACTTGGGACGGCCATGGGGACTCAATTCGCCCCAAGTTTTGCGACTCTCTATATGAACCGCTTTGAAGAACAGTACCTCTGAAGCAGACCATACAGAGATAACCTGGTCCTCTATGGCAGTTATATAGACAATTTGTTTATAATTTGGAGAGGGGGTCCTGATCTGGCACCTGAATTTGTTAATTATTTGAATAATAACACTCTCAATTTATGTTCAATTTATGTTTCACACATGTTTAGTTATGATAGATTTAACTTTCTTGATATAACATTCTCGGTACAAAATGGCATAGTAATTTCTTTTAACTTTGTAAAACAAGTGGGAGCTAATTATTTACACTACAAGAGTGGACACTATAAACCTTGGATCAACAATATCCCTAAGAACTAAATTATAAGGTTACGACGTAATTGTAGAGATGAAGAATTTTTTCTTGCAGGTGGAAAACATATTACGTCTCAACCCATCACAATGGGGACATTAAGGGTCTATCCATTGTGGCAATGGAGAGATTTCTGGAGACCAAAAGAGGGGGTAACAGATTTAGAAAGTTATGCTTGGGAGAGTCAGCCTGGATTTCTAAATTAGGAACCCTGTATGCTAAGGGTTTAAATAAGACCTTATATTATGCACACTTAGATGAGCGATCCAATACGTTCAATAATAGTGAATGGACGTCCATCACCACATGTCCTCTTGCTGATCATACGGGATCCTTTAGAGATTTCTGTTTTTCCATAAACTTTTGAGATTAATAGATTTTTGGAGGATACTTTACAAATGGTTTTATGCTCCAGAGTAATTTAGTGCAATATTTTATCCAAATGAGAAGTTTTATATATGATCATATCTGTCTGATTTATCTAGTCTAGACTAGTATTATTACTTATGTATTAATTGAAATTACAATTTTTATGTATGTATTTGTTTTATTCATATCATATGTTAGTAGACAATGCTATGTGATTATTCTTGACAATTCAATACCTTTAAGAACATAGTTTGTGTCTCCCATTGAGATTATGATTACTTTTCCACTCACTTATGTTCTTCTGGTTGTGTAGATTGTGTGATCAAGCACAAAGACACAAGTCAAATGCTATTTAGAGTAGCTTTCCAAAGAGAGATCCCTCCTTTTCCACTAATATAAATTATATATATATATATATATATATATATATAGACACACACATATACACACACAGTCAGGTGCATAAATATTGGGACATTGACAGAATTTTCATATTTTGGCCTCTATTCACCACCACAATGGCTATGAAATGGAACAAGCAATATGTGATTTAACTGCAGACTTTCAGATTTAATTTCAAGGTAATTACATCCAAATCAGGTGAACGGTGTAGGAATTACAACGGTTTTTATATGTGCCTCCCCTGGAGGCATGTAGACGCGGACAAAGTACAGTGAAGGTGTTTGATAGCCATCTTGGGATTCATCTAACAGTAGTGAGTGTACCTGCTCTGAATCGGATGACTAGCAAGTACTCAATTCCTGATGCAAATTGCGAGCGGACGATGATTATGGCCGTGGGCTACATCTGATTCACTGAATGCGTCTTAAATACAATTATGCTAGTACAAGTCATGCAGCAACGCTGTAATAGCAGGATTACAGTGCATAAAATACTTGTTTTTTAAAATAAATCATATTTCATACCTATATGTTAATGAGTGTGGACAGAAAAATGCATATGAATTGTGTGCTGTGGATAAATGAATACCTGGCGATCACCAAATGAGATTACTGGCTTGGGTGGCAAAATTGCAAATGGAGTCCCACTTAACCCATGAACAACAAGTTTTTAAAAAGGGAAGCATAATCTCCGCCTGGGTGTTGTTCTGTATCAGTGCAATACATGTTACATAATGGGGATACAGTTATTATGCCGGCGGACTGGTTGCCGGGAGTCGAAATACCGCCGCCGCACGGGCATAATGCCGTTGCCGATATCCCGATGGACATCAGGATAACGGTGTCGGCATCCCGACCACCTGAATCCCGAACGTCCAGACGGCGGGTAAGTATCAAGGTAGGCCGGGGATGGGGGTGGTTAGGATTAGGCTCCCCCGGAGGGGACTTATGGTTAGGCACCCTCCCGGGAGTGTTAGTTTTTGCGTGCGGGGAGGAGGGGTTAGGGATAGGCACCCCTACCCCCCCCGGGAAACTTAGGTTTAGGGTGCCGGGAGGAGGGGTTAGGCACCACTGGGGGGGGGGGATTTAGGATTAGGCAACCCCCTGGGAGGTTAGGTTTAGGGGGGGGCAGGGTAGGGTTAGTATACTTACCTAGTCGCGTTGGGATCTCCTGCTGTCGGGCTTCCGGAGGTGATATTTGAACCGGCGGCTAAAGAGCAGTCCGTATTTCAATACCTTTCCAAAACATGAAAGCTCTGTACGAGTATAATAAGTGTACAATGCGTATTGAAAGCCAATGTGATAAATAGCAAATATTTATTGTATAGCAAGGGTTTCACCATAAAATATACATCTATGCTAATACATAAATTTGTCTAGGCAAATTAATCCTATGAACTATTGTTGTAATGTACACCTAAAGTCCAGTGTTGATAGTGCATCAAGAGATGGGCATGCCTCACCAACCATCTGTAACCTTCCTTAAACTGTAAACAAAGTTCCAGTGTGGCCTCATCTATTACTGATCGCCAATCCTGGGATCTTTTATGTTGTTCCTAGTGCCTTCCTTAGTGTTCACTCTAGGATTTTTTAGGACAGGGTGCCAATCACCAAGGAAAGAACTTTTTAATTTTAAAGGGCACATTTTTTTCGTCGCACATGCCCAAACTATGGTGTTGTCTCGTGTTGAGTTGGTGTGGCTTCATGGCCCCTCAGACCACCTCACATGCCCATTAACACCCCTCCTGTCTCCAAATTCAGCTTTACCAATATTGAAATCCTTCACTACCTTCCATGATCTCATCTGTACAGTCACAAACATAACTTTAACTATGCTGGTCACTACTGTGCTAGCAAAGACAGTACCCAGCAGTGACTATATAAATTGTAAACTTGTTTGACACATTTTACAGCTATAGTTCTCATGACAAATTGGAAACTAGCAGAAGTAACATGCACCCCCAACTTGCTGAGGACAGCTCGTATGTGGTGGCCATTTGTTGTTGATTCAGGACACCTTCTATACTCTTCAGGTGCTCTTTACAGAGAAAATTTCTACGGAAATTAGCGAGGTGACATCCTGCAGCACTATATTCTATTGGCACTTCCGCGTCACATGACTCGGCTGTCAGACTATGAGACTGGCTTCTAGGAGACAATTGCCACGTAGACATGGGCTGGATTTATAATGATAGCAGTATCATGTGACGTGGACAGACCACTTAGCCAGGAGAATTATTCCATCCAATGTTTAATCCAGCGTTGGTGTTAGCACGATCATGTGATCAGAACACCAGCGATCTTATATATAAAATTCATTGGTCTGTTTGTTTGACTGTCCGGTTATGCATTCAAACACCCCTGCAACGATTGGGATGAAACCAATGCGAGGAGGACCAGTTGGAACCTGGCCAGGTTTTAGGGGGGTTATGGTCCCTGTCGGACCTCCCTTTGGTGTACACTGGTCAGAACTTTGACTCGGGGAGCCTGTTCTGAGCCTCCCTGTTCTGGGGCAATTCAATTACCCTCCGTTTTAACGCCGAAAAATTCCCGTTTTGGGTGAAGACACAGAGGATACGGGATACGTTCCCAGGTTCATGTGTTTTCGCAATTGCGGCCACAAAAAAATGGCACTTGTCGGGGGCTTTGTTTTACCTGCCTCACTGCACATGCGCATGTTGCCTGAGCACCTCACCGGCAGTATTAGGTGCTGATGAAGTGTCGAAAGCCCCTGGATTGATACTTAGAACATTTCATAATGACAAGATATGGAATGTTAATTTGTGTGGGGACATCACAGTTATTAATGAACAGAGCTCCTAGGGTGAACTATATAGACTGTTTAATGTGTCCAGCACTTAAAGCTCGACTAATCTGCAGCTATATCTGTAGATGGTGGTTGTTCAGAATCATACACACTGATCAGCCATCACTGCCATCTAAATATATTTGTTATGAGACATTGGGTAATTATTCTTTCCTCTGTACACACTGGCAGATCATAGTCATGAAATGTGCCAAATATTCATGCAATTTACATAATGGACTGGCCTTCTAGAGCACACAGGAAAGGAAATAGACCTTTTTGTCTTCGTTATCTTCTGCTGCTGTAACCACATTTCGTGTCGCACTACCTGGGCTAAATTTTCCAAATATGGATCCCTTTTATCGTTGAACTCTAGCTCAATTTACAATAACCTTTGAAGCCGTGATTTCTCCTCAGAAGACAAAGAAGAGGTCCAGGATTGGGAGATATTGGGATAAGGACAGTCTTACCTCTCATCCTCTCAGCGCTGCTATCAATGTGAGCAGAATTGGTGCTAGGGTGTTCGGAACCCCCTGCAATATATACATTTGCACCCTCCCATTTTTCTATAAAAGGGACAGCGCACGGCTATGACACACGTCACAAAGAGGGGCGTGATCTCACAAGAAAGGGGCATGGTCTCACACGAAAGGGGGGTGGCCACACAAGAGTATCCCCAATTCAAATACCGCCATACAGTAGCACAATGTTATTCACATTACACCGCACATATAGGGGTATTCAATATGGAGCGAAAACGCAGTTTCTGCAAGGTTTTAGCTCGGATGACGTCATTTTCTCCGTTTTTACTTTTACACCGTATTAAATTTGAAAACTTTTCGCCGGTGCGAAAAGTATATGGCATTCAACCCTGCGAAAAAGTATCACCAAGGAATGGGTGGCGAAAAAAAGTGCAGAATTGGGGTTTTGGGGTGCAACATTTTGGAAACCACCCTGCAACCCTCAGACAGTCCCCGAAAGGTAAACTGTGTCAAAACATTTTTAAAAAATACCTCAGAAGGCCCCAAAAAAAGCACTTTCATTTTGGGAGCGAAAAAAAAAGTTGGGGGGTACAAAGTTAAAAACTAGCGAACTACAATCTAGGGGGGACCCCAAGTATGCCCCAGATGTTTTTTTCACTGCAGGTGTTTGCGGCAGGTGGATTTTTCATGTTTTTTAAAACTTCACTTTAGCAACTTTTAAATATGCTCACCCCCATTTTCAAATACCCCAAATTTGCTGGGACTACTTATTTTCAGCAAAAAAAACCTTCTAAATACTATTCTTCACCACCTTCCCAAATCCCCAAAATAGCAGCTATTGAACCCGTTTAAAGACCCCAAAAACCTTCAGCAGGGCTAATCGGGGGTATCCAGAGTGATCCCGTATGTCAGAGCATCTTTTTGGGAGTGTTACGATGATTTCCCCAAAAATCAGCAAAGTTTTCGCTCATTTCACATTCGCCGGGTGCAGATTTCATATTGAATACGAGTATAATCGGGGGCGCGTAATACTTTTTCGACGCAAAAAGCTCCGATGTGCGGCGAAAACTTCGACACGCATAGACGGCAAAGTTTTCCTTTCCTATTGAATACCCCTAATAGTGCCTCTGATTCACATTACACCACATAGTAGTGTTCCTTATTCACGTTACAACACACAGTAGTGCCCCTTATACACAATGCCTACAGCAGTAGTGCCCCTTATGCAGTGTCCACTGTAGAAGTGCCCCCAGTACAAGTGCCCCTTACCCAGTACCCCCCGTAGTGGTGCCCCGTATCCAGTGCCCTCAGTAGTGCTCCTAGTAGCAGTGGCCCTTATGCAGTGCCCCTTACACATAAAGACACAACACTATACTTACCTGAAGCCTCACTCCTGCACCCACCGTTCAACTGTTCCTTGCGCTCAGCACTATGGGAGGGACGTTATGACGTCTCTCCCTTCACCCACTGCTGGAGCTGGAAGGTGGAGCTCAGGAGTGAGCTCCAGCCTCCGGCTACCGCTGCAGGGAAGGAGCTGATGGCAGCAACGGCGCCTCTCTGCAGCGCAGGGCCAGCTGAGCGCATTCGCTGGCCCTGAGTGTGAGCTTGAAGGAGGTGCTACTCTGAATAGAATGTGTTCCCAGGAGGAGCCCTGCTATGATGTTACCACTATACTGGAGCCTACTCCAGGGCCTGCTGAGTGTGTCTGCTGTGATCCCCAGCCCCAGGATGCGTCTTCCTTGATCTCCAGCCACACAATGGCCCCCTCAATAAATTACACCCATTGGCTAATGCTGAGAAATAAATACATAAATAAATGCATAATGTTGAGTACAAAGTGATAGCGAGAGTGCAAACCTCAATAATTATTCTCTCATCCTGCTGTTGGCTTTCCCATATCACAGGTCTATGCTGAGCCTGGAGCTAGTATTCCACATGCATCTGTACTGTGTCCTACATCTGGGCTACCTATCAGCACCTGCTCCTGCACATACTGTAGCACAACCATTATAAAAGCACTTCCTCCAAAAATATCCCCTGTGTATCTATAACAGTGACTGTGGCCCCTGCTCCTATCTGGGTGTGCTTGGATTATTAGTTCTACAGTGTTCCCACGCCAAAGCTGTCTGCTGTGGAGGCCTCCGCTCCCACGATGAGATCAGGACATGCGGTTCTCATCTGGTCCTGCGCTGATGCCGTCTGACCGCTGAACCCTTGTGAGCATAAATTTACATAACCCAGCCCACCTACATGACAGACTAGCTGGCCAACCTATCGCGGGTCGGCCATACACACAGCACGATAAGCCAACATATCTTTAGATATATATCGGCTGTGCTGCTCAGCCGATGCAATATGTCTGTAAATGATATCATTCACAGACATATCACTTGTACACCCACGGTCATTAAACAATATAGCATTGTCCCTGCTGCGGTGGCTGCTAGCTCCAGGGCTGCACGCAGAATTTTGCAATGCTTGCGAGATCTTGTGCATGTTCAGTGGAACCAGCCGAGAGTGAGAGACAGCGCATCAGCACTAGGCTGATGCGCTGTGTGCTCTAGCAGGGACCGCCAGAGGGGGGAGTTTTCACTTCCCCGCACTGGCCGATTAGATGTTAATACATCTCATCATTAGTGGCTCCTGCTTCTCATTTATGTGCTACTACCAACCTCTTGCCACTCTGTGTATGCCACCAGCAGACTTGTGTTCTATATAAGAAACTGTTAATAAAATAATATAACCGCACTCCACAGTCCATTGCGTGCTCTGCGTTCAGCATAAAAACCTCATGCCTTCCACGTACTGTACAGACTACACACACATTTACTTACACAGGCAAACTCATGCCTGCTAGTAAAGCCTTCTCCACCAATCACATAATTGCAGTAGCACTGTGCCCACTAAAATCACACGTCTACAATTACACGTGTCCAGCAAACTAGCCTGATGCTGATGCCCACCACACTCAGGCCCAGAGACGGCTTTTACTGAGTATGCGCAAAATATATAGGTACCAGCCGGGTCAGTTTCGATATTTTCCCCATGGTTATACTATGTATAAATTGCGTATATCGGTTCTAAATATCGATGCGGGCCTGTGATTGGCCTGCTCTAGGGAGGCTTGGAACGCAGCGTGTCAGTGACGTCACACACAGAGACGGTTTATCTCTTTATCTCACTGTCACACACACAGAACTGACGGACCGGCGAGGGAAAATCCATGCTTGGCCTGACAGTGTCACCCCGGGAGCCGCTGTGATGTGGTGCGGAGAAGGCGTCTCGGCTCATCCCTCCTTCCAGCAGCAGCAGGCACCGGTACTCTGGTCAGAGAAGAGGAGGAGGACGCAGCAGCTCTGGAAACAAAACCAAAAGTAACCTGGGTGTCCGGAAGAGCAGCAGCTCCGCCCCGCCCGGTCACCGGGCTCTTCTCTCAGGCCGAGACACAAGTGCAGAAGGAAGGGAGGGACTGGTTCTGTGCCCGTGTAAGCCCTGTGCAGTGAGAGGGCACCAACTTTGTACTGATGAGTCTCGGAAGAGGAGGACAGGACATCTGCTGTGTCAGGCGGATGCTGAGACCCCTCTGCTGCTTCTCCCAGGCATAGAGTACAGTGCATATATCTAACTGTGTGGGCTCAGGCTCCTCTTCAGCACTCCCCGTAAAGGTAAGCCGGTCACAGAGAGTGCTGTACGGGCTGATTACAGGGGGGCAGTCACACAGACGTCAAATGACCAAAAACATAAACATTGCTGTCTAAGTATATCCCCCATACTACATCATCACTTATTATTCATTTGAATTTTAAACACACTCGCTAGCTCCGTGCACAAAGTAACACTGATAACTACATACATATCTTGCCATGTGGGGATTTGAAGGTAGTCTGTCACTTGCCAGGGACAGAACCATTTCAGACACATTTTCAACACCTTTTATAGTCAAGGATAGACTGATAGATGTTTACACCACTACCCTTCCCAGCTCCACCTTTACTGACACCACCACCACCCTTCCCAGCTCCACCTTTACTGACACCACCACCATCCTTCCCAGCTCCACCTTTACCTACACCACCACTACCCTTCCCAGCTCCACCTTTTACTGATACCACCACTACCCTTCCCAGCTCCACCTTTACTGACACAACCACCAGCCTTCCCAGTTCCACCTTTACTGACACCACCACCATCCTTCCCAGCTTCACCTTTACTGATACCACCACTACCCTTCCCAGCTCCACCTTTACTGACACCACCACCACCCTTCCCAGCTCCACCTTTACTGACACCACCACCACCCTTCCCAGCCCCACCTTTACTGACACCACCATGCTCCACCTAAACCATCACCCTTCCCAGCTCCACTTTTTCTTACTTGCTGCCAGGTATGTTCTGTGCACAGTGCTAACTTGTATATAAATTCCACTATGTTACTTTCTTCATATCTAGTGATGAGTGTTTCGGTTTTTGCTCAGATCTTCCTGCCAAGTTCAGATCTTAGAGCGAGGCAAAACTTAGTTTCTACTTCAGGGTCCATAGGGTATCCACAGGATACCTTGGGGTATAGGTGTGACGTCAGTCGCAGGGCACCAAAGAGTTAAGCTTTCAGCCTCCCAGGATGCACTAGGTCCCCCTCCTATACCCCGCCCCCGGGCCAAGGCACCTCAGTTTAGTTTGGTGCCCGGCCGGAGTCGGGTGCACCTGTTGGAGTGGGGGCTAGAAGAGCCCCTGAAGCTTATTCTTCATGCAGCTGTGGCTGCACAACTGGATGAACAGCATGGACAGTCAGTCCTGACGTCCATGCTGTCTTCCCTACACCCCGCCGGTACCAGAACGCCGGTACTGATCCGGGGATGCTGGTGGGCGTCTGGGGTCACAGCTAGCGGTGACCCCAGATGCTCCGGACCATGGCCGGATTCAAGGGGGACAGAGGTAAGCAGCGGGGTCCCGCGGTGGGTCCCCGCTGATTACATGGTCCTAAGTCCCCAGGCAGGGGGCTCCCTGGGGACTGGCTGCAGCGTGGAGCCAGGCGACCAACCTGCGCTTCCACTACCCCCTGGGACAGCGGACCGCAGCAGAGCGGTAGCGCTGCGGCGTCCCAGGGGTTAAATGCATGCCAGGGGAGCGCGCCTTCCCTGTCTCACAGCCGGCGCCTCCCCCGCTGCACACAGCCCTCTCTGCATGCTGCCGACTGGTCCTGTGGCAGCGCTCCTCCCCCAGGCCAGCCTCCTCTCTGCTCCTCGGCGGCCATCTTCTCCAGAACACATGGTGAACGCTGCTGGAAGCGCTGGACGGAAGCATCGTGGTCTGGGTCCCCCCGCATACCTCTCCTCCGCTGGGTCAGGTCTGTGTATGTAGCGCTGTGTCCTACCAGGCCCTGTGTCTGTGTAGTTGAGTGATCAGCGCTGTTAGTGCAGGAATTGTTATTTTTCTGCATTGTATGTGACTGTGCTAGCGCTGCTGCCTGTAATCTTTTCTTCTCTAAACTGTCAGCTTTATTGCTGTCCCTGTTCTTTCTGCTAAAGCCCTTGCGGTGCGGTGCTGCAGGGTGGTCTCTCGCCTATTTAATACTTAATTGGTGAGAGAGGTCACATACGTGGTGCCATCATGTCTGAAAGTGATTTTCCCCTCCGGCTACAGTGTACCACGTGCAAAGTACCGTTAGCGGAGGGGGAGGGTAGCGCGGAGGGCCTTTGCCGGCAGTGTTTGTCCATGGCGCGGCCTATTACGGTTACAGCACCGGTACAGGAGCCGCCCTGGGCTTGTTTCGCTCAGGCGTTAACAGCTTTAGTGGGCCAGTTAGCTCCGCAGCCCGCGTTTACTCCGATGGGTTTGTCCCAGCAGTCTGTGGTGTCGTCACCCATGCAGGGGTTCCCACGACAATTGGTGGTACCCCACAGTCTCCCTATTTCCCCGCTCCCGGGTTCTCAGGAGCCAGCGTGGGTTAACTCCCTGACGAGTTCTGTACAGCACTTGTCGGATGTGTTGCAAGGGGAGTCTGTGATGCGGTCTCATAAAAGGCCGGTGGCGTCTCTGTCCGCTCCTTATGAGGATGACGAAGGGACGTCTGATGATGGGGAGATTCTAGATCCTTACGATCAGGAACCTCTCCATACTAAGGACGCTGATGCTAAGTCCAAAGTATATATTCCTGGACTTATTCGGGCGGTCCGCACAGCCTTGGTGATTGAGGACGAAGTTCCCCCAGCGGCTAAATCTAAGTATGCCTTTTTCAAAGATGTGAAGGGCGATGCCACAGTCTTTCCTCTTTCGGGTCAGTTGGTGGACCATTTAGAGGAGGCGTGGAAACAACCTGGCAAAAGATACCAGCCGCAGAGACGCCTGGCGGTGGCTTATCCGTTCGCGGATAATTATTTTGCGAAGTGGGAATCCCCTCCACAGGTGGATTCTCACGTGACCCGTCTTGTCCGTAGTGCCACATTGCCGATGCCATCCATGTCCTCCCTTAAGGATGCTACGGACCGCAAGGTAGAAATCTGCCTGAAGTCCGCTTATTCCCTTGCAGGGGGGGCAGCACGGCCGGCTATGGCCATTTGCTGGGTTGCCAGAGCGATGGAGCGCTGGGCGGATTCATTAGAGGCTTCTTTTGAATCCGACTGTCCGGCCGATCAGGCGGAGTTGATTGGCAATCTCCGTGATTCGGCCACCTACATCAACGAGGCGGCTCTAGACATTAGTACTCTGGTGTCTAGAATTTCTTCAGCAGCGGTAGCTGCTCGTCGCACCTTGTGGCTGCGATCCTGGAAGGCGGACGCAGATTCCAAGAAAGGTCTGGAAGCGTTGCCGTTTACCGGAGAAGTTCTCTTCGGTCCGGATCTGGATAAGATTGTGGCCACGCTGGCGGCAGCCAAATCTGCCTGTCTCCCGTCGGCCGCTGCTCCTTCTGGTTCGGGACCATCGTCCTTTCGGTCATCTAGGGCCCAGGGCAGGCCCAAACCACAGTCGTTTCCTCGACAGGCTGGCCCTAAGAAATCGGTCAAGCCCCGGAAGCAGGCATGGAGTACCAGACGTCCGGCCCCCAAGCCAGATGACAAGCCTGCGGCCTGATGGTCCGGGCCTCCCTTTGGGGGATCCCAGGGTGGGAGGCCGCCTGCTACAGTTCGCCCAGTGTTGGTCGACCACTACGACAGACACTTGGGTTCTGGAGGTGGTTTCCCACGGATACGCCCTCTCCTTCCGGCACAGACCCCCGGCTCGCTTCTTCACCACGGGTCTCCCATCAGACCGGAACAAGGCTACGGAGCTGCGGAAGGTATTGCACACTATGCTCCAGGCTGGATTTATAGTGGCGGTTCCATTCTCCCAGAGGGGCCACTGTTTCTATTCAAATCTATTTTTGGTACAGAAACCCAATGGGTCATATCGTCCGATTCTCAACCTCAAAGCACTCAACAAGTCTTTGCGGGTCCCGAAGTTTCGGATGGAGACCCTACGGTCCATCATTCTGGCGCTGGAACCTGGGGACTACTTGGTGTCATTGGACATACAGGACGCTTACCTGCATGTCCCTATTCTTTGGCGCCATCAACAGTTCCTCAGGTTTGCAATCAGCAGCGACCACTTCCAGTTTCGGGCGTTACCTTTTGGCCTGGCAACAGCACCACGTGTTTTCACCAAGGTGATGGCGGTCATGGCGGCTTCTCTGCGGCTGCAGGGAGTCCGCATGTTGCCGTATTTGGACGACCTGTTATTGGTGGCAGGATCTCCAGAGCTCCTGTTATGCCACTTGGACCTGACCATTGCACTGCTGCAACGGCACGGCTGGCTAATCAACTGGCAGAAGTCCACTCTAATCCCGTCTCGGAGGATTCTGCATCTTGGAGCCTTATTGGACTCGGGACAGCAAAGGATCTTCGTGACGGAGGACAAGATCTCTGCTTTACAGTCAAGGGTGCGCAGTTGTCTGCACAGCCGCCGGGTGTCCTTACACTCGGCGATGAGGTTACTGGGCTCCATGGTGTCGGTGTTCGACATGGTGGAATACGCCCAGTTTCACTCCAGACCTCTGCAGCACCTGATCCTGTCCAAGTGGAACGGGCTGACTCAGTCTCTGAAGTCCAAGACGATTGTGCTCACCCAGGAGGTTCGCCTGTCCCTTACGTGGTGGTTACAGACGACCCACCTCAACAAGGGACGTCCGTTCTGGGTTCCAAATTGGGTCCTGTTGACAACGGACGCCAGTCTTCGGGGCTGGGGAGCAGTTTCGGGTCCACACTTGTTCCAGGGCAGGTGGACGCCGACAGAAGCGGAGCTTCCAATAAATATCTTGGAACTACGTGCGGTCTTCAATGCTCTCCAGCAGGCACAGCGGTTTCTCCAGGGTCGCCCGGTGCAGGTCCAGTCGGACAACGCTACCACCGTGGCCTACATAAACAGGCAAGGAGGAACTCGCAGTCGGGCGGCTCTCGTAGAGGTCTCTCGGATCCTGGTTTGGGCGGAGCGCAATCTTCCGGCCATATCAGCGGTCTTCATCCCGGGAGTGCTCAATTGGGAGGCGGACTTTCTAAGTCGCCAGGACGTTCATCCGGGGGAATGGTCCCTGCACCCGGACGTTTTTCAACTACTGGTGGACAGGTGGGGTCTTCCAGAAATCGACCTCATGGCGTCCCGGCACAACAACAAGTTGCCGGTGTACGGGTCTCGCACAAGAGACGAAGGGGCGTCTCTGGTGGATGCTCTGTCCGTCCGGTGGACGTTCCGGTTCGCATACCTGTTCCCTCCGGTCTCCCTTCTTCCACGGGTAATCCGGAAATTCAAACAGGAAGGAGGGACGCTCCTGTTGATAGCTCCCGCGTGGCCCAGACGGCACTGGTTCTCAGACCTTCAGGGTCTGTCCGTGGACATTCCTCTGCGGTTGCCGCTACGACCGGACCTTCTGTCTCAGGGTCCTTGCCTTCACCCGGACCTGACTCGGCTGTCTTTGACGGCGTGGCTGTTGAGACGGCCATGCTGAGGTCCCGGGGGTTTTCCAGCTCTGTGGTGCGTACCATGTTGCGAGCTCGGAAACCGTCTTCCGCGAGGATATACCATCGCGTGTGGCATACGTTCTTCCAGTGGTGTCGACCGAGAGGTTATGCACCGCGGGAGTTTCGTCTGTCTCGGATTCTCGCCTTCCTGCAAGCGGGACTAGATCATGGGCTTCGCCTTGCTTCTTTGAAGGTACAGGTTTCGGCCCTATCTGTCTGGTTTCACCGTATGATTGCTACAATCCCGGATGTGCGCACCTTTATGCAGGGTGTTCTCCGCATTCAGCCGCCCTTTGTTCCACCTGTGGCGCCTTGGGATTTGGCTGTGGTCCTGAGGGCTCTCCAAGGACCGCCGTTTGAACCACTGGGCTCAGTGGATCTTAAATGGCTAACAGCTAAGACTGTTTTCCTTCTGGCCATAGCTTCGGCCAGACGTGTTTCTGAGTTAGGGGCTCTTTCTTGTAGACCCCCTTTCTTGGTTTTTTATGGGAACAGGGCAGTGCTCCGCACTCGGCCCGAGTTTCTTCCCAAAGTTGTTTCCCAGTTTCATATTAACGAGGAAATAGTTGTTCCGGCCTTTAACTCACCGGGTCTTTCCGTGGGTGAGGCCTCTTTGGATGTTGTGCGGGCCTTAAGGACTTATGTTGACCGCACTTCTTCGTTTAGGAAGTCGGACGCTTTGTTTGTCCTATTTGGCTTCCGTAAAAAGGGTTGGCCTGCTTCAAAGCAAACTTTGGCAGCCTGGATCCGTATGGCTATTTCTGAAGCTTATCTTCATGAAGGCCTACCGGTCCCTCCTTCTCTGAAGGCTCATTTCACTAGGTCTGTGGGTCCTTCGTGGGCAGCTCGACGTGGTGCCTCGGCAGTTCAGATCTGCAAGGCTGCTACGTGGTCTTCTGTCCATACCTTCGTGAGGTATTACAGGTTTGACACCTTCGCCTCTCAGGATGCTTCCTTCGGGCGGCGGATTCTCCTTTCTGCACAGGAGCGTCCCCACCCTTAAAGGATACTGCTTTGGGACATCCCCAAGGTATCCTGTGGATACCCTATGGACCCTGAAGTAGAAAATATGAGATATGGTAAGAACTTACCCTTGTTATCTCTATTTCTACGAAGTCCATAGGGTTCCACAGGACTCCCGCCCTGTCGCACCTGTGCTGCAGATGGGCTTTGCTCTGGTCACCGGTTTTCCGTCTCCCTCTGGTGAGAATGTGATTCTTGTATGTGTCCAGATCTTTGTTCTCTCTCTTCCTTCTCCTCCTCCGGCCTATGGCTTGGTAACTAACTGAGGTGCCTTGGCCCGGGGGCGGGGTATAGGAGGGGGACCTAGTGCATCCTGGGAGGCTGAAAGCTTAACTCTTTGGTGCCCTGCGACTGACGTCACACCTATACCCCAAGGTATCCTGTGGAACCCTATGGACTTCGTAGAAATAGAGATAACAAGGGTAAGTTCTTACCATATCTCATATTGTTTTTTCGCAGACAAAGATAAAGTTTTGCCTCGTTCCGAGATCTGATGTAGGCTGGAAGATCCGAGCCAAAACTGTCCCACTCACCTCTACTTATAACACCACCTTTGATATGGGTGTGGTATAAAATGGTTGACATTAAATGGTCGACATTCAATAGGTCAGTAACAACCCCCCCGTGGCTGTCCACGGACAGTGGCACCCGCTCCGTGGACAGTGGCAGATGGGGAGTTTGACTGGGGCGGGACACCTGTCAAACCATAATGCAGGTGTCCTAAGGCGAGCTCATGGAGGACAGAAACCTCCCGTGGAGCAGAAGGGCTCCACGGGAGGTTTCTGCCGGGTCTCAGGGAGGATGCCGGTGTCAGGGAAATGTCAGGCGTCTACATGAAACGCCCGGCATTTCACTCTCGCCGGGATATAACAGTCGGGAAGCCGGCAGTCGTTATTAAGGCAGCCGGTTTCCCGATTGTATACCTGCTCACTGACTTCAAGGGCACACCAACAAACGCCTCCAGGCTATGGCCATGCTCTCTTTCAAAAACAAGTGCTCCCTTTTGCCACTCAGTTACTTCACATGTATGACCCATGGTTCCACCTGAATATGTAACAATATCTCAACAAATTCACATACCTCAGATATTCACAATGATCATTCAATAGTTTTAGTGTCACCATCTACACGCATGTTCATGTCCCGTCTTGTTGAACTTGTATCACTTTGCCTTTCTGTATTCCATATGATTTTGTCTGGTGTCTTTAGGCTATCATGGATAAAACAACACTTTTTTTTTTTACTTTTTCTTCCCTGTGGCTCCACCCATGGCGTTGACACCAAAGGGGAGCACACGTCAGAGGTCAATTCCTCCTAGTTTACTCAGCAGTATTGCAGCTAGGTGAGCTACCAAAATAAAGACCGCAATCTACCGGTAGGCGACCACTGATCTAGACCTCATCAAAAGCTAAAAATATGGCCAAGGAAAAGGGGCATGTCTTTAAGACGCGTCCCCTCTTTGTAACTTTCGGGGCGTGCCCAGCATTTACAGACATGCCGGGCTGCCCACAAGTGCTACTGTCAGTGTGAATGGATGCCAGGCGCATGCATTCACCGTTGTGTCCGCTACATCGAAGTTTGTCCCACCGCGGGTGGGGGACGGCACCCGCAGGCTGTTTCAGTGGGACACCGCGCCGGAGAGCTGGGTACTTTTTGCCATTTAGAAATAGTGCAGGTAAACAGCCTAGCGGGAACACTATTATAACCGATTTTTATTTCAATGTTTACATATAAAAGAGATGTCATATCAGTCATAGGGGTCTCAGGGGACACCTGATCAGATTAAAATGAATTGTTTATTGGTGTGATAAAAGGTATGTAGTTCCCCTAGCCTGACCCCCCGAGAGGGTTAGGCTAGGGGAAGGGGGGGTTAGGCACTCCCGGGGGGAGGTTAGAGATAGGCACTGGGGGACGAGGTAAGGGTTAGGCACCCCTAAAGGAGGGTTGGGGGGGGTACGGATTTCAACCGCCGGGCTCATGTCTGGCTTTCATTCATACCGATCCCATGATAAAAGGTCTGAGTGGCCCTGGAGATTCCCGTGACAGAGATGAGTGCGGCCCCTCCTCCGTTGTATCCTATGAATGGTGAAGCAGCTGTGACATATGGCACACACCACAGACTTGTTTTGCAAATACAGTTGGTTTGGGGCTTTACTCGTATACAAAGGGCTCGATTCAATTCAGCGCAGTACTGAATAGTCCTGGGATGGAGCTCCCGGAGCTATTCAATTCAGCGCGCTGTTTGGTCCGACTAAAGGATTTCTTCTCGCACCCCGAGGGTGTGAGGAGAAAACCGACAAAAGTGCCAGCCGCAAGGCTGTTTTCCAGCTTAGCGCGACGCTAACAGCCTCGTGGCCTTCACCTTAGTTGGAGAATTTTCGATTCTCGCGACTAAACATACAGGTTAAGTCGCGAGAACCGCCATTCTCCGACTTAACTGGCAACTGTTGGACCAAACGGCATCGCGCTGAATTGAATCGAGCCCAATGAACTCAGGGAAGAGAGAGCCACATATTTTTCTCTAGAATGCTCTGTTATCTATATGACAACTGGATTTTGTCTGAAATTGGATCATTCAAAAAAGACAATGGATCCTACACATAACAAATCTACAACTAAATACATGAAAAAGATGCACATCAAGGTATTCAAAGGGCGATGTGCTGCTACAATATCTGTGGAATTTGGTGAGGATTAGGTGATTATGTTTTGGAAAAACTCAGGTTTGAATGCTAATTATCTTTATATATTTTTTTTGACTGAGCTCACAGAAGATATAAGTCCTGGGCAATAATGATGCTTTGCAGCCTAAAAATATAGTAAGAAACAAAATATAAATGGTTCAGTGTTGTCGATTCAATTAGGTGCGAATTACTTGCGGCTGCGAGAAAGTGCGGCTATATTCCGCCCTTACGGTACCTTTGGGCTCACAGATTTTTTTTCAGCCACATGGGGTTGAGTCCTGTGCAAGATGAGTCCACGAGGGGGGCGAGTTGTGGTTACTTTGGTGATGTTTCCACACTGTTACAACAGCATCTCACACCCCCCCCCCTCCCACATGTCTTATTGAATTGACCCAAAAGATCCAATTATAAGGAATTTACACAGTAACTAAGCCATCAGTGGTTTCTTATTTTCATTCCATAGAAGAGTAGCGATTCCATCTTTATGTTTTACCTTTCAAAGAACAACTGCTGCTGGGAAATCCAAGACTACGTTGTATGGATTAATCTTTCAGAAATTAAAGCACTTCAAGATGTTTGTTCTGCTAATATATTTATATATTATATATGTACAGACATGGAGGGGGGAAACACTCGTTCCTCATTTGCTTGAAGAAGTACCAAAGCATGTTTTTATATAGCTCTATATGAATGCCGTCTAGGCCTGAAGCCTTGCCCCCTTCTCCTCTGATAGTGGATCGTCTAAAAAGTCTGCATCTTCCTGAGACAAAGAGGTTAAACCAATAGCTGCAACATACAACATTAATTCAGCCTGACTGCAAGACTACCTTGAGGAGTACACCAATTTTAAAGTATGATAGAAACACCACAGCAATGTCTGGGGGTAGTGGACACTACAGAACCGCTATCATCTAGAATTTCTACCACTGTGTTTACGGGGCGGTTGAAGTTAACCAAATTAGCCAAATAACTACTCACCCTATATGCGTGAACATAATGAGAATATGTAGAAAACCTCAATCTGCGACTGGCTTTATCCTGTAAGTGAGACTTCCAGGCGGCTTGTGAAGCCCGCCATTGAAGCTTAGAGGATTCAAGATTCTCACTTAAATATGCCACTTCCAAGTTACGACAAGTAGTCTCGAGCTCCAAATCACGTTTCCTGTGAAACTGGGACGTGCAGTCAGGGTAAGCAGGGGAGGTCATCCTCCAAAGATTTGATATAAAAATGATTAGAATAATACAAAGAAGATATTTATAACTTATAAACATCTTTGTTTATTGTAATAATTTCTATAGTTAACACTCACCAGCTTTGTGGAGCTCCCTGGAACTGCAAGGGGATGAGATATGAGGCAGCCACAGCTCAGCCTCGCTACTGTATAGTCAAACACTGCTTGCAGAGCTGGGGGTGTAAAAATACCACGGGTAGTAATCTGCACAGAAAGAGTGCTAATAGAGGCATGCCTCGGAATATGGGGGTGTGCCTTGAGCACTGATGGACACCTTGGATGTATCATGTGACCAGGAAGTGCCCTGCAGTGATCGGAGCTGAGTCAGCAGCAGCAAGAGAAGACAGTGATGCAGGTAGGAGAATCAATGGACACTGAAGCTTAGTGTAGTGAGGGGAGAGTTACAGTGAGTAGGGGGTGAGACAGGCTCCCAGCACTCAGACTCAACTCCATGTGTGCCTCCCCAGCCATTGACCTCACCACACGTCAGTGTGGTATGTATGGGAAAAACAAGAAAATTGGCATGTGGCAGGATGTTTAAGTCTCCAAGCATCATGCCAGCCAAGGTCAGCCTCCTAGTTAGAAAAACCGCTACCTCCCTGTGGTTATGTCGAGGACTCCTGCCACCTGTCCAAAGCTAAGTTAAAGACATTGTTGAAATCTCCCAAACATATTACTGATGTGGATGGGGAATTTACCGCAAACCCAGCAGCCTTTTTTAAAACCTTGTGGGAAAAAGGAGAGGGGATATGTACAGTAAGAGATGATTTTACAGTCCAAGAACAAAATTCGCCATTTTGGTCAATACGTACAGAGTTTAACACAAATGGGACCATTTTCTTAATTAAAATGGAGACACCCCTAGAATCTGACATATGAGAGGCATGGTATGTCCAGTCCAACCAAGGCCTGTTTAGGGACAGGAGCTTACTCCCTAGTAAATGCGTCTTCGTTAAACATTTGAAAGGTTATGACCCCGACAATTTGTTTGAGGACTGCATAAGCTTATCTTTTAACCCATGATAACCTCCAAGGTACGGTATTAATGAAATCTGCGTCCCATCGTACCCACACAATAAGAAAAAAAAACAACATATATTTCAAAAACAGGCCTATATGTGCTCTGCAGACTCCATATATGCAATTCAACAGATATAAGAAAAAAAGAAAATGTAAAAGAAAAAACATAAAATACACAGAAAAAATACCCCTTACCCCCAACACTCCCCCAACTTAGGCATACTTGGATCGCTAAACTGAACCAAAAAGATTTAACAGGCAAAATGACCTATAAAAAAACTATACATGAGAACTAACCCCCTAGCAAATTAAATGGGGCAATTAATTCCTATAACCACCAAAGCAGTAGAATATATGGGTGTCAATATATAAAGAACATATTAAAGATCTACGATTGTGCGGCTAAAAACATTACGAATTATGCAAATCAGTCAGAAAAGGTAACAGGACAATCTGGCCTCAGCAGAGAAGAGCGAGCATGGTACCACCCCAACACGCAGTAAACCATTCGTAATTAACATAGAGCGAAAGGAGGGCAGGTCGTGCCCAGCGATCTGTAGGGGTATACCAGTCCAGACCAATTTACTACAAGGAACTGTGCAATGGAAACAGCTGCTACCTTTTTACAATATAAAACATATGTTTATTATAATTATGAAATGTATCATCTAGACAAATACAGTACAAAGTATCACTAATGTAACTAACAAAAAATAGAGTAAAAGATAAATAAAAAGCCCAGAGAACCACACACAAAGGGGTAAATTTAAGAATTGTGTTTGGTCGAGATGGCAATCTCAGGTGAGTTTAGGCATTTTTTACAATTCACAAATTTACTAAAGACAAACTCTGGTGAGTTTGGTAGAGATTTCTAATTTTTTACTGAAAAACTCGGGTGAGATTGCAAACACAATTAAATCATCATCAGCCAAACTCGCAAGTACTTTCACTGAAAACAATACAACTCGGGAATTTTACAAAGAATCTTGATTACAATCACGGGTGTAATTGCAACCTCGCAGCTAAATAGAAGTTTCAAATAGACCACCTCCTAAGCTGCGAGTTTGGCAGAAACATACACAGATCAGTGTGATTGTGTATGTTTCTGCATGTATAATACCTAAATTGTAAAAAAAAAAAAGCATAACCAGCCCCGGGCTGATCACGCAGTCTTGGTTCCTAAAATATGGGGGGGAAAACGTGTACGGTTCACCTGTATTTTAGGAACCAGCCTGTCCTGGTTTTAAAAATAGGGGCGGGGAAATTGTGTAGGGGTCCCCCTATTTTTAAAACTAACGCCAGGCTCAAATCTGGCCGGGGTGTAATGCCACAGCCTGGGGACCCTATCCCCGTGTCTCCCCAGCAAAAGCATTATCACCCCAAGCTGGGGATTGCAGGGGAGGTGGGAACCCTGCAATAAAGGTGTCCCGTTCCCAGATGGCGGAGTCCTTAATGCGTTTCGTCGTGTTCACGTCACTTTTTCAAAAGGTACGACTCCATATCTGTAAGGCTGCTTATTTAAGCTCCCAGTGATATCCATAGTAATTACGCTTCAGTAATAGCCGTGATGTATAATGGACCATCGATGGAAACCCAGAGGCACATTATAACATTTATCCCCATATATAAAAGTGCAGTGCATACTTAATATCAAGAGAATATACAGTCAGGTGCATAAATATTGGGACATTGACAGAATTTTCATATTTTGGCCTCTATTCACCACCACAATGGCTTTGAAATGAAACAAACAAGATGTGCTTTAACTGCAGACTTTCAGATTTAATTTGAGGGTAATTACATCCAAATAAGGTGAACGGTGTAGGAATTACAACGGTTTCTATATGTGCCTCACACTTTTTAAGGGGCCAAAAGTAATGAGACTATCAACTCAAAAACTATTTCATGGACAGGTGTGGGCTATTCCCTCGTTATTTCATTATCAATTAAGCAGGTAAAAGGTCTGGAGTTGATTCTGGGTGTGACATTTGCATATGGAATCAGTTGCTGTCGACTCTCAATATGAGATCCAAAGAGCTGTCATGATCAGTGAAGCAAGCCATCATTAGGCTGAAAAATCAAAACAAACCCATCAGAGAGATAGCAAAAACATTAGGTGTGGCCAAATCAACTGTTTGGAAGATTCTTAAAAAGAAAGAACATACCGGGGAGCTCAGCAACACCAAAAGACCCGGAAGACCACGGAAAACAACTGTGGTGGATGACAGAAGAATTATTTCCCTAGTGAAGAAAAACCCCTTCACAACAGTTGGCCAAATCAAGAACACTCTCCAGGAGGTAGGTATATATGTGTCAAAGTCAACATTCAAGAGAAGACTTCACAAGAGTGAATGTGGAGGGTTTGCCACAAGATGTAAACCATTGGTGAGCCACAAAAACAGGAAGACCAGATTAGAGTTTGCCAAACAACATCTAAAAAAGCCATTACAGTTCTGGAAGAACATTCTATGGACAGATGAGACAAAGATCAACTTGTACCAGAGTGATGGGAAGAGAAGAGTATGGAGAAGGAAAGGAACTGCTCATGATCCAAAACATACCACCTCATCAGTGAAGCATGGTGGTGGTAGTGTCATGGCGTGGGCTTGTATGGCTGCCAATTGAACTGGTTCCCTTGTATTTATTGATGATGTGACTGCTGACAAAAGCAGCAGAATGAATTCTGAAGTGTTTCGGGCAATATTATATGCTCATATTCAGTCAAATGCTTCAGAACTCATTGGACGGCTCTTCACAGTGCAGGTGGACAATGACCCGAAGCATACTGCAAAAGCAACCAAAGAGTTTTTTAATGCTAAAAAGTGGAGTGTTATGCATGACCAAGTCGATCCCCTGACCTGAATCCGATTGAGTATGCATTTCACTTGATGAAGACAAAACTGAAGGGAAAATGCCCCAAGAACAAGCAGGAACTGAAGACATATGCAGTAGAGGCCTGGCAGAGCATCACCAGGGATGAAACCCAGCGTCTGGTGATGTCTATGCGTTCCAGACTTCAGGCTGTAATTGCCTGCAAAGGATTTGCAACAAAGTATTAAAAAGTGAAAGCTAGATTTAGGATTGTTTAGTTTGTCCCATTACTTTTGGCCCCTTAAAAAGTGGGAGGCACATATTGAAACCTTTGTAATTCCTACACCGTTCACCTGATTTGGATGTAATTACCCTCAAATTAAATCTGAAAGTCTGCAGTTAAAGCACATCTTGTTTGTTTCATTTCAAAGCCATTGTGGTGGTGAATAGAGGCCAAAATATGAAAATTCTGTCAATGTCCCAATATTTATGCACCTGACTGTGTGTATGTGTGTATGTGTGTGTGTGTGTGTGTGTGTGTGTGTGTGTATATTTATATATAATCTCCCCATTAAGCACTTTTCCCCCTTTGCATCAGACTGGACTCATGCAATCTGTAACAGTTAACCTCCTGAATCAGACTTCTTGTCCTATAAATTATTAGATGGCCATCTTGCCTATTTTCTCTCCTGATGCCCAGTCATGTTTTATTACTGTGTTTGTTCCCAATTGTGAAGTGATGCAGAGTACTGTAAGCTGCTGCTATTTAAATACACATTAATGGTATTTAATAATTCATAGGTATAGATTATCTCTGATAAACACATTTCCAAGTAAAGGAAAATGTGGCAGAGATATAATTTCTTCTATATCTGTAGTTAACAATGTAAGGAAATTAAGTATTTTGGCTAATAGGTTCCATCACACTCTGTACCTCCTGTTTATGCAGTTTAGTTTGTTTCTTTGTGCAGGACGGAGATGGAGTTACCCACCGCAACCAAGCTTGGTGCATATGAGAAATGCGGTCAAACGCGCATTTTCGGGGTTTGACTGCATTTTTCCCTTTCATGTGTGATCTTTTATTTAAGGGCATGTAAATTGTCAGCTCTTATGGTGACTCAGTATTGATCACTATCGCTTCCTGGCAGACAATTCTTCAGTCTTTTACCCCTTTCAGACATAGACAAAAATCTGGGAATTTGCAGGGGCACGCCGAGTTGACCCGGGTCCTGCTTATTTCTGAATGGATCAAACTCAGGTTGACAGTCCAAGGGCTGCGACCCTACAGTCGACCAGGGTTATTCCTGGGACTTGTAACCTGGGTCAGTGCTCTGGTTCATGTCAGAATGCCGCAACCTGCGACCTGGGTTTTTAGAGGAAGCTGATTGGCTGTTCGGGGCTGTTACTCTGCCGTCTACTGCTGACGAGGTCATCTGTATGTCCCCTTTAATTGACTTCACACTGATTGCCAGGGCAGACACGGCTTATGTGTGAAACGGGTCGACCTGGGGAAAAACCCGGGTCTGTGGTGTAGTGTTCTCCAAGCTGGGGCCCAGGCAGAGGCGTCACTAGGGTTGGTGTCACCCAGTGCTGTAACTCATGGATACCGGGCGACACCAGGCGGGCATGATGACATCATGCCCTGCATACTGGGTAGAGAAGATGGACTGGACCAAAATACTGTCGGCGCCAGTCCGTCCGCACCACCCCCTGTAGTGGGGAGTGGACTGGTGGGCGGGGGCAGGGGCGGATTGGGATGAAAAACCAGCCCAGGAAGTTTATGGAAGCAGCCCTAATGGGGACGGGGTCTGTTTAGCACTCCTCATAGTGCCTGATTCTGAATTGCACGCAGTTGTGGCCTGTGCTTCTTTTGCTACAGTTGCGACTGCGACTTTAGGCTAATGCCGCTACAATGGCCTTCTCTGGTGTACATCCGTGTGTCAGAATGTTCAAGGACTGAGATGCCCGCTGTCAGTGCCTACAGATGCTGCAACCTTGCTTTGTGGGTCTTTAGATGCCACTATCTGTCCACCATTGAAACTTTTACCACCCCTATGCTAGGTGCAGGTCATCCGCCTGAGTATGGTCTCGAGTGTGAGCATTTCACTCTCTCTATGCAACCACTTTCAGCAACATGCCCATGTCACTCCAATAACACGCTCATACTAAGTTACATCTGCGTCTAATTAGTCAACGCCCTGTAACTACCTACGAAGGCACAACCCATTTCTAATACACTACACTACTTGGTGCTTGCGTCTGAATCTGTACTGCAACTCTGTACAAATACCATCGGGACGCATGCACAGTGCAACTCTCATGCTCAGAAGAAAAACATAACACGAGAATGAAAAAATGTTGACCCACACAGAAAAAGAAACAAACATATTGGCCCCCACAGGAAAAAAGAATACACGTTAGTCCCCATGAGGAAAAAAAAACACGCAACAGCTTCCACAGGGTAAAAACACCCCCATTGGCCTACACAGGAAAAAATTAAACACATTGATTCAATGATTGCCCCCGCAGGAAAAAAATAAAACACACATTGATTCCCCTCCAGTCCCCTAGAGAAGCCTGAGTGAGCTCACATGCTGAGCTGTCACCAATAGCTGTGGAGCTAATTGCAGGAGACGAGCCTACAGCCGCTCCAGAAAGTCCAGACCAGTGAGTGTCCCATGGTTTCCCTCCAGAGAGTCCAGACCAGACCATTGGGTTGGAACTTAGGGCCTGATTCAGAGCCGCTCGTAAGCGGCCGCTCGTTCGCTCTGAGCGATGTTCGCACAACTGCGTATGGGTCGTAATGCGCATGCGCAAACCAGTCATTGCGGTCGGAAATCATGCGCTCGCAAAACAGCGAGGGGCTGCTAATTTGATTGACAGAATGTACCGTTTGTGGGTGGTAACGGCAAGGTGCTTGAAAACGGGGGAGTGGAGATCCGAACGCAGGCGTGCCTAACGGTCAAAAGGGCGTTTTAATGGGAGTGCATAAATAGTAAAGGCGCGTCATCGACCACGTCACTTGGTTGTCTTTTAGACTGAACTGCTCGCAATGATATCGGTAAGAAAAACCTACCACAAGCACTGCGAGCAGTTCAGATGCCTTTCGTTGTACCTGATTAATCTAATAAATACCGGAGTTGATGTGTGATGCGAACGGCAAAGGGGCGTCTTTACAAAATAGCGAGCGCATTTGTCGTTCGCTTGCTCAGACATAGAGGCGTCAACAAATCGCAAAGAGCGAGCGCTCAATTTAAATAGCCGGCCCCTTTTTTGGAACGACCGTCCGCAAATAGCGTCCGGGTCTGAATCGGGCCCTCAGTCCCGCTCCCTCCCTCACTCACCCAAGCCCCCAGCACCTTATCACCGTCCTCTGCCCTCTTCACCTCAGCCCTTTCCTCTGCCCCTTACCACGATCCTCAGCCCCTCATCACCTTCCCCAGCCCGGCCACCGTGCCATTTTCCCGGTGACCTGCGCATGTGTTCAGCGCTGCCAGCCACCAGAGAGAGAGAGAGAGATGAGGGGGCCCAGGACAGAGACTGCACATGGGCCCCCTCCTCTTTTAATACAGCCCCTGAATAATGTGTGTGTGTGTGTGTGTGTGTATATATGTATCTATATATCTATATCGCGATCTCTAACTTCTTGACACTGCAGCAATTCTCCATAGAAATTAGAACATGAAATGACCAGGCAGATATATCAGATGTAAGTTTACTTACTGACTGTCACTCTGTCAGAAATGGCAGCCTGGTAACAGCTCCTGTTCCCTGCTGATCCAGGCGGCGGGCTGTATTCAGGCTTGAGGCAAAGCTGTTAGTGGTGACTGACAGCTCCGCAAAGGCTTATGGGAGGAGTTGCTGTGGCTGGGCATGCGCTGCAGCTCCTCCATCGGCCATTTTCATTTAACTTTAGTGGCTGATCGGAGCTGATCGTGGCAGCCGGACAGCCTGGAGCAGTGGTGGGCAGCCTTGCTTGAGAGTGGTGGGTGTGGAGGCATGGGGTGCAGACATGAGTGTGCGGATTTTGGTGCCACTCTCTTGGAGGGTGACACCCGGTGCAGCCCGCACCCTCCTAATGACGTCTCTGGGCCCAGGTTACACCTGTGTTGAAAATCCCAGATTGGAGCTGTGTATTTGCCAGGGCATATGTCTGAAAGGGGTGTAAAATTTAACGATACTGGATTTAAACCTCTATACGCTCCTGCCTATACCTTCTAAATCTTGCCTATACCTTCTAGAATTGACGCTATTTGCGTACGCAGTCATACAGTAAATAAATGCCTTCAGACTTTGAAATGTGTTTCCAACGCACAAAGGTTATTATTCAACATAAAAACAGTAGGTTACACGCTGTGATCTAAAGACAATTTAGCGCAAAGAAATCATACAGACCCAAGATATAGTTATTACATACGCATGCGCTCTGGGACCAGTTACCGGCATCAACAAGAAACCTCCGTCAACAGCGTCAGCAAGAAGACTCCAGATTGGGGTCTGAATTCACATATATACCCTTACAGGGATAAACAATACAATAGGCAAGTTTGGCATGATTCCATTGGTTCTCCGTCACAGTGCTTCTGTTACAGGACATTTAACAGGTCGATTCAAATGGACACAGGTCAGCCTCCAACAGCCTTTTGTCTCCTTTTTCCTGCCACATGCAAATCTAAGCTGCTAACATTACATAGTACATTTTAGTGTTTTAACTCTCTACAGTCCATAAGTTGTGAACGCATGTTGCGATCTTCTCACCGATGACACCGGAAAGCTGTTGAGACAGAGTAGATCAGTACAACACCAAACACTGTTTGCTTATCATGTACTAAACCTTAGATATCAAATAGTCTTTATTTCACAACATTTAGTAATAAATGAATAAACCTTGAATATTACACTTTGAAGCTATGGAACCTTTTATGTGAGTGTGCAGTGTGCAAGTATTAGGGGTTTGGGAAAAGACACTAGTTAGATTTATGTAGTGAGGGCTTTTAACTTAGGGAAGATGCATACGCTTGAAGCTAATAAACAGTGTCCGTACGCGGGGAATTATGCATTCGCTAATGTGCGTATTGTTAATGTGTGTGTGGTGTATGGTGAAATATGCGATCGCATGATGCTAATAATAGCATCGCCGTATGTACTTAAGTGTGAGTTTCTCTAAAATGGTGCTGGGCGGCCATTCACAAAATGGCGTCGTGCAGATCTCATTTTCTAAGATGATGTCTTGTGGCCATTCGCAAGATAGCGTCGTTCCAATCTAATTTTAAACTGATTCTGTCTCAGCCAATTATCCAGCTTCGACAAATGGCAGCCAGCTCATCAGGCATGTTTATTTGTACATACAGTTCTGCAGGTCTCTAAATGATCACCTACTTCCGTAGCCAAAAACTACTGTCTTGGCTATATTATGAATTTTGTCAGTATTAGTATCATGAAATCTTAAGGCTGATGCAGGTTGAGATGTATGCCAGCTTGCGTAGTCTACCTAGCATGAAATAGTTCTGCAAATTCTAAAAAGATCGGGTCACTGAAATGTAGACTTATGCGATTTTGGCATTTAGGCTGGCCTCTGTCTGGAGAGAGAGGATGGGATAGTCTACTGTAGTTTATACATATTGTTCTCATGCACACCTGCAGAAACACATATACAGTGGTGTTTGTGAACCCTTCAGAATTTTTTTTATATTTCTGCTGAAATTTGGCCTAAAACTACATCAGGTTTTCACACAAGTCCTAAAAGTAGATTAAGAGAACCAAATCAAACAAATGAGACGTGCTCATTTTTATTGAAGAACATTATCCAATATCACATATCTGTGAGTAGCAACAGTATGTGAACTTTTGCTTTCAGTATCTGGTATGAACCCCTTGTGCAGCAATAACTGCTTCTAAACGTTTCTGGTAATTGTTGATTAGTCCTGAACATCGGCATGGAGGTATTTGACCCCATTCCTCTGTACAAAACCGCTTCATCTCTTATGTTGGTGAGTTTCCTCCTATGAATTGCTTGCTTCAAGTCCTTCCACAACATTTTGATTGGATTAAGGTCAGGACTTTGACTTGGCCATTCCTAAACTTTAAATTTACTCTTCTTTCACCATTCTTTGGTAGAATGACTTGTGTGCCTTGGGTCGTTGCATAACCCATGTTCTCTTGACATGCAGCTCATGGACAGATGTCCTGACATTTTCCTGTAGAGCATTCTGGCATAATTCATAATTCATTGTCCCATCAATAATGGCAAGTTGTCATGGGCCAGATGCAGCAAAACAGGCCCAAACCATAATACCCCACCACCGTGTTTCAAAGATGGTATGAGGAGGTTTTTATGCTGGAATGCAGTGTTCTTTCTCAAACATAACCCTTGTCATTTAAACCAGAAAGCTCTATTTTGGAGTCATCTGTCCACAAAATATTGTTCCAGTAGTCTTCTGGCTTGTCCAGGTGATCTTTAGCAAACTGCGGACGGGCAGGAATATTCTTTATGGAGAGCAGTGGCTTTCTCCTTGCAGTCCTGCCATGCACACCATTTTTGTTCAGTGTCCTCCTGATGGTGGACTCCTGAACATTAACATTCGCTAATGTGATAAAAGCCTTCAGTTGCTTAGAGGTTACTTGTGAACTATTAGACACCTTGCTCTTGGCGTGAACTTTGTTGGTCGACCACTCCTGGGAGGGTAATAATGGTCTGGAATTTCTTCCGTTTGTACACAATCTGTCTGACTGTTGATTGGTGGAGTCCAAACTCTTTTGAGATGGTTTTGTAACCTTTTCCAGCCTGATGGGCATCAACAACTCTTCTTCTGAGGTCCTCAGAAATCTCCTTTGTTCATGGCATGATACACTTCCTCAAACGTGTTCTGAACATCAGACTTTGATGGATCCCTGTTCTTTTAAAAAGACAGGTT
Source organism: Taudactylus pleione (assembly GCA_031769625.1). Lineage (NCBI taxonomy): Eukaryota > Metazoa > Chordata > Amphibia > Anura > Myobatrachidae > Taudactylus > Taudactylus pleione. The sequence goes on along the minus strand of JAUIMM010000052.1, from coordinate 24,254,694 downwards.
GCACACTCACACCTGATATTCATCCTATAAATTGAAAATACCGGATTCTAATTTCACCTTTAAAATATCTGCTAAGCCTAAAGGTTCACATACTTTTGCCACTTACAGATATGTGATATTGGGTCATATTCCTAAAAAAAGAAAAAAAGAGCATGTCTAATTTATTTTGTCTCATTTGTTTGATTGGGTTATCTTTATCTACTTTTAAGGACTTGTGTGAAAATCTGAGATAGTTTTAGGCCAAATTTCAGCAGAAATATAAAAAAATTCTGAAGGGTTCAATACATGCTGATGAATTGTAAACAGGAGCATACTGTATGCTGCTAATTTGGATGTATTGCAAGATATGCAATTCTCTTCATGTGAGCAGAAATGTTTTGGGAATTTTAAAATATAATTTTGATAAACATGTCGAATATAACTTGTAAAAATACAAACTATATAGACATCAGGCGCTCACAACTTCTAATGATGACTAACAATTTGGAATGTTGAGAAATAGCTGCTCCTAATAGTGAAATTGATCACCCTCTGACGAAACCGCCTTTTAATATAGCGGAAGAAACATGTAAGGGTTTTCCCTTCAATGCACCAACCTGGTTTTTCCTGCTCCAGCTGCCAACAGCGATTCGAACATTGTGTACCTGAGCCATTTACAGCCTGAGGAACAATTACCCACACCTTGGTACTATTGACTGTGGAACATTTGTAACGACCAAAGTGAACTATCCATTACATCAGCCGGCCGGCGGTAAGCACTAGTGTCTTGCACGAGTGGGGGAGAATTGACTGGCTGCACACGCTGACAGACGAACACTGCTATCCATATTAAGGCAGATCGCCCTCGATTGCAATACTCTATAAATCAAAGTATATACTGCTGTACGAACTGATTCATAAGAATTATGGGGATGAAACACTTAAGTGAAAACTACTATACTGGCTAAGAGTCTAGCTGGATTATAATCAATAATTTCTCCTGTATGAGAGAACAGACAAACTTATTGTTTACACTATTTGATTAACGCTGTGTGGAGCTGGAGCATATATGGCCATATAAATATTTTTATTTATTTATTTATTTTTTCCTATGTAAGAGACACCCACTGCAGGGGTGTATCTCTTTTTTTATACAGATATAAGCCTATTCACAACCTTTACCATATTGTTTTTTTTTGTATATTTTTGTGTGTCTCTATTTTAACTTTTTATTAAATTTTTTTATTTTTTATATTATTTATTGTGTTTTAGATATATATGCAATTGTACATGTGATGTTAATAAATTGTCATACTTTTTTCTAAATTAGCGCTCTTTGACAAGTTGATACAAGTTTAATAACATATATTATTAGTGATATACAATATATTTTAATTGACGTTATATTCAGACCTTTATTATAATTTTGAAAAACACTATCTGCCTCATTGGGCAGATTCAATCAGTTGTGGGTTAAGTCGCATGTTTTGTTCTCCCTTTTATAAAATGTCCAGAGCTATTTAATTACGGGCTTGCAAGCAGTTCCGCTTATTATGGCTCATACCCTGTGGATGCGAATTAAATCTACCCCAAAGTGTGCTTCCACCAAAACATTGTATTTTACTGTATTTGTATGCATAGTAAAACAACATAAACTATGATGATAGTATTAAAGTATAAATAACTGAATCTCTGCACAGTGAGGATTGAATATGCTGAGTTGTACACCTTTTATGAGATTACTCCACCCCTAACCATACTTTTGATCAAGTTGCCATTATTTCTATCAGCACATCCTTGCCCCAGCTCTATTCTTGGTGCAATAGATCCATATGCACAAGCATATAACCTGTAATTCCATTTGAACACCTAAATCTAGCCTAGATGTTCATGTCCATTCAGCCACGAATGGAGATCTAACTGAGATGCGTAGGACTTGGAATCACTGTAGGTTCTTGGCTACAGAGCAAGCAGAGTGCTAAAAGTCACAAGAAATGTCAGCCACCCTGCATCACCCACAATGGCTTCTTTAGTAACATGCCTTGAGATGCTGGAAGGGCATGTAATTGCTAGGTTGACATTTACAATGTCAATATTGTTAAAATGCCAACAGGCAACATGTCTGCATTTTCAGAATGCCGTCGTGAGGGTTTGGCTGCTGGGATGAAGGGGGTGTGTGGGCTAGGCTGCAGGGGAGTGGGAAATTAGGCCCTAGAGGCAGGGGTAGGGGTTAGGAATAGTGAATACTTACCAGAACGCTGGAGGATCACAGGTGTAACCTGGAAGTAAGAGTCACATGACCTTTGTGACCTGGAAGCCACGCCGAAGCTGGCAGGAGCACGTAGGTTACCGCAGGGCCGCAATAGACTATATAGATATAGACATATATTGCACCCGCTGGAAGTTGCAATGATCATTCTAGGTCCGGAGCGGGGCAGAGTGCTGGACTGTAAAAAGGGCACTGATGCACGCGCCCGTAAGAAAAAGGGGGTGTGGTTTTGAGACACTCCTCCCTGTTCGCTCTTGGGGGCGTGCCCAGCACTTACGGGTATGCTGGGCTGCCCCCAAGCTCTCCACTCGCTGTGAGAAGATGTCGCGTGGTGAGTGCTGCACCTCAACTTTTCCCACCCATGGGACACTGCAGACCGGCAGGCTATTTCAGCAGGGTGCCACATACAATATTGTAGATGCTGTGAACAGAGAGGCTTTAGAATGCCCCTCTGAGCTCTATTTACATTGTGACATACTCACATGTCATGCTGAGCCCAGTGTCCTTCATACTGTTTTGTACTGTACCTCCAGACAATGACTTGTAGTCAGACAGTCTGATGTATGTTTACAAAGGTACTTTTTTAAAATGGAAAATTATGAGGGAATGCTGCTTTACATAAACTAGAAAACAAAAGTGCTCAGAAAAGATATACATCTAGTTCACTGACTTTGAATACTTGATCTCTTTACTGAGATTAAATGTTTAGCAGTATGCTGTAATAAAATGCCTCATTAGAGTTTTTATTACAGTGTGAAAGCTGACCGCAGCAACAATAAGCTCATTTTAATTCTCTTTCTATTTACAGGCAGCATGGATTCCATGATAGATGATGACATTTGTATCCTGACTCATGAGAAGGAAGACTGTATGAGGATGAGAGACCAAGGCGCTCCAGTCTCTGCATCCTCTGGAGAAGCATCGGTGGCCTCTCACTTTGCCCTTGTCACAGCATATGAAGACATCAAGAAACGCTTGAAAGATACTGAAAGGGAAAATTATTCCCTGAAGAAAAAATTAAGACAAATGGAAGAAAAGGTAAGCTTACATAGGTCAAATGTGGGACTCCTATTGCTTTGCTATTGCTCTGACATACGGTCATTAAACAAAATGTGTTAATCGGTACACAGCAGTGCTCCATATTTTGGTATTGCCTTTAAAAATGGCAATTTTAAAAATATATTAAAGTGGTTCAAAATAATTACCCAAGTTCTTTCTGAAATTAACACTGTAATATCCGCAAATAAGCTTTGCTTACAGATGTGTCCTCATACACCTAGCCTGAATACACTATGCGGCGTGAGTAAACCACTCAGTCGCACACAGATGTACAAGTTATCAAATTAATCAGTGCAGGCCCATGAAGCGGTTTGTCGCATCCAAGACGCATTTTCAAGTGAAAACATACGCTTGGCGCAAGCAGAGTTGCACGGGACATGGAGTGCCAAGAAGGGCTGTTTGGCATGACTGCAGCAATAGTATATGAGGACACATCTATAATTTAGCTGATGCTAAAGAATGCTTTGTTTCCCCTATGAAGAAATGTTATTTGTCTGCCACATCTCTTTGTATCCTGGTCGTACCCTTAAAAATGTCTAACCCTGCTTTCAGTCATGCCATACCCTACTACTGCCATTAAGGCATGCCCCCAGGCTCTTGTATTGAGAGGAAGTTCTAATAGATGATTGGTGGTCTTTGCATGGAGATAAGAGAAACCTTTGATTGGATTATATACTGCTAAGAAGCAAAAGAACAAAAAACTCTTTGTGGGGCACTCATTAAATCAATAGAAATGAAATGTATTGTTAAAGATATACATTTTAAAACTTAAATTTTAATTGAAACTATATATATATATATATATATATATATTTATTATGTGTGTTAATTGGTGACACTCTGTGGTTTAGAACAATTAAATGATCATGAAAAATTCCCAAAATCCTGTAGACAAATATTAGCATACATACTGTATATACGGCAAAAATATAGCGTTCCACAATACTAATATGCTAATTAGTAGCTTTTAGGGAATAGGCTAGACGCACACTCAAAAAATGTCTCACTTATGTTCAATTAAGAAAAAATCCATACCAATCAGAGACAACAATATCAGATGAGATATATATATATATATATATATATATATATATATATGTGTGTGTGTGTGTGTGTGTGTGTGTGTGTGTGTGTTTGTGTGTGTGTGTATATTATATTAATTCTGGAGGCAATAATTAAACCGTACATGTAACATATTGATGAGATGAGTCCAAATGTATCTTTGAACATTATTTACCCGGTCAGTCCGCTATACATATTGGCTGTATGTTACTATGACTGCAGCATTTCAACAGCAATTTCAACATCTAGCTTATAACATAAAACATATGAACCTATAGTGAGATTTAGGTGGATGTCTCTATACAAAAATATAGAGGAATGTAGGAAAGCCCAGGGAGCAAGCTGCGTCACAGCACTTCTGATTTTCCTTGTCTTGGAACATCTAACAAGGAATGAGAGAGTGATGATTGTATACCATAGAGAAACATCAGATCGACGCTTCTGCTATCTGAGCTCACAGCCGCATTTGACCTCTGTTACCAGCTGGCATTGCAGAGGTGAGCAACCGCTTCCGCCCAGATGAGAGAGCATGTCAAGAAAAAAAAAAAAAAGATACCTCCGGTCATATAAATCTCGTGGTCAGGCTGTGAGTATTGTGTCAGCCGGGTCGCTGGTGACTGGCAGACCTATCGGGTGGATGTGCGTTTCGCTTCGATGGCTTGATCTCCTGCACATTAGTGGTATGCACAGTGAGAACAAATCTCGGCTTGGCACAGCTTGTTAGTAGGGAGGCCTCTGTGACATGGGGTTTCAAGCCACACATTTGTGATTGGGTTCCCGTTACAGAGCTGTGGTGCATTGAGGTCCTACAGCAACATAATGTGTCAGTTTGTGTCATCACTGGAGTTGGAGTGTTCCACAGAATAGTCGATTGGACAATGCAACAAATGATTGAGACTCAATCAATTGTATGTCCTCTCCTTACTGGCGGAAAAACACTGCAGGTACTCGTTGATGGCTGTGGCTGTGTCATTATTTCATGTTATAAACTTCATATTAATGGTATTTTTAAGCCTAGTAATTTGTGAGTATTTCCTTTTAGGATAATAGTGTTAACATTTTTATACACATTAAAAATATGTACAGTAACTATTGATAATTTCAACATGATTTTCATGTAACATTTATGATAAAATAATCTTACTGCGACTGGATGGGTTAATGGTGCATGCACACGGTCAGATGAACGATTGAACAATTTGCAAACAATTTGCGAATGATTGAATGATTTTTTTACTGTATTAAAATGAATGGAAATCGTCCAAAACTGACTACAAACACATCAGATGTCAGATACCGTTTTCTGACAAACTGGAACGTGCATCGTTCATCGTTCATTGTTGCCCACATGTCAGATTTTTCTTTTAGATATGAACGATTGAACAATTTTTAAAATATTGTTATCGTTTACATCTGAAGAAAAATCTGACTGTGTGTATGCACCATTACTCTGCCAGAAAGGGCTAATGGGGAGTCATTGTTCCTGAGCAACCCGAGTTGGCCATCTGTGCCACTCAAGAGCTATAAACATTCCCTTTCTACTTCAGGGTCCATAGGGTAACCTTGTTACCACCACCTATTTCTACGAAGTCCATAGGGTTCCACAGGATAACTTGGGGTATAGGTGATGGCGGAGTCATTGAGTACCTCAGCATTAAATTTGTAGCTCCCAGGATGCACTGGGGTCCCTCTCCTATACCCCGCCCCCAGTCCAAGGCACCTTCAATTTGGTAGGTGCCCAGCACGGAGTCGGGTCACTGTTCAGAGAGGGGCTGTTTAACACAGCCCCAGAAAAATGTAATGTTCAGAGCGGATAGCACGGACAGTCCAATAGGACGTCCACGCTATTGCTCATAAACCCCGCCGGCGCTAGGGCGCCGGTACTGATCCGGGGATCCTCGCGGGGTTCCGGGACCTTAGCTAGCGGAGGCCCCGGAGGTTCCCTGGACTGTGGCCAGATCTGCAGAGGACTTTAAGGTAAGCGGCGGGTACCTGCCGATGCACAGTCCATTTGTCCCCAGGGTAGGGGGCTCCATGGGGACGGCCTATAGTGGGGCCAGGCACTGAGTCCTGCGACCCACTGGACCACCAGGGACATCGGGCTGGATGTGCGAGTAAATGCTCCAGCGTCCGTGGGGTTAATTGCTGGCTAGGGGAGTGCGCCTTCCATGTCTGACAGCCGGTGCCTCCGCTGCTGCTCACCGCACCTTCCACTGAGGTTCGGCAGGTTGTAGTAGTGTCCCTCCTCCGGACCCGCCTCCTCTCTGCTCCTTCTGGGCCATTTTATTTAATGTGCAAGACTCTGAACGCTGGGCTCTGGGTGGCATTAAGCGGTCCGGGTCCCCCTACATACCTCTCCTCCACACAGGTCAGTGTATGTAGCACTATTCCTATCAGACTTTAGGTCTGTGTAGTTGATTGTGGTGCATTATAGTGCAGGTTTTTCTTGCATTGTATGTGTCTTATGCTAGCTCTGTCTGACTGTTATTTTCTTTCTCTGTCAGCCATTTTACTTCCCTGTACTTTTCCTTACTCACAGCACTCACGGTGCCAGTGCTGTTGGTGTGAAAGTTTACTACACAGTTTAATTGAATATATTATTTCGGTGTGGTGGGACATATACAGTTCACATGTCTGGGAGTGAATCCGGACACATTGATACTCCTCTACTGCAGTCATGCTCCAGGTGCCATGCGGGTATCAGAGAGATTGGGAGATCATTATTGGAGGGTTGTGTACTTTATGTACCAATACTGCAGGTTCGCCTGCTGGGACTGGCTCTTCACAGGAGCCTCCCTGGGCTTGTTTTGCACAAGCTTTAAATTCCCTTTTGGGACGGTTGGCTCCTCCTCCCATGTACCCTCAAATGGGGTTCACGGAGCAGGTGATAGTGCCATCTCCCATGCAGGGGGTCCCCCGACAGATGGTTGTGGTGCAATGCCTTCCTATGCAACCACCACCTTCTCAGGTGTCGCCGGAGCTCATATGGGTTAACTCTTTCTCCACCACGGTGCAAAACCTGTCGGAGATGTTGCAGGGCGATTCTCCCCTGCGGCCGGCTAAGAAAAATCTGTTGTATCAGTCCACACATTATGAGCAGGAGGAGGATGTGCCGTCTGACGATGGGGAAATAAATGACTTATCAGACTCTGAGCTCCCTCAGAAAGATACTGAACCTAAGTCTAAGATTTATGTCCATGGTCAAATACGTGTGGCCATGGAGATCGGGGACGAGTAGACCCCGGCGGCTAAATCCAAACATTCTTTCAGCTGGTGGATCATGTGGAGGAGGCATGGAAATCTCCAGGTAAGCAGTTTCAGCCGCAGAAACGTTTGGCTTACGCCTATCCCTTTTGAGGAAAATAATTTCTCTAAATTGGAAACTTCTCAGGTGGATTCTCATATTACACGCCTGGTGAAGAGTGCGACTCTTCCCATGCCGTCCATGTCATCATTAAAAGATGTTACGGACAGGAAGGTGGAGGTGTGTTTAAAGTCCATTTATTCTCTCCGGAGGGGCTTCCAGACCAGCTATGGCTATCTGCTGGGTTACCAGAGCCATGGAATGCTGGGCTAACTCTCTAGAGGCGTATTTGCCCTTGGATGCTACCAGTGAGAAAATTGAGCTGGTAGGGTTTCATAGAGACTCTGCTACATATATTAATGAGGCTGCTTTAGATGTTAGTCTCTTAACATCTAGAATTTCAGCTGCCGCCGTTTTGGCGCGTCGCTCCCTATGGTTGCAATCTTGGAGAGCAGATGCTGAGTCCAAGAAAGGCTTGGAAGGTTTACCCTTCAATGGATAGGTTCTGTTTGGGCCTGATTTTGGACAAAATTGTGGACACATTGGCAGCAGCCAAATCTGCCTGTCTGCCCACGGCTCCAGCGCCTCACCACAGACACTTGGGTAAGGGAAGTGGTCTCTCACGAGTACGCCCTCTCCTTCCACAGCAGACCTCCTCAACAGCTCTTCACTACGGGACTTCTGGCAGACCAGGAAGGCATCGGAACTCCAGAAAGTTATAAGCACTATGCTTCGGGCAGGAGTCATAGTACTGGTACCAGTTCCTCAGAGGGGAACGGGCTATTATTCCAACCTCTTTCTGGTTCCGAAACCAAATGGTTCATACCGGCCTATCCTCAACCTCAAGTCCCTGAACAAATTTCTCTGAGTACCTCGGTTCAAGATGGAAACCCTGCGGTCTATTATACTGGCTATGGAACCTGTGGATTTTATGATATTCAGGATGCCTACCTGCATGTTCCAAGTGCTACGGCTCACCAGAGGTTCCTCCAGGTTCGCTGTGTTACAGCAACACTTCCAGTTTCAGGCCCTACCGTTTGGTGAACACTCTCGGTGCAGTGGAAAGGTCAAAGTTATGGCGGCCCTTCTACGGCTGCAAGGGGTCTGCTTGTTACCTTACCTGGACGACCTTCTGGTGCTAGCCGGGTCTCCAGAGGTACTTCTCCACCATCTACAGCTGACAATCTCAGTGCAGCAGAATCACAGGTGGCTTATCAACTGGAAGAAGTCTTCCCTGATTCCCTCACAGAGGATGCTCCATCTCGGGGCTTTGGATTCTCAACAGCAGAGGATCTTCCTGATCAGGGACAAGATCTCCATCTTGCAGATGCCTGCACGGTCGTCGAGCGTAGATTCACTCGGCAATGCAATAACTGGGCTCCATGGTGTCGATATTCAACATGGTGGAGTATGCCCCGTTTCATTCCCGGCCTTTACAGAGCCTGATCCTCTCCAGGTGGGACGGATCTTCACGTCGGATAAGGACACAATCAATGGTTCTCTCTCCGGAGGTGCGTCTGTCCCTGACTTGGTGGCTTCAGACTGGTCACCTCACCAAGGGGCGCCCCTTTTGGATTCCAGACTGGGTCCTTCTGACGACGTACGCCAGTCTCCACGGTTGGGGCACAGTGACAGGTGTCCATCGTTTCAGGGACGGTGGACGATAGCGAAATATGCTCTTCCAGTCAACATATTGGAACTTTGGGCAGTATTCAGGGCTCTTCAGCAAGCAAGGCTCATACTTCACGGAAAGCCCGTGCAAGTCCAGTTGGACAACACCACCATGGTGGCTTATATAAACCGCCAAGGAGCAACTGTAAGTCAGACGGCACTGTTAGAGGTGTCCCGCATTCTTACATGGGCGGAAGGCAAACTCCCAGCTATCTCGGCAGTGTTCATTCCAGGAGTGCTCAACTGGGAAGCGGACTTCCTCAGCCATCACGACGTGCATCCCGGGGAATGGTCTCTTCAACTAGAAGTGTTTCAGTTCCTAGTGGGCATGTGGGGCCTTCCCGAAATAGACCTCATGGTCTCCCGACACAACCGCAAGCTGCCAGTGTACGGGTACAGAACAAGAGATGCCAAGACTCTTCTTGTAGACTAAAATACAAATACACCGTATATTAAATAAAATTCCTAATATTCCTTCGGCGCACGTCAGGTCAGCAGCTGTTTAAGAGGAGTGTGTTAATCTCCCCAATAATGGGCATGGTTAAAGTAAAAAAGATGAAAACCGCGCTAGTGGATCTGATGCAATATTGCTTGGTTACAATTAACCTATAAACAATAAATTTTGAATAAATATAATGGAAATATAATATAAAAATGTAAAAAATGTGCGGCTTGGTTTCACATATAATGTGTTTTTATTGGTTAAAATAAACATCTATGACAATAACTCTGATTGGCACGTGTTGGATGAACACAAATAAAATCATATGATTCAGATAGCTAAATGCATGTTACCATACTGACCCAAGGAAGTATAAGTCCATAAGTCTCAATTGATGGTGTGCTGTGGTGGATGAATAATCCGGTGAATATCCAGTAGTGGAGGAGAAATAATCTATAAAGAAATTTGTAGACCATTAAGCAGAAGGTCTGTGCATAGTTCAATCCCAGGTCAACTGACATTCCAACCGATCCTCAACTCCTATACCGGTCCGGTATGTAATGCGGAACTCCAATTGTAATAATCCACAGGACAGCCGTCGTATTTCCAGCGTGTGTGTGTGTGTGTGTGTGTATATATGTGTATATATATATATATATATATATATATATAATATATATATGTATATGTATGCTTTGTGATTAATAGAAGTTTCTCCAACGATGCCATTTAGATCTAATAATCTTAATGTTTTATGTGATTTTTTTTTTCCATTGATTTATTTTTCATACTAACAGCTGTATATAGCTATTAAGCATGTAAATCATCTGCCATTACTGATTACTAATTATTGATAGGCTAATACCATTGGATAATGCCAGTTTAAATATCTGACCTGGACAAGATGGTACCACACCTTCTGATGAAACCGTTGGATATACATAACGGAGAAATGCATTAAGATCTGTTTTGGACAATAATAACGGCTTCTGGACATTTAACTTGTGATTGCTGAGATACCTTGGACGCTGAACTGTGCATGTCTGCTCACAGCATAAGCTGAGTCTCCCTCCACATTACATTAGGCCGTGGATGTGTTTCTTTTGGGACCGCTGCTACATTGTATTCAGCCGGGGAGTGTAATACACAGAGGCCATTCTCCCACCGCAGCTTTTTTGTGATAAACATTGGTGGTGAGATAAAGTCCTTGGAGAGTGAGCACGTGAACTATTTGGCATTTTTGCCACAATATAATACTAATTGGAACATCTCACTATCTAAGTGTCAATTCTATGCCGGAAACTTGAGACCAATCAGTGGCATTTATTGTCTACAGACATTTGTTTCTATTTATTTTATTGTTATTATTTAATAGTGATTTTTTTTTCATGTTATATTAAACAAAATTTGTTTTATTCTATATGTGCTCCCTTGTTCTGTATTTTACAACTCTTCTTGTAGACGCTCTGTCAGTCAAGTGGACCTTGCGGGGAACAAGCCTATAGCTGCATTAGCAGCGGCTACCGGAATACGGCCTTACCATCGGCAGCGACAAGAGGGGACGGGGACCTTCGGGAAAGGACAGGAGCAGGACCAACTTTACTATCACCACAAGGTGGGGCCTCACCAGGATTTTAATTATTATAGACTATCAACAGACCACTGTTTGGTCTGATTGAACATATATTTTGGACTTTGACTTTGGTTGATTCATTAGGTACAGTGGGGTGTGGGACGCCCTCCCTCTGTAATCCTACATTTGCCAGTTACTGAACGGTTCACTAACCAACAATTTCCAGCTTAACTCTTATTTAATCCATACCAGTCCATTACATTATCTCCCACCCCCTTCCCCTCGTGTTCCCCTACTTTTCTACTCACACCCATCATATATACTTGTGATTGACATTACCAATAAATATATCACATGACAAGATTATCAGAGTGTTTCAGACTCATTCATTGATAAACACTGAGAGTTGCATACCACTCACGGAGCGCAGTCCCACCTTTTGACACATGTGCGGGTCCACACATATGTCATTCCTATTTTCTTCCAGTTTGCATACCTGTTTCCTCCGTTCTCCTTTCTTCCTCGGGTCCTTCGGAAGTTCAAAGAGGACGGGGGGCACGATCATGCTGTTGGGTCCAGCATGGCCCAGACGTCACTGGTACTCAGATATACAGAGTCTCCCCATCGACACTCCGGACCTGTTGTCTAAAGGTCTTTGACTTTGCACAGACCTGGGTCATCTGTCTTTGATGTTGTGGCTCTTGAGACATCTCTCGTAAGGTCCAAATGTTTTTCTGGCTCGGTGGTTAACACCATGCTCAGAGCTCGAAAACCGGCTTCTGCCAGGATTTACCACAGGGTGTGGCATACCTACTTTGATCGTTGTTGTCCTAAGGGGTACAATCCCCAGGTGTTTCGGATATCCAGGGTCCTGGCTTTCCTGCAAGCGGGTTTAGATTTAGGGCTCCAGCTTGCCTCACTGAAGGTGCATGTTTCGGCCCTGTCGGTGTGGTTTCAGCGTAGGATTGCTCCTCTTCCTGATATCCGCACCTTTATGCAAGGTGTTCTTCGTATTCAGCCTCCCTTTGTCCCTCCAGTGGATCCTTGGGATTTGGCTGTGGTTCTTAGGGCTCTACAAGGACCTCCATTTGAACCCCTGGGCTCAGTGGATTTCAAATGACTTACTGCTAAGACTGTGTTTCCTCTGGCCATTGCTTCGGCCAGAAGGGTGTCAGATTTGGGGGCTCTCTCCTGTCGCCCATATTTTCTGATTTATTTTTTATTTTTTCCACCTGGACAGGGCGGTGCTTCGGACTCACCCTGGCCGCCTTCCTAAGGTGTTGTCTAGTTTCCGCATTAATGAGGAAATCATAGTGCTGGCCTTGAAAGTCTCCAGACCTTTCGGCAGGTGAGGCCTCACTGGACCGTACCAGTTCCCTTCGGAAATCAGACTCCTTGTTTGTCCTTTATGGTTTCCACAATAAACCAACTTTGGCAAGGTGGATTCGCATGGCAATCTCTGAGGCTTACGGTCATGAGTGCCTTCCAGTACCGCCCTCTGTTATTGCTCATTCTACTCGGCTGCGGGTCCTTCGTGGGCAGCTCACCGTGGCGTCTCTGCTATGCAGCTTTGCAAGGCGGCCACGTGGTCTTCTGTCCATACCTTTTGTGAGGTATTATGCATTTGATACCTTCGCTTCTCAGGATGCTTCCTTCAGGCGGCGGATTCTCCTTCCTGCACAGGAGCGTCCCTGCCCTTGAATGGACTGCTTTGGGACATCCCCAAGGTGTTCTGTGGATACCCTATGGACCCTGAAGTAGAAAATAAGAGAGGTGGTAAGAACCTACCCTTGTTATCTCTATTTCTATCAAGTCGATAGGGTTCCACAGGACTCCCATCCTGTCGCACCTGTGCTGCAGTTGGGCTTTGTTCTGGTCACCGGTTTTCCGTCTCCATTCTTGTGAGTATGGGAGTCTTGTATGTTCCAGACTTTCTCCTCTCCTTCCTTTTTTTTTTTTTTTTTTTATATATCCTCCTCCGGCCTATGGCTCATTACGTAACTGAGGGTACCTTTGCCTGGGGGCGGGGTTTAAAAGAGTGATCCCAGTGCATCCTGGGAGCTGCAAATTTAACTCTGAGGTGCCTGATGACTCCGGCATCGCCTATACCCCAAGGTATCCTGTGGAAACCAAAGGACTTCATAGAAATAGAGATAACAAGGGTAAGTTCTTACCATATCTCTCATTTTCACCATCACTTATAGCCTGCTACTGGCTCCTCCTAGTGCATTTATATAGATTCCCTCACAGGATATAAAAGTAAATATGTAATGGAGTAAAATGTTAATTATTAGTATAGAACCAGATTCAAGAGCTTTGCAAATGTTTGTGCATATAAATGTGTGGTGAGGCTCAACATGAGTAAGAAATAGATCAGATTTTTGAAAGGAGAACCAAAGTACTAATTTTTTGAGGGCACACTTTATATTAAATTATTATTGGGTTAAAAAATAACTTGTATTATGATAAAAAAAAAACCTACCACCTCCAGTAATTAAAAATATTCAAAAATCAAAAGTAGCATGAAATATCAAAAATCTTTGGGCCTGATTCAGAGCTGTACGTGTATGTTCATCCGAGAATGAACGCACATCTCCGATGGTTAGGGCGCTGCTTCTGCACAGGATGACAAGTACGTCCTGGTAAATCCTGTGTTTAAAGCTTAGGAGTGATGTCCCCACTGGTTCCTTTTAAAGACCACTTTTGATGAGCAAGTTTTTCATTATGTTGCGATACGCATATTTATTTAATGTCTCAAAACTAAACTTCAGAAATGATTTCACTAGAGAGCACCTGTTTTCTCACCCTTTTTTAGTATTCCATTATTATTGAGACTTCATAAACAACAGGTCTCCCTGGAGACCAAACGGCTGCCACCTGAAATACAGGAAGTGAATCTAAAGTGTGATGTTTGAAGGACATTCAGATGAAATAGACACTTGAACAGATTTCTTCATTAGTTGTAGTGCAGTGTGCTGTCCCCTGTTTGTTGCAAGGACAGTGAACCGGCAGGGGATGAGAAAATCACGAGACACTCCTTTTTATACCCCTTTCACACTGCCAGCAAATAACCCGAGTTACTGCCAGTGTGAAAGGGCCCAGTTGAAATAACCCAGGTGAAGCGACCTGGCATTTCAATCGGGTAACGAGCAGGGTTGAGCACAAGTTCAACCCGGCTCACAGTTCAGTGTGAACGGTTAACCCGGGTCCCGTTCACTGCATAGGAAGAGCTGGTGATTGGAGATGATCTCATCTCTGAGCGCCGGCTCAGCAGTTATGGCGGTGACGTCATCGACTCAGCATTATTGCCAGGTCGGGCCGCCAGTCTGAAAGGGGTCGTACCCGGGATGGACGTGTGTAGAAATCCCAGGTGCAACCCGGCATTTGCGATGTGAAAAAGGTGGAAGTGAGTTTGAACACTGGGATCAACCCCAGGACAGTCTAAAAATGGCTTAGCATTTGGTGTTTATCTGGAAGTCACAGGATGCAAGCCAGTAAATGTTTCTTAGCTTCAATGAAATGTCATTAAAATAACAATTATTCACAACTGGAAATATTGGGAATAAGCATTATGCAAGATGTTCTTCAGAATACAGAGGATACAGTCCTCCATATGGTCTACCTTCTGAGCTTACAGAATGTTTGTACACATACCCACATTTAATATTTAGAAATGATGCCTTCCAGAATTGAATTTGAACTCCATTTGACTGCAGTCTTTCAATTTGCGTTCATCCTTTGATCATAGAAATCTCTCATATTGCATTAATTCGCTACAGCTAACTGATGTTCAGCACTTTTCATTTTAGAACATGTATATAGTTTAAATAAATTGTAGTCAAGATGGATCTATGGTTGGTAATGCCACCTGGTGTGTATCCTGTGCTATATTTATGTGTGAGTAAGTTCATCTGGAAGCCAGGTTGTGTGTCTAAATGAGCAACTGGCAACACTGAGGTCCATTAACAGTATGTAGAGGTTTGGCTACTCATTGCGCTAGCACTGGTTGGTGTCTGTGTAGACGGGAGTTGGAAGCGTAAAAGAGGAGATTACTGGGGTTAGGTGGTACACTAAAAGTGATGATCATTGGAAAATAAATATTTTTTTATAGTGGGAGCCTCAAAGAAAATTAGGTCCTCCTTATGAATGATTTTTTTATCTAGATTTAAATTGGGAAAACACTATGATGGCAAAGACATTACATTAAGTGCTAAAAGAGGCCTGGCCATCCTCTGACTCTCTAGCTGTTCTGAAACTTCTGAAAGTACCAGCATGCTTTACCAGCTGATCGGTGAGAGTTGCTGGGTTTTGTAGTTTCACAACAGCTAGAGAGCCACAGATTGGCAAGGCCTGTGCTAGAATATCCAACTAAAGGGGAGTTCTGCAACATGTTCAAGCTACAGTTCTATAATATGATTTTACAGTGCAGACCATCAGCTTTAATATGTGAGTATTCACATCCAAATTTGAGGGTTTAGGAATTACAGCAGTTTTTCAAGGGACCAAAAGTAATTGGAGAGTTGATTCAAAAAGCTGTTTCATGGACAGGTGTGGGCTATTTCCTCATTATTTCTAAATCCATTAAGCAGACAAAAGATCTGGAGTTGATTCCAAGTGTGGCATTTGGAAGCTTTTACTGTGAACCCACAACATACCGTCAAAAGAGCTCTCAATGCAAGTGAACAGGTCATTCTTAGGCTGCAAAAACAAGAAAAATCCAACCGAGTCATAGCGGGAACCTTATGAGTGGCTAAATCAACAATTTGGTACATCCTTACCAGTGTGGTAAGTTTGGCAACAGAAAAAGGCCTGGACGTCCCCGGAAGACAGCAGTGGTGGATGATCATAGGATCCTTTCCATGGTAATAAAAGCCGCTTTGACAACATGCAGCCAAGTGAAAACATTCTCCGGGATGGTATATCATTATCCAAGTCTACCATAAAGACCATATACAGATGGTTCACCACAAGGTGCAAACCATTCATAAGACTCAAGAGTAGAAAGGCCAGACTTAGGGGCCTATTCATCATTACTAAAAAAAAATCAATTGGAGGTAATTAAGTTTAGAACTCACATGGAGTTCTACCTAATTCCCGGAGGAATTGATCATTCGTCCTCTCCATAGGTATCTATTCCGAACAGCTGTCATTGTTGCGATGACGACTTTTCAGAAAATAGATAATATTCCCTATCTGCTCTAAATTAACGCAGCTGTAGTCAGTGCTGTGCATGCGCCGTTACGTTCACAAAATTGGCGCGTGCGCAGCACTGATTCCAGCTGCGGCAATTCTGCAGTGTGGAAATTAACACAGACTGACTTAACCAGGAGATATCAGTGATATCCTTAAAAATGTTATTTTAGTGTAGATAAATAGGCCACTTAGACTTTACAAAAATAAAAAAGCCAGTTCAGTTCTGGAACAGCATTCTTTGGACAGATGAAAGAAACTAAGATCAACCTGTACCAGAATGGTGAGAAGAAAAAAGTATGTAATGATCCGAAGCATACTTAAACATCTGTTAAACACGGTGGAGACATTGTGATGACATGGGCTTGCATGGCTTCCAATTGCACTGGGTCACTAGTGCTTATTGATGTGGTGACAGAAGGCGGAAGCAGCCGGATGAATTCTGAAGTGTATAGGAATTTATTGTCTGCTCAGACTTAGCCAAATTCTGCAAAGTTTATTGGATGGCGCTTGACAGTACAGATGGACAATGACCCAAAACCTACTGCGAAAGCAGCGCAGGAGTTTTTTTAAGGCAAAGAAGTGGAATATTCTGCAATGGCCATCAATCACCAGATCTCAACCTGATATCTTTGTGCATCTGAGTCTGTAAACGAAGCACAACTGTACTTGGCGTGGAAATAAGCTGCGGCCTCTCCATTGTAGTACTTTGTAGTTCGTACACAGATTCAGACTCAGTCACACACAGATATACCAGTGCTGCACATCAATTTAATCCGCATATCTCCTGGTGTGTTTTAGTCAGGGCAAAAATACGCTCTGCGCAAGCAGAGTCGCATTGGATCTGGCGCAGAAAGAGGGGCTGTTTGGTGTGACTGCAGCAATAGTGTGTGAGAACACATCTGTTTGAAGCTATAAGATGATTCATTAAGTGAATACTCTACTGTTTTGGTTATTCAGTATTTGTACAGTATATGTGTGCTCATTTCATTCTTCCCAAAACAGCAGTTACCAAAAATTTACAGTGATAATTAATGTACTATAAGTACAAAAACTATATTCAGCAGAGGGGAAGCCCATGTATACTCGCAAAATTACCCTGGAGACATCTTTTGATGGCTCATGTCCAAGATGTTCTGCTTTATTCAGCGTGTAACCATGGATGTATTCAGCTACTTCCTTACTGAGACCCTACTGTTATCCTATTACCCTGACCAGTGGACAGTTGTGTACTACTTAATCAAGATAATTTCCACACATTAAGTTATACATTAAGAAATATGCAAATACGCATAGCCCAGACAGAGCTCTAATGTGAATATGTTCAAATAATGTAAATTCATTTACAATTACTTAATATGGCAACTTTTTTCTCATAACTAATTATTAAAAAATAAACAAAAAAAGTATTGAAGCAATCAATTAAATTGTTTGACTTAAGAGAATGAAATGTCATCTTGGAAATACAAGGAACGTAGCAAAGTTCCTAAAAAGGAAAATACGTTTAGCAAAGGTTGTACTGTAGCTGAGACAAAGTCTGTTTCCAAAAAGTTTTTTCAGTCATATTCGCTGCAAGAAGATAAAACTGATCATATTGGGCCACTAAATGGTAAACAGAGAAAACAGTTGTAGAAATTAAATAAAAAGAATTCTGAACTGTAAAATATGTTGCTTTTTCCATCTGTATTCACGAAGGAGGAATAAAACGGTGTGCTATATTTTCTTTGTCGATGTTCACAATGTTGTCCGTCATTATTTCAACATGGTTGTAATGTCGACATGCCAATATTCATCATGTCGTCACTGTAATGCCCCACCTAACCCTATTGTAAATGCCCACATTATGGCAATGCCGTAATTTTTGATGATGTCATTGTTTGTCAACATTAGTGATGTCAACCATGCTGACATCATCAATGTTGACCTGCTGTCGACATTGTGAATGTCAACATATTAAACATAGATGCTCTTATTGCATACCGGCAAAAAAAATTCTGGGAATGAGTTGTATAGCAGTAGTCTATAAACACCATTACTTAACACAGATGGAGGCACATTTACACCTTACAAGATAAAAACATCTAATGCACCTGGCCCAGATAGCATCCATCCTCTTGTGTTAAAAAATAAATACATTTGCAAACAAGTAGTCTGCTTGTTACCAATGCTGCGGTATATAAGTAACTTAATAATAATAATAAGCAGGTCAGTCACAGTATTCATGGAAAGCAGGTTGGGTACCAGTCTTCCAAAAAAAAGTGTGAGGGCAATAGTAAATTATATGAAGAGACTCTGGGTAGAAGTACTAGGCCTTGAAGAGAGAGCAAGTACCAACTAATCAGCTACTAACTAACATTTTTCAAACACAGCATGTAAAGAAAGAGGCTGATTGGTTGGTAATTTACCTCTTTCCACTTTATCTCTCTACAAGGCTTAGTACATCTTCCCTCTGAGAGAATGAGATTCTGAAAATATGGTACAAAATTGATGAATCAGTGTCAGTATGGTTTTGTGAATGATCTTTTAAGTCTAATAACCAGGGGCCCACTTGTAATCTTAGCATACGGTGCAGAGTGGGTTTTATGAGTTCTTTCCATGTCTGTATTTTAGCATAGACAAACATTATCGAACCAGTGTTTGCGTGTCAGAAACTTGGAGCCCTGTCAGAAACTTGGAGCTTTCTGACCAAAAAATGGTCGCAACCGGCGAGCCTGAGAATTTTAAACATACTGCGTTTTCCCATTCCGAAGCCAACGGTGGTCATCAATGGCCGACCATTAGCATTTTTGATCGGCATCAGGGAATCGCAGTTCTGATGTATGGCCCACCTTTATGTATCGAGGGTTCCTCACACCTCTTAGATTGCAAGCTCATTTGGGCAGGACCATTTTAGCCTTCTGTTTTGTCATTCTATGTAATTTGTTTGTGTTTATCTTGTATATTGTCACCGCTTCATAAATAAAAGATAATTAATGGGTGTCAATATTTACCTATGTCACTAAGCTGTGAATAGTGATCTGATTGCTCCATTGTTTTCTAGCTTTGTGGAAATCGTGGAGAGCAAGGTATGGGGGAAAGTGACAAAGTGAACAAAGCTTATAGTGCCTTTCGCGAGATTTGCATTGAGCGGGACAGTCTGAAAAAGAAACTGATTGCCATGGTAACTATTACAATAAAAAATAACACACACTTTTTTTCAATCAAAATACTTATTGTGCAATTGTACAAATGATTTTCATTCAGCTTCTATGCCGCAAATCCTATGCTACACCCTGCGACACTAGATTACTCATGATCAACGTTATGGTTTTTTTTTATTTTTTTTTATTTGCTTTTTTACATGTCTAGGTTTTACAGATGGAAGTTATATCTAGTCCTAAGCATCAATGAATGACACTTGTGTATTAAGCCAGCTTGGTTAAATGTACCATAAACCTCCACATTGCACTGTGGATACAGGGCCTGATCCAGACCTGCCCGCTAAGCCATGATCGTTCGCTGCCAAAAGCAAACTGGTATGCAAATTCCGCGATCGCACTGTGTGGCGTAAGTACGCCCTCTATGTCTTAGAGAGCGACGGCAGTGAGCGCCCGCTGGTGTGTAAAGACGCCCACTTTTCTTTCTTAACACACGTCATCTCCAGGAAGTGTATGAATAATCGGTAACTTCGAGACCCATTGTAGCTGCTCGCAGCCCTTGAGGTAGCCCCTACCCCACCGCAAGCACTGCGATCAGTTCAGGCTAAAATACAACCAAGTGACGTGTTCAGTGACGCTACTTTGCTAATTATGCACACCCATTAAACTCCGTTTTGACGCTCAGACATGCCTGCGTTCGCAGCACCACTCCCCCTTTCACAAGCACCTTCCCCTGTCGCCACCCACAAACGGCGCGATCTGTCACTCAAAGTAGTGTCCAGTCTGTGTACTACGAGCGCACGATTCCCGGCCGCAGTGACTGGTTCGTGCATGTGTACTTTGACGCATATGCATGCACAGATGTGCGATAATCGCCCCGAGCGAGCGCAGCTTAACGACCGGGTCTGAATCAGGCGCACAGTCTTGTGTATTTTATTTGTCTTCATCAGCTGCCCATGCTCTCCAAATACTCTATTTACTGTCTATCTATGATTCTTCAAGTTTTTTCTTTAACTACCCAAACTCTTACAAACCTAAGATTTTTAGTCATCGTGAATATTTCTTGTGTACAGGAGGAGAAAATTGATTGTACAAGGAATCTGAATGAGCAGTTGCAATCAAAAGAAGTGGAGCTGCTGCAAGTGAAATCAGAACTAGAGACACACCAAGGTACGTATTACATATGTTATATGTGCCTTCACTACAAGGACTGGAGCTTGCGGTCCAAATGTATAATCCATAACTTGCAGCATGCTGTGGGTTTGCACATCAGGGGTTCAAAAAGGTGTGTGTTCCAGTCAGTGGGATAAACCATTAGCTGGTAAGATCTACAGATGGTTATAATAAAACATCAGCAATGGGCACTATAATTCATTGCAGTCCTGTCTTCAGCTTGTACATGTCTTATGCCAGGCCTGATATTTCTCGAAGTTAAGAGCCTAAAAGTTTGTAAAAAAAGACTACCCACCTATACTGCCTATGATCTAACTCCAATGGAGTAGGGCTGAATAGGACGGCAGTCCAAAACATAATGATACTTTGGTCATACCCATCTCATGAGACTTTAAAACTCCTCTGTAGTACAATATGTGAACGCAGCTGATTTAATTCTTGTTCACTTAGTTTAAAGGAAGCATCCCCTCAAGTAACATTTTGGGCCGAATTCAGTTAGCCGTGATAATGCGAAAACCTAACGTATGTTACGTTTTTTTGCACACTTCAGGACTTTGTATGCGATAATTTTGTGTCTTTTGCCTATGCACAGTCCAATTCCAAAAGTCACGATGCGGCATTCTCCCTAAAACGGTCCATGGTGTAATTGGCGAAAAAAGTATATAAGAAAATGGGGAAATCTGTCTGTACCCCAAAAAAAGTTCTTAAATTTGTAAAATGGCTGTTTTGCTATAACAGTGGAAAAATTGTAGTAACCAAAATGTTTTGAGCAAACTAAATGCTGCAGTTAAATAAGGGGTATATTAAAATGGGTACAAGTATTTTTGTGTCATTTAGAGCACTATTATAAAATGTTAAAAATACACCTGGTGCAGCCACCTGCAATGTTTCAAACACATGTCCCATCAATATAGCCACCTAAAATACCTGACCCACTACTTTAAACCCATTTTCAATATAAAAAAAATGTTGACCCCAAAAATAACATGTCATTAATGTCCAAATTATGATAATCAAAAATTTTTTTTTTGTCCTAATTGGTCTTTAAGGGGGTTTTCAAGGGGTTCTGCACCAAGTCCCGACATTTTTACCTTTTGAAATACGGATTTTGCAGGGAATTAGTTAAAATTCCGGTTGTAGGGATATCAGCGCTCACAATGCAGGCACCGGAATCCTTACACCTGTCAGAATCCCGGCGCCAGCATCCCAACATTAATAAGTGGGGTTAGGGTTAGGCACTAGGGGGGGAGGATTCATGTTAGGCACAAGGGAGGGTTAGGTTTACGGAACTGGGGAGGGCGGTTAGCTTTAGGGTGTGGGGAGGGTTAGGGGTAGGGTTAGAATACTTACCAACAGATGTTGGTATCCTATCCCTGTCGAGATGCTGGCATCGGGGTGCCCAACCCGTTTTCCACAACTTATAACCTGCTCTGGTGGTCATGAAAACTTTTTGCCAATTTTGGAGATTTCGAAGATGCAAAAAACGCAACTAATAAGATTGCCCGATAAGTATAAATTTGCACCATAAGCAGTTTTCTGACAAAAAGCAGCTTATTGCAGTTAATTGAATTTGGGCCTAAAACTCCTTTCACCAAACTGTAAGTTTCCATTTGCTTTCTAAAGGCAAAGCCTCACATTAAATCATATTTACGGCTTGGAGACTTCTATATGTATTGATGTATTAATGGAGGTTTACTATCATCCCTCCTTTACAATCCATAACAGCCCAACATACTATGCACTGAGTTTGGTTCTCTAGGGGCAGCCTGACAATGTTGCTATCCTGTCCACACACCTGGAGCATACCAAACCAATGCTTACTATTACTGAGCCCCTCCTGGTAAACACTGGTTAAGGTCAAATTTAGGGCAACTTACTGTGGTAGCATGCACTGACAATCCATGAGTGAGTATTCTTCATGTTGGAGCTTGTACAATTCTTTGCAGCTATTCTTTCTATTACTACTTTAAATCTTTCTATTACTACTTTAAATCTAATGACCACAAGTGAGCCTGGCCGGATTGGCATTTGTCAAGCCAGGCACAGTACACCTTGCAAGGCACTGCAGATAGGAAAGCCGCAAAGTAAATTTGCCGTGTGATTTGGCAGTTAAGGGGGTTGTAGTTCTTACCCTCCAAACTGTAATATGATAAAGCTTGCAGTTCACATCTGAAAACCACATCTAATGTGTAAATTAGATGCAAGTCCGATGTCTCACTGAAATTTTTTCAAAGCTTTTTTTTTTGTAAGAAGAAGAAAGAGGGGTGCTCCGTGGTGCAATCCTATTCTTTTTGAGCTAACCCAATTTAAAGTCCTGTGTGATGAAATATATTTGTAATCTGGCGTTCACGCACATCATCGTATAAAACTGATGAAGCAGGAGTGAACTGTTTGCCCCTTATCCTTAGTGGTAACCTGAAGTGACTGTTACATGCAGTTTCCCATAGACAGCAGCAGCTGTCGCCACATAGCGCGGCAAATGAAGTGTCTGTTTCCGCAAATTGCATGCTGTTTGAAGTAAGGTATCTTAACGTTCGACATAGACGCACCAGGTAGTGCATGACTGCAGGGAAGAGCAGACTAATTGTTCTCTGTCTTGCTGTTTTTTATACCTATTTTTTTTTTTTTTTTTTTTTAATAAAACCTGATACAAGTGTATTCACTGTGTTGTAGAACATTTCTGTTCAGGATGAATTAACCTTTATTTTTTTTACAGTGATGAAAAGTTTAAGCAAGACTCCTACTGACTGGGAGATTGAAAAGCTCAACAGTGAGTTGAAAATCCGGTCACTGGAGCAAGAAGTAAAATTGCTTCAGGAAGAATGCGGATGTCTCCAAGCAGAGCTTCAAAGGACAAAGGTAATTGTCCGTGTTGAGAAGTGTGCAGTAATAGCTTGGTGGTCATAAAGCCACCTACACCTTATAGTGATCTCTGCTCTAGGCAGATTCTAAGGAGGAATCTATTTCAGTTTCACTATTAGTCTCTGTGAATCTCATACTTGTAAGGTTATGCATATAGATTACAGTAGCAGGCTTAATGGCTGAAAAAGGTTAGGTTAACTGCTTAGAAACCGAATAATGATGAGAACTATGCATACTGCTTTCAGATTTCTATACCAAAATGGAACACACATCCTAAACTGAAATGATGGGCATTGGTTTTTAACCCCTTAACTGCTAATGTCGAGAAGGACTCGCACTGCAGATACACACAATGGGGCTGATTCTGGGAGCAAAAAAAAGCAAGTAACTTTGCACCTTGGCAGCACCATGTTGTACCGCAGGTGGGGCAGATATAAATGTGCTGTAAGATTTTGATTTGAAAGGGGCATGTCCAAATTAAAATGTAAAGATAAAGCTGTCCAGCATTGGTGGCCTACGTCCAAAAGCTGCCAGTTTTTTCCCTGGGTGAAAAAGAAGAAAAAAAAAGTATTTGCACCCCTTGTACTGCAACATGGCTAATTCAGGTACAAAGTTACTTGCTTTTGTTTTGCTTTGCGCCCAACTCCGAGTCAGCCCCTATGACTGAAGGCTGTGAGCTCCTCTCATTCGCAGCAGTGCGCACGCTCTGATCACAAGGCGACGGTATACTGGGTATTTTATTCCTCCCCGGCTGGGGCAAGGGGACCGGATCATTCACAGAGTGGTCAATGAATGGGGAGGATCTAAACTACAAGGGCTGGTTGAAAAGTAATGAGACTGCCTCTGTTTTTCTGTCCCATAGGTAGACGTGACAACACTCTGCAGGTTATTGTGAAGCTTCTATATCAATGTGTCAGAACCTGCAGTTGAACTGCCATAGTTTTTTCTTTGTTTGGTTACAGGGAGTGGAAGATCTTCGTACATTTCGTCATCACGGATGAGGATGACGTGTCTGTGAGATTACGTCAGACATGTGTGATTGAATTTTATGTTAAACTTGGAAAAAGCGGAAATTAAACTCGTGAAACGTTACGACAAGCATACTTTGGAGAAACAATTAGCTGTGCTGCAGTATTTCGGTGGTGGAAGCACTTCAAAGAGGGTAGATGTCAACATTGCCAAAGCTGCGGAGATGCTGCAAAATGACAGAAGGTGAACTTTATGTGAACTTTCGGCTTCACTGGCATCTCATTTGAACTGGTTCAGCATATTGTGACAAAAGGAACTGAAAATGCATCACGTGTGTGCCAAGTACCCAGAGATCTCTCAGAAGACCAGATGTGATGCCGAGTTGAATCGTGCAAGCACACTGTTCAAGAGAGAGGACACCTGATTTCCTGGCATTGATTGTGACGAATCGTGGATTCGTCATTCTGATCTGGAATCCAAACAGTCCAGTGTATGGAAATATTTCCGCTTTTTCCAAGTTTAACACAAGATCTTCCACTCGCTGTGACCAAACAAAGAAGACTATGGCAGTCCAACCGCAGGTTCAGACAAATCGATGTATGAGCTACACAATGTCACAATAACCAGCATAGCGTTGCCATATCTACCTATGGGACAGAAAAACAGAGGCAGTCTCATTAATTTTCAGCCCTCCGTAGTATCTAGCTCTCTCATCCTGCTCCTACTCAGAGGTAACCTTAATTGAACGAACGGGATAATGTACATAGATAAAATTTATATACATTTAAAAAGAAAGGGATATAGATAAGTAGGGGTAAGTGTAATAGGCTGTGGCTTTGAGACATCGGCGAATCCCATGCTAGACTACCTGGTTTTGCCTACTAAAAGACTCAAAGCCTCAATGTCTCAAAGCCGCAGCCTATTACATTTACCCCCTAGTCCAGTGGTTCTCAAACGTTTTCCAATCACGGCGCACCAGAGTATCACAGCCCTCCGTGGGAAAAAGTTTCCTATTTTCTCAATAAGTAAATTGTGCTTATATGTCACCTTTAGGTTCAGTTATGTGGTGGTTGACAGGGCTATGCTTCTTTTTTGTCCACATATTTTTTTTATTGGCAGCAGCCAGCACTGGTTTTGCCTGTCACACTGACTAAAAATTAATTTTATTTGGTACTGGACCACCAACCCGTGGCACCCCTGCAAGTGACCTAAGGCACCCCAGGGTGCCACGGCTCCCAGTTTGGGAACCACTGCCCTAGTCTCCTCTTGACTTCCATTCCCAGAGTTTCATTATGCTAAGTTGAGCGCTATAATATGCTATCCCATTACAAGAAAGCTATGCAAATGCCTCTTTTGGCCTCCTAGTTGCTGGTGGATAGGCAGAGCATGGTCCATAATCTAGTACAGGTTGTGGTGTAATGTACATATTTACTAGCTATGGTTATGTTTAGATGATGAGGTTTTTTCAGTAAAAGATTGCAACTGATCTGTAAGAAATCACAAGTTTTGTGTGTACTCACACTTTATGTCCTTAATGCCTCAATACACCTCCTTTTTTTTTAATGTATTGACTCTTTTACTAATTGGTATTCTGCCATGAGTGGAAAAGAAGGTTATATTAATTTATTATACATTAAGTAGATACAATATCTGGGATTATAACCTACAGTTTTTTTTTTCCACATAACTCATAATAAGTCTGTATTCCAAAAATAGCTACATAAGTAATTACCTATTGTAAACTTGAATAAGGAAACAAGACTGAGTATTAACGGACAAAGATTGCCCTGTTCGCAAGCTTCCAATCTATGGGACAATAAGTATTTGATATGAGGTTTAGGACCATATATTGGTCCATATTGGGACATATTGGTATATCTATATTGCAATGGGAAACTGCTTTGTGGGGCTATTTAACCCAGTCATACAATAGTGTTGGATTGAGTCAACATGTTAAGTGTAGAAAGAACACATGCATGTTTTGTGTGAGCTGTGTAGAGGGTAGAAATTGTGAAGTATTGTATAGGGCAGTGGTTCCCAAACTGCGCCGTGGCACCCTGGGGTGTCTCAGGACACTTGCAGTGGTGCCTCAGGGTGGTGGTTCAGCACCAAATCAAATTATGGTCAATGTAATTGTCAGGGCTCAGCCGGGGATCGGCTCCCGCTTACCGCGCCGCCGGCTTCCCCTGTCATCCTGGGTGGTCTGGCAGCTTACGGCGGGGGAGAAGCTGAGCATTCTCCCCGCATGCAGTGGCTTCCTGGTGGGCTGGTGTCTGGCATCGCAAGTCCGGACATGGGCGCCGCCATGACAGTTGGCCCATGTGACTGTATCCTCCTTCCTGATAGGTCTGTGATCAGCTGATGCTGTGCACCTGTCTAAGGGTTCCCCCTGGGTATATAACTGTTCCACAGGTTACAGGAAGTTGCCTGAACAACGGTTGTCTCCTAGCGTGCCTTAGTGAGTTCCCGGTCCAGGTTCCTATTTTCCTTACAGCAGCAGTGTTACCATCTCTACCTGTGTGCCTTTACGTCTCTGGTGAATATCCGTGCAGCAGTGTTACCATCTCTACCTGTGTGCCTTTAACGTCTCTGGTGAATATCCATGCAGCAGTGTTACCATCTCTACCTGTGTGCCTCTCGTCTCTGGTGAACATCCGTGCTACAGTGTATACCACCTCTACCTGTGTGCCTTCTATCTCTGGTGAATTCTCAAGTAACCGTGAGTCGCTCTCCACTTGAAATCCTTATTGATATTTGGTCCTCGTGTCAAGGGCCCTCATTCAGAGCCGTACGCTCTGAGCAGAGCGCACGCTCTGAATGAGGGCCGGGCTCCATTTTCATGGAGCGTCCTCCTGGACGCTCGTATAGCTGTGGGTCACCACCCACAGGCTATACGAGCGTGCTTTGTGATGGCCGCGATGGTCGAGACCATCGCGACCATCGAAATTGCGAGCCGGAGCCTGCGGTTGAGGTTTTCAACCGCAAGCTCCGGAGTGATTTTGGCTCTATCAGAGCCAAAATCACTCCCACTGACATCACTAGTGATGTCAGTGGGCCGGCTTCTGACGGGAGGCGTTCCCGTGGGAACGCCCCCGTCAGGGAGGCACGCCCCCGGCACGCCCACCAAAGGGGGCGTGCCGTCAATCAACATTGACAGCACGCCCCCTTTGATCGGACACAACGAGCGAAGGACTTTCCTTCGCTCGTCGCGTCTGGCGCATGCGCACGACGGAGCTCCCTCCGTCGTGCGCATGCTCAGTGCATAACATCGACCCACTTGCGAGCGGACAGCCGCTCGCGAGTGGGTCTGAATCAGGCCCAAGGTGTATTACTGTACGGTTAGGGTATTGCTTTGTGCCTAAGCAGGCATAACCTCTCTGGGCCACGGGTGTTGTGTCTCTATCCCTGCAGACCTGTGGATGAGGAGAACATATATCCAGGCCCCTCGTCTCCGCTTCCTCCCCCAACTTAGGCCCACCACGTCCTCTACTCCAGTCTCAGACGTGACAGTAATGTAAATATGTGGACAAACAGAAGCTCAAACCTGTCCAACAGCACATAACTGAACCTAAGGATGACAGGTCTTTACTACATTTTTTTTCTGAATTTTTCAATAGCAAACGTTTGGCTTAGGGGTGCTGTGAAAACAATGCTGTTACTGTAGGGTGCCGTGATTCAAAAAAGAGTTTGGGAACCACTGGTGTAGGGAATGAAAGGGTGAAATTAAATCTTACCTCTTCAACTTGCCTGAATAAGCGAGATTTCATGAAGGTGTGCAGGCTAGAGGGAAGCCTTGTTGTGTGAGGGAGGGAATTCCACAGACTAGGTGCAACATTTAAATAATCCTGTAATCAGGATTGGGCTCAGATGAGCAGTGTGGATGAAATGTGCAGATCTTGGATCAAGTACTGTGTACTTTCAGTGTGCAGAAAACAATCCTTCTTACAACAAATTATGGGCCTGATTCAGAGCCGTTCGCTATTTGTGGTCGTTCGTTCAAAAACAAGGGGTGGCTATTCAAATGATCCGTTCGCAAATTGCAGTCTGTTCCCACCTCTAAGTCTGAACGAGCGAGCAAAACATACGCTCGTTTATTTGATAAAAACTCCCCCTGGCCGCACGCACCATACGTCATGTCCGCTATTTATTAGATTAATCGAGTACATCGTACAGCGTATGAACTGCTCGCTATTCTTGTGGTTGGTGTTTTCAACCGCTATTTTGCGAGCAGTTCTGAGTTAAAAAAAAAACAAGTGACGTGGTCAATGACGCTGCTGTATTAATTATGCACTCCCTTAAAACGCCCGTTTTGACCTTTAAGCACGCCTGCGTTCGGATCTCCACTCCCCGTTTTCAAGCACCTTCCCCTGTTACCACCCACATACGCCTCATTCTGTCACTCAAAATAGCAGGCCCTCGCTATATTGCGTACCAACGATTTTCGGCCGCACTGACTGGTTCGCGCATGCGTACTAAAAACCGTATGCATGCGCAGATGTGCGAACATCGCTCGGAACGAGCGTACTGCCGCTAGCGAGTGGCTCTGAATGAGGGCCTATATCCCTTTATATAAAGATGGTTTCAATTGTAGCTTTTCTCTGTGGGAGAGAAAAGCTACAATTGATATCATATTGTAGCCCATTTAACTTCCTCTAGAGCAGTGGTTCCCCACCTTTTTTGAATTATGGCGCCCTAGTGCATCAGCATTGTTTCACGGCACCACTAAGCCAAAATTTTGGTATTGAGAAATTCAGAAAAAAATGTAGAAGTAGCACAGGGAAGTAAATTGTGCTTACCTGTCATCCTTAGGTTTGGTTTTATAGTAGTAGATAGATTTGTGCTTCTATTTGTGCACATATACTGTATACATTACATTGACCATAAAGAATTTGATTTGGTGCTAGACCACCAACCTGAGGCACCCCTGCAAGTGTCCTGAGGCACCCCTGCAAGTGTCCTGAGGCACCCCTGCAAGTGTCCTGAGGCACCCCAGCAAGTGTCCTGAGACACCCCAGGGTGCCGCGGCGCACAGTTTGGGAACCACTGCTCTAGAGATTAGTGCTGTATCATCCTCCCGTGGTTTGGCTTCTCCTGTCATGCCTACAAATTTTAGTACAGGTGGATCGCACATTTGGGCCCCCCGAATATGCTTAGTTCTTCCAATGCAACTGCTGGACAAGTAATTGAGCCCTGAGCTAGTTCAGGGAGAGGGGGAGGGACAGAAAGGAAGTAAAGAGATGATTTATCAGGTATGGAGAGAGCTAGAAAAATGAGCCAGAATGGACAGCCTGACAAGCAGCTAAGCTAAGGGTCTAGAGTTGTGATAAATGGAGAGTGACTCTGATTACATAGATGTGTCCTCATACACCTTTTTCTTTTAGTGCCATATGGCTCAATTCCCGCACTATGCACTTTTTTACTCAATTTTGACACTTTTCCCCCTCGCAGTTTTGCGTCTTAGTTTTCTTATAGTGTACTAGGTATTTAGAATTCATGTTTTAGCACAAAGAATTTGGGAAATACAGCACTCACATCCCTTAGTAAAGTCATTCAACTCCATTAGGGAGAAAGGCCAAACAGGTACTCCAATAAATATCCACGGAGGCTAAAAAAATAGCCAGATGAGGGCACTCACCGCACTAAAGAATAATGGTTCAATCGGATTTATTAAAATAATGATATTCCACCATCAATATAGTCGACGTTTCGACCCCTAAGGGTCATTATCAAGACACATCAGCACTGACAAATATCCAGCATGTTGACAAAAGGCAAATATAATGTATCATCACTAAAAGTTGAAGTCCTCCAAATAGGTATACATTACCCAGACCTACATACATGAACTTACCTTTGTAGCTAAGGGTTGTGATAACATGAAGGTAAAGCTTTCATTAATTTTTTTTCCGTGTCTGAGATGTAATATATTCTGACCTACATTTCTAATGTGATGAAATAATATTCTTCATCTCTGAGTCTTCTGCTTAACACATTGATGGTTTTTTTTTCAACAATAAATTTTTATTGACACATTGATGCATCTTAATTGCAGTTATTAGTAATCTGAGCTAATAATACCAGCTTTAAGGTCACACATGTCCAGATTTCACTGAATAAATGGTTAAGGGTAGAGGCTTTGATCTTACACATGTTAGATGTGAACATGTCTTAGAGTCAGAGCAAGAAAAGTTCAGGCAAGGTGCAAACAGTCATTAAAGTACAAACACTGATTAGTCAGACTCACAGCAATATTACACACACTGCAACATTATAGAAGTGAAGTTTAAAACTAAGGGAGAGATTATTATTATCATTTCATTTATATGGCGCCACAAGTGTTCCGTAGCGCCTTACAAACTACATGAACAAATAAGTAACCAGTGACTTACAATACAATACAATACAAAGGAGGACATGGACATGTATAATAAACATTGCTATATTAGCGACCTGTACGCCCACATAAGCAGCCGAGTGTTGGTTGTAAGAGATAAATTAAATTACAGTAGGGAGAAGCACAAGAGGGTAGAGGGCCTTGCTCGAAAGAGCTTACATTCTTTAAGGGAGGGGAAGACTAACAGGAGTGACACAGAATGGGGTAGGCGGGGAGAAAGGAAGATGTAGCAGCAAGTTAGGATGAGAGCTGGAAGGCTTTAATGAAGTAGTGGGTCTTAAGAGCTCGTTTGAAAGATTGTACAGAGGTGCAGAGTCTGATGGGGAGAGGGAGGGAGTTCCAAAGGTGGGGAGCAGCGCGGGCAAAATCTTGGAGGCGGGAGTGGGAGGAAGTAATCAGTTGGCATGAAAGGCGGCGTGTATTAAGTGAACGAAGAGGGCGGACAGAAGAGTGAAGGGAGAGGAGATCAGAGATGTAAATGGGAGAGGAATGGGTGAGGGCTTTGTAAGTGAGTGTGCGGAAAGTCCTAGGCAGAAAGTCAATGCAATGTAATAGGCAGAAAAGTTTCGCCTATGAATAGCAGGCGGAAAAAAGTGCAGAATTTTGATTTTGGGGTGCAATGTTGCAGGAACCCCCGTGTAGCCTTCAGACAGTCCCCCAAAGGTAAACTGTGTCAAAAATGTTTAAAAAACACTTAAGGACACCCCAAAATATTACTTTGAATTTGGGGGCAAAAAAAATTAAAAATTATATGCAGCTTGCCTATGTGCGTCTGCGGTTGTATCTGCATGCAAAATGCAACGTTACAATGTTACAGCCACTGACACTGTAACGTAGCATTTTGCATGCAGATACAACCGCAGTCGCTCACAGAACATAGGCATTTTAATCAGCAGAAGCTGCTTGTGCTACCTAATCACATCACTGTGTGAATAAGACGCATTTGAAGGTAAAAAGTCGCAGAAAGACGCTCAGAGCTACCAAGTCATGCCATGCCACGGCATGGCACGACTAGAAGGGCTGTTTAATGAGCAAGGAGGCTAGATTTATGAGGACACATCTGTATATCATGCAATTGATACTTCGTAACTGTACAAGTCCGTGGAGAAAGAGCACATTTTTATATGTTGGCTTCTCTATATAGTTGAATACGTATATATTATATTTTTATAGGCCAGTGAGAAAACTGCAATTTCACTACTTTTTATGTCGTCACCTGAAAACATAACTGTCCTAAACTGCAGTGCCCACCAGGTGGCACCAAATTCAATGCTATAATGTAGACAGTTTAACCATGTTGGTTTTATTTTAAACGCTGAAGACATTTTATTTATATATTTTATTACATTTACTTTATAATAGTGGTTGAAATGTAATTCACAATTAATGTACTAGTGATTGGCATGTGTTATACTAAGTGAATTATTTACAATAGTGATTGCTTTATATTTTCAAATTTTAACAACTTTTACTTTTCATTTTATAGATATATTCAAATTCTCTTTAATACAGATATACAAGTAATTAATTCATCATTGTAACAAGGGAAATATTAGGTAGCAAATTTGTTTAAATTGTTTCAATACTTTAAAAACAAATGATTGTGCTTTACAAATATTTCAGTGTGTAAACACAGAACAAACTTTCTTTGGCGACCAGAATATGATGTTACTTTTATCACCTACCTTTTAAAAGTAGGTGGTAATTATTTCACCCACCTAAAGTTCTAGCTACACCCTTGGCAGATATAGTTCATAACTGACAATTCTGTACAAATGAGTGACCTTTCTACCAAAGCAGTGACATCACAAAGGCTGTTTATGTTCTAAGCAAGTCACATGATCAGCATTCCGAGGGAAAAAAATCACATATCTATCTATCTATCTATCTATCTATCTATCTATCTATCTATCTATCTATCATTTAGGTTAAAATAAGCTTACATTGCACGGTCAGAAGACATATTAACAGATACAGTTGATCATTGACAGTTCTGTAGCAAGTCACTTATCAGCCTGTTGAGGTTATGGGGCTATTCATAAAGAAGAGAAAAGCCCTGTTTTGCGGTAAACAGGGCAATTCTCTGCTCTTGGCTATTCATAGAGACGGTAACGCATGGGGAAACATGTTTCTCCAGCATCGCCACTACTTCATTCATGTATCGCGTCACCATACTGTAGTATGGTGACCGCGATTCATGAAGCTGGAGAAAAGTAAACCTAAAGGATCTCAGATACGGTAATCATTTTCCTAATATGCGATGGATGAGAAATAACACTCACCTATGGCGTCCAGAGTGATGACGGCTCCACCCCCTGGTCTCCCATCAGCCCCCGTTGCGGCTTCTCTAGCAGCAGGACACATCAGTATACGCATGCGCAAAGATTATAAAGAAAAAAACCCTGAAAAGAACGTTGTGTCCACGGAGAAGCTCTGATCGCATTAGCTCATTATACCGCTTCACAAGGCATGCCTGGTAGGTCTACATGAATTGCTACTAAAATTAACAATAGGTTGCAACGAACTGTTGCGATCTATAGTGAAAAATAACCACTCTTTAGCGCAGTTTTTAATGAATGGACCTGTGTAAATCATATCCTACCTGCTTTTCACCTTTGATAGCTATCTATAATTTTAATATACCGTTTAAGTATACTGTGATATGTCATATCAGCAGATACAGTTGATAACCAATAGTTCATGTGACTTGCTATAGATCAGCCTATGGAGGTTATAAATCACATCCTACTTGCATTTCACTACATCTATCTATCTATCTATAATTTTCATTAACATTTAGGTAAAAATAAGCATACCTGACACAGGAAGTTGTCATATTAGCAGATACAGTTAACTGGCAGTTCTCTGTTCAAAGTTGGAACGTCACAAAGGCGGTTTATTATCTAAGCAAGTTACATGCTCTGTAAACTGAGGCGAAAAATCACTTCCTGTGTGTGTGTGTATATATGTGTGTGTGTGTGTATATATATATATATATATATATACCGTGTTTCCCCGATAATAAGACACTGTCTTTTTTTTTTTTGTTCAAAAAAACACCATAGGGCTTATTTTCGGGGTAGGTCTTATATTAATTATCATTGACAGCAGTGCCCCTTATGCTGGCCCCCTTGTAGAAGTGCCCCTTATGCAGGCCACCCCCTTGCAGGCCCCCTTGTAGAAGTGCCCCTTATGCAGGCCACCCCCTTGCAGGCCCCCTTGTAGAAGTCCCCTTATGCAGGCCACCCCCTTGCAGGCCCCCTTGTAGAAGTGCCCCTTATACAGGCCACCCCCTTGCAGGCCCCCTTGTAGAAGTGCCCCTTATGCAGGCCACCCCTTGCAGGCCCCCTTGTAGAAGTGCCCCTTATGCAGGCCACCCCCTTGCAGGCCCCCTTGTAGAAGTGTCCCTTATGCAGGCCACCCCCTTGCAGGCCCCCTTGTAGAAGTGCCCCTTATGCAGGCCACCCCCTTGCAGGCCCCCTTGTAGAAGTGCCCCTTATGCAGGCCACCCCCTTGCAGGCCCCCTTGTAGAAGTGCCCCTTATGCAGGCCACCCCCTTGCAGGCCCCCTTGTAGAGTGCCCCTTATGCAGGCCGCCCCCTTGTAGAAGTGACCCTTATGCAGGCCCCCCCCTTGCAGGCCCCCCTGTAGCAGTGTCCCTTATTGCAGTGCACTTACCTGACTCGCCGCCGTCCGGGATGTCGCTCTCACTTGCGCGCTGACTGGATCTAACATGATCCAGCAGGCGCGGCCGCACAGGATCCTCAGCGCGCGGGTGACGTCATGACGTCACCCGCTCACTGCATGACTGGGAACGCTGGTCTCTGCAGCTTTCCCAGCTCAAAATGAGATTCAGGTAGGTCTTATTTTCGGGGTAGGGCTTAATTTGGACCGGGTTACAAATTTAAGGGTAGGGCTTGTTTTCGGGGTAGGTCTTATTATCGGGGAAACACGGTATACTATATTATAGCGCAGTGGCTTTTAATAAAACTCATTTGTTGCTGTAAGCGGTGGCTTTTAATAAAACTATCATTTATTTCTGTAACTGTTATTTCTCTTCCTTTATTACAGTCAGACACACCATCTGACTGTAATATAGGAAGAGAAATAAGTTACAGCAATAAATGAGTTACCTAGTAAAACTATCTAATTTATCAAGTACGCATGATTATATAAATATAACACAAGCCCAAAATTTTAAATTGTTACATTATAATCCCAATATAAGATAGACTTAGCTCGGCACAAACTAATCACGAGATTAGACCGATGACCGAAGGAATTTTTATTACTTGAAGCACCTTTCATTATATCATTTCACACAATTCTTTACACTTTAGACTTTATTTTAATATTTCGCCTATCTTTGGATAATGCTTTCTTTTTAATTAAATAATAATAAAGGTATTTATACATTTATATATTTTAAAAGATTCCAGAGAATATTTCTTGATATAGAAATATGCTGACCCAATGAGTGCATATAAAAGTTCTGGTTCACATAAACAAATTAAAAAAACATAACATAGATCCAATAAATCAGTGAGCCAAGGCCATATATATTGACTTGGCTGACTGTAGCAGTACTACACTATTCCTGGAAGGAGTTATTTGTTTTGGATTGGATATAAGATTAGATAGTGTGTGTTGATTGTATAAAAGGATTGTCGTACCCATTTAGGATTTACCTTAACCGCAAACAATGCTATGACAGGAGGTTTTCAAAATGACTTCACAAGTCACCTAATTTAATGTATATTTTATAAGAGTGACATTACTACTCACCAGATGTAATGATGTATTTTAAGACTATTTTACATATATTAACAAATACATTTTCTCCTTATCTTTCCCTGCTGTTAGGAAATTTAGTTTTTCTATGAAAGATTAATGTATAATTTCTGTATTACAGAATGCAGCTGTAGACAAATGTCTGTCTGATAAAGAGGATTCTGAAGACGCAGTTGAAAGGTAACTATTTAATTGCTGTTGTTTTTTGTGGAAATGCTCAAAATAAATAAACATTTAAATTGTATTTTGGAAAAGTACTAGTTTGCTAATTATTACTAATTATTATTAGTAGTAGTATATTTAAGAACCCAAAGCAGCAATGTCCATGAAGCAAGAATCACTCTTATAGAGAACTAGCTACAGTGCCCCGCCTTGCCTGGCTTTTATTTTTCTCTGTCTTGACTACTACCACCCCATCTCTTTTTTTTTTTTTCTCCATGGAGAGAGATGTACTAAGCTCTGGAAAGTGATTAAATTGGAGAGTGATAAACTACCAGCCACTCAGCTCCTACCTGTCATGTTACAGGCTGTGTCGCCCCATCTCTCTCCCACCTACACTTTCGCCTCACCATTCTCTCTATACTCCCTCCCCCTCTTTTCTCTTTCTTCCCGATCCCAAGACTTTCTCCACACCTGCCTTCCTCCCCAACTGTCTCTCTTTGTCACCGCCCCACACACTGTCCTGTGCATCTCTGACACTTGTGTGAGAAATCGCAGTTCATACCATAATTTCTATCAGCAGTCGATTTTATTACTGAGATTATGTGAAATGCGTACCATTTCTTGCGTACCATACGGCCAAGCTGCTCCCACAACAGCACAATGGGGTTGAGATCTGGTGACTGCGCTGGCCACTCCATTACAGACAGAATACCAGCTGCCTGCTTCTTCCCTAAATAGTTCTTGCATAATTTGGAGGTGTGCTCTGGGTCATTGTCCTGTTGGAGGAGGAAATTGGCTCCAATCAAGTGCTGTCCACAGGGTATGGCATGGCGTTGCAAAATGGAGTGATAGCCTTCCTTATTCAAAATCCCTTTGACCTTTTACAAATCTTCCACTTTACCAGCACCAAAGCAGCCCCAGATATCATATTACCTCCACCATGCTTGACAGATAGCATCAGGCACTCTTCCAGCATCTTTTCACTTGTTCTGCGACTTACAAATGTTCTTCTGTGTGATTCAAACTCCTCAAACTTCGATTAGTCTGTCCAAAACACTTTTTCCAAACTTCCTCTGTCCAATGTCTGTGTTCTTTTGCCCATATTAATCTTTTCCTTTTATTGGTCAGTCTCAGTCTCAGATATGGCTTTTTCTTTGCCACTCTGCCTAGAAGGCCAGCATCCCGGAGTTGACTCTTCACTGTAGACGTTGACACTGGCATTTTGCGGGTACTATTTAATGAAGCTGCCATTTGAGGACTTGTGAGGTGTCTATTTCTCAAACTAGAGACTCTAATGTACTTGTCTTCTTGCACAGTTGTGCATCGGGGCCTCCCACGTCTCTTTCTACTCTGGTTAGAGCCTGTTTGTGATGTTCTCTGAAGGGAGTAGTACACACCGTTGTAGGAAATGTTCAGTTTCTTGGCAGTTTCTAGCATGGAATAACCTTCATTTCTAAGAACAAGAATAGACTGTCGAGTTTCACATGAAAATTCTCTTTTTCCTGCTATTTTGAGAGTATAATCGAACCCACAAATGTGATGCTCCAAATACCATACTAGCTCAAAGAAAGGCCAGTTTTATAGCTACTCTAACGAGCAAACCCGTTTTCAGCTGTGCTAACATAATTGCACAAGGGTTTTCAAGGGTTTTCTAATCATCCATTAGTCTTCTAACGCGCTTAGCAAACACAACGTACCATTAGAACACTGGAGTGATGGTTGCTGGAAATGGGCCTATATACACCTATGTAGATATTCCTTTAAAAAACAGACGTTTGCAGCTAGTATAGTCATTTACCAAATTAACAATGTATAGTGTATTTCAGATTAATTTAATCTTATCTTCAGAAACGGTGCTTTTCTTTCAAAAACAAGGACATTTCTAAGTGACCCCAAACTTTTGAACAGTTGTGTGTGTGTGTGTGTGTGTGTGTGTGTGTGTATATGTATATATATATATATATGTGTGTATATATAATTATATATATCATTACATTGAAACTGATTCAATTTAGATATACATTTTTACTTAAATGTTAATTTTTTTTTTTTTTTTTTTTTTTTTTGGTAGCTTTGTTGATTTTAGGATTTTTGGTATTGGCCACCCCTGTTGTCACAAACTCTCGTATAGGTGATGAAGATGCTGACTGTACACTTTGAGTAGTTGTAGACCGAGAGCAGAGGCGCAGAGTCAAATGTATCGGTGGCCTTACCTGGGACCCCCCACAAGGGGGTTTGGGTTTTGCTGTGCCCGATATACAGGTTGCTTTCCTCTGACTCGGTTCTGTTGTACAGGCTTATGGATATGAAGGAACTGAGGGCAGACAGTGAGACTGGTCGCCGAGGGCGTACTGGATTGTCGTTGTCAGTGGGTCAGGACCAGGGATGCAATACAGTACCAATGGGCAAGCAGAATCGGGTCAAAGGAATAGTCAAAGTCAGCACTACCAGAGGAGTAAGCAAGGAGAATCGCGAGAATCATCAGATGAAGTGTATCAGAACATGGATAACTTGCTGTGGGAGTTCACTGGAAACAGACACTGGGGTAAAGGTATGGTACCTAATAAACCGTGCCCAGGGACTCTCTTTATAGGGAGGGATTGCAAATTTGGCGTGCCTTCCACTTTGAATTTCAAGAAGAGCAGCATGTGTGCTCCTATTTGGGCTGCGGCCGTCTGCAATCCGCCGGAAGAGAGCAGAGCTGCTGTCAGCAGCAGTAGCCGGGGAGAGAGGAGATGCCTATGGTCCCAGCATCAGGCGGGAGAGGGTCCCCTGGCAGCATGGGGAACTTATCTGGCGTCTGCCACCCGGCACCTGGCCGCTACCAGACTGCCACAACCCCGGGGTACCATCGCCGCTGGTCCCAGTAAGTAGGAGTTGCACTCCAGTGTACTGTGACACCTGTACTGTCTGTTTTGGATTTACTGGAATATTTGTATGTTTTATTGTAATTTCACTATACAGTGCCACAGACAGTAGAAGCTAAATAATCCTAGAAAATATTAATCTAGTATGCCATCCATCTGCTTTCCTGATGCTTTTATATCGTTGGAAAATGTTTTACAGTGGAATAGGGAAGACAGGTGGGTCAGGTCACATAGATAGACATCACTCGATACTAACCCCATCACACAGTATCTGTACAGCAATTACCCCTGCGTCACCCAATCCATTACAACCCTCCCGCCCACCCCCCCACCTTTCCTTTGCCCGTCACACTAGCACAGCTATTAAGATCCAATTAGAGCACTGTGACTCTATAATAAAGGAACATTTTCTACAACACTAACGTTCCACTTGTTCTATTATATTTTTTTCGATTATCTGTACACACAGTGTTAATTAACTCAGGCGCAAACCTTAATCCAATACAGAATAATAGTATAAATTCATACCATTTATTTCTTAAAAATAATTCTCTTTAAAAAATTGTGCTTACATAAAGTGCATAAGAGCCAATCATCGCTGCCAATGAGGGACAGATGTACTGACCCACCATCACCCGGAGGTGTGAGGTCAATGGTGGGGTCCACTCAAATGGCAACTTATTTTGACACGTTTGTGAAAACCCAACGAGTTTCCTCCGTTACAGAGGACTTCTTCAGGGCTAATGTTAATGCTCCTTTAATGATAGTGGATCAATATTGATCTCTCAACCCACTGAATATATTTAAAAACGGTCAGAAAAACAGCCTAGTGATAACTTCTATAGACATCCAATATACACCAAAGCAAGACTATGCTGATTACAAGATGACAAAGTAACAGGCTGCCTCACATCCTGTTAACTAGCACAGAAGTCCATTCCACTTATCCGGTATGCAGTACTACATAAGCAGTTTTGCAGTGACCCTGAGATCTACCCTGCTGGACCCAAATCTTAATAGTGTTTTTGGATCATGTTCTGCGTACATCAAGTTTTAATAAAACCTAAAAAGAATGACAGCACACAAAGCCGCTGGAAGCCATACCGACAGCTTCCGCGGCCAATTGAATCCATCCCCATAGACTAAATGTTTAAAACCAGGTTCAAGCTCATTAGCAGACTTCACACCAGTATTGACCTGATTAATATTCAAATATTCCTGCTAACACAGCTGCATAAATTTATGCATATAAACATCATTACATTTAAATATAGGGTTCAAAACTACAGTGAATATCTTAGTTTTCAAACGCTGTCTCGCCCTATGTTGCTAGATTTCACTACATTTAATAATGTTTGCAAGACCCATCATTGCTCCCTTAAATGATCAGGTTATCCCCTGGTGAAGGACACACAATTCCTATGATCTCAAAAATTCATCATCTGCATGCCAAAACCAGGTTTGCCATGCCTTTTGCATGTCTAAATCTGCATACACACCTAATCGTTCGGGCGATATATTTGCCAGCTGAGCCATTTGAATTTTCAATGACTTCTGCTTCAGACATATCGGGCTTTCAGTGGGTTGGTCATACAGACAACCAGATGAAACGATAAATCTGCTGGAACGATCGTCATCGGCTGTGCTGCAGGGCCGATCAGATAGATCTGTGAATGACGTCAGTCATAGACATATCTGGTGTACAGAGAAGGTATGTATGTGGTCCGGTGCGCTCTTACACTGTAAGCTGGTATGTGGGATGGTTTCTCATTAGGTGCTTTTGTACCTGTTTATATCTGAATCCTAATGCTACCTCAAATACCTGTGGCTTTCCTTTGCCACTATGTTTAAGATAGATAATGTAGACCATATAGGGCTCAAATAGAATATAAGATTTTTATTTAGGTCGTATGTAAAAGGGTGATAAAGGAATAAATGTTGGAAAAGATACTACTAATAAAAACATAAAAAATTAAAAACACTATGCATATTTATAATGTTGCCATTCGAATAAAATATGATTTTATGTTTAAACCAACAAGAAGCCAAGATCTCTGTATTGTCAATGGTGTGGATACACCCTTGATTGGTGGATGGATAAAAACATAAAATGTTAATGATTACAATAACGATATTGAAACAATAAACTCAATTTGGCTCATTGTACATTGTATACAGTGATATTCATGATTAGGCAGAATAAATGTAGCTCAAGCTGGTTTCAGCAAACATATATAAAACATGGGGTGCCTTTGAATAAATAGGTTTGAGATGTTAAAGTCCCAGTCTGATTAATGTCTGATGAATCCTTACTGAGTGGAAACATAGGAAAATTGATCTCCCCAAAGTCTGTTAAAATACGTCGGTCGGTGCATGCACCTCCTACCTCTGTGCCGGTAATGACAGTGATGACTATCTTTACTTGTATGCTGTGTCTTGCCTCCGTGCGGTTGTTTCCCGGGTCCTGTCAGCGATGTTGGAGACCCGTCCTGTGTGGGTCCCGTGGTGTAACAGCCAGAACGATGAGAGTCTTCGGCCGCTGTGTTTTTAATTTTTTATGTTTTTATTAGTACAGGTTGAGTCTCCCATATCCAAATATTCCGAATTACGGAATATTCCGAAATATGGAATTTTTTAGCATGACTAAAATAGTGAAACCTTTGCTTTTTGATGGTGTAAAGTACACAAACTTTGTTTAAGGCACAAAATTATTAAAACTATTGT
This sequence comes from Taudactylus pleione, assembly GCA_031769625.1. NCBI lineage: Eukaryota > Metazoa > Chordata > Amphibia > Anura > Myobatrachidae > Taudactylus > Taudactylus pleione. Next base: position 24,213,067 of record JAUIMM010000052.1, on the reverse strand, counting down.
ATAAAATTACCTTCAGGCTTTGTGTATAATGTGTATATGAAACATAAATTAATTTCATGTATGTACACAAACTTTGTTTGAGCCACAAAATTATTGAAAATATTGTATAAAATGACCTGCAGGCTGTGTGTGTAAGGTGTATATAACACATAAATGCATTCTGTGATTAGATTTGGGGCCCATTCACAAATATTTATGCAAATATTCCAAAATACGGAATATTCTGATATCCAAAATACCCTTGGTCCCAAGAATTTTGGATATGGGAGACTCAACCTGTAGTATATTTTCCAACATTTATTCCTTTATCACCCTTTTACATACGACCTAAATAAAAATCTTATATCTGGTGTACACACTCGCCGACTACAGATATATATCGCCCATTCAATATAACTTGTGCTATATCTGTAAGTGTGTGCCCAGCTTACTGCATTAGATGTGTATCCTGCATGCAGCCAGAAAAGAATGACCATCCAAAATGTTGGTGGCCAGTAGGTGAAGATGGTCATTTGATGCTCATCATTGTATATTTACAGGGGTATTCAATATGGAGCGAAAACTCAGTTTTTGCGATGTTTTCGCACCAATGACGTCATTTTCGGAGGTTTTGGTTTTACACCGTATTCAATTTCAAAGACTCTTCGCAGGTACGAAAAGTCTTTGAAAAAAAACGGGGATAACTTTTCACCACTGAATAGGTGGTGAAAAAAAGTGCAGAATTGGGGTTTAGGGGTGCAGGCTTAAAAAAAAAATTCTGCACCCCTGGGAATGACATTTTAAAAATAACTGTGTCATAAAAAGTTTAAAAAAAAAATAGGGACACCCCAAAAAATTAATTTAAAAATTGGGGTGAAAAAAAAAAAATTGGGAAAAAAGTGTTTAAAAATAGGGAAATAGGTTCAGGGCTATTCTGCAAGTATGCGGCAGGTGTTTTCTAGAATAGGCTATTAGCGGCAGGTGCATAGTTGCAGAATTTTTTAAAACTTACTTTAGGGACATAAAAATATGCTAGTACCCATTTTCATGTACCCCAAATTTGATGGGACCACTTAAAAAAACGAAAAAAAAAAAAAACCTAAGTACTCTTCTGCAACACTTCTTCAGTGTCGGGAAAAAACACCTGCTGCGGCTATTTAAATCCCCGACTTTCATTTGCAGGCTAAAACGGGGGTACCCATAGTGATCCCCCATGTTTTTACAACTTTAGGGGGGGTCCTACAATTTATTCCAGGAAAATTTCATTTTTTTACGCAGATCCCACTTCGCAGCTTCCCGTTTTCGTAGGTTTTATATTGAATACGGGGATAAAGCGGGCGCGCGCCTGATACTTTATCCCAGGAAAATCTCCAATGTGGAGCGAAAAGTCCAGCACGGATTTTTCGCTCCCATATTGAATACCCCTCTTAGGCTTAAACCTTAAGAACAAACACTATCATTATATAAAATACTTACAAAGTTCCAAGCAGTGTGGCTATAGATGTGTGACTTTACAAATGATTAAACTGGAAGTTACCGCTCTATAGTTGTTACCCCTAACACTATATTCACCACATATAAATTTGTCTAAAAACCACAAAAAACTATACCAGCAAAACGTGCTAACTCAGTAACTGCAAGAGATTTGCATTCTGAAGTATTTCAGTCATTTGAGGAACTGATCTGTGGGAAGCTACACTATATTTAGTTATACAGTAAACAATTACACAAGAAATGTAATAACATTTTAAGGGGGAACTAATATTCACCATACACGTTTCATGGAGAAGCAATGCAGACCAGTAAGTAAATTATCTCACCTCTTACTTCAGGTATTAACAGGTACCATCTGTGGCTGCTGTATTATGAGGGAGATTGGATTAGCATGGTGTCATGTTTTAGTGTTCTGTGTAAAGACAAGTATGTCCACTTGCAAAAACCCTCATTGGCTTTAACAATGCAGGTAATCTGCATTTGAGGGGTAATTCAAAGGGATGCCTTGCTGGAAATTGACAAGTGGAGGTGAGTCTGTATGAGGTTAACCTAGATTACTGATTAAGGAGAAAATTTGTTTTCCAGTCCATCAGTGATCTCGTGGAGTGAAAAAAATTGGGGTCCTATTCCACTTTTACATATTATCGTACAATGCTGGGGGCAGGTAGCAGTTGGGGTAGAGGAGGTTAAGGGCAGGCAGTGCTGGGGGCAGGGAGGGGGTAAGTGCAGACAGCAGTTGGGTCACTGCTGGGGGGCAAGGATGGAGCTAGGGGCAGACAGTGCTAGGGGGGTTAAGGGTAGAAATCTGCTGGGGCAGCATTGGAGCAAGGAGGGAGGTAGGGGCAGGCAGTACTGAGGACAGTGCTGTGGGGGTAGGGAGAAGATAGATATCAGCTAGGACAGTACTGCGAAGCAAGGATGGGGTTTGGGGTAGGCAGTACTGGGGGTAGGGAGGAGGTAAGAGTAGATAGCAGCTGGGGCAAAAAGGGGGTTAAGCACAGACAGTACTATTGGCAGTTTTACATTAATAATAATTAATAATGGAGACTGATTTTCCCAGTAAATACCAAGGCCAGTTAATAACTTCTCTAAGGTCCACACATCTACACAACCCTACCATACATCCATAAGCCTAACCGTCTCCCCGGCATAGATGCCGGCCTGGGGACTGTAGGCGGGCATGGGGTGTCATGGTGGCTCACTGCCCATACACAGAGCACACATCGTGGGGCAGTGACAGAGAGCACCGCCCACCTTTCACAAATGTGAGGTACAATGACCCTCTATTCCTTAGTATGACAGGGTACAGTAGAAGAAAGGGAGAGTTATAATTGACAGTATAGAAAAGGAGAAATTAGCGCTAGCACAAGTCACATACAAATCAGAAAGAAAAATAAAATTTTCTGCAATGGGCACTAATCTCAACTACACAGACCACAGTGGTTGAAAGAAATAGCACTGGGTGACCTGGCCCTTGGTATACAGGGAGACTGGACCCAGCGATTCCCGGAGGCCTGCTTGCCTATAATGGCTGCCGTGTGTCTCTGAGGGGACGGAGGGTGAAGGAGGAGCAGCCCAGGAAACACAGGACTGCAGTGGAACGATGCCCTGAGCTGGGGGAGGTGGCTGCAGGGAGAGTGCCTTTTTCCCCTGGCATAAGCTAAGCACCGGGCTTTCATATACTTGACACCGCGTTGCACACTACATGGTGCCAGATCTAACGTGGTTGTACGCTCCCTGGTATCAGATATAGCCCTTTTGCAACTAACTTGTGCCTTATAAAGTGCTGTCACTCCAGGGGGGCTACCAGCAATGCAGTTGCACACACTATTCTGCTACCTTTATATACATATATTACGCTGTCGCACATTACCTTGGGCCATATATAGCGTCATTGCATACTACACGCTGTCATTTTTAACGCTGTTGCATACTACATCATGCCATATATAGCGCTATTTCATATGATATTGGGTCATATACAGTGCGTTTGCACACTACATTGTGCCATATTTCACATACTGCAACATGTTTACTGCATTGTATCATTACTATGGCGGGCAGAGGAAAGAATAATAAACAGCCTCAGGATCCTGCCCCTATTCTGTTGTCCTTTAAAGCCTGGGAACTTTATTCAGGATGGGCTTTGCACTAATTGCTACACAGCCCCGGTGTCTCTCCCTCAGGACCCTACCTGGGCTTCCTTTCCACAAATGCTGGCAAAAATTTCAGAACAGAGAGCGGTCCCCATAGTGGCTCCCCCTGTGGGATGGCCACAGCAGGTACTCCCTGCAAATCCTTTGCCTCCCCCATGGGTAGTTCAGTTTGGCTACTACTTCTACAGTCTTGCAGCAATTGCTACACAAGGAAAAGCCTTTATTTACCAAACCCACTAAACGTGCTCTGTTTTCCTCCCAGTCCACTCAGTTATCTGATTCTGACATATCATCTGGGGAGGCGGAAGATGCAGACCCTTCTCACTCTGACTCTGTCTCCAGAGAAGAGCCACCCTCTAAGCCACATATACCTGCTCTTGTTAGAGCTGTAAAATCCATTTTACAAATTGAAGAGGATGAACCCGCCTTCTAAGAAAAAGAATGCACTTTTAAAATGACAAAAGGTAGTTTTACCAGAGTTCCCTCAATCAGACCAGCTATCTGATCACATGAGTGAAGCATGGATCATGCCTGGTTAAAGGTTTCAAATCCCAAAACTATTCAGTTCCTTTTACCCTCTTCCAGCTATTGATTGCGCTAATGTAACTCGTTTGGTTACAAATGCCACGTTACCCATTCACACTGCTACCTCCTTGAAGGAGACTACAGATAGACATATTGAAGCTTGTCATAAATTTATTTACTCTCTTACAGGAGCTATTACTCATCCTGCTAGGGCTACGACCTGGGTGTCAAAAGCCATTGAGAGTTGGGCAGAAGCCCTAGAAGAAACGCTTCCCTCTGATGCTTCACGTGAACAACTCTCCTATGTATCTCACATTAGGGATGCTGCCTCCTACTTAGGTGAGGCAGCTATGGATACGGCTCTCCTGGCCTCCAGAATTTCTGCCACTTCGGTAGTGGCCCGTCATATCGTTTGGCTCCGTTCTTGGAAAGCAGATTCAGATTCAAAATGGGCTCTGGAGTCTCTTCCATGTTCGGGGAACATCCTATTTGGTCCAGAGCTAGATAAAATTCCTTGGTGGCTAATGAGACGATGTTCCTGCCCTCTGCATATAATACAAAGCCTCGGATGTCATCCTTTCGCCCTCAAGGAAAAGCCAAAGGTCAGTCTTTTCCATGGCACCAGATGTCAGCCAAGGCCTCCAAACCTAGGTTCAAACAGGCCTGGGTTACTAGACGTACACCAGCCAAGTCTATGGACAAGCCTGCAGCCTGACTGGGCAGGCTTCATCCTGGAGGCTCCCAGGGTGGGAGGCAGACTTCTTAAATTCGCCCAGGTTTGGCATCAGACCACGTCAGATGCCAGGGTAAGAGGAATGGTCTCCTACGGATACGCCTTCTCCTTCCTAAGGCGACCGCCCCAAAAGTTCTTTTGCACAGGACCTCCATTGGACTCAACCAAGGCCCTGCTGAATTCAAGAGTAATAATTCAGGTCCCCTCCCCACAACGGGGTAAGGTCTATTATTCTAACCTTTTCTTAGTTCAGAAACCCAATCAGTCTCATCGGTCTATCATCAATCTCAGATCTCTGAACAAGTTTATCAGAGTGCCCAAGTTTCATATGGAAGCTTTCCATTCTATTATCCTAGCTATGGAGCCTGGAGATTTTATGGTTTCTCTGGATATTTAGGACGCTTACCTACATATGCCTATAGCACCTTCTCATCAACAGTATCTCTGGTTTGCTATACTACAACAACATTACCAATTTCAGGCTCCTCTCAATGGCCCCAGTGGTTTTTACCAAGATCATGTCAGTCATGGCGGCCTCAAGGGATCAGACTGCTCCAATACTTGGACGATCTTTTGCTTTTGGGAAGCCTCCCAGAGACTCTTCAACACCATCTGCAGGTAACCATTACCTTTCTACACATGTACGGTTGACTGATCAACTGGAAGAAGTCTTCCCTGACACTCTCTCAAAGGATGATACATTTGGGAGTCCTCAAGGACTATCCACTTCAGAGAATCTTCATGACGGCAGACAAGATTTCAGTGATACCGTACAGACTTTTCAGACTGCTTCACAGTTGTAGAGTGTTGATTCACTCTGCAATGCAGGCCTTGGGATCAATGGTATCCACCTTCGACATGGTGAAATTCGTCCAGTTTCACTCCAGGCCCCTGCAACACCTGATCCTCTCCAGGTGGAACGGACTACCTCATCTGCTCAGATCCCAGATGATGAGCCTCCCCCCAGAGGTTCGCCTGTGCCTAGCCTGATGGCTACAAACTCCCCATTTGAACCAGGGTCATCCCTTTTGGATCCCGGATTGGGCTCTCCTCACCAAAGACTCAAGCCTCGGATGGTGGGGAGCAGTAACTGGCCAACACTCCTTCCAGGGCCGATGTTCCCCAATCGAGGCAATGTTGCCAATCAACATCCTGGAACTTTGAGTCATATACAGAGGTCTCACTCTGGATCAGAATATTCTGAAAAACAGGCCAGTACAAGTACAGTCCGACAACGCCATGAGTGTGGACTACCTCAATCATCTTGGGGGCTCTCGAAGTCAATCGGCAATGACAGAGGTGTCCCGCATTCTCACAATGGCTGAACATAATCTGCCAGCCATCTCCGCAGTGTTCATCCCGGGGATTCTCAATTGTGAAGCGGATTTCCTCTGCCGTCATGACGTGTATGCAGGAGAATGGTCTCTACACCCAGAAGTCTTTCATCTTCTGGTGGACAAATAAGGCCATGAGAAGTGGATCTCATGGCCTCAAGACACAACAAACTTCCAGGTAATGGCGCAAGTACAAAGGACCCCAACCCGGCCTTCATAGACGCCTTGTCGGTGACATGAACTTTCCAGTTGCTCTAAAGATCTACGTGGATCCTACTACTTCCATTAGGAAATCGGACTCCCTCTTTGTCCTATATGGATTCCACAAGAAGGGATGGCCAGCTAACAAACAGACTCTGGCCAGATGGATTCGCATGACTATCTCATAGGCTTACACGCAGACTGTTCTTTCTGTGCCGACTACAGTCTGTGCTCATTCTGATCGCTCTGTGGGCAGCCCGGCGTGGCGCCTCAGCTGTACAGCTATGCAAGGCGGCCACCTTGTTTTCTGTCCACACCTTTTCTTAGGTTTTATGCCTTTGATTCATTTGCCTCAGGATGCTTCCTTCGGGCATAGGGTTCTCCTATCAGCGCTGGAGCATTCCTGCTTCCTTTGGGCGCCGTATTCTCCTCAGCGCAGGAGCGTCCCCACCTTTAAAGGACTGCTTTGGGACATCACCAATGTCTCCCTGTGGAACCCTTTTGACACTGAAGAAGAAAATGAGCTATGGTAAAACTTACCTTTTGTTAACTCTCTTTCTTCGAAGTCCATAGGGTCCACAGGGCAACCCACCCTGATGCACCTGGTTTCTATGGGTTTCTTCTATTGGTCACTTGTTTCCTTCTCTGTGTGAGAGTGTGATTCTTCAGTGTACCAGTCTTCCTTCTCCCCTGTCCTGCTCCTGCCTTGGGCTTGTTAACAAAACTGAAGTGCCCTCAGGCTGTGGGCAGGGTATAGGAGGAAGAACCAAAGCATCCTGTGATTGAAAAGCTTTGCTGCTGGTGTCCGGTCCCACCTATACCCCAATGTCTCCCTGTGGACCCTATGGACTTTTTTTTAGAAAGAGGATTAACAAAGGTAGGTTTTAACATGACTCTTTGTTTCTAAACACACAAACAAATATACACACACTTTTGTCTTTTTTTTTTTTCTCTCAATTTTTATTACAAACTATTTTGCTACATTATACTGATCACTTTGATGTGCAACATTTGTAAATCTGTCTGTGAATGAGTCTAAATCTGTATATAAAGTGCTATGATGCAGCGGCCGTCTGCAATGTGAATAAGACGCAAACTTTAAAGAAAGACGGTATGCTACGACTCTTGGAGCAGCTTAGTTGCGCCGGTTGTGTATATATATAAAATATACATACTGTGTGTATGTGTGTGTGTGTGTGTATGTGTGTGAGTGTGTGTATGTATGTGTGTGTGTGTATGTATGTGTGTGTGTGTGTATATATATATATATATATATATATATATATATATATATATATATATATATATATATAATGTGTGTGTATATATATATATATATATATATATATATATATATAATTAGTACCAGGCACAAGTTTGGACACACCTTCTCATTCAATGGTTTTTGTTTATTTAAATTATTTTCAACATAGTAGATTAATACTGAAGACATCAAAACTATGAAAGATCCCATGGAGTTATGTTGTAAATAAAAGAGTGTTAAACAAATCAAAATATATTTTTTATTTTAGATTCCTCAAAGTAGCCCCCTTTTGCTTGGATGACAGCTTTGCACACTCTTGGCATTCTCTCAATCAGCTTCATGAGGTAGTCTCCTGGAATGGTTTTGAATTAACAGGTATGCCTTGTCAAGAGTCAATCTGTGGAATTACTTGCCTTCTTAATGTGTTTGAGACCATCAGTTGTGTTGTGCAGAGGTAGGGTTAGTACACAGTGGACACCACTATTTGACTACTGGTATAATCCATATTATGGCACCAACCACTCAACTCAGTAAAGAGAAATGACAGTCCATCATTACTTTAAGACATGAAGGTCAGTCGATACGGAAAATTTCAAGAACTTTGAATGTATCATCAAGAGCAAAAACAATCAAACGCTATTATGAAACTGGCTCTCATGAGGACCGCCCCAGGAAAAAAAGACCCAAGAGTTACCTCTGCTGCAGAGGATAAGTTCATTAGAGTTACCAGCCTTAGAAACCGCTACTTAACAGCACCTCCGATTAGAGACCACATAAATTCTTCACAGAGTTAAAGTAGCAGACAAATCTCAACATCAACTGTTCAGAGGAGACTGCGTGAATCAGGCCTTCATGGTCGTATTGCTGCGAAGAAGCCACTACTGAGGATGAACAACAAGTAGAAGAGAATTGTTTGGTTCAAGAAACACAAGGAATGGACATTAGACCAGTGGAAATCTGTACTTTTGGACTGAGGAGTCCAAATTTGAGATTTTTGGTTCCAACCGCCGTGTCTTTGTGAGATGCAGAGAAGGTGAGCGGATGGTTTCTGCATGTGTGGTTCCCACTGTGAAGCATGGAGGAGGAGATGTGATGGTGCTTTGCTGGTGACACTGTTGGTGATTTATTCAAAATTCAAGGCGCACTTAACCAGCATGGCTACCACAGCATTCTGCAGCGCCATGCCATCCCATCTGGTTGGCGCTTACTGGGACCATCATTTGTTTTTCAACAAGACAATGACCCCAAACACACCTCCAAGCTATGTAAGGGCTACTTGACAAAGAAGGAAAGTGATGGAGTGCTGCGTCAGATGATCTGGCCTCCACAATCACCCGACCTAAATCCAATTGAGCTGGTTTGGGATGAGTTGGACCGCAGAGTGAAGGAAAAGCAGCCAACAAGTGCTCAACACATCTGGGAACTCCTTCAAGACTGTTGGAAAACCATTCCAGGAGACTACCTCATGAAGCTGATTGAGAGAATGCCAAGAGTGTGCAAAGCTGTCATCCAAGCAAAAGGGGGCTACTTTGAGTAATATAAAACCTATTTTGATTTGTTTAACACTTTTTTGTTTACAACATAATTCCATATGTGTTCTTTCATAGTTTTGATGTCTTCAGTATTAATCTACTATGTTGAAAATAATGTAAATAAACAAAAACCATTGAATGAGAAGGCATGTCCAAACTTTTGACTGGTAATAAATAAATAAATATATATATATTATAATTGCTGAAATGCTAAACGTTGTTGGATCAATGCCTAGTATCATGTAGGACCACTCTAGCCCGGTGAGTGCAGCAGGTTGACATGGCATTGATTCCACAAGTGGATGGTAGATCTCTGGAGAGCTATTGACCCATGCCATCTGGATAGCATCCCACAGTTCCCTGATATTTGTAGGTACAGGATCTTGGGTGCAAATGGACCTTTACACCTCATCCCATAAATGATCGATTGCGTTCAATGTCCGGTGAACGTTTTGGCCACGCCATTCGTCAGAACTTACAAAAATGCTCCTCAAACAAATTCTGGACAACTTGGGTCCGATGATCCGATTATCCTGCTGGAATATTCCAACATTGTGGGGTTACAGGAAGTCCATGAACGGCTGCAAATGATCATCAAGCACATCAATGTAGCAGTTACTGGTCAATGATGTGTTCAGGGGGACCAGCGGGCCCAACCCATGCCTCGTGAACACACCTCACCATTATGGAACCATCATCAGCTTGAACGGTGCCTTGTTGACAACTGGGGTCCATGGCCTCAATGGGACTGCGCCACACCGGAACCCTACCATCAGCCCCAAATAACTGGAACCATGACTCATCGGAGCATGCCGAGTCTGACCATTCCTCCAGGGTCTAATTAGTGATGTCACAAGCCCAAGTGAGGCGCTGTGTCCGGTATCGTATCGGGCATTCTGGTGGGTCTTCTGCTCCCATATCCAATGGAAGCTAAAGAACCTTGCACTGACCTGCTGCAAATGCGACTGGTACCTCTTGCAGTGAATGTGATTTGAGCCAGTGTTCCTTATCTTTTACCATGGACAATTCTGTCCAGACGCCGCTGGGCACAATTTTTAAGCACCCACAGTCACCCACTGCGCTGTTATATTCTAGAAATGTTGAATGTTCGCACCACTTCACTGTCATGCCCCGTTTGAACACTGATAATTCATGGTGCCTTGCCATGAGCAGCCTAGCCAGTGTTCAAACTGACTCCCGAAATGTCAGATTACAACTGATGCAGGTCTGGGCATTTCCAAGATGTCACAGTACTGTAAGGCCACCTACCATTACCTTTTATATACTGCTATCCCATGACTTTTGTCATTTCAGTATATATTCGGTGTGGCTATTAATTAACAAGACTGTACTTGTAAAAATTAAACCATGCTGCATGAGTTAAAAGTGCGGGAACATTTTACCTTGGACTATACCAAAACGATTTTGCTTGTTTCAACTAGGGGTGTGCACCGGCCACTTTTCGTGTTTTGGATCTGGATTGGTTTTGCCAAAACCACCCTTTGGTGTTTTGGGTTCTGGGTTTTGTGTTTTGGATCTGTATGTTTTTTTTTAAAAAGCATAAAAACAGCTAAAATCACAGAATGTGTTGATTTTTCTGCTCCTATGCTATTATTAACCTCAAAAAACTTAATTTCCACTCATTTCCAGTCTATTCTGAACAACTCACACCTCACAATAGTGTTTTTATGTCCAAAAGGTTGCACCGAGTTAGATGTGTCGCTTAGCATAGTCATCCGAGTGGGCGGCACAAACACGTGGCCCATCTAGGAGTGACACTGCAGTGGCAGACAGGATGGCAGTTTGAACAACTAGGTCCCAAACAGTACATAATGCAAAGAAAAAAAAGAGGTGCAAGATGGAATTGTCCTTGGGCCCTCCCGCCCACCCTTATGTTGTATAAACAGGACATGCACACTTTAACAAACCAGTCATTTCAGCGCCAGTGTCTGCCACACGACTGTGGCTGAAATGATTGGTTCGTTTGGGCCCCCACAAAACAAGCTGGCAATTAATCTGTCCCTGCACAAACTGGCTCTACGGAGGCAAGATGTCGTCCTCATTCACCGATTCCTCACCCTCTTCAGTGTTGTGTACATCCTCATCCTCACAGAGTATTAATTTGTCCCCACTGGAATCCACCACCACAGGTCCCTCTGTACGTTCTGGAGGCTGGTCTCCCTGGAAGAGTTGATAATTCATTTTTATGAACATCATCTTCTCCACATTTTGTGGAAGCAACCTCCTACGCCTTTTGCTGACAAGGTTCCCGGCTGCACTAAACACTCTTTCAGAGTGCACACTGGAGGGGGGGCAACTCAGGTAAAATAGAGCCAGTTTGTACAGGGGCCTCCAAATTGCCTCTTTTTCCTGCCAGTACATGTACGGACTGTCTGACATGCCTACTTGGATGCTGTCACCGATGTAATCCTTTAACAGACAGACGCACGCTTGTCGCTGCTGCTTTGAGGATGCAGGTGGAATCTAGACGGGATATGGAACCGGGGACACACTACCTCCATCAATTGTCTAAATCCCACTGCACTAATGGCGGATACCGGACGCACGTCTAACACCAACATAGCAGTCAAGGCCTCAGTTATAAGTTTTGTTTCAGGATGACTGCTGTCGTACTTCATCCTCCTCGCTACGGACTGTTGGAGGGTTAATTGTTTAGTAAAAGTAGTGGTGTTCCTACTTCCTCTCTGGGATGATGAACAACTCCCAGCGGCAGCAGCGGCAGCAGTAGGCGTAGCAATGCAGGATCCTCCGGAGGAATCCCGATTAGGAGAGTCAGTCATGCCAGAGACATGGCCTGCAGGACTACTTCCAATCCTGACTAAGGAGGAAATTGACGAGGAGGGAGTTGACGGTGTGGTTTGCAGGCGCTTGGATACAACAGGACAACGGGATTTAGGTGTCCCTGGACTGCTTACGGTCTTAGCCAAAGTTTCTGAACTTGACAGTAACTTTTTATGAACGTGCTGCAGGTGCCGTATAAGGGAGGATGTTCCTAGGTGGTTAACGTCCCTACCCCTACTTATTTCACCTTTACATATGGCAAGACAGTTGTTGTCCGGATTTGGATAGAAATATTGCCAGACCAAAGAGGTGGAATGTTTGGTCTTCTGCCCAGGCATGACCGTGATGGGCTTTTTCATCCCACAGACAACAACTGTCTCCCCCGGAGCCTGATTTAAACAAACCATATCACCATCAGAATCCTCCTCGCCAACTTCCTCCTCAGCGCCAGCTACACCAGTATCCTCATCCTGTTGTACTTCAACAGTGACATCTTCAATTTGCATATCAGCAAGTGGACTGTGGGTGCTCCTTTCAGCACTTGCAGGGGGCGTGCAAATGGTGGAAAGAGCCACCTCTTCCCGTCCAGTGCTTGGAAGGTCAGGCATCGCAACCGCCACCACACTTGGACTCTCCTTGGGGATTTGTGATATCTTCTTAGAACGCACAGTTCTTCGTTGTGCTTTTGCCAGGTTAACTCGTTTGATTTTTTTTAGCGGGAGGAGGGCTTCCATCGTCATGTGAAGCTGAACCACTAGTCATGAACATAGGGAAAGACCTTAGCCGTTCCTTGCCACTCCGTGTCATAAATGGCATATTGGCAAGTTTACGTTTCTCTTCAGATGATTTAAATGTTTTTTTTAAGGTAATTTTCCTGAACTTTGTCATTTGGGATTGTATGTGCCCTCTACTATGACAATGGGCATTGGCCTTGGCACACGACGTTGATGGCATGTTATCGTCTATGTCATGACTAGTGGCAGCAGCTTCAGCACTAGGAGGAAGTGGTTCTTGATCTTTCCCTATTTTATTTTTATCGGAGAAAGTTTGGTCCTCCATTTATGTTATATTGATTTGATATATATACGTGCGGCTAAGGCGCACACAAACACAGAATTTTTATTTTTATTTTTGTTGGAGACTAGTGCCCTTTGGGGGTTACAGCACCCTTTAACGGTCAAGCCAGCGGCCCTTTACTTATGGGACACAGGCGCACGCTTGGCACTACTTTGTTGATGCACGTGCGGCTACTGCGCACACAATTCACGAACACAGAAAATATATATTTTTTTTGTTTGGAGTGTACTTTGGGGGTTACAGCACCCTTTAACGGACAAGCCAGCCGGCCCTTTACTTATGGGACACAGGCGCACGCTTGGCGCTGCCACTTTGTTGATGCACGTGCAGCCACAGTGCACACAATTCACAAACACAGAAAAAATATTATTATTTTTTTTGCATTTGGGGGGAGCACCCCTGATGGACAGAGCACCCCCTGGACAACACTACAGCACCCCTTTAGGACTGGGACACTGCACAGGACTTTGGAGTGGACGCAGCCCCTATGGACAACTGACTGCACAACATAGTCCAGCCAGCCCCTATGGACTTTGAAGGAGTGGACACAGCCCCTATGGACAACAGCAGCACAACACTACACAGCCCAACCAGCCCTAACTCCCACCCTCCCTCTTCACTGTCCACAGCCGAGTGAGAAAATGGCGCCGACGCGGGTACCTTATATAGGATCCAAAGCCCGCGAGACCCGGAAGGCGGGATGATGACGTTTTGCCTCGACTTTAGATCCGAGTCAGGTGGGAAAAGTCGAGCCTGACTCGGATCGGCGGGGCTCGGGGGGGGGGGTTCGGATTTCAGAAATCCGAACCCGCTCACCCCTAGTTTCAACCCACTGGCACAGATAGTTTGCTGTCACATAGCATTTGAACAAGTTGTGTTTTTCCCATGCAACTTTAAAACTGCTTAGTTGAAAAGTAGAGCAACGTGTTAACTTGAAATGTTAGTTAAATTGAACTAAACTCCCACCAAATCTTTCTGTATGCTATCCGAGGCTTATGGGGCAGATTGTATATCACGTGCATGTGTGTTTGAGTGGCACAAAAGATTTAGTGACGGTCGTAAGGATGTCAAAGGTGATGAACGTCCCGGAAGGCCTTGCACATCAAAGACCAATGAAAATTAGGCAAGTTTTACATCAAGATCTTAACATGACAAAAGTTTGTGCTAAGTTGATTCCAAGGCTTCTCACTGCTGAGCAGAAAGAAATTCGAAAGTGAATTTGTACAGACATTTTGGAACAAATTCAAGCGGATTTGCTTTTTTAGATAGGAGCCTGGGGCTAAATTAATAGTGTGAGCCAGTACCTCTGTGGGCATACATGTGAGTATTCCTGTTTTTTTAAAGAGGCAAGCATGTTAAAGTCAAAAACAACCTGGTTTTGCCTTTAACATGCTTGTGGTTTTAAAAAAACGAGAGTATTCGCATGTAATCCTGCAGCGGCGCTGGCTCGCACTCTATTACATTTAGCCCCTGGTCTGATCACTTATGCTATGACGTCATTTGGAAGGCCGGGCGCGCGTGTTTCGTTTTCCTGAGGAAGAGATGGCACAAGGATGCACTATGGGAAGAAGGCAAGCTAAGAGAGGTTGTGTCATGCCCTGGGCAAATTTCTGCTGGGAAACCTTGGGTCCTGGCATTCATGTGGACGTTACTTTGGCATTGTTTGAGACAATTTACACCTCTTCATGGCAACGGTATTCCCTAATGGCAGTGGCCTCTGTCAGCATAGATAGGATTGTCCACTAAGCTACTCAAAACGTATTACATGTATGTACACCAATCCGTGGTTTTAGAGACAAAACATGGAGGACCCATACCCTTAAGTGTAAACAGCAATTTTCCCTTACTCTAAAGAAATAGAAGATATAAATGTCTCACAGCTCCTCCCAGATCTTTTGTTCTTGTATAGACTAGAGGCAACAATCCGTTTTCTTATTTCAAGTGAAGGGTGATGGTAGTTTTATTCTCCAACAGGATCTTTTACATTTTGATCCTCACAGCATAATCACATGTGATGTAACTAGAACACTCATAAAACACAAAAGATAACAGTAGTTGTTCATCTACAGATCTCTGTAGACCAGGAGCTGCTTCAGGTACCTTTCGGCCTGATTTTGTAGGGCTTTGAAAGTCATAAAGCCAATCTTGAGATAGATTTGCCATCTTACAGGCAGCCAGTGAAGGGAGTAGAGAATGGGTGTTATGTGGCAGGAATGGGGTTGGTTAGTTAATAGACTAGCAGCTACATTTTGTACCGGCTGCAAGCGATCAATATTTTTACTGGGAGACCCAGGTAGAGGGCACTGCAGTAGTCTAAGCATGATGATACAAATGCATGTATGACTTTAGGCACATCTTCTGATGGAGTTAAGTGCTTGATTCTGGTTATGTTCCTTAGATGAAAGAATGAGAATTTGATTGTGGCTGATACCTGATGTTTTAAGTGTCAAGCCACCATCCAGGAACACACCAAGATTCCGTACATGTTCAGTGTTTTGTAATTCTGAACTCTCAAACATAACTTCAGTTGGTTGGCTAAGCTGTCCTTTCATGGTGAGCTTCTATCATAAGGACCTCTGTGATGGCCTCCAAATTGCTCAGATCTCAAGCCGATCGAGCATCTGTGGGATGTGCTGCAAAAACAAGTCTGAGCCATGGAGGCCTCACCTCATAACTTACAGGACTTAAAGGATCTGATGCTAATTTCTTGGTGCCAGATACCACAGGACACCTTCAGAGGTCTTGTGTAGTCCATGCCTCAACGGGTGAGAGTTGTTTTGGCAGTGCAAGGGGGATCTACACAGTATTAGGCAGGTGGTTTAATGTTCTGGCTGATCGGTGTGTGTGTGTAATATATATGCACACGAACAGTCTGTCAAGCGCAATACGCGGTCTTTGCTTCTTTACAAGCACAGTAAGGTAGTTGTGTACTGTAATGTTATGGTGCAGCTCTCATCTCTGAATGGATAATCAGGGGTGCCCAATAGTGAAAGTAATTAAAAGCAGGGGGGCAGCCATCATCTTTCAGTAGTGTTGTTTAAAGGGTGAAGTATGTCATACCTATCCTGAGCTGGCACTGTCTGTCTAGCTTCCAGACTGACCTCCAGTCTATTAATTTCAAACTATTAGGATTCTCTTGATTTCCTTTTTTTTTTTTTTATTAGGTCTCTATAATCTACTTAAATTCTTATGCTTTGGATTTTTTGCATTATGGTTTTCATCGGAGACGACATTTGCAGAGTAGCACGTGACCTTTTAGGTAGCTACTGTATGCTCAAAGTTTAATTTTTATATTGAGTCTACTTGATCCTTCTGTATTTTACACTGTTTACTTCTCTCCCCTCCCTAAGCTTCTAAACGAAGTTGACATGTAACCCTTTGGCTTGTTCATTCTGTTTGACGCTCATTTTCTGTAAATATGTCCATTAGTTGCACTAATCCTCTTGCCCTCCCATTCTCATTCTTAGGATATTGAGCCTTCTCTGTATGTAGATGACGCTTGACGTTACAACTCCTAGCACTTAAGATTTTTACCTATCAGTCTCTCTGTATATGTGTTCAATCACCTCCTTCTCTTCCTATTTTATTCCAAGGTCTGAAATTGCTGCTGTTTTGTCTTTCGGTCATACAGTATGTTATAGTGTGCTACATACATACTAGCCCATATAAATTATCCTGCATATATAATTATATTTTGTCCTCTTTACTGTGTTTACTTACATCTTTGAGTAAGTTGTAGATCATGTCTCACACACTCACTGGAATTGTCATATTGCCGGCTCTACTGCATACTTGTTTAGAGGTGATCTAATGTGGGAGATTTATTTGTCCCCTCACCCATTTTATTTCAACATGTACAGAGAGCAGTTCTCTATCATTTTGTCACTGTTACTCTTTGCAGCTCTCAGATGTTTTCTTTCTATTGATAATGGAAAATATGTATTTTGTGCATCCACAAGGGGGAGAACAAGTGCTTGGCATTGGCACACTTTCACCAGGCACCTTAATGTATGATCTCTTCTAAGATTCAAAATAAATTGATGCAAAGCACTAAAAATAAATTAGAATAAATGTACTGTGCTGCAGATTGTGCAGTATTACTTGCCTTACAGAAACATCTGCTTGCCTCTTAAAACCCCAAAGTGTTTTGTGCATAGGTGTAAACCACTTAATTAACAACTGGAGGCCTAAGGAAGCTGGTACTTCTTCCATGCCTTTTTATATCCAAGTATAAATATGCCTGAATTTACATATTATATTGTTATTTGCAAATATAAAGTAATAATTCTACCTCTGCCGGTCACTCTATGGGACATTCTCACTTTTAAACACAAAACATTACTTATTGCAAAATACTATGTGTGAGGCATCCAATTATGAATCTGAATGTGATAAGTTGGTAATATAGAGAGACTGACATATGATCTGCTGTCTCAGCTCGTAATGAAATAGGTGTTGCTTTGTTTATGTTCTTTGATGTTGGCACAAGGACAGAGGACTTTGCTAACCTAACCTAGTGGCTTAGGACATGGGAGCAATTGCCTTTAATATAGGGAGAATTTTAGTGGGCAAAAAAAGCATTGTAAAAAAAAAATGTTTTAAAGAGGAAAGAAGAACATTTCTGAATCTATAGGCAAGAGTGTTATCGGTTTCCCAGTTACTGAATCCTAAGGGCTACAACCTGAGAAATGAAGCAAACCTTAAATTGGCCCTTAAATCCCTTATGTCTTCCTTGTTAAGTGTGTTTTCCCATACTGCAACTATCTTTTTGTATTTAATTTTCATCTGTTGCTTATACAGTATGTGTGTACTCCATTTATTAGTCACTTATCAGTGACCTGTTCCTGCCAGTGGCCTGCTCTCCTGTGTGTTATGTTATTGAGAACAGGGCTGCTATTGGTATGGCCAGTACCCTAATAGGAGGGGGATGGAACTTTAGAACTGTCCCCATCTCCACTCTGTGCCACACTTTCTCTTATTGTGCCCCCCCTACCATTTGTTTTTATGTCTGAATTTATTCTGTCAATCTTGTATATCCCGTTTTTATGTAAGTCCTGTTATTCCATACTGTCAGACACTGCAGACCACTCCTTAGATATAAAAAATAATCATGATAATAGAAGTAAGCAAGACAGCTCTAACTAACAGTTATATAGTGGGAAGAGGCAGAGTCCACAATAGCTGAGAATAGTAATGTGAGGCTTCTGTCCTATTGATACTGGATGATTGTGCTGTCATCATTGCATGAGATCCAGCTTATTCTGATTTGGCAGCTTAGACGTAGTCACTCTTCGACACACATTAACAAGATTTTTGGTTCCATAGATAAAACTGGATTTAAAGAAACACTAAACCACACAATGTTCAGATATGAACCCTACTGATTAAACTGACTTTCCATTGCAGCTCTGTTAAAAAGTATTACCTTCCCACTCTACTAGAGAGATTTGAAGCTCCGCCCGTGCCTATAGAACAGGGTCCTGATGGGATCCCATAGAAGTCAAACATCTGAGAGTGCAGTGACTTGAGTTATGATGACATCACTAAACCTGCCACAATGTATGCATCCATCCACCTGAGCAGACAATGCATTTCTGCACAGCACCCCTGCAAGACTGACTCTGCTTATACCAAAAAAATACCTCCTAACATGGCAACCTGCTGCAGCTGAGTGAGAGAGAACATAATGCACCTGTTATTAGAAAAACTGTAGTCACTTAAAGTATATTATGCAGCTCCTAAATACATGGCCTTTCAGGTAATATATCTTATTCATTTAAAATAGTAGTTGTACTTGCTATTTTAAGTTATGTTTTTATTCTGTTTTATCTTATTGTTGCTATTTCCTCTGATACCTATGACAGTCATCCAGAGCTGGTGCTTATGTATTTTATGATTTTTTAATACACATTTGCCATAATGTGTACCAGTAGCTTTCATATTATTTTTAACTTGGAAATAGTGTTCCAATTACCAAATAGTTTTGTTTGTCTCAGTTTTAGAGGTATATTTACTTCTTTATTCAGAGTCTACTTATCATTTATCTAGTACCTTCTATCAAATGATAGCTAGAATCTGATAGGTTGCTATGCGCAATGCCTCCACTTCTAGAAACCCACACTGTAAGTAAATATAACCCTTAAGCTGGCCACACAATAGACCAACTTTCATCCAACCATCCAACTTGTTGATTGGTTGGAATGAAAATATGGTAAGGAATGAAAGCAAATGACAATCAGCAATTTGCTCCCAAATGCCGGAAAATGGACAAAAACTGTTGTTTGAACAAATTGTTTAGATTAAACATTTAACAAACTTGTCTGAATGACCATTTTCATCTGTTTTCTGGCATTTAGGAGCAAATTGATGATCATCATTTACTCCCATACCTTACCAGATTTTCATTCCAACCAATCAACAAGTTGGTTGGATGCAAGTTGGTCTAGTGTGTGGGCAGCTTTAGTGTCTACCAGGCACTTAATACACCGTGGAGGTGGCCACTCTGTTACTCAAGTATTCAGGCAATTCATGAACTATGAACCTTGTCCCTCATATGTCAGTGAAGTTAGCGTCTAGTGAAATTATAGACTACGTTTTCATAAGTATGGACTTTGACTACAACTATCATGATTGAATGACAAGTACATTATAAGGAGAAAATTTGCTCTCCTTTTACTTTAGTGTTTGAAATTTTATGGCTGTAATTTTTTAGTTGTGGCAATTTTGTTGGTTTGAATTTTGGCAGAGGTAGGGATGGACATCTGAAAATGATGGTTGGCAACTATTGATCTGCCCAGCTCAATGCAAATTGTTTTTCCATTCAATGCAGAGTTTGTAATTGTTGCTAACTATCGTAAGCTTCTTTCCGATGCCCATACAATTCGTTTTACTTCTGCAGCATAAACACAAAACTACCATCGGTGGCTAATCCATGGTTATCTTGCAATGTTAGGCATAGTTGGGCAGCTTCTGTAGGTGGCATTGCAGTCACTATTCAATGGATATCTTCCAGTGACCATCCCTAGGCAGAGGGATGGCCTCTACTTATAGTGAAAATATTTAGGTCAGAATCAATTTTATTTATTTATGCAGAACACATTGTTGGATATTAAGCTTTTAGAGATGCTTGAATAATTAAAATTAAGAGATTTGATTTAAATTTGGGAGGTTCAAGGGTCTCAAACTTTTTTTTTTTTTTTTTTTATGATCATGCATTTAAGCTGACTTGATTTTGCGGTTCAAAGTTTATTGTTCGCAGTTTGTGTCCAAGGTTTTTCACTTACACTTCTTTAAAATTAAATTAACCTGCTGCCTATTTCAGCTTAAATGGCTACATTTTATAGTATTGCTAACACATTTCTCATTGGAACACTGAACATTACTGATTTGATTTTGCGTTTCATACTGGAAACTTGTTAAAAATGCAATATAATGTAGCCATTAAACTCTAACGTGATCAAATATATTTGATTTGCTAGACTTTGGTGCAAATCTTTTAGCCTGTCTAAAGACTTTCTAGCAAATTTTCTTTCAATTCAAAAGCAATTTAACAATCTGTTTGAAAACCACTTTCTACTTCAGGGTCCATAGGGGGTCCACAGTTTTGATCTTTGGGTATAGCTGGATCTGGATCCACGGGCACCACGTAGTTAAAGCTTTTGCTGCTCCCAGGATGCACTTGGGTCCATCCTCCTCTATACCCCGCCCCCGAGCCACAGGCACCTCAGTTTTAGTTTGTGCCCGGCCGGAGTCGGGTCACCCGTGCGCAGTGGGGCTGAAGGAGCAGCCCCATAGCTTATTTTTAATGAAGAAAAGAAGTTTATTTTTCACTCTTCAGAGCGGCAGCATCAGACTGTCCATTAGGACGTCCACACTGCCGCTCCTACACCCCGCTGGCGATGCAATGCCAGTACAGCTCTGGGGATCGCAGCGGGACCCCGGAGTCTACAAGCAGGGCTCCGGGACCTCCCAAGACTGCTGCCAGATCACCGGGGACAGGTAAGCCGCGAGCAGCACTAGCTTGCGTTGCTTGTGGGGAAATGCAGTCTTTAGCCGCCGGTCCCTGTTAGCGGCGGCGGCCGCGCATCCGCTAGACCACCAGGGAGTAATGGCTGGAGGCAGGAACAGGCGTCCCTGGGGTTAATGACTAGCCAGGGGAGAGAGCCTTCCCTGTTTAGCGGCTCCTCCCCTCAGCTTAGCGCGCCTTTTCTCACGTGTACTGGCGTCGCTGAGCTGTGTTCCTCATGCGGCCACTCATCTGAGGTCTCCGGCAGCCATCTTCACTGGCACAACGCAGATCTCTCTGGCAGCGCGCGGACCGGTCCCCCTGTGTACCTATCCCCTGCTAAAGGACAGTGTACACAGCACTATAGCCCTCCCAGACACTGAATCTGGGCGGTTGATTGTAGTGGAAAGGTGCAGTGAGTATTACTTTCTGCGTGGTATGTGACTTTTGCTAGTGCTGCCTGTCTGTGCTGTTTTCTACTTACTGTCAGCTTATACCTATCCCTTTCCTTCTCCTACAGCCCGGCAGGTGCGTGGGGGAAGGGCGTTTTCCGTGGACCTCACGTGTATAAATCATGTATTTGTGGGGGTCAGTCCCATACAGTTGGGTGTTACACAGTACTATACTGGGGGCTGTTGTGTGTGTGTGTGTGTGTGTGTGTGTGTGTGTGTGTGTGTGTGTATGTATGTATGTATGTATGTGTATATATATATATATATATATCCTGTTTTGTAAGAACGGCACTCGCAAAAAGTCAACTTGTTGGGGTGCAAAGCTCAGGTTGCCCAGCGGAGTCCATCCATATGCAGCCACACATAAATGCAAAGGAAGAGAGAGCACTCACCAATCTTCATATAATGGGCAGGCAACTTTAATAATTCACGTCATCACATTAGACAGTTCGAAAAAAGTCGACGTTTCGGGCCACTCAGTGCCCTTTGTCAAGACCATAGTATCACATCCCACGTCCACTTGCTACCTGGACTACTTGGGATGTGATACTATGGTCTTGACAAAGGGCACTGAGTGGCCCGAAACGTCAACTTTTTTCGACCTGTCTAATGTGATGACATGAATTATTACAGTTGCCTGCCCATTATATGAAGATTGGTGAGTGCTCTCTCTTCCTTTGCATATATATATATATATATATATATATATATATAATGTGTGTGTGTGTGTATGTATATATGTGTGTATATATGTATAGAAAAATTTATGTACATTGAATGTATATTTTGTCATGTCTGATGAGGAGGTTGAGCGCTCTGTGGCCCGTGTTGTTCTCCTGCAGGCGCTGTTCTGCGGGAGTGGAGAGGATTTATCACAGGATGGTCTGTGTGGGCAGTGCCAGCTATTGCCTGGTCCCTCTCAACCCCCTACGTTGCAGTACCATCCTTGGGCGATGTTTTCACAGGTGTTGGTGTCAATCGCGGACTGTCTGGTGGTCCTGACTGCTGTCCCTACTAGGGCGTTGCCCTAGCCGACCATCCCCCATTCCCCGGGTATTCTGCAGTTATTGCAGTCTCCCCCCGGGTCTCAGACTGTTGGTCAGTATACGGGGTTGCCTATGTATATTCAGTCTACCCCAGTGATGCAGCAGTCTTTCAGGGTTTTTCCTCAGGCGGCTCCTCCACCATGGGTACTCTCCAGCTCTGTCCAGAGTTTGGCGGCCTCGTCTTTTCAGTCGATGGTACAAGGTGACATGCCTCCAAAGGCGTCTAAGCATCCAGTGCTGGCTGCCCAGGCTGCGCATTTAACGGACACTGACGTGTCTTCAGATGACGGGGAGGTACATGAGGACTCTGACTCGGACGCCACGGCTCAAGAGGTAGATACTAAGTCCTCCATTAATGTGTCAGCATTGTTTATGGCGGTGCGGGCCATCCTTCACAAAGAGGATGATGCACCGGCCCCTAGGTCGAAGTATCCTAATTTTAAGAAGGCCAAGGTGACTTCGACTGTTTTTCCCCTGTCTGACCAGCTGACGGATCATATGGCGGGGGCCTAGCAGTTGCCCAGTAAGAGATTCCAGCCACAAAAACGGCTGGCATCTAATTATCCGTTTCCTTAGGCTCATTGCAGGAAATTGGATACCCCACCGGCGGTGGATTCACATGTCACCCGCTTAATCAAAAGCGCTACATTGCCCTTACCGTCTATCTCCTCCCTGAAGGATCCCACGGACAGGAAGGTGGAGACTTGTTTAAAGTCCATTTATTCTCCCTCGGGCAGTGGCCATCCGTCCATGGCCATCTCCTGGGTGGCTAACGCCATTGAGAGCTGGGCCAACGCATTAGAGGATACCTTTCCAGACGATGCTCCGGATGTCCAGAGAGCGTTAATCGGACAGATTAGAGATGCTGCGTTCTATATTGGGGAAGCGTCTTTGGATGCAAGTATATTGACCTCTAGGGTTTTGGCGGCAGCAGTGTCTGCTCGTCGGTCCTTGTGGCTGAGGTCCTGGAGAGCAGACGCAGATTCTAAGAAGGGCCTGGAGGCCTTACCCTTTAAAGGGGAGTTATTTGGTCCAGACTTGGACAAAATAGTGGATACTCTGGCTAAATCCAAGTCAGCTTTTCTCCCTTCGACCATAACACATGCTAAGGTCAGGAGCTCTGCCTTTCGGTCCTTTCAGGGTAAGGCCAAAGGTCAGTCTTTCCCGAGGCAGACGGCGACCAAGGACGCCTCTATGCCCAAGAAGCAGGGCTGGAGTGCTAGGCGCCCTTCTTCTAAGCAGGAAGATAAACCTTCTGCCTGATGGGACGGGCCTCCCTCTGGGGAACCCCAGAGTGGGAGGCCGACTTCTTCAATTTGCCCAGTGCTGGCACAATACCACCACGGATGCCTGGGTTCAAGAAGTGGTGTCCCAGGGGTACACCCTGTCTTTTCGGCACAGTCCGCCCCACCAGTTTTTCTGCACGAGTCCTTCTCAGGACAAAACCAAAGCTTTACAGATTCAGGTAGCTATAGAGTCCTTGCTGAAAGCAGGGGTCATTGTTCCCGTTCCTCAGTCACAACGGGGGACGGGCTACTACTCTACTTTCTGGTGCAGAAATCAAATGGTTCTCATCGCCCTATCCTCAATTTGAAGTCTCTGAACAAATTTCTCAGAGTGCCTAAGTTCAGGATGGAAACGTTACGTTCCATCATTCTTGCGATGGAAGCTGGGAATTATATGGTCTCCCTGTATATCCAGAACGCCTACCTCCATGTTCCTATAGCACCTTCACACCAGCGGTATCTGAGGTTTGCTATACTGCAACATCACTACCAGTTTCGGGCGCTACCCTTTGGTCTCTCCACGGCACCAAGGGTATTCACCAAAGTGATGGCGATCATGGCCGCCCACCTTCGGAACCAGAATATACGACTGCTACCGTATCTAGACAACCTCCTCTTGCTGGCGAGCTTTCCAGAGGTACTGCTTCAACATCTCCACCTGACGATCACTTGCTGCAAGCGCACGGGTGGTTGATAAATTGGGAAAAAGTCCTCCCTGATTCCATCACAGCAGATGGTTCATTTGGGAGCCCTGCTAGATTCTCGTCAGCAAAGGATCTTCCTGACTCCAGAAAATGTCTCCTCTCTGCAGCTGCGGATACACAGTTGCCTGAGCAGTGCCCGGGTGTCGGTCCACTCGGCAATGAGAGTTCTGGGGTCCATGGTGTCGGCATTCGACATGGTGGAATTTGCCCAGTTCCATTCCAGGCCCCTGCAGGGGCTGATTCTATCCGAATGGAACGGGTTACCTCACCGGATCCGGTCTCAGATGCTTGTGTTGTCCTTGGAGGTTTGGCTGTCTCTAGCTTGGTAGCTTCAGACAGCTCATCTCATCGAGGGGCGCCCCTTTTGGATCCCGGACTGAGTTCTGATCAGAACAGATGCCAGTCTCCGGGGTCGGGGGACAGTGACAGGCTCGTTGTCACTTCAGGGCCGGTGGACTGCGAAAGAAGCGGTTCTCCCCATCAACGTTCTGGAACTGCGGGCCATATACAGGGCCCTGCAGTCGTCCGGCACCGATCTTCAAGGAAGGGCAGTACTTCAATCCGACAACGCCACCACGGTGGCGTACATCAACCACCAGGGAGGAACTCGCAGTTGTGCTGCGATGTTAGAGGTGTCTTGCATCTTAGCTTGGGCGGAGTGCCACCTTCCAGCTATCTCGGCAGTCTTCATCCCCGGAGTCCTCAATTGGGAGGCGGACTTCCTCAGTCATCACGACGTGCATCCCGAGGAATGGTTGCTTCACCTAGAGGTATTTCAACTACTCGTGGACAGATGGGGGCTGCTGGAGCTGGACCTGATGGCCTCCCGTCACAATCACAAGTTGCCCAAGGACAAGAGACGCAGGCGCAAGTCTGGTAGACGCACTGTCGGTGAAATGGACGTTTCAACTGGTGTATCTGTTTCCTCCGATATCCCTGCTGCCTCGGGTCCTGCGGAAATTCAAGCAGGACGGCGCCACGCTTCTGCTTTTGGCTCCAGCGTGACCCAGATGTCCTTGGCACTCCGACGCGGAGCCTCTCCATCAACGCTTTGTACCTTCTTCCTCAGTGTCGGGACCTGTTGTCTCAGGGGCACTGCCTTTACCCGGATCTGGGTCGGCTGTCTTTGAAGGCGTGGCTCTTGAGATAGCCATCTTAAGATTTCGGGGCTTCTCAGGCTCTGTTATTAGTACCACGCTTCAAGCATGCAAGTCTGCTTCTGCTAGGATTTACTAGGAGTGTGGCACATTTACTTTCAGTGGTGTGAGTCCAGAAACTTTGATCCTCAAGTGTTCCGGGATTCTAGGATTAGGGCTTTTCTTCAGTCAGGTTTGGACCTCTGCTTACGTCTTGCATCTCTGAAGGTTCATTTGTCTACACTGCCAGATGTTCACACCTTTTTCCAAGGAGTTCTTCGAATCCAGCCTCCCTTTGTGCCTCCAGTGGCTTCTTGGGATTTGGCGGTGGTTCTTCGGGCCCTGCAGGGTCCTCCTTTTGAGTCTGAGTCGGTGGAACTCAAGTGGTTGATGTTTAAGACTGTGTTTCTCCTGGCCGTTGCTCCAGCCAGGAGGGTGTCAGAATTGGGGGCGCTTTCCTGTCGTCCCCATTTTCTGATTTTTCACCAGGACAGAGCGGTGCTTCGCACTCGTCCTGAGTTTTTGCCTAAAGTGGTTTTTAAGTTCCACATTAATCAGGAAATTGTTGTGCCAGCATTTCGGTCACCTGATCTGTCGGCTGGTGAGGCTTCCTTGGATGTAGTCCGTGCTCTCAGAATTTAGGTGAATCGGACTGATTCCATTAGGAAGTCTGATTCCTTGTTTGTCCTCTTTGGTATTCACAGGAGGGGTTGGCCTGCCAACAAACAAACTTTAGCCCGTTGGCTTTGTTCTGTTATTTGTGAGGCTTATACACAGGAGTGTTTACCTGTTCCAGCCTCCGTTAAGGCTCATTCCACTCGGTCTGTGGGTCCTTCTTGGGCTGCTAGAAGGTGCGCCTCTGCTGTTCAACTATGTAAGGTGGCCACCTGGTCTTCCATTCAGACATTTTTGAAGTTCTATGCATTTGACACCTTTGCCTCTCAGGATGCATCCTTCGGGCGCCGGATTCTCTTTTCTGCACAGGAGTGTCCCCGCCCTTAGTTGAACTGCTTTGGGACATCCCCAAAGTCAACCCTGTGGACCCCCTATGGACCCTGAAGAAGAAAACAACAGATCTGGTAAGACCTTACCTTTGTTATCTCTGTTTCTACGAAGTCCGTAGGGTCCACAGGGCATCCGTCCTGACGCACCTGGCTTCATATGGGCTGTGTGGCTGGTCACCGGTTTTCCGTCTACCATTTCTGTGAGTATGGTTTCTTGTGTGTTCCAGTCTTCCTTCTCTCTGTTTAGTCTCCTCCTCCGGCCTTGGCTGCTTACCAACTGAGGTGCCTGTGGCTCGGGGTATAGAGGAGGATGGACCCAAGTGCATCCTGGGAGCAGCAAAAGCTTTAACTGCGTGGTGCCTGTGGATCCAGATCCAGCTATACCCCAAGGTCAACCCTGTGGACCCTATGGACTTCGTAGAAACAGAGATAACAAAGGTAAGTTCTTACCATATCTCTTGTTTTTTTTTTAAACATCTCTAACTATACACTAATGCTACATGCCTCTGTTTGCTTTTTAT
Source organism: Taudactylus pleione (assembly GCA_031769625.1). Lineage (NCBI taxonomy): Eukaryota > Metazoa > Chordata > Amphibia > Anura > Myobatrachidae > Taudactylus > Taudactylus pleione. Next base: position 24,185,816 of record JAUIMM010000052.1, on the reverse strand, counting down.
GTGATTTTTATGTTGTGATGTCCGGTAATATTTTTACTGCTCTGCTCTACCATACACATACAAATTGTGGGAGGTTGATAGCAAATGTTAAATTGAATGTCATAGTGCTGCCAAATATACAAATAAATGTTATAATCTGCAGAAATAACATGGCTACCACTACCTTAGTACCTGAGTAATAAGAAGTTGTTGAGAAGTTTGTTTGCCATATTATCTTCTAAAAACGAGTGTTCATTAAAGGATTTTGGTTTTTGCTTAATCATTAATGACTGACTTGTATAACTATAAATATTGAATTACTACTAATTATTGAGTAACTAAACGATCACTGATCTCACTAGTTAAATTGTGTGTTGACAGCATACTAAAAGTATATCCCTCACATGCATTCAGTTTAGGCAGCCATTTTGTGGGTTAAATCAATATTTGCATGGTCAGTTCACTAGGAACTACTGTATGGGGCATATAGACACATTTGCATAGCTTGTCCTACATGTAATTGCTCAGTAATGTCTAGATTCTGCCAACATGGCTGCCTGTTGGGTACAAACTCACATTCATGATGAATTGTTGTAAACCAGGTACATATGCTGCCGATTGCAGAGGTGGATACATCTCCAGATGTTTACATCTGTGCATACATACTGTATATGTGGAAATATGTTTCTGAACAAATCTCTGGGAATCAAATGCTTTATTGAAGCGACTGGTTCCTAATGAAATAACATGAATCTTGCTACGGCCCACAAAATGGCTGCATCAGAACTTGATATCACAGAGTAATACATTGCAATTAAAATCAAGTGAAATCACCTGCACTTGTTGCACTAGTTTATTGAAATAAAATTGTAATATTATATGAGCGTTTTATTATATAGAGATAGATATATATATATATATATATATATATATATATATATATCTCGCACATATATATATATATTATAAAAACCATACACTCGTAAACTCCTTGTTAAGTTTTGCAGTGGGCTATGAAGTGTGAATTGCCCTAAACCACTGCTACTGTACATATGTGAAGGGGAAAATGAAAGACGATTCTGCAAGGCAGCAAATAAAACCTTTTGCATTTTCTTTATTACCAGTGAGAGCAGCATGCGTCAGGCGTACTGGGAGCTGAAGAAGGAAATGTCTAATTTACATCTAGTGACTGAAGTACAAGCCGAGGTGCTAAGAAAGCTGAAAGGAACAGTGGCTGCAACCAAGAAAGGCAAGTCACATTGCCTGCTGTAATAGGACTAAACCTCAGATCCCTGCAATGCCATTTACAGAGTAACTGGCTATCATATCTCATCAGAATCTCTCTGTGTGAGGCTGATGTGCCTGAGTATATTAGAGCTGCAGCCTACCCGTTTTCTGGTTCGGCTTCTGTCTCATACTGGTCAACTTCACACATAGAGGTGTTGCTGATGTTTTTCTGCTGTGCTGTATTCTGTTCCCCCTTGTGGCTTTTTTTTTCTCAGCCAGCTTAAGTGTACAGGCAGAGGTGTGAACAGTTTATTTGTATATGACCTTTTACCATATCTGCCTCACATAAAAACAATGCATAGGTTTTCACCTGCAAATACTTCCTTTTCTCCATTGTCATCATTAGGATTCATTTTATTTCAGGAAACAAAATGCACAGATTTGGCCTTACTTACTGGTCGTCCATATGCCATACAGCATAAGACGCCCAACGTGACTGAGACACTCTGAGAGGAGTAGCATACAGTATTTTTCTTTCAATTGTATGTGTTATTTGCATTGTAGATTCAGCAAACAGCTGCTCACAGTGCACTAGAAACGCTGGGCTGCCACTTTAGCCGCACAGGAATTTGTCTGACACATGTACAAAGTCGCAGATGAAACCCAACAGAACCTGGAGTGAGGAAAAGCCTCGGCTGCTCACATCTTTTTTTACACTGTCGCACAGAAATGTACAAGTGTCACACACCCCATGACCGGTGTACGCTAGCATGCTTCTACATGTTCTAAGCAAATAAGATGCACATTTTCAGCAAGAAATACACTCATGGCGGTCGAGACGAAACTATTTGGAAGACTGAAGCTTCAGTAAAAAAGGAAACCTGTCCTATAGATAAATAATTATAGAGATGTAATTTACTATATAAAAATAAGATACATGTGCATTAAAATATAGTATCCGTATCACATTGAATGTAGACCTGTTGTTATAATTTTTCCTATAATAGATTCTTGACAGCTCAGTACTTTTAACTTCTAAAATGATTCACAAGAGCCTCTTTATTGCATACATAGAGGCTTTATATTTTACTTTAGTTTTGTACTTTGTTTTTTATATTTCTGTTTGTTTTATCAATATGCTTTTTGTATATATGGGCAAAGGGCTGATTCCCATTAGAGATTCTTGAACAATACACCCAACCACTGGCCACATTGGTGCATTTAAAACTTCATATAAATAAACTGTGAAAAAAAAAAAAGGTTAAGGAATTTAACTACTTTGATCATTTATAACTACTGCCAAATATATTCTTCCACTACTAGAATGTTTTCTAATTGTGTCCTTAGAGGCTTGATGCCGCTGTAAGTCAACATTAACAAACAACTTTGCAGAACATAACTTTTTGATTTTTCTAAAAATTATCAGAAATGCCGCCATCATGTCGACAATCATACGTTTGACGCCAGAATGTTGAATGTTATGGTGACAACTATGCTAAATGTCAACACACTTAAATGTTGACTTGTGACATGTCGAAATAGTCTAAATGCAAACCGTGTCCTTTCTGGCGCAAGTTCCCCCAATTGAGTTGTTGGTACCACTTCTTCAAAATAAGTAGTTACTTGAAGATTCGTAGTATGACATTAATACAAACATGTCTTGATCATCTGGTGCAGCATGTGATAAACTGCATAAACTTTGTTGCGCGTTTCACAGGACTGCTGCCCGCTTCTTCACACAGTTTATGCCTATTCCACTATGACAGTCCTATTGCTGAAATCAGAATAAACACGCTTTTTATCTTTTCAGAGTGTATCTTTTCAGATGTTTAGGCTGTGCGCAAGCCCCGGAGCGAGAGAGAAATTCTCTCGCTCCGGAGCTCACTACAAAAGGGGCGGCTGTCGATGTTGATCGATAGCTCGGCCTGTTTTGTAGGCGGGGCGGGGGGGTGGTTTCACAAACTGAGGCGTTCCTTAGGGAACGCCTGCCGTTTTGTGGGTGGCCGCACTGACATCAGCAGTGATGTCAGTGGGGAGCTTCCTGCTCGATCAGAGCAGGAAGCTCCCTGGGGCTTGCGGTTGCCGAGACCCAACCTTGGGGTATCGACGCAAGCCCCGATGGGCCATCGCGACCATCAACCTGGTCGGTCGCTAAAGCTGTGGGTGGTAACCCACAGCTTAGCTAGCGACCAGGAGGCCGCACTTAAAAATAGAAGTGGCTGCCCTCATTCAGAACGAGCGCTCGATTCTTGCGAGCGCCTCTGAATGAGGGCCTTAGGCACTCTGCTAAAAGTCCCCAGCATAGAACAAGCCAGACTCTGGCACTCTGCAGGGATATAAAGTGTGTTTATTCTGATTCCACCATTAGGACTGTCACAGTGGATTAGGCATAAACTGTGTGAAGAAGCGGGCAGCAGTCTTGTGAAACGCACAACAAAGTTTGTGCAATGATATCACATGCTGGTCCAGATGTTCGAGACAAATGCCATACCATGAATCTTCAATAAACTATTCATTTAGAAGAAGTGGTACCGACAACTGAATTGGGGGAACTTGCGCCCAAAGAACATTTTTGCATTTGGATTCTGTTGGAGAATTTTTGGAATTTTCTTCTCCTTTTAAAGGCAGCAAACCCCCAATTGTTTGGTCCGAATTCCCCAAGTGGTTAGGGCGTTGGTCCGCATATATCCACTCAGAAATAGTCGAAAATGTCAACAAAAGAATTGTTCGGGTCAACATTATGAATGTCGACAGATATATACTAAAACCAAAAATTCTTGATGACCGTAAACTTTAAAAGCAGTAGAGGCAGAATGCTTTGAATTTGGTAATGTGCAGTATCAGAAAATGGATAGTTCACAGTACTCATCCACGCAGGTGCTTTAGACCGCCAAACGCAGACCTCTTTTAGGGTGGAATGTACTAAGCATCTCATCTGCTATGCGGTACATCCCGATGGTCTTCAGGTATATACCACGGTTCATTAACGCGGTATGTACCTGGATTATCGAAAATTACAGCTCTCCAGATAAGAGCTGTCCTCTGTGATGGCTCTGCACCGAGGGACTTCTTTTAACACCCAGAAGTCCCTCTGGCGTCCTTCTGCGCATCTGATGATGGGGAATGCGGTAAAACCCACGACAACTGCATTTTGGGGGTTTTTACAGCATTTTCCCATTTTGTACATCCCGCCCTTTGTGTTCAGTGTTCTGAATTGTAATTTCCGTTTAAAGGCATCCTTTCCATGAATAGCCCTACAGCCGGGGTTATTCCACCAAGAGATCTGCCATTATTTACCTCTCCATTCACTGCACATAGCTATGGAAACGGTAGAAATACCATGTTTGTGTTATAGTTTGTGATCATGATTGGATGATTGGGTTAGTGAGCATTGAAATGTCCATTTGGGGTGGACATCTTCTTTACAATTTAATTCTGATATTTGTTTGAAAGGGGTCTATTCAGCAATGATTTTTTAACTTAAAAAAATGCAGTAACTCTCATTTCCACTATTCAGCAATGGGATAATGGAGAATATAACGCAATTATCTGCTCCATTAATTCCCATATCGCAGAGTACCGCACTGTAGGGATCAGTGCTTCAAAGCTTTTGCTATTCAGCAAAGCAAAAGGTGTTAAATTGCACAACAAAAAAAATCTTTATTTTATATAACTCCATCTCAGAATGTTGTTATATGAAGCAAATCCTTAAATTTCCCAAAAACTGCAAGGAAAGAGAGACATTTTCCCATAAGTCCCTGCAGGATCTTGAAGCTCCGCCCCAGTCTCCGTCCCTGCTTTGCGGTGATCACCCACTGTAAGTCCAACTCCAGCCTGTCAAGTGTCTAAATTGAGTGAAATGTGTACACAGGCTTTATATACGTAGACATATTATATATATATATATATATATATATATATATATAATGTGTGTATATATATATATATATATATATATATATAATGTATATGTAAACATTTATATTTATGTGCTTTTATATTTAAGATTTATATATACATTTTAAATATAAAAGCACATAAAGATAAATGTATACAGACTAGAATACAACCGTGTACACATTTCAATCAATTTAGACAGTTTTGACACTCGGTGGTCGGTCACCACAAAGCAGGGACGGAGACTATTCCCAAGCGCATGACTGAGCATGCACATAAGAAGTTACATAAGGTATTTGTTTTCGTAACCAACGCCTTCTGCAACATCACAGGGACAGCGTGTTACCGCAACCGCTGTCCCTGCATAAAAAATGCTGAATAGCAGCCATAAAATTTACTAATTGATAAAATAATTGTGACGATGATGCCTGATAATATTCGGGGCAACATAGTCACTCTTGCTGAATAGGGCCCAAAGGGTGAGAGGTAGATGCTTTTACACACTTGGTTACTGAGCATTCTTAAAATGAGTCCACCCTAAAACAAAAGTAACATCACTACTGTGAAATGAAAGTTAAATTCAAGGACAACTAAATTAAGCATTAAGGAAATGCAATAGATGGGCTACACATCTGTGCACTGTTTTCTGAGAATTGCTGACTTCATTCCTTTTTATTTAAAGACATTTAGTTATTTGGTAACCTTCTACTTTACATATAGTCATAGACACTACATTCTCATGATAATCTATGTACAGCACTGCATAATTGGTGGTTCTATATAAATTAATAACAATGCCATGGATTTCAATGTGTAAACCTTAACCAATGTATATAATACCAATTGTACAAGTACACATAAGGCTGTACACTGCAGGATCATATTCAGGATACTTATTTGAAGTACAGTTTCAATTTTGCACATAGAAATTACTAGAGCCATTTTTGTAGATACATTTTGAATTCCATCTTTTGTTTTTGTCACACATGCTGGGGCAACATTAAAACTTAGTCAATCATTAAAGACTTGTGTGCCCAAAAGAAGTGCTGGAACTGCGTTCCTTGCATTCCGATTAATTAAGCCCTGGAAGTAGGTACAGGTTGAGTCTCCCATATCCAAAATGCTTGGGACCAGAGGTATTTTGGATAATGGAATATTCCGTATTTTGGAATAATTGCATACCATAATGAGATATCTTGGGAATAGGGCCCAATATACACACAGAATGCATTTATGTATTATATACACCTTATACACAGCCTGCAGGTCATTTTATACAATATTTTCAATAATTTTGTGTCTCAAAGTTTGAGTACTGTACATACATGAAATTAATTTATTTTTCATATACACCTTATACACACAGCCTGTAGGTCATTTTATACATTATATTTAATACTTTGTGCCTTAGACAAAGTTTGTCTACATTGAACCATCAAAAATCTAAAGGTTTCATTATCTCAGTCCTGCCAAAAAAATTCCGTATTTTGGAATATTCCGTATTTCGGAATATTTGGATATGGGAGACTCAACCTGTAGTCTTATAACAAACAATAAATTGTTTAAGTGATGGTGCATAGCAGGTCTTTAACTGCAAAGGTGGACACACCAAAAAGATGTATTTATTTAGCAACACAAGATATGATCACTAATGTATATAAGGAAATGTGTGTTCTGTTTTCAGTGGTTATTTTTGGTGAATGATTATTACTGTGTTTTGCTTTTTGATATCAAATAGAAAAAAAACCCTTTCTAAATGAATAAAAATGTGAAAAACTAGAACACTCCATAGAATTTGTTGTTTTTTACCTTTGTGTTTTTTTAATGGGTGTCCAGGGAAAAAGGTGCCTGGGGAAAGACTCTTAGGAGAGACAGGGGTGGGTGTCGGCACCCTATCCTGCTCATCAATATGTATAAATACTTTTCTACATATTGCTTCAGAGAGAGCTTTAACACTGTAAACCAGAATCTATGAAATGGCATGACAGTATACACCCATATTACAGAGGAGTAACTCAGTGGTGAAATTGGGTTGGGTATGGGATGCCGCTGGTCAGAATACCGACAGCAGCATCCCGACACCCATAGAGAACAGCGGTGAGTATTTTTGTAACCCCTAACCCTCCCTTCCCGGTGCCTAACTCTAACCTTCCCCCCTAGTGCATAACCCTAACCTCCCCCTCCCCGCACCCTAAACCTAACACTCCCTACCAGGTGCCTAACCCTAACCCCTCCCCCTAACACCCCGATACTTACCTTCGGGATGCTGGCGGTCGGGATACTGGTGCCGGGATCTCGATCTGTCGGGATTTCGGCGCTGGTATTCAGACCGTCGGCATCCCGCATGCCGGGATGCTGACTACATTCCAGTGAAATGCACTGCCCAAATAATAGGAACACAGAGATTATCTTGTTTAAATCCCAGTAACTGTTTCTTGTGACCCTGGTCACATGGACTTGCCGCCAACTACCTTGTGCGAACAGTCTCAGGGGCATACTCTGTTTTCACCACATTGCTGTCTTAAAGATAGCAGGTGATAATAGCAATACTAACTACTGATTTAAAAAACATGAATATCTTGTAACTACTAACTACCTTTTTATATTTCTTCCCAAAAAAGCAATACAAGCTCTGTTTGGAGAAAACTCAGAGCTAACAGAACAAAGTCCTGTCCGGTTATATATGTACCCTTCCATAAGGATTATCTAGTAATGAATCTCCAATTATAGAGGAGCATGACAGGATCAATTGCCCGTGTTCTTGAGCCCCTAGTTCAGTAAAAATCATATTTAGCACTGACCTCTGTCTTTGAGAATTCACTAAAGCTGGAGAAGATGCCCTCTGCAGCCCTAACTGCTCCACCGCTCACAGCTCTTCCCCCGTCCTTCTGCCACAAGGGAGGCCCAGTGCATATCTATTGAAGATATGCTAAGTGTGCGTGTGTGTGTGTGTGTGTGTGTGTATATATATATATATATATATATATATATACATACATACATACATACATACATACATACATACATACATACATACACAGTCAGGTCCATAAATATTGGGACATTGACAGAATTTTCATATTTTGTCCTCTATTCACCACCACAATGGCTTTGAAATGAAACAAACAAGATGTGATTTAACTGCAGACTTTCAGATTTAATTTGAGGGTAATTACATCCAAATCAGGTGAATGGTGTAGGAATTGCAACGGTTTCTATATGTGCCTCCCACTTTTTAAGGAGCCAAAACTAATGGGACAAACTAAACAATCCTAAATCTAACTTTCACTTTTTAATACTTTGTTGCAAATCCTTTGCAGGCAATTACAGCCTGAAGTCTGGAACGCATAGACATCACCAGACGCTGGGTTTCATCCCTGGTGATGCTCTACCAGGCCTCTACTTCAAATGTCTTCAGTTCCTGCTTGTTCTTGGGGCATTTTCCCTTCAGTTTTGTCTTCATTAAGTATAATGCATGCTCATTCGGATTCAGGTCAGAGGATTGACTTGGCCATTGCATAACATTCCACTTTTTAGCCTTAAAAAAAACTCTTTGGTTGCTTTTGCAGTATGCTTCGGGTCATTGTCCATCTGCCCTGTGAAGCGCTGTCCAATGAGTTCTGATGCATTTGACTGAATATGAGCATATAATATTGCCCGAAACACTTCAGAATTCATTCTGCTGCTTTTGTCAGCAGTCATATTATCAATAAATACAAGGGAACCAGTTCCATTGGCAGCCATACATGCCCACGCCATGACACTACCACCACCATGCTTCACTGATGAGGTGGTATGTTTTGGATCATGAGCAGTTCCTTCTCTTCTCTTCCCATCACTCTGGTACAAGTTGATCTTTGTCTCATCTGTCAATAGGATGTTGTTCCAGAACTGTAATGGCTTTTTTAGATGTTGTTTGGCAAACTCTAATCTGGTCTTCCTGTTTTTGTGGCTCACCAATGGTTTGCATCTTGTGGTGAACCCTCTATATTCACTCTTGTGAAGTCTTCTCTTGATTGTTGACTTTGACACATATACATCTACCTCCTGGAGAGTGTTCTTGATTTGGCCAACTGTTGTGAAGGGGTTTTTCTTCACCAGGGAAATAATTCTTTTGTCATCCACCACAGTTGTTTTCCGTGGTCTTCCGGGTCTTTTGGTGTTGCTGAGCTCTCCGGTGCGTTCTTTCTTTTTAAGAATGTTCCAAACAGCTGATTTGGCCACACCTAATGTTTTTGCTATCTCTCTGATGGGTTTGTTTTGATTTTTCAGTCTAATGATGGCTTGTTTCACTGATAGTGACAGCTCTTTGGATCTCATATTGAGAGTTGACAGCAACTGATTCCAAATGCAAATGTCACACCTAGAATCAACTCCAGACCTTTTACCTGCTTAATTGATAATCAAATAACGAGGGAATAGCCCACACCTGTCCATGAAATAGCTTTTGAGTTGATAGTCCCATTACTTTTGGCCCCTTAAAAAGTGGGAGGCACATATTGAAACTGTTGTAATTCCTACACCGTTCACCCGATTTGGATGTAATTACCCTCAAATTAAATGTGAAAGTCTGCAGTTAAAGGACATCCTTGTTTGTTTCATTTCAAAACCATTGTGGTGGTGAACAGAGGCCTAAATCTGAAAATTCTGTCAATGTCCCAATATTGATGGACCTGACTGTATATGTGTGTACTTCCTCTGGCAGCGGCACTCCACATGAAGGATAACAGTAGGCAGGAATTATTGCATCAACGTTTCGATGCCCTTTAATGCATTGTTCTCAAGATACAAACAATACAAAAACACGGTACTTACATACCCTTCACCACACCACGGGAAAACGCCGCGGCATCCGGGTCCAGCATAGAGACGCCCACTGATGACCTCACAGGCGCGACTATCGTTGCCATGCCAACAATAGTGAAACTAAAAACAAGTTAAAGGAACCTTGTTCATAGAGGCGCAGTACTGTAAACGCACATACAATAATCCTAGATAATAATGTACTAGCATCAAGTCACTAATAACACCATAACATGAACCCCATCTCTTTACCAACGATCCAGCTAATACATAACAATCACGTAGATGGTAATAAAATTACACCAATCATTGATCACCATAACACATTAATCAGGCAGAGAGTCAAAAACTCATAATAGATAATTACACATGTCAGTTATATTACACAAATTGTTACAAGGCGCTCATAAGCCATATATCTTAGTGAGGCCAATAACCCGGACCGACGTACGTAGTCATGACATCCCACCAATGATGTAAATAACCCACTGCGGTGTATGTATCAACACATGAGACTCATGATCAAGCACTTCGTGAAACAAAAAGCATCTCATCTAGAGATATGATCCCCACAGCCCTATAGGAAGCAATGTAATCCTAAATTTTCATTAAGTCCTTTTGGATAGATAGTCCCCAGTCTCTGAATCCAACGGGATTCACACTGGAGTAGTTTTAATGATCTATTGCCACCCCGTGCCCAAACTGGTACATGATCTATGATAAAATATCTTAATGTGGGTAGATTATGCTGTGCCTCATAGAAGTGCCTGGCCACTGGTTGGTCACTTGCACCAGATTTACTGGCGGCCCTGATGGCTGATCGGTGCAAAGCCATTCTCTCCCACAAGGTACGGTCCGTCTTCCCAATATAGCTAAGACCACAAGGGCATGTGATCATGTATATTATGAATTTGGTCGTACACGTCACCCTGTATCAGACACAGGGTGACGTGTACGACCAAATTCATAATATACATGATCACATGTATTATGTATGCAGTTGTCCGTGCATATCTGAAGCAATTTTATTTGCATTTATATAGGAAGAATGTTTTACCCTAAATTAAGAATATTATATTAACTTTCAGCCATTGGGTATGTTTGGTGTGAGGGTCTGCTTGCAGGATCCAAAGAGATAGACAGACCTTCAATTCCAGTGGCCTTCCAATCCTGGAATAAGGGTAAAGTTAAATTATACCTATTCTGAATGTTTGCTACCTTGGACTCATCTCATCCTTAAAGTTTGATCAAGTGACTGTTTCGAAACATCCCAATGGTGTTAAAATGAATGAACTACATTCATTCGATTCCAGTCTTGTTTGTTGAATTGAGAAATTTTAATTTGTGTTCAAATGATCAAACAGGTGCTAATGCAACGTTTCTGTTTATTATCAAAACTGTCATCAGCATAACAGAGACATTAAACCCATCTTACCTTAAATAACACCCACAATTAGACAAACCCTGACATCCCCGACTGCAAGCTGCTGGCATGGCTCCCAGTGACGTCACTGCGCCCATCAGTGACCCCCCCCCCTGAGCCCTGACCAGTCCATAGCAACCATAGTAAACAACCAGTTTAACAAGTGTAACAGAAGACTGGATAAATACAGGTTGAGTCTCCCATATCCAAAATGCTTGTGACCAGGGGTATTTTGGTTAACGGAATATTTGCATATCATAATGAAATATCTTGGGAATAGGACCCAAATATACACACAGAATGCATTTATGTGTTTAGATACATCTTATACACACAGCCTGAAGGTAATTTTATACAATATTTTTAATAATTTGTGCCTTATAAAAAGTTTGTGTACATTGAACCATCAAAAATCAAATGTTTCATTATCTGTCATGCCAAAATAATTCCGTATTTCTGAATATTTGGATATGGGAGACTCAACCTGTATATAGTGTGAATATTGTCTTGATATTGTTGTATTTTTAAACATTGGCACATTTTTGTGAAATATGGCTTAAACCATGACTTCTGTTCATGAAAATAAATCTTTTTTTGAAAAATATATTGTGGAGAACATAGCGCTTAGTTTGCAATAATTAGTGATGCATCCTTCTTGCAGCTTCTCATGGCCCTGTACAGTGTGAAGATGACTTAGAAACGACCTGCAGTAGATTGCGCATAACGACTGCTGGTGTCACTTATGAAAAGGTGCCCTCTGTCTCACCTAAAGGACACCCGTTTTGTGGCGGTGCTGCCGCGCCTCAGCTGCACGAAGGCACTAATTCATTTTATGAAAAGACTGATCGCACACAATGGACAAGTGAGAGGCCCATTCCAGTAGGTGGAGGAGACTGTGAAGAGACTGACTCATACCAGAAATCATCTTCTGAAGAAACTTCCTGGGTAATGCCAAGTCCTCCGAAGCCCAATGAAACACTGTTTTGGGAAACAAAGAATAACAGTTCAGCAAACAATATGGGGAATTATTACAATCACACCTTTAAAAGTTAGAAAATGTTTTAGAAGGCTAGCATTGAATTTCCTGGTCCTCAAAGATTTTTTTTTTTTTTTTTTTAATCTAAGTAATTTGTGCAAGCTTAACTTTATTCCTCAGGAACAATTTCGCATTGGTTTGATAATTTTTTTTATTGTTGCTTGTTCAAGAGGTTACCTGCTATCTAGTGTAACTGTCATTGTGTAACTTTCCACAGATGAACTGCAATCCAGATATAAATCGCAAAATCCCCATGCATTTATTTAGCATATTAGAAAAATATATGAAATGATGATAGTTTTTTTTGATTGGGTAGTTTTTGTTTTAATCCAACTTTTCCTCTGTATGCAGGAGGAGTGAACACTGCAACATAGAAGTTTTTAATTAATTTTGTTTTTCAGTAGATTTACAACTTTATATGATTTTTTTTTTTTGTATCCTTTATTTTGCCAGGAGAAAGTTTGTGACAAAACAAAACCTTACTTACTGATTAGATTACCTGCCTTTAGTGGGAGCTATGCTAGATTTTTTTTGCTTCCTTACCAAAGGTATGTAGAATTTTGGACCAGGATGCCAGGGCAGGGGAGAGATACAGCACATGTAAATTTAGGGAAAGTTCTGCCTTTGCTTAGATGTCCTGCAGAATGTCATTCAACCCTGTATTTGTAAAGTCACATTTTGCGGAATATATAGTCTACAAATAGAGCTGAGAAAACGACAGTCCATTTATGCTCTGTGGTGTGGTTAGGGTAGGCCTGGGAACACATAATGGTAATTTGTGATTTCATGTCATTTGTCTAAATCTTATTCCGTTATTCCCAATCCATTGTGGAGTCATCAGTCTCCACATTCCCTGTCAGCCTCTGGGACCTTTAATTCTCCAATAACAGGTAAGCCAAATGGTGATTAATCCCAAATTACACTAATGCATGTTACCATAATATATAAATTATGCTCATAACCTGTATTTCCATTCTCATCCATCTTAAGAAAAAGTAGAATTATTTTGCTATGGACATGATCACCTAAAACAATCTGGTTTGGCTCAGTATTTGTTGACAAGAGGAGTTATGCAGGTGTACAGTCATCACTACAGTGTCACCATCCTAGTATTTTTTTAGAGCACAGTCTAATGTTGGTTATGGGTTGGAAAGATATTGGGGGTTTTTGGCATACAAAATGTCTGTTACTAGAGTTGACAGTTTTCTCCTCTATATAACTTACACTCCATAAATTATATTCCATTTTAGGTACTAATTCAGGTGATTTAGACCAAATGGTTCTCTTAAGCATAACTGCATTACAATTGTTTGGCGGACTGTGGTAAACCAAGTTTTTTTCTACAGATTTGCACATATTGACTGTATTTCTGGGAAACGATAACATTTTATTTTCCAGTAAACTTTTGTTTCGGTGATGTCTTAATGCATTGAGACAATTATGTCTCAATTCTGTCCTTACCAAGCAAGCCTTAATTTCCATACCACGAACTCATTACAAAGGATCCACTTAACATTACATCTATAATGTGAGAAGCTCTGGAAAACTTTAACAGTTGTGGATAATGTAGGACACTTTCAGTGAACAAGTATTGGTAAATAAGTAGCAGGTAGTCTGAAGTATACTCTAGCACATATGAAATATTAAAGTTCCACTAATAAGTATAAAAAAAATGATGCACGTCTCTGTCTAATGTAACCTGCTTCATTAAAACAATTTCCGGAGCCTTTGCCTAAAATGTTTCAGCCTTTTATGCAATAACCTTTACACTAGTGTAATATAGATCATTATAACCTTCCCAATGCATTTACATGTGATTGTCTCAAACAAATGCTACCGCCAAGCAAGTAAAATGCCAATGTGTGCGGGAACACTAGAAACAACAGTCTCAGACTTATTTACAGTCGCACGTAAAAAAATAATATATATGCTGGTTGTTCAGAACTGTTCTGGAACAGATAAAGGTACACTTCTATGATATGACCTGGGAGGGAGTTTCCATTTGGAGTTTATTGGAATAAAACTAGTTATTTTCCAGTAAATATGAACAAGAATAAAATGTGTTTGGCTGGGAGCCTCCTGAATATTGGGTGCCGCTCCCGGCCCCACGGAAAGACGGGCAAGCCTCCCGTCCGCCTCCCCGCAGGGGTTTTCTCAAGAAAAGACTTTCAAATATATTTTATTGTTGCCAATAAGGTTGTATTTATTTTTTTAATTTGGCATGTAAAATATGGTTATTTTCCATACAAATTAGCTAACTTCGTTAGACACATAAAAGTAACATTAAAGGCAAATGGTCTGTTTGTAAGTATAACCACATTCCTACATCCTGTAACCATTGTATAGAAACAATCTCTGATAGTGTACATCTAGCATGTTGTACACCAGCTTCTGCTATTTGCAGGCCTGTCTATCTTCGACCACATCACTGTGTCACAAACCCCAACTCGTCAGCATTGAATTGGGTTGTGCAAATCGATTTCCATGCCAGTCTATGGTACAGTGATGTAGCGGTGATGGCCAACTGAGAAGAAGGCACCACACACCTGGAACCCAAAGATGGCAGAAGCTGCAATATAGGTAACCGCTGTATAGACACTTATTACAGTAAATCTAGCAAATGGTTATTGATTGATTAGGTGTTATATTGGCAAAAGATTCTTTGAGTATCCTGCACATTTAGGAGGTAACTTACAGTTCATAGTAAATCCATCTGTGGGGTTAATAATGTGCACCTGGAAAAACTAGTTTATGCTGCAGAGGAGAAAATGTAAGAGGCACAGCCTAATTTAGAACTATGAGGGGGAAACGGCCTCTCCTACAGTAATTTTAAAATGCAGTGTAAAGTAAAGCTGGCCAGGAAGCCACGTATGCATTTGTACCCAACGCAATGCAAGATGGTTTCCTCGGCTGCAAAATCCCAAGGAGAATAGTCTTAATATATGTAAAAAAAATTAAATCTGGTTTTATTGTTGTTTCAAATCTTAAATTCTTCAAGTTTGGGCCACTTTTGTGACTACAGCTACATGGGTAGTATGAGTACTGATGGGGCATGTTTTATGTCATTTAGTGCACCTTAGATATTGTGTACCAAAGCATTGCATATAACCAATCCCAAGCCTTTCATGTTCAATAAAAATGTAAATAAAACCATTTGTATTGACATTAGCTGAGTTAATCATTGCATATTTGTCTACATTGGGTGTATACTTTAAAGGAATTTCTGTTTTCATTTTGTAGTTACATCAAATACTGATGTTTTCTTCAGTGCAAATGAACAATATTCATAAACCATATAGTATTGTTCTCTTGATATCATGTAGCTTTCCATTATCTTGCTCACATCTACAGTCTGTAAATAATGGGAACAGTGAGAGATGCTGAACTTATTGTGACCAGTGAACACGGCAGACTCGAGGGATTGCAATCTCCAGCAAAGTAATAGAACACAACTCAATATGCATAAAACAAATCCTACTCACTAGGCTTTAGCTGATAGAATTAACTACCTGTGTAATAACAAAGCAGAAGCAACTATTTCTCTTGTGACTGCAAATATTCTCCTTCTGATCGCTAATGTAGCTTGTTTTTTTTTTTGTTTTTTTTTTGTAATTAGTGAGCGCTGGTCACAATTTTCAAAGGTAATGAGAAAAAAAAAACCTTGATTGCCTGTGTGATTAATGCTACTGTATGCTGTGTTTTCTATAACTGCACATGTACAAATAAGGATTAGATAAATATAATTATTATTTTTTGCTGTGTTTGTATAAAAAATATCCTAGAAGTACAAATTAGTCTGTACAGGAATTTCCAATTGTACTGTTAAATAAAAGTGTATAAATTCCCATGTATAATTATATTTAATCACAGTAAAGTGTCATAAATCTATTGTGTGTTTTATTTTTTTAGTGTTTGAGACTTATTTTAAAGTAATGTAATGTATTCTCCGATTTGGCCAATGTGTCGGTATATTTTATTATTATGCTTAATTTATATGGCGCCACAAGGTGTCCGCATCACTTTTCTTCTGTTCATACGGTCTGGCTATGAACTCTGCAAAGAGTTTTAAAAAAATTCTGCAGCAGCAGTCATAGTACCCAAATAAGCAGTAGGGCGGCCAAACCCGTGTATGGTGCTGTTGTTGGCAGTGGGAAGATAATGATGGCTTAAGTGAGGAAAAGCACATAAGGGAAGAGGACTCTGCTCATGAGAGCTTACAATCTAAAACCATTCCATTCCAAACAAGCCACAAGTCATCTGACTTTGAAAACAATTGCTGCATTAAAGCTATTGTCTAAGGCAAAACCATGTTGGCTTGACTAATACCACTTTTCCACCAAAGGCAATGGTCTGACCCTATTTCCATCGCAGCGGCGATCCGGATTAATCCCGGATCGGCGCAGTTCACACTGCATACGGGTGCAGTGCCAGCGCTTGGAGATGAGATCTCCTTGCGCCTAAATGCATCTCTACCCACACTGTAAACGGGACCCGGATCAAACTACCCATTTACATGGCAGCTCACCTGGGTCCTTCCTGTGTAAAACCCTGCTAAGTACCCGGGAAGGATTGCCTGGTGACTGGACCCAGGTGGAGCAGTTTCCACTGACAAAAATCCTGGGTTGTTGCGTGTTCATGTGCAATAACCCAGGTTTTTTCTTCCGCTAGGGGACACTGGAGTATGTAAAATGGGGTATAGACGGGTGGATGAATGGAGCCTGGCACTTTAAGAGTTCTTAGAATTGAAGTTGGCTCCTCCCTCTTTATACCCCGCTGAGTTTAGATTAGTGCCTCGAGGGAGCTGGATCCACAGAGGCCTGTCTCCAGCCCTTTTTCTTTGTTCATGAGTATCTTCACAGGCAGACTGCATGCTGCTGCAGCCTGTCTGCAACGTTGGAAGCCGCAAGAGACACGCCACAGCCAACAGGCTTGTCTGCGTCTCTAACCGCAGGCAGGGTCATCTGACTCTGGTGGCCCGCCACAGCTGCTTGCGGCTAGTTCCGCGTCCCGAGGCCTCCCACAGACCAGTCAGCTTTGGCAGCGGTAAGTGTAAACTACCTCCCTTGAGTAGCAAGGGAGGTGGGCATTTCAGTTGCGAATGCACCCAGCCTGTAGTCAGCTGGAGACCTCAGTGGCCGCCATTAGTTAAACTGCAAGTTAAATTTGAGCAGCATCAGGCTGGGGGGCGGGGCTTATCGGCTGCGCAATATTTCTGCACTCCTGCTTCGATGGATGCGATAGGGTCCTAGCAAAGCTGCAAGCCCAGGTTGGGGCTGAACTTTGGGCCTGATTCAGACCCGCTCGTGAGCGCTATGCGCTCGCAAGTGGGTCGATGGTGGCCCAGCGCATGCGCACAACGGAGCCGGCTCCGTCGTGCGCATGCGCGAGACCCGGATAGCGACGGGCAAGCCGTCGCTCCGGGTCTCAAACCAAAGGGGGCGTGCTGTCGATGTTGAGTGACAGCACGCCCCCTTTGATGGGCGGGCCGGGGCGTGGCTGCCCAGACGGAGGCGTTCCCATGATGTCAGTGGGAGTGCTTTCGGCTCTGTTTGAGCCGAAAGCACTCTAGGGCTTGCGGCAATGAGACCCTACCACAAGGGTCTCGTCGCAAGCCCGATGGTCGCGATGGTCTTGACCATCGCGACCATCTTCCTGGCCGCTCGCTATACCTGTGGGTGGTCACCAACAGCTATGCGAGCGGCCAGGAGGCCGCTCTAAAAATGCAGAAGGCCGGCCCTGATTCAGAGCGAGCGCTCTGTCAGAGCATCCGGCTCTAAATCAGGCCCTTTGTCCAGTTTACTTTGGTGCGTGTTTCTCACGAACAGCAGCCATTTTGTTATCCCCGCGGCCCCAGAGCTACTACCAGGAAGGCTAACAGCACTCATTCTCTGCACAGTGCAGGAGTTGGTCTCCTCTGTTGGGGCAGCTCCCTTATGACCCCCCTCCCTACTTAGTGTCTGTACTGGCTGTTTGTGACCAATGTGGTCTCTTGTGGGATTATATGGTGTGATGTGTCTGTAAAATATTAACACATAAGAACAACATTGATAACAGACTCTCCAACATGACCCGTTCCATTAGGTACAAAATGCTCTATTCCTGGACTTTTCTTAATTGATGATTGCAGCCATACATACTTCTCACCAATTATCTAGTTCAACACAGGTGGCTACAATCATAAATTAGGTGGGAAGTCCAGGAGCAGAGCATTTTGTACCTGATGGGAGGGGTCATGTTGGAGGGTAGGTGATAGTTGTGTGGTGTGCTTAAATCAGCCCTCCATAACCCCAGTGCATGCAGCTGCAAGCAGTCTGCCTGACTATTTTGTTGACTGCAGACTCTATATAACACAGCTCTGCCTCTTCTTTCATACACAGTGGGGATCTGAGTTTTATTATAGACAGTAATATTACACTATAGCTTCGTTTTTAGAATGAACGACTTGTTTCTTTTCTGCTGGGCTTAACTGGTGCCTGTTTATCTTTTTAGCAGTGTATGGTCATTATGGCTGAGCTGCTATATTGTCTGTCTAAAAGGTTGTCATATAAAGACAAGTCTAGGTATCTTTGAAAAGGTAATATGAAGCACTCCCATGGTATGGGATTGTATAGCTTGGTCTGTCTCCTGATCCAGTTGTCCTTTCTCTGAGAGTGAGTAGATAAGTTATTTCTAGTTATGTGCACTGTTGCATAGTGTGGTCTATTCTATATCCAAACATCTCTCCTGTGACACCTCGCCTGGTTTTGCATTAAAAAGCATTAACTGTGGCTCAGTGACAGGTGTATAAATTGTTGATAAATGGTTGTTCAGTTATACTGGAGACACTAGTTTCAGTCCCATCTGCAAAAAAAAAAAAAAGGTATCCTTGCATATGTCATGTCATCTGGCTAACCTTTGTCAGTTTATCTACACAGGGCACTTCTACTAAAGTAGCTCCAATCCAGAAACCAGGCTGTACAGCGTGCAGTCTTGTACCTACTGCAGCAGGACTTGGGTACTCTACATTATGAAGGTGTTTTGAGTCTGACACCACAGATCAGTCCATCTACAAGGTGACTAAGGGACTCCTAATTGATTGCAGGTAAGATTTTCCTCCAATTCCTAGGCGAACTCTTTTACCTCAGAACTCTTTAGCCCCTTTGGGGAAGTTGGCAATACTAGGCTGATGATTTACGTAAGGTTTGTCACCACTTTGTTATCATGTTTGTCAATGCTTTACAAACAGGAGAAATAGTCCCTGTATGCTATTGGGTCCAGGTACGCCATTGAGGCCAGTTATATTAACATCATTGCACTGTTTCACGGTGAGTTCCCCTGCATTCCTCCATTTCACCAGTATGAAACAGGGACTAAACCTCTTTTTCTGATTGCATCCTTGTTTTATTCCCAATTTATCCTCTCACTTTGGCTATGATCTGGTGTAGTGTTTGATTTTATCAGTATTACATGTATTTTGAACCTGGGAGATGGAAGAAGAGCTGGGTCTGTTTGCTCCATGCCTTGACATGGTATTGCAGTACTTCAAGGAATGAGGCAAAAAACTCAGGACATGTCTGATCTCGGAAACTAGCAAGGTTCATGCTTGAATGGGCGATCACCTGGGGATGCCTGGTGCTGTAGGCTTAAAACAAGAGATCACTAGGAACAAGGAGGCTTTTTTCTTCTGGGTAGTCTGGCCTAATATGCAACAAAGGTGTTGCTATGCAGGTAGTGGTTGCTTAGGTTCTTTGGTTTTCTACCAGCTCTTCATGACATTCTTAAGGCAGGTAATTTTGCTACCTATCCTACTTGGGGGTGGAACTGGGTATTTAGTCCACTTCTTGCCTTTCTCTTTGGACAGGTATCCTAAACAGAATTACTGGTGTAATTTCCATGGTCTCTTGTCACCTTTTAGTTCATCCTTTTAGGAGGTTCGTGGTCCTCGGTGAGGCATCTAGGTGGATGCTTCAGCTTTACCGCCTTTGGCTGTTTGTGCCGTTTTCTGAGCTGATGTGTTCAACATCGTCCATTATGTATGCCACGGTTGTTCTTTCATGGAGTTTCAATAAATATGACTGCTGTTGTGTTTGAAATCAGTAGTCCGTGTTCCTTTGTCCGTGTGTTAATGCATGCTTCCCTTACCTGTAAGGGCAGGTTTTAAGCAGACTTCTGTCCTTTTACAGCGGTCTTGCCTAAATTTCCGGTAGTTCCGGATTCTACAATGTATCTCCCATGGGCCAGGACAGTCCTCATTATTGCTCCGGGTTTGTTCCCTGTGCGGAGTACTCGAATTGTCACAGTTGTTGCAGATAGCCTGTGCTTGTTACCAGGTCGGCTGGGGTTTTTACTTCTGCAGACAGCACACCGATTTTCCAAAAGCTGTTTTTCCTCCTCTGCTTCGGGCCAGTATCTTTGTTTCTGTTGCACACTAGTTCGCAATTCGTAATCTCATATAGTTTGGGTGAACAAAGGGTTTGTTCTTCCAACTGTTCGTTGCCTGGGCTTCCCGGGCTGCTGATTACTGCCTTATCCATCATCTTTTGTTTTCTGTTGACCTTGCTACCAGGTTACACATTCTACTGTGTATTTAGGGCCCGGTCATCACCGGAGCTTCCTACTTCCCCATTAGTTCTCACTCAGCCTTGGTGCATCTGCACCGTTGTCCTGTAGGACGGTTCTATTTTTAGCTTTGGCTTGGTGGGTGTCTGAGCTTGGCCTCTGTCCTGTTGCTCTCCCTTCCGTTAAGGTTGGGCTGGCTTTTGTTAAGCGGCTGGCCATTGTGTTTTATGGCCCCCCTGCATTACACTCCTTGTGGTTCCTGTTATCTGAATTTGTAACTTCACCATCACTTGTAGTCATAGGACTTTGCGAGTCTGTTTCTTGTATTGTGGTGCTGTGCACAACTGATACCTTGTTTGTGCTCTCTCATGCCTCTTGACGGGGCTGGTCTGTTTCGCAGTGGTCCCCTTCATTTTCAGGTAGCTCCATTTAGGACTTCTATTTTCTATAGCGAAGGTCTTGGGTTTGTTCCCGGCCTCTTACTGGAGGTGTGAGATACCTTCCTGTGTAGGTACATAAGGTCTACAGTGTTGCCTCCCTTGCGACCACTGTCTTCAGGTTGGTCATCTGGTTCTGCAGATTCTCAGCGCCTTCCCACCCGGGAGGTTAGCTTTGGGATGTTCCCATTGTACATACTCAAGTGTCCCCTAGTGGAAGGAGTAAATAGGGATTTATCGGTAAGTACCAAAATCCTTTTTCCGATTCCATAGGAGACACTGGACGCGGTCCCAGCACTGTTCCTTACTGCAGATTTTTTTCTTTGGACAGTGCAGTTCCATGGGGGTTGTTTACTGCCTCTTGTGTTGTATTGGCTTGTTTGCGGATTTGGTCCTTGGACCTCCTTTTCAGTTGGTTCCTCCTTCTCCCTCCTTCCTCTGCTCTCCGTCAATGCTTGGGCTTTGTTAATCTTAACTGAGCTAAGTGGAGTAGAGGGGGAGGAGCCAACTTCAATTCTAAGAATTCTTAAAGTGACAGACTCCTCATTAACCTGTCTATACCCCATTGTACATACTCCAGTGTCCCCTATGAAATCGAAGAAAGGGATTTATCAGTAAGTACTAAAATTCTATTTTTTTAAGTCAGCGGTAAAGGGGTATTAATCGCGGAAATCTTGTAACTGCCTGCAACTCGCAGGCTATTTCATGTATTCCATAGGATGCTCCAATATTGGTATTGACGATGCCCTTCTGGAAGGTAGGCATAGGGGTATATTTGCTATCAGCAGCTTTGACTGTTAGTTTTGAAATAGCATTATAAATTAATGCTAAAGTCTGGTTTAACATAATTTGCTATTGCCTTACTAGTAGTTCATGCTGCCATAGAGCTAATAATAACCAATTATGTTGCTCCTACATCCAATTTGCATTGAATCTATTAGTGGTTAAAAAAATCAATATGGTACTTAGAAACCCATATGTCCTGGAATAAAATAATATAACAGTTGTTTGTTAAGGTGAGTCATTTTAAATATTTCTGGTGAAATTGATGCAGTATGTAAGCGGGGGTCCGGTAAATGCCACATTCTGGTTACAGACTCAGGTGCATTAAGTGTTGCGTATCAAATTAATCAGCATAGTCTCCTGATGTGTCCTAGTCGCATTACTTTGTGACTTAGGCTTATTTTAGGCAAAAGAATTGCATGGGACATGACAGCTCACTCACGCCAGACATATCGCCCTGCATGGTGTATTGAGGCCAGATGAGCGAGGACACATCTGTAAATAGAATTTTCTATATTACATGTCAGTACACTGCGAGGCACATGTCATTTTTTTGTTATTTTGCCAAGTTGTAGATGCCTTGGACAGGAAACTCTACTCCTACCCAATCTCATAACTTAAATGAGCAATAAATTGGTGTGTGTGTGTGTGTGTGTGTGTGTGTGTGTGTGTGTGTATATATATATATATATATATATATATATTTAAGATAGTTATTAATTTGGCACGTGTGTTCTTTAACGTCAGGTTTTTTTTTTTCTTGGAGCTGTACAAGTTGCAGCTTGCCTTGGATGCAATAGCATGTTGGCCCCTTGTGGTATCTCAAGGACAAGCATGCCTTGGCAGCTAAGGGTATGCTGGTTGTTGTACCACAAGTACCAGCATAACCCACCACTTAAAGGCACCCTGGTACCTGTAGTGTAGCAGGAATGGAAAAATTTACATTTAACCTTTTCATTTAATTCATTAACAAACATCCACATTGCAGGTGCGTAGGAATGGCCCTAATACTATCAGCACAGGGCATGTTTTACAGTGGGGGGAGCATGCCTTTTCTTTGTGCCTAGGACTGTTTGGCACTAACTACAGGAGTAATTCCAGAGGACTGGAAAAGAGTGAATGTAGTCCCACTGCACAAAAGTGGAAGCAATGAAGAGGCAAGTAACTATCGACCAATGAGCCTTTACACTAGGGAAATTGATGGAAACACCCTTAAAAGAAAGAGTTGTGGAACATGTCAAATCAAGCAATTTATAGATCTCAAACACCATGGGTTTACTGGGGGAGATTGTGATAAAGAAATCTTATAGACTTTGCCTAGGTAAAAAAGTAATAGATCAAGCTGGGGCCATAGATGTAGCTTATCTAGACTTTAGTATGGCTTTTGACACTGTCTCACATCGCATTCTATTAAACTCAAGTTTGGGAGTGGATTCTAAGATGGATGGATGGATGTATGGATAACATCTTGGTTGCAGGATAGGAAACAGATTTGTAGTAAATTGAGTGCAGCCACAGGAGGGAAAGGTTACCAGTGGCGTAATGGACACTGCTGAGGAGGAAAAGGATATACGAGTCACTATTTTAGGTACTTAAAGGTAAGTAAGCAATGAGAGAGGCATCAGATGCTTGGTTGCATAAGGAGAGGAATCAGTAGCAGGAAGAAATAAGTAATAATGCCACTGTATATGTCATTGGTCCAGCCAAATTCTAGAATACTGTGTTCAGTTCTGGAGGAAATATCTAAAGAAGGTTATAAAAACATTAGAGGCTGTATAAAGAAGGTCAACTAAAATGGTGCATGGCCTACATCACAAAACTTACCAGGAAAGACTAAAAGATCCTAAAATGTACAGTTTGGAGCAGAAAAGGGGGACATGATATTAACTTTCAAATATATTAAGGGCTTTAACAAGGTACATTAGCAAGACATTCTTCAAAGGAAGATAAGTATTAGAACACGAGGACATTCACTGAACTAGAGGGGGGTAAGGTCAGAGGAAATTTGAGAAGTACTTTACAGAAAGGGTAGTGGATGAGTGGAATAGCCCCCCATGCTGTTCAACATTGATGTCTTTCAGGGGCTACATCACACACTTAAAAATCAATATAAACAGTAAATTTACCCCTAAGGATCAAAGTGTTTGAGGTTGAATAAGGTTAAAAAAAAGGGGCAGAATAGATGGGCCAAGTGGCTCTTATCTGTGGTCAAATTCTGTTTCTATGACCACAAGCTGCCACTGTTCCTGCTATAGTCTGACTAAGCTGGGCTGGCATAGCTTAATGCAGGTAATCTCAGGTGGACCTCATGCTCCCCCTCCCCACCTTCCATTTTTGCGGAGACCAGAATACCTACATATGAACACTAGACCTGGATTCACCTTGGGGGGTGCTTGGGTATTCTTTATTTCTTCTACAAGTAAAGCTAGGTCTGTGCTGATCATTAGCACAGATCTTGCACCAGGGGACGGTAGCTACAACATACTCCTTCTAAGAGGTTTTATACGCAGCTTGCATCCCCTCTACAAAAGATTTAAGTAGTGTGAATGCTCATAATATACGTCAGCATGTCCCACCCTCCCATTTCCAATTCTCTTGAGCATAAAGAATGGTGATGGGGTGATATTTCTCATTCTGCACACAGATGAGATGTACTGTATTTTACTGTGCAGTACAGAGTGTGAATCTATTAACTTCAAAAGTTTGGCATTGGATTCTAAGATGGTTGAATGGATAACATCTTTATTATGTACATTATGAGCTTCCGTGTAGAGCAGGGGTCTTCAACCTTGGCCCTCCAGCTGCTGTGGAACTACACATCCCAGCATGCACTGCCACCTTTTTGATATAACATGCTAAAACTATGGCAGTGCATGCTGGGATGTGTAGTTCCACAGCAGCTGGAGGGCCAAGGTTGAAGACCCCTGGTGTAGAGTATGTATGTGATGCTCTAGTCTAGGTCATGACTTGGGAGTTGAATATCAAATATTGTAAATCAGGCGACAAGGATTGAACTGATGTATCACTGAAGACTAGAAAGTGTTCTATATATACTGTACAGCACTTAAGCAAGAAAAATTTTTGAGGGTGTACCTCCTATTTATAGTAATGAGAAGTCCTGAATGAGATTAAGGGGACCTAAATAGTACAAGTTGGAAGAAGCTCAGACAATGACCACCTTTTTATTTTTTTTCTTCGTGGAGATGGGAGATAAGTGACTATGGACCAAATGTAATAGCAGGATTCAATGTGATTCTGGTGAGCTGGTCACTAGATTTAAAGCAGAATTAGGTTAAAAGTTCCCACTAACTTACTGGAATCGCACCGGCTCCAGCAAATCATGAGCCATCTGGCCCATAGCCACTTAAAGAGAGAGAGATTCTATAATGCTCAAGGTAAGAGATAAAAGGACGGGTAGGAAGACAGGGAAGGGACAAATTGCATTGGTAGCAGTCAACTTGAATACTCCATACTGACCTCCCTTTGTTGTGTGACTAATCAGAGGTTAGCCTCATGTTGTGAGTAAACATCAAGAGTGTGATCCAGTATAGGTTTCCTGAATTTTATACATAAAGTGATATGCTGCAAGAATGGAGGAGCTTAGGTTACTGTGATTTCTAGTCACATACCACTATTGTAGGGGGTAATGAATAATATTGTGAGTCTACTATACCAGCCTTTGCGTACATTAACTATAAAGTAACTCGTTTTGTTTTTTATTTCATTTTTATAAAGCCCCAAGTGTGCCCTAAAACTTTATATTCTTGCTTATTTTTGGGACATATCCCCATCATAGACATTGCAGGGCTCTCTGTCTGTGATAAAACAGGGTAAGACGACTAAGGAGAACTAACCAAGGCTGAACTGCCACTTGATCTGAGCTTCAGCACGCTGGCACTGGTGAAGTGGAAGAACTCTGGAGAGTGTTGATCACTTAAAACTGCGCTTCTGTAGAATCCAAGTGTGGCCTTTAGAGTAGATCACAGGTCTCAAACTTGGTCCTCGGGACCCCAAACAGTATTTGTGTTCCAGGTCTGCTCACAGAAGCACAAGTAAAATAATTAGCTCCAGCTGTGGATCTGTTAAAATGTGTCAGTGACTAATGAATACACCTGCTCTGTGACCTGGAAAACGTAGACTGTGGTGTCCTGAGAACCACCGGGTTTGAGAACCACTGGAGTAGATTATGCTGCAGAGGGCCTGGTGGGGAGACTAGGGCCAGTCATGTGGCTAAGGAGTGGTCCTTGATGTGCTACCTGGGCACCGACCACTGAAAGGTGTGGGTTAGCAAATATGATCCAGAGTGGGAGCCTCTAGGGAGGGATGAGGTTTTCAGTGCCTGTTAGACCATGGGGCTTTAGGGTGCTGGAAGTAGTCCACAAAGTGCCCTAATTGTTTTATGAGGTGGCATGGGGGAAAATCAATGGCATTAAAACTATCCAATATGTCCATGGCATATAATTTAAGGCAATTCAACTCTAACTGGACCCCTTCAGTTGCAGCTAGGTGGTTTTCTGAACAATGAAAGCCTGCATATCTGGCAGTTTTTTTTGTTTTTTTAAAGGAGACACTCATAGATTAAACACTGAGGATGATACCAGATCTCAATGGCACGATGGATGAATTGGTTCAAATCGTTGCCTGACGCTAATGTATTTATGCTGTGTCACAGGACCTATAGTTAAATACATACGTAATACTCCAGTTGTTGCTAAGCCACCCCTCTAGCCTAAGGTTGTTTTAATATTTTTAGGATAATTTTTACTGTATTTTGCAGAAATAAACCATATATGCTTCAAACAATATGACTAGAAGTCCAACCACTTTGAAAAATACAAGATCATATTAAAACTAAACCTGGACTCAAGTGATCAAATTTTCTTTGCAACACATAGCTCATTTATAGAAAGAGACACCAAACTTGTCAGCTTTTACTGAAAGCAACAAGACTGTATAGGACAATGGTCAAACAGTAAATACAGCCAGTATTGGCTTTATAACAGAGATGTTAAACTAAACTGGTCTATCATGCACTCATTCACTCCTTTACAGCACATAATGATATCTGATGCAAGGTCCATCACTGTGAGCCATCATAGTGTGAATAACATACTATGGTGAAGAAATTCACTATTAATCTTTACCTTTTAACAGTGCTGCAGTGGAATGATATGGTAACAGTGAACAATGTATTTCATAGTCCTAATGTGTAATAATTTTTGATGGTAGGAATCAACTATGAAAGTATATCAATCTGGACATCTAAAAAGTTCTTTTACTTCTAAGAAAAAAAACAAAACAGTATGATTAGGTGGTGATGGTCATTGTTCTCTACAACAAAAGTGCACATACCATTTTTATTGCTGCTTTCCTTTAAACACAAACAAAATATTATGCACAAAGAAAATAAAAAATAAGGATTTTATTCAAGAAATATGAAAATAATACATAGCAATCAATATGTAAGAACTGAAAATTTATTAAGGTTGCTGTGATGTCAGCTACATGCTCGTTGGCAATTTCTGTTGTCTCTTTTTGGAAGGAATTCCTGTTTTTTGAAATTCTTCTCTTTCCTTTAAATATTCTTGTTTACATTCTTCAAAGAACGTTGGGTCATTATAGCTGTAGAAGAAATATTCAATTTAAAAATATTTTAAAATGTATATTTACGAAAATATAGTGAATGCCTGCAAGTTATAGCAACTGAAGAGGTTATAATGTGGCAATGACAGACAAAATCAGAAATTGAGATCCAGATGGATAGCACACAATGGAACAAATAAAGACTAATCAGACATACATCTTCTAATATGGGATCTCTTCATTTTATTTAAAGTGAAACTGTCTTGAAAATGTTAAAAATATTTTTAACTAATTAAATATTATTGCCCTTTTTTTTAAATTGAGTGTTCTCTATTAGTTTTAATAAACATAACAACAACAAAAGAGAGAACAGACCCCCTCCCCCCCCTGAACAATACAATAAAAGAACATTGTTACATTATAAAGGTGCATCAACCCAGGACATGACTAAGATCAGATGTCTGTCAATTATAGAGAGATAAACATTAAACCAATACACGGTCAGAATCACAAACAATCAAAAAACAGAATCATAAATAGAATAAGGTAATACAGAATAGAAAATGCATACCAGTAATATCCACACATAAAAGAAATTACATATCTCTAGCACTGAAGGGAGAGAGGTCTCAGACATTACACAAAAAGTAAAAACAAATATATTACAAGCAGTGTGAAATGTGGGAGCATAAATGTAATATTAAAAATATCAATGTGGGGTAATAATGACACATAGAGGGATTACCTCAATCAAAATGATGGGGAGAAGCGTTCTTAGAAGATAGCCACCTGGACCAAATACGGTCAAATTTCGATTCAGCTTTGCGAGTAGTATACAAATACCTTTAATGCAGCACTGTGACATTAACTAAAGATATCCAGGCCTGAAAGTCAGAACCCGTGGGGGCCATCCACATTCTGGCCAGGCAAACCTTGGCCAAGGTGCATAAATTAATAGCGTATTGCATACTATATTTATCAAGGACGTCCTCCTCAATAGCCTCTAGGCAACAGAACTTTGAAGAAAGAATGGAGGAGGGATACCAGTGATAGAGCACATCGAAATAACTTTAATCTAAAAGGGGTGGGCAGTAAGCGGCCCTCCAGTTGTTGTTGAACTACACATCCCAGCATGCCTTGCAACTGTTTTAGCATGGCCAAATAGCAAAACTGGCAGGTCATGCTGGAATATGTAGTTCTACAACAGCTGGGGGCCCCTTATTGCTCACCCTTAATCTAAAAAGTTTGCACCTCAGAACACTCCCATATCAGGTGCCGGAAGCTGAGTTACACTTAGAACATTTGTCCGATCTCCTTCCCCCACATCTCACTAACCTGAGTCAAGTAGGTTATATGAAAGATAAACAGTTGAATCGGCTGGAAACTAACAGAAGCAGTAGACACACAGGGACAAGCAAGAGCCCTGCTCCATTCTTCCTCAATAAACCTGCCCACCTCCAATTCCCACTTTTGCTGTAAATCAGACATATCAGAGGTATGATGATATGATAATATTGCCCCTTTTAACTAATACATAATACTGAAATATTAATTTTGCAACCTAATAAGGTAATAAAATAATATTGCCCCATAAGAGAACTATTAATGTTATCTGCCTCCTTATTCAATACATAATGATTGCTCTCATTATAAGTGTATTGCAAATCCTCACCTTCTGCTTGGTCAGATACATGCAGATGTTTTCCAGCAGTGTGGCTCAAACTGCCAGCGGTGTGTATACTAAATTCAGCAGTTTGGAATTCAAGCTGGTGATGCAAGGTGATTTCAAACCTCTGGCAAAAATGCTGTTTAATAGATGTAACCCTAATAATCTAGTCATTTATGATGTCTGACATCTTGGCTCCCAGTGGATTCCTTGTTTCTCCCAGTTTACCTGAAGTCAAGTATGCTATTACTAGTATTACTCTGTCTCTCCAGTTTCATTGTGCTCATCACTACTCTGGATTAAATGGTGCCTCCTACCTCACAGCATTTCAGGAGTAGCAGCTATCATACTACATCTGCCATGCCTTGGCTTCACTACTGTAACATACAGATGTGTTCTGCTACATCTTTGCCAATCATGCTACAAACGTGCGCACGCATCGCTCCATGCGATTACCTGCAGCTGCATACGCTGTGGTGCGCACTGCGATCGCACCATGCATTCCTATGGAGGCAAGGGTGCTAACGCGGTGCGCGTATCCGCGGGCGCACGCCTCACGCCATGCGTGACGCGATTTGCTGCGTACGCAGCAAAGATGTAGCAGGACACATCTGTAGTGCTACTAACACCTCCAGATCACCAGGTGGTCCATGACTTACTAGATAATTACAGCAAAGCCAGAACCTCCTTGTGGGGGTCCTTGGTGAAGACCTGTGTCCCCCGTTAGACTCTGTGGGGAAGCAGTGCCAAACCAATACTTACCAGATATGAACAAAATATTCCTGAGAAGAGCGATAGTAAGATCTGGCCACTAAGTAGATCCTGCAGGGAAACTTACCATGAAAAAGGACCCAGTGAAAGTTCTGGGGGGTCATCAGTACAAAAAAAAAAGAAGCCATGCAGAATTAAATGATGATGTATCTGCAAGAATTATCTGCTGAAATGGATGCACTCAAGACTTCTTTGACATCTACAAATCCCATTCCAGATATCCACTCCTGCGAACTATGATGGAGACCCAAAGTCTTGTAGGTTTTTTTTTAAACAAATGTGCTATTCAATTTGAGCTACAAATCTGCCAATTTCACAACTGATAGAACTACAGTGGCACACATTTTAATATCACACCTCTCTGTATAAGCACTCAACTTGGCGTTTTTTTGTTTTGGGAGAAGACTGATCCAGTACTCTTTTTGCAAGATATGTGATGAGCCAGTTCACGTTCTCTCCACTTCCAGTTTTCTTAGACTCTTAAGGTTTTTAGACTGTAGGGCATTATGTTTTCCAGTTTCACACTTATCTACTGAACTGCAGAGGAATATTGAAGCACTAGTTGCAGCCTTCTGGTGAGGCCTTTCTGGATGAATTGGCCTCTCAAGAGTTACCAATTAATCAAGAGATGTGGGTGTCCTTGTGCAACAAGATAGCAATGCAGTACCGGTCAAGGTCTCAGAAAAAGGAGAAGTCTGTGGAAGGATTAGATTAGCCCATCGCTTCCAATATTACACCTAAATTAGTGAAGTACCTATGCAGTTGGGTTGCTCTCACCCTATCCCGTAGGACAGGGGTCTTCAGCCTTGACCCGCCAGCTGCTGTGGAACTACACATCCCAGCATGCACTGCCATAGTTTTAGCATGCTGTTATATCAAAAAGGTGGCAGTGCATGCTGGGATGTGTAGTTCCACAGCAGCTGGAGGGCCAAGGTTGAAGACCCCTGCCGTAGGAGAATCAGAGAAGGTTCAGGGGGAAGTTGTGCCTGTACTGTGCTGATTGTGCTCACTTGCTTGTCAGTTGTCTTAAATGACCTGGAAAAGGCAGGTCCTAATTGGTACAAGAGAGGCCAAATTAGGAGCTTTCACAGACTCAAATCTCTAGATTGTTCTATTTCTTGGATGGTGGAGCTGAATTGCAGGTTTCGCGGTGTCCTTACATACTAAGTTCAAGCATTTCTCTATTGCCTCTGATTGGTTTGCATAATACTTATCGCTGTATATACTAGCTGCATCACCAACGTTTTTTCATTTGATGTTGTATATTATGTTTGCCAGGATTATAAGTATGCCTAGGTTGGGGGATTTCTTACTTCTTTTGTTTTACATGTCCCTTTTATTATGTTTTTTCTTTTTATGTTGTATGGTATGTGAGTGGATTGCAGTGCAAACGCAGGCACAGAATTGTATACTCTGGGTTTTTTATTATATGTGCATTATCGAGTAGATGTACAGTTTATGCATTGGTTGCCATTCACTGCCGACTGTCATGGTTGAATTGTTAAACTGGAATGTTTGAGGGATAAATGACAAGCTCAAACGTTCCCTGGTCCTCAAACACTTGAGGCGCTATGAGCCTGATAGAGTTTGCATTACTGAGACGCATTTAATTGGGAGTAAGTTGCTTTCTCTCAGAAGACCATGGGTGTGTTGGTCATATCAAGCCTCTCATACATCAGGGGTGTCTCTATATTGATTAAAAATACAGTCCCTTTTGATTTAAACTCAGGGCCTGATTCAGACCCGCTCGCGAGCGCTGAGCTCTCGCAAGTGGGTCGATGTTGCCCAAGTGCGCATGCACAAGACAGAGGCGGCTCCGTCGTGTGCATGCGCGAGACCCGAATAACGACGGCCAAACCGTCATTATGGGTCTCGCACCAAAGGGGGCGTGCTGTCGATGGTGATTGACAGCACGCCCCCTTTGGTGGGCATGCCGGGGGCGTGGCTGCCCAGACGGAGGCGTTCCCATGGGAACGCCTACCGTCTGGGGCCGGCCCCACTGACATCACTAGTGATGTCAGTGGGTGTGCTTTTGGCCACAGTGCTTGCAGCAGCGAGACCCTACCGCAGGGTCTCGTCGCAAGCCCGATGATCGCGATGGTCTTGAGGCCGCTCCAAAAAGCGTCCGGCTCTGAATCAGGGCCTCAGTCTGTACTGATCCGGGGGGACGATTTGTGTTTCTTGACTGTAAGATCAATAAAATTTCCCTTTTTATTCTAGCTATATATATATTCCCCCTCCTTTTTCATATGAAGTATTAAAAAAAGCAGCAGGATTTGTGGTGCATTCTCCATTTACATCAGTAATATATTTAGGAGATTTTAATAACGTGTTTAATTCAGCTCTTGATAGATGGCGAGAGTCAGATGTACCTAAAAAAAAAAGCGGTAGTGGCTTTTCCAAGTATGTGGCTAACTTACGT
Organism: Taudactylus pleione; assembly: GCA_031769625.1. NCBI lineage: Eukaryota > Metazoa > Chordata > Amphibia > Anura > Myobatrachidae > Taudactylus > Taudactylus pleione. The sequence goes on along the minus strand of JAUIMM010000052.1, from coordinate 24,153,251 downwards.
TGGCATGATGTTTGAAGAGTCAAACACCCCAATGTATGCCAGTTTTCATGTTTTTCCCATACTTATCACTCTTTTTCAAGAATAGACCTTGCTCTGGGTTCTCATAATTTACTCCCCGAGGTCTCCAATATAGAATATGAAGCAAGAGGTATTTCTGACAATTCCACACTCATTATGACAATTGACCTGGCCAGTCCTAAAGGGTAGTCATTTTGGAAACTCAACCCATTCTGGCTACAACAGTTGGGAGCAGGCTCAAAGCTAGAAGCACTTTGGAAGAGGTTCTGCCTCAGTGTGATGACATGGGATGCCTTCAAGTCCTATTAAGAGGTACATTACTAAAAAGAATAACTAAACTTAAATTGTTTCATAGACAAAAGGAATTAGAACTTGAGACCGCATGTAAAAACCTTTGGCGTATTTGAGTGATAGCCTTGAATCATCAAGACTTTAATGATTGGCTTCACAAGCTGCCTGGACGACATTTGCAGGATAAAGCCAGTCGCAGGTGTTATTTTCTTCACACTCACATTACAAATTTGCTGACAGGACGGGCAGCTACTTGGCTCATTTGATAAATTTTGATCATCCTTCAAATACAGAGGCGGAAATTATAGGTGATAGCGGCTCTGTGATGTTCACTATCCCTGACATAGCTGAGGTGTTTTTGTCTTATTTCAAATCTGTGTATTCTTCAAGATTATCTTGCAGCCATGCTGAATTGGTGTCTTATGTTGCAGATATAGGATTGCCTTCCCTGTCTCTGGAAGATGCAGCCTTCTTGGCTGCTCGGAAGAGGAGGTGGGGGTGGCTATTGGATCTTTCCCAGGGGGCAAAGCTCCAGGGTTAGATGGCATTCCAATAAAGCTCTACAAAAAACATGCTTTATTATTTGTTCCACAATTGTTGGAAATATATAATATATTGTTTGAAGAAGATATTTCCCCCCCTCTATGTCAGAAGCATTGATATAGTACTGCCCAAGCCTAGGAAAGATTTTATGCTACCGGATTCTTACTGCCCTATATCATTGATTCCTAATAATGCCAAAATACTGGCAAATATATCACCTATCAGATTAAACATAATAACTACTATAGTCCACCCAGACCAGACTGGATTTATGCCTGGACAATCCACAGCAGTGAACATTAGACGTCTTTATACCCATATTCAGGTCTCCCATGGGACAGAGTCCTCCACAGCTATTGTTTCTTTAGACGCAGCTAAAGCTTTAGACTCTGTGGAGTGGACTTTTCTGTAGGGGGTCATGAAAGGTTTTGGGATAGGTCTGGTGTTCTATAATGGGTGAAGTTACTGTATTATGTTCCTCGTGCTAGAATATCTATTAGTGGATATATCTCTCCTACCTTTGCCCTAGCCAGAGGCAAGAGACAGGGATGCCCTTTATTTTCAGACTTATTTGCACTCGCTATAGAACCTCTGGCATAATTGTTACGGCCCCACCCAGGCATTTAGGCATGGGGTAGAGAAGATAAAGTGGCTTTATACGCTGATGACCTGTTGCTTTTTTTTATCTGATTATTCTAAATCTATGCCGGTTGTCCTTCAGCGGATGTCCACATTTGCTATTTTTTCTGGCCTGACCACAAACTGGGAGAAATAACATATCCTTCTCGTTCGAGGGTCCTGCCCAGATAGCCCTTTAATAACTGCCTCTTCATTGGGTGGATAAATTTAGGAATTTAGGAGTTTGGATTAGCAACTCATCAGATTATATTGCCCTAAATGTCCAGCCACAGTTGACATACTTAAAGGCCAAAACCCGATCTTGGAAAAAATCATCCCTTACATTAACTGCTAGAGAGTCAACCTGGTTAAGCTGGTTCTATTTGTCATTTTAGAGTTCTTCAGCTTCAGTCACCATTCCCGCTATATTGGATTCCAGAGAGTTTGGCAACCATTTCTTCAGTACTGGCCTCAAAGTTAGGCCTTCCTACACTCCCTGTGGAAACTCCCATCTTTTCTCATGGCTATCAATGGAAGCATATGTGGTAGTGTATGTCAATGATATTTCAATCTCTTAGATATTTCTAAGTTCCTTATGTCCAATGGTAAGCAGGCTGAAACTCTTTGGCCAGGACTGCATTTGTGGTCAAGCCACATAAACTCGGGCCCCTTAAGTTCCTAATGGTGGCGAGGTGAGGTAACTTGAGAGGGAATGAGAAATAGCACTTACTGTTTTGTGAGACACTCCTTCAATGCAGCGTTTTCCTCTCTGCATTTCACCACCATAAGAAAACCACTTTCTTGACAGCATTTTGTGAAAGCTGAAATAAAAATCCAGTATTAAAATCTCACATCGTTTTTACAATATGAATTTAGACACGCAACTGAAGTGAACAAAATATGACATTTATAGCAGTTCCTCATTAACAACAGAAAAGCAGGTACAGAATTACTAACAGGACTACACTTGTCGTAAGTACTCCATTGGTTTCTAGTACCACTAAATCTAAACTACAAGTCAGTTTATATAAAATAGGTATTAACATTCACAAATATAATGAAATTATTACAGCTGGTAACCACCTTGTGCAGGAATGTCTGATAACAGCTCGGCTGAATAGCAATTATAAATACATTATCAAACAGCTCAAGTTCTGTCAACTTGTGGAAATCAGACTTTTATATAAGGCTCTCGTAAAAATAAACATAAAGGGGGCGCTCTATAGTGCATAAAAGTGTTGTTTACAGTCTTGGTTTATAGAAATGTATATGTATTTGTGATAAGTAGAACTAGGAACCCTGGCACAAGATTTTATTAACTTTGGTGTTTGGAGGAAAACAGATAAATATGCAGTATTCCAACATTATTATATGCTACATAGTAATATCGGCTTCATGTGTTATCTGCTCCTGAATGAATTGTGCAAGAACCATAAAGATCATATGGCTATATTTAACTAGCTTTATCCTTATTGTGATGCTCAGCAGGGGGTAAAGAACAAAGGTGAATGATAATTTAGAGCATTGATTTCCATTCAGTGTGTTCCAGGGTATGATACAAGAAAGTACTGTAGAGGAATATTTAAGGGCTTGTTTATATCTAAGGGATGTCAACAGCATGTTTCCAACTGTACTGTACGTTAACTGTCCTAGATATCAATTACCGTATATACTCGAGTATAAGCCGAGTTTTTCAGCACATTTTTTGTGCTGAAAAAGCACCCCCTCGGCTTATACTCGAGTGAAGTGTGTAGCGCTGACCGGACGGAGTTCGGTCAGCGCTACACAGCACAAACAAACAGCTGCTGGAGCCGGCAACTGTGTGTTTGTTGTAATCAGCAGCCGATGAGAGTCTGTCAGACTCTCATCTGCTGCTGCTGCTCCCACTGCGGGAGCCATCTTCCGGCTCCCGCAGTGGGTAATGGGAGAGACGTCATGAGTAATGACGTCTCTCTCATTCAAAGCGGCCGGAGGAGCTGTTAGCAGCGGGACCAGGAGCGGGAGGTTTCAGGTAAGTGATTTATTTTTTATTACGTCTCTCTCTACTGGGGGGGGGGGGGATTACTACAGGGGGCACTGCCAGGGGGGGATTACCACTGGGTATACTACCAGGAGGGGATTGCTACTGGGGCACTAAAGGGGGGGATTACCACTGGGGGCACTACCAGGAGGGGATTACTACTGGGGCACTAAAGGGGGGGATTACTACTGGGTGCACAACCAGGGAGAATTACTACTGGGGCACTACCAGCTGCTGCCATTTCCCACCCTAGGCTTATACTCGAGTCAATAAGTTTTCCCAGTTTTTTGTGGAAAAGTAGGTACCTCGGCTTATATTCGGGTCGACTTATACTTGAGTATATACGGTATTATACTTGTAAATTCTTATTACAATTCTCCTGTGGTCCCTGGGACAACTGCATTTTTAAGTTTCACCACAGCAAATACCCTAGGCCTGATTTATAACTGAACATAAGGATAACTCATTGGTGTATGAGCAAAGATGCATTTGAAAACTTTAAATTCCACTTTATATTTTTTCAATTGCATGATAAAATACAACATTTTATACATAATGTAGAGATGCATCAAGAGCAAGCATGAGATACAAACATCAACATTGAAACATACTTTATGAAAGTGCAAAATGTATGTTTTGTTGCAAACCCATTTAAAAATCTGTATAACTGAAAATAAAATACAACTCAATGGGGCTTGCTTAACTTTCTCCTGCAAACCTTACTTTATTGCACCAGAATAGTAATGTCTCTGATCCCCTCTTCAAGTACACGAGGCAGTAAGTGCCCACTATACTGTACAGTATAAATGCACACAAATTGTGCATATATACTGTCTTTATGTTACAAAAATCCACTTATGTGTAAATCTAAAAGAAATAAAAAACAGAGCAAAATTATTTAGATGTATACAAACATTATTAGTGGAATATAACCAAGTTTACCTTATTAAAAAAAAGTAACTTATATTACATTTTTAAATCAGATTTAAATGTCAATGGTTGGAAAGCTTGTGAAAATCTTAATTTTATTCATACTCATTTGCAGGTTAAAGAATCTTTCATATTAATTATTACCTAAAAAAATCTGATTAAATATGTTGTGTAAAATTGAATATAATAAATGTTTAATTAATTTAATTAGAAAAATGATGGTTTCGGTATTATATTTAGTTTATTGTTATTTATTTAATGGTGCAGTTGTCTTGTACACCTGGTGTAGAGGTTTATTGTGATATCCACAATAAAGTTAAACTCTCCAGCAACATTAAGCATTGTGTTTTTATATAAAAACAAAAAAATCAGAAAGTGAACATGTAACTGTATTAAATATGCTTTGATCCGTCATCATTTTACATTGAAATGCTTTTTAATTATATATAATGCTCATAAAATAGAGCTTTATGAAAAAAGCTTAATACTTTCAAAGATTCTACGTTTTTTTTTTTCTGAATGAACCCCAATTTTCCTCACTTAATGCATCTAACCACAGAACAAACACTGGATGCAACCGACAAGTACAAAATGTAATTACAACGAAAAGACCAATACATTCTGCATGATGGCACATACTGAATTTATAGTTTCTGAAATTGGTTTACACATGACTAGGGCTTCTAATACAATGTTATAGCTTTGTGACCAACAAATTAATCCTTGTTGTAAGCATTTTCTCACTCACTGACCAAATCTGATACTCAAGTCTCGCTATGGCTGGCCTGCAGCCACACTCTGTTTGTAAGGTCTTTGTCGCTTATTTAGCACAAGGATTTAATTAGAATATTTCCTTTCATATCACATAAGATGTAATCATGCTTTTATTTGTTTTGATTGATGCAACTTATTTTTTTGTTTTGGGCTTCTTTGTTTTTTTCTTGGAAAGGAAGAATAAGGTGAGGTAAGTCATATGAAATATGTATTCCCTTTTTGGCTCACAACAGAACTTCACATGCATTTAGTAAAATATAAAAAACATACTCTATACAAGTTTATATTTCTGTACTGTACATTTTTGCTATAATCCTTTATTTTGCAGTTCTGTACCACTAACAATGATGGATATACATAGAGAAAGTGAGAGGGAGATACTGGCAATACAATGAATGGCACAATTGCTTGTTTGGTACAAAATGGACTTTATTAAAGTGCTAATGCTGCATGTGCTGGTCAAATAGCTGAATTATGAGCTAGGACAGAAATAAAGGGCAATGAGTAACATTTATAATGTTATGGACAGAGAGTGGAGATTTTGGAAAACAAGGCATAGGTGACAGATGTTGAGGGGTTGACAATTAAATTAGGAGACAAAACAAGTTACTCAGGGGGATTTAATAGGCTTCCATGAAGAGGTGTTTAATGAAATGTGGTGTTCTGTTTTTTTAAATATAATTGTCAATTTTAATTCTCTATTATCACTGTGTAAAGGCATATAGCTTTTCAGGGGGTGCCAAGAGAAAGGGATGGATGCCAGAAGAAAGAGTCCAAGGAGACGGGAACAGTGCCAGGGGAGAAGAAAGATTAAAGGCCAAATGTAATAGGACACAAGATCTTAAAACTATCTAGAAATCTCAGCAGTTTCAGAATCTCACACCTTATTACATCTGCCCTAAATGTGTCCTTTTCTCCTTAATTTACTAGTATATTTCTAGCCTCTTTCACTCCTCCTTTCCTGACTGCCCCTCTCAGTCTTCTTTTCTTGCCTATTTTTTTGTTGTTCATGCTGGATTGGTTTCCTTTTACCATCCCTGCTACTGTACATAAACCCAGAATGCCTTTACCACCAATCATGATTCCAAAGAGATTTGAGACCGTATGTAATTCAGACAGCCTGAAAAGGTGAGACAGATTCAGGAACCCTCTCTGAATCTGGCTGGCAATGCTGAAGGCTTCCAGATTCACTAATGGTAAGGTAGAAATTTCTCAATGAAGCGAGAAAGAGCTGCTGGGAGTGGCAGGCCAGCTTGGGAACTTCACCATGACGCTGACCTGCTAATCACAGTAAAAGTGCCAGGACAGCCCTTATTGGTATTTTTATACAAAGCACTATGCCTATTTAGTTTACACTTATTTTGATACCTTGTATGTGATTTTTTTCTACCTTAGGGTATGTTATAGGAGACCAGAAATTACAGTAGTGTTTATTTTCTTTACACTTGGTTATCTTTGTTTGTTTTTATTTTTAATCTCTATACTAATATAAGAACATTACGTCTGTCTGTTTGTTCCAAGTTGGAGCAAAAACAACTGAACCGATTTCCATGAAAACTGCATCATTTTGTAGTGGAAATGCCTAGAAATAACCTGCACTTTGTTTCATCTCGATCAGTCAAGCTTAAGTTGAGCAAAAACAAAAAGAGAATGTATTGACATCATCAATGCAAGAAATAGGTGTGGCACCATGTGCGTGGCCGGTAAGAGGTGGGGGAGAGGAGTTTTGGGCCCGCATTAACTTGAATAGGATAGGCTACACAGCAGTCTGTGCACAGGACACACAGTGACATTGGTGTAAGGGGTGGGTGAAGGCACTACCAGTCTTTATAGCACTGCTGGTCACATGGCTCACTCCCATGACAGGGCCTCTATGCAAAGCAATACAAATATAACCTCAAATGAAAAAAAGCTGGCAGATGCAATTTCATCGTGGGCAAAGCCGAAGGCAACAGCTATTATTTTATATATTTCTAGAATGTTCCCCAGCAGTTTTTAATAGATCTGACAAAGAGTGTGGAGGGAATAGGTATTCATTTTTACAGCATTGGTTTGTCTATATTGACTAATGATGCTTCTTTTTACATGCAGGATCTAATCTGAGTCTGCCGTTTGCACTATATCCTGGTAAGAACATGTGATTGTGGAGGAAGGAGGGGCGTGGCAACAAGATGTAAAAGTATCACTTCCCCTATACACTGCACAGCATTCTGCTGAGTGGGTGAAGAAGATAGCGATGATTGATGAGCCTGAACTGAACAACTGCTCGTTCCTTGTGTAGGCTTATCACAGGCATAGAAACAACAGCACAATTACAATGTCGTAATCGTGCTGTCGTTACTATGATCTGCTAGTGGATGGGCAGCAAAAATCTTCTATGTGTGATTGCTTCTTTAAGTAAACTCCTTACAGTTATCATTTGTTGTCTAATACCTATGAATGAGAGAATCCAGGTAAAAAGCTTCAATCTGAGTTGGCATTCTGTTATATTTGTCAACTTCATTATATTATTTTGACATTGTAACTAAAATACTGACTTGTCTTTATTGGTAATTCTATACAAATGTCATTTTCAAGCATTTTATACTACTAATTTGAATTGTTTCACACAGCAAAGTATTCCAACTCTTCTATCCTAGCCAATTTAAAATGCAGAAAAACATGACACTTCTAAACATGTAACCTGTTAAAAAATAATAAAGTATAAATAATGGAAAACCTATACATTGCCATTCATTTCCTTCACTTTTATGGTCCTGCTGCAGGAGAATTTTTTCTTCTCCAAAATTAGGCCCCAAAGTATAACAGAGGATAATTTGTAAATCTTAATTATTATTGATCTGCAGTCACATTAATAACAATTTCCCTGTGTTAGCTGAAGCTAGTTAGTTGACATGTATGAGCACACAATTCAATGCCCATAACATTTTAAATATGTGACTTCATACTCCTTATGGATAGCTGTACTATGGGCATGATTGAGAGATGGACGGATTTGCAGAGACGTACACAAGAAGCTATGCAAATCCGTCCATCTCAGATGCAAATGCAGAAGGACGTGTCAGAAACCTCCTTTCTGCAATTGCGATCCCAGCACTACAACCGATACAAGTGATGTAATGCGATGCAACACTTCTATATCTGTGTGAGACTTAGGCCCGTATTCAATTATGGAGCGAAAAGTCCATGCTGGACTTTTCGGCTCCACATCAGAGCTTTTCCTGGGATAAAGTATCGGGCGCGCGCCCGCTATATCCCCGTATTCAATTAGGAAGCAGCGAAAACGGGAGCCTGCAGAAAGGTATCGCTAAAAATCGGGAATATTCGGGTTTTGTTGCTAGGACCCCCCTAAAGATGTCCAGACATGGGGGTTCACTCTGGGTACCCCATTTTAGCCCTGGAGAATGTGTTCTGCTTTTTTAAATAGCCACAGCAGGTGTTTTTTCCCGACATTAGAACAAGTGATGCAGAAGAGTACTTAGGTTTATTTTTTCAGTTTTTTTAAGTGGTCCCATAAAGTTTGGGGTGCATGAAAATGGGTACTAGCATATTTTTAAGTCCCTAAAGTCATTTTTTTAAAATTCTACAAATATGCACCTGCCGCATACTTGCAGAATAGCCCTGAACCTATTTCTCTATTTTTAAACACTGTTTTCCCTTTTTGTTTTTCACCTCAATTTTTTTATTTATTTTTTTGGGGTGTCCCTATATTTTTTTTTTTTTTAATTGGCACAGTTTATTTTTAAATTACATTCCCAGGGGTGCAGGCTATTTTTTTAAGCCTGCACCCCTAAACCCCAATTCTGCACTTTTTTTTTGCCATGTAAAACATGGTGAAAAGTTATCCCCGTTTATTTTCAAAGAGTTTTCGAACCTGCGAAAAGTCTTTGAAATTGAATACGGGGATAATTGAAATAGGCGAAAATGATGTCATCGGCAATAAATTATCGCTGATTCCGACTTTTTGCAGCCTGATTGAATACCCCCCTTAGGGCCATATTCAATTAGTTTCACACCCGCGATAAAGTTCTACCTGCCAGACTTTTCGCCTACATCGCGTCTTTTGGCCGCAGAAACTTATCGTGCACGTCCCCGCTATTCGCCCTATTCAATTCTAAAAGATGCGAAAACGGCAACATGCAAAGTCAGAACAGGCGGAAAGTGGTATCAGAATTGTGGAAATCAGCCTGAAGCCCCCAAAAAGATGCAGAAACATTGGGGATCAATGTAGTAGTACCCAAATAGTCCAAATAAAACTGTTTGGGGTATTTAAGTTGGTACAACTGCCTCTAATTAGCGGTTTTAGTGGTGAAGATTGGCATTAAGCAGTATTTTTTGGCTCTAAAGTGAAGATTTAATGTAAGTGAAATTCCTCCCTCATAAAAGTACTTGCAATCCCAAAATACTTGACCCCTTCTTAGAGCACCCCCATTACCTTATTTCGCTAGTTTGCGAACTTGTCCTCTCACTTTGTGCTTTTTCGCCACCAAATTTAAAATGCTTTTTTTGGGTGTTCTTAAGTTTTTTCCTGGAATTATATTACACAGTTGTCCTTTGGGGGGCTGTCCCAAGGGTTCTGAGTGGTTTCCCTACCTTTGCACCCAAAAATAAATAATATACACTTCTTTTCTCCTGCTATTCAAAGGTGAATCTTTTTTGCCTATTACACTGCATTTTCCGCGTACGCGAAAAGCGGGTGGAATTGAATATAGAGATAAGTTTCTGATAGGCGAAAAGATGCAATCGGCGATACTTTTTCATGGATCTCGGCTTTTCGCTTCTAATTGAATACGGCCCTAAAGGTGCCCACACACATAACGATGTCCTCATGATACGATTTTATGACCAATTTCCTCATGAACTTTCACGGGAGCTCCCTTGCCGTCGTGATCACGATTTGGAGTTAAAAATGTCCAATCTGACTAAAGATCCATCTTGCAGCCAATGCATTGTATCCCAGATTGGCTAATCTGCCCTACAGCACGGCAGATCAGAAGATGCGATGTACGACGAGCGGGGACGCGCATCGGCATCGTGCTCGTGAGTATAAACTCACAATTTGTACTTTTTTTTACCCGATTCGTCGTCACGATTCGTCGAAATCGGCCAAATCGTGTAAAATGTCGCTATGTGTGTGGGCACCTTAAGTCTCTCAATCACCATACAAAATACTATGATGCAGTGGCCGCAGCTCTTTTATGCTGCAAGTTCTATTGTGCTTCGTATACAGACGCATTTTTGGTAAAAAAAAAAATTATCAAAAAGGCGCCCAACGCTAGCATAGTTGCACAGGACCTGTCGGCTCACTCGTGCCAGGCATCTCGCGCCACGTGGCATTTTGAGGCTAGATGATTGAGGACACATCTGTACAATTGAAGCAGTATACCAGCAAACTTTGACCACTGTATCAAATGGGATGTAGTCATGAGACAAAGGACATAAGACAGGCGTCAAAATACCGACAGGAAAAAGAAAAAGTCCAGTGCTAGTTTAAGAATATATGATTAAATATATTGGATATGGCAGAAAAAGGATCAAGATGCCAAGTTTATAACAATATAGTTTATAATATAATGAAAAGATGATACAGTATCATTGATATAGCAGCAATTAGTAAACTCAGAAAATACATATATAAAATATGCTTTGGAAAAACGTATATAAAAGTTATGGTTCAGAGACTATGGACTCCATGTCCAAACCCTTGATGGAACAAAATCACAAATTGTCTCTCCACCACACCTGACATATATCTGCAGATTATGGTCGTTCATACACACTTAACGGCCATCATCTGCTTGTGCCCTTGGGTCCCGGCGGCCCTCCTCGCTGCTGTCGCTGTGTGTGTACGAGCGGTCACCTACCGATGGACAGATATGGCTGCAGACATATCTGTCCATCGGCTGTGCAGCCAATGCGATGTCGGTGAACGACGACGTTCACCGACATATCGCGGGAACACACATGCCGACGTGCAGGAAATATATTGGCCGATCAATTGAACAGCCAATGTATCTGTCAGTGTGTACCCAGCATTAGAATCTCACCCAGTCCCGTCACAAATAGACTGCATATAACGGATCCTCCACATGCAGGGCTCCAGAGGCTGCAGCGGCTTACTGCCAAGCTGCGGTAGCGCTGTGTGTAAATAGCACTATGTCCCAGTTCATTATGGTAGCTTTGCGGGCAGTAGTTTAGTCAGCTTCCTGAGACCAGAGAATGAGGGTTTGTAATTTTTATACGGTTTTCCAAAGCATATTTTATATGTATTTTCTCATTTTACTAATTGTTGCTATTGTATATCAATGATACTGTATCGTTTTTTTCATTATATTATAAACTATATTGTTATAAAATTGCTGTCTTCATCCTTCTTCTGCCATATCCAATATATTTAATAATATATTCTTAAACTAGCGCTGGACTTTTTCTCTTTCCTGCATTTATAGCGACTAGTAATGGTCATATTGAGCTTACACAGGCTCATTTGTCTTGCTGTTATATATTTACAATATATTATCTTTGCATTAGCCCCTCCCTATTTTGCTTGTTTTCCAGTCGAAATACCGACACCTATCTTAATCCCGACGCCGGAATCCAGAAGGACGCCAGCCTGAACGAGGTAAGTTCGGGGCGCCCTTAGCTGTTAGCCATGGGGGGTAGGGTTAGGTAGCATAGTAGGCATCCCGACACCCGGCATTACATACCAATTCCGTATCAAACATGATTGGTCATATTTCCATCTCAAGATATTAACATGTCCTGAGCAACAGACAGGATATTCATGTATGTAACCTCTTCTGACAAGTCATGCTGTGTATGTCATTGTTATACTTATATTATAAAGCATCCATATTATAAGATTAAATACATTCCCCTATGTTAAAATATACCACGCTACTCCACTGATGATTGGTTGGCTTATTTACATCAGGAAGTTACTACATCAGGTCTGGACAACTTGTGGCTCTCCAGCAGGGGCGTATCTATAATGGGTGCGGGGAACACGGGCCCCTGGGTCCAGGGGGGCCCCGCACCGCACACCCTGCACCCATAATATTACTTACCTCTCCGGAGTCCCACATTGGCGTGGGGGTCCGGCGCTGTAAAACGACTGGAAAATGGCCACGGCGGCCATTTTCCCATCGTTTGCGCATGCGCAGTACAGGGAAAATGGCCGCCGCAGCCATTTTCCCGGTGACCTGTGCATATATTATAGACTCTGGGCACACTCTAGTGCCCAGAGTCTATAACTCCGGCACTGGCCGCGCACAGCTTAGTGTGCTGCCGGACGCCGGGCGGAGAGGAGGGGGCCGTGTCGGAGACTGCACACGGGCCCCCTCCTCTCTAGAAACACCCCTGCTCTCCAGCTGTTGTGAAACTACAAGTCTCAGCATTTCCTGACACAGTTTTAACAATCCCTAATAACAAAACTGTGGCACAGTATGCTGTGACCTGTAGTTTAACAACAGCTGGAGATCCATAGGTTGGTCAGGCCTGAACTACATAATGACACAGGCTGCTTCCAGATGTTGCCTGGTCTGTGTGTGTTAGAAGAACTATGCACTGTGTCACTTTATGGTGACATTCATAACAGGTTGTCTAAAAGCAGATACACTGAAAACAACAGTACAGTTTCTTTAACTCCAACAATAATTAATACGAGCAGTTGCAGAGCTGTGCTGATTAACTCATTGGTTTGCTCTATGAAATAGAAGAAAACCTAGATTTCAAATTGGGAAAAAAAAAATATTTTAAATAATCTAAACTTAAAATAAATAGTTAAAAGCGAGAGGCATTAAACATCTATTATAGTTAGTGGAGGGTGCTATATTCCAGAGGTATAGCATGCACACATCTTTCAGCTGTAGGCTAGTGTAGGTATGATGTGAGGTCCCCACTGAAAAATGACTGCTGAGTTGCTTTCTCTAAACTGAATAATTTCTTTTAACGCTTTTGAAGGCTGCTTTTATATAGCAAAAGCCATCGGGAGGTCCCTCTCACTTGTTAAGTCACCAGACTTGTTTGGTTAAAAGGTGTGATATCCCAGGAAGAGACCCTGGGATAGAGCAGCAAGCATGTTTTAGAATGATGATAAAAAAGCTTTGCTAAGAATATACAGACAGATCACTGCATGGAGATAAAATAACCCCTTATGCTATGAAGCTATAGCCTGGATGAAAATACAGATTTTAAATCTAATAGGTAATCTCAGGCAGCATTAACAATAATTTAGCTCTCTTCAGTCATAAGGGCTATATTTTAGATTAGTATTTTGGACCCATTATTTGCTGGATTGCAAGTACGCAAAATGCATGAAAAATGTGAACTGCATGGGTACCTGGAAGCGACCATATAATAAAAGAAACATTTGCTGAAGACAAAAAAGTGTCCACACAGGACAAGGGAAGTGGATCCCCTTCCGTTTGTTGCCCCAGAGAGTTTCATAAAGCATGTGTTGTACATTTGCTAAAGCCACTGCTGTTTGGAGATGTTGAGTTACAGAGTAAAGACATTCCCTTGTATACAACATTTTTAGTAAATACCCAGTTGTCTTGCTGCAGCATAACTTGTTCATGGATTGGTAAAAATTAAAACTTGCCAAAAGGATTTTGATCGGGAAAAGACAACATATAAACAACTGAGGGCCTTATTCAGCAGTGCAGTAGGTGGTCGGGAGTCTGCGCAGGCGCTTGACTTGTACTTCACATGTGCAGTACGGGTCCTGTGTGTTCGCACGCAGAGCGGCAGCAGATTGTCAGTCTGCTGCCATTTGGGGGTGGGGGGCAGCGACGGCCTCAGTTTCACAAAATGGAGGCGTGTTGCTGCAATTGGGGGGAGGGAAGAGGCCAGGATCTCTGTTGGCTGAAGAAGATTTCCTGGGCTCTTTCACTCATGGCGATGGCCGGCCTGCATGACCCCATGGTCTCTCAGCCGGAAAACGATCACACAGATGATCCGATGCTGCGTCCATGGATGCAGGTCGGATCATTAATGTATGCAGGAGGCATGACGCCTCCTGCTGCATTAACATAATTGCAAGCTGCTTTCGTGCAGCTTTGCAATTCCGTCCACTACTGAATCACCCCGAATCTAAAGTTGGACCTTGGCTTTTACAGAATTTGTGGTCAACGTGAAAGTAAATCTGAGGAGAAAGGGTATACTTTAATGTAAAAGGGTAGGTCAGTCACTTGGTGCCAGTACATTTCAAGGAACAAAGGCCCTCATTCAGAGCCGCTCGTTAGCGGCAGTACGCTCGTTCCGAGCGATGTTTGCACATCTGCGCATGCGTACGCTTTTTAGTACGCATGCGCGAACCAGTCAGTGCGGCCGAAAATCCTTTGTACGCTATATAGCGAGTGCCTGCTATTTTGAGTGACAGAATGAGGCGTATGTGGGTGGTAACAGGGGAAGGTGCTTGAAAATGGGGAGTGGAGATCCGAACGCAGGCGTGCTTAAAGGTCAAAACGGGCGTTTTATGGGTGTGTATATTTAAAACAGCAGCGTCATTGACCACGTCACTGGGTTATTTTATAGCCAGAACTGCACGCAAATTTGTGGTAGCAAACACCAACCACAAGAATAGCGAGCAGTTCATACGCTGGTCGATGTACTCGATTAATCTAATAAATAGCGGACATGACGTAGGATGCGTGCGGCCAGGGGGCGTTTTTAACAAATAAACGAGCGTATGTTTTGCTCGTTCGTTCAGACTTAGAGGTGTGAACAGACTGCAATGTGCGTACGGATCATTTGAATAGCCACCCCTTGTTTTTAAACGAACGACCGCAAATAGCGTCCGGCTCTGAATGAGGGCCAAATACCCTTTTACTCTAATATGATCCTATAAGGGCTTCACAGTCAGTCAGTCAGCCTTGAAATGATTTACTAGTGCAATTTTTTAGTCTGTGTGTTTCCTTTGCAGTCTGTTTGGTACTTACGTATTAAAGGGACCACCTAATTGAACCACCTGCCAACTTTCTAGTCTTTCTCATGCCTAACTGCCTGGTTAGCTGACCCCAGCATTTATATTCAGTTTCTGGTTCCTAGATTTGATGTACAGTACTACAGATAGAAAAGCTTCAAAAAGATGACAGTGGCACAGTAGGACTTCAGGTGATGTTGTATTACACCACTTTGCAGAACTCCACATTCTTTCCACATTTTGTGTGTGGACCCCAGTTTCATGGTCAATTAAATTGTACTTCTGATTCACTTTTAGGTGAAAGTCTTCTTCATTCAATTCATCTATTTTGAAGGTACACCAGGAATCTGGGAATAGGACTAATCCTTTGGCTATGTTTTGCTGTATAACATTCGCTAGCATTTTGGTACGTCTATCTGATATTTTGAACAAGAAGGTCCCCAGTTTTCAGACAAATACCCCTCAACAACGACTGCTGTGGAAGATTCCTCCCTGCATTGTATTTGCACATCATAAACAGGCTTTCATCAAATATATTGATTAGTTGATCTCTGCTGATTTTCTCTTGAGGTATTGTAGGTTCACCAAAACTATGGCACAAACTTCCCTGAGGAAACTGTTCCAGTCAATGACCGTCTTGTCATCTAAATCAAGTTGCCATTGACACCACTAAATTTATGTCAGTTCCTCACGCCAACAGCAAATGAACCTCACAGCTGTCACAAAAGGAATCTGCAAGTTAACTTTAACCTAACACTTCACATTTGCATAAAAACTTGGAGCCAAATTACAACATCCCATAATGGCCATTTTCACACTGTCTTTCAGTCGCAAAAGTGCCTTCTGCAATAAAATAAACAGTGCCTTCCTTTTCCATGCAAGGCAAATACCACACCGTCATCATGCTGATAATGCTGGGGTCAGCTGACAAGTCAGTTATCCATGAGAAGAGGAGACAGTTTACAGGTGGGTTCACGGAGTTGATCCCTTTAAAAGTTTGCTGTTCAGGCTGTCCGAAAAATATATATATTTTTTCTCACTTCTACTTAACATACATGGAGAAGGGATGGGGTGATACCTCTGTCTCTCCTTTATTGTTCTCTCTCATTTGGAAAGTGAAAGTGCATTCTGAGTTAGGGGTAGATGTTTTAAAGCTTGGAGAGAGATAAAGTACCAACCAATCAGCTAACTGCCATTTTAAAGGATGTGTTTGAAAAAAAAAAGACCAGTTAGAAGTTGATTGGTTGGCACTTTATCTCTCTACAAGCTTTGATACATCTACCCCTTAGTATGTTTTTATGTTGGTATTCTGCAATTCCCCTACAGTCTGCGTGTCTCTACTAGGTCGTGTACTCTTTCTTTGTCTCTCTTTTAGTGGTTATCTTTGTAATAGTTTCAGTGATTTCTTCTATAGTATACAGTATGTCTTGTTTTTTCTCTCTCTGTTATTCAAATACATAAAAAAAAAAAGAGAAACTATGTCCGACTAGGTGCATATATAGTTTTCCATAATGTGAGATTTAATAGGTGTTTGGCTTGATCACTTTTGGGTCAGTTGATATCTAGCATGTTAGGCATCCATACACATTCATAAAGCATTTCTACTAATGCCTCCCGGATGTTCACATTACCAGAGTCTATGTTCAATGGTGCTAATGAAAAGTTGGTTCCAAATGTGAAGCAGTAACCAAGAAACACCTTTACTAACAGCTACATAAGTTACTGACAGTTAGTATGAACTCTGACCCCTCCCACCAGTGTCAGTGATGTCAGCATCAAAGAGTTCTGATACTTAAGCTGCGTACACACTAAACGATATTCTCACTTGGCGATATCATTTAGTGTTTCCCAGCAGTGGTGTGCTCAAAGTCGTTAAGGACATTGAGCACACACACTGAACAATATCATTACCGATATCGTTCAGTGCCAGCACCCTCCCTCATCCCCGAACCTGCATAACCTGACTATAACGTCAGGTTGGACAGCAGGTTCGGACAATGAACAATGTCGTCAACGACCAGCGGGAGCGCGCATCGCTGGTTGTTGACGGCATACACACTGGCCGATATTGTGAATGATTGAACGATAGCGATATCGTTTATTTGCTCATAATATTGCCTAGTGTGTACACGGCTTAACTGAGCATGTCAGGGACACACAGGCACTAGGATTATACATGATTTTATACAAGCTGTTGTATAATTAAAGGCCACTGGGCTCCACTGCACAGAATGTTCCTAGGGCCCCCAGACATGAGGAAGCACCAGCACAGGCTAGTAGGTAGACATCTTGCAGTGATGTCATCACACGGTGCTCGCCGTCATCAAATATTAGAGCTTGTGTAACTTGTTGAAATATTATAAACTGTAAAGTAGGGGTGAGCGGGTTCGGATTTCCAAAATCCGAGCCAACCCCCCCCC
Organism: Taudactylus pleione; assembly: GCA_031769625.1. Classification (NCBI taxonomy): domain Eukaryota; kingdom Metazoa; phylum Chordata; class Amphibia; order Anura; family Myobatrachidae; genus Taudactylus; species Taudactylus pleione. The sequence continues at coordinate 24,135,712 of JAUIMM010000052.1, read as the reverse complement.
TGATCCGAGCCGGGAACCGATTCAGGCTTGGGTTTTCCCGCCTGTCTCGGATCTGGAATCGAGGCAAAACGTCATCATACCGCTGTCGGATTCTCACGGGTTTTGGATTCTATAAAAGGTCCCGTGATCACCGCCATTTTTCATTCCGGCTGTGAGTTAGGAGAGAGCTGGGAGCTCAGTGTGGTAGACGGACTGTTATTCTAAAAATATAAAATAATAAAAGTACGGCTGGCTGCTGTGAAGAGGGAGGGAGGGAGCTGTTGCTGACGCTGACCATAGGGGCTGGCTGGCTGGCTGGCTACTGTTTTCCATATACAATACATAGGGGCTGGCTGGCTACTGTTGTCCTTGTCCATATAGGCGCTGACTGTTGTCCTGTCCATAGGGGCTGGCTGGCTGTAGTGCTGTGTTGTCCAGGTGCTGCCTGTCTGCTGTAGGGATACACTCATACAAATAATTTTTACAGGGGCTGCCCTGTCTGCTGTAGGGGTACACTCATACAAATAATTTTTACAGGGGCTGCCCTGTCTGCTGCAGGGGTACACTCTTACAAATAATTTTTACAGGGGGTGACCTGTCTGCTGTAGAGGTACACTCATACAAATAATTTTTACAGGTGCTGTCCTGTGCGTTGTGGTGTAGGCCGCTGCCCTTCTTAAATTTTTACAGGTGCTGTCCTGTGCGTTGTGGTGTAGGCCGCTGCCCTTAAATTTTTACAGGTGTTATTTAATTCATCCAAATAATTTTTACAGGGGCTGCCCTGTGTGGTGTAGGGGTACGCTGCCCTGTGTGCCGCCCACTTGTGTCGCTTAGCATAGTCATCCAGCTACCTCTGTGCAACCTTTTGGCCTAAAAACAATGGTGTGAGGTGTTCAGAATAGACTGGAAATTAGTGGAAATGAATGGTATTGAGGCTAATAATAGCGTAGGAACAAAAAAAATGTAATTCTGTGATTTTAGGTTTTTTTATGCTTTTTTCCCAAAAAATACAGATCCAAAACACGGAAGGGTGGTTTTGGCAAAACCAATCCAGATCCACAACACGAAGAAAGATCCAGATCCAAAACACGAAAAGTGGCCGGTGCACATCCCTACTGTAAAGTGAAAATAGAGACTATGGGGTAGATGTACTAAGCTCTGGAAAGTGATAAATTGGAGAGTGATAAATTATCAACCAATCAGCTCCTGTAATTTTTCAAACACAGCCTGTAATATGATAGTTAGGAGCTGAGTGGCTGGCAGTTTATCACATTCCTCACTTCCCAGAGCTTAGTACATCCCCCCCAAAGTGGTCTATCCAATTAGGAGCAATGTTCTCGCCCCTGTAAGTGCGCTGTATGCCTCACTTACGGTACCTCTGGACTCGTGCATTTCTGTGCATGTCAAGGGTGAGATTGGGCCACGAGGGGGGCGAATTGCGGTGTCGTTGTTGGTGTTTCTATACTGTTCCAATGACAATTTGCACCTTATTGGATTTACCCCTGTATGTATTTTTTTATTTTAAAAGTTAAAAAAAATCATAGGCATACTTGCGTAGATGTAGAAAGCAACCAACCAATCAGAAATGGCTAAATAGCACTTGGGATAGTTATCATCACACGCAATCTTACCAGCCCTCCAGCGTCTGCAAATTACACGCAGTCTGGTAGGTGTATTCTGCATACGAGTCCACTTGTAACTGCATTGCAATTGCATTAACACACTATTAAGCACTCACCTCTGCTTGCCCACCCTTTCCACGCATAAAAAGTCTTCTTAATTCTAAAGCTGGCCACACACTAGACCAACTTACATCCAACCAGCCAACTTGTTGATTGGTTGGAATGAAAATCTGGTAACGTATGGGAGTAAATGATGCTCAGCAATTTGCTAAATGCCAGAAAACAGATGAAAATGGTCGCTCAGACAAGTTTGTTAAATGTTTGATCTAAACTATTTGTTCAAACAACGGTTTTGGTCCATTTTCCAGCATTTGGGAGCAAATTGCTGATTGTAAACCTTACCAGATTTTCATTCCAACCAATCAACTAGTTGGCTGGTTGGACAGATAATCTTTAGATGTGTGGCCAGCTTTAGACAAGCATACATCTTTATACAATCATAGGCATACTTTTTGTGCACATGCACAGTTCTAAAATTCACAGACATATATTACAATAAACAAAGTGGTAGGTCCCTAAGCGCACCCCCAAAAGCAGCTGGTGATCACTAACTAGAGGTATCCCTAACCCCAATGAAGATATATGCAAAGTGAAAAGATATAGTGACACTAGTGCTGATGGTAAAATTAATTCCTGTAGGATCATCTAGGCCAAGTGGCAAACTGAATTTATTAATGATATAAATTGTAAAAAATGACAATATAGGATAACAACTTGGTGACCAAATAATGTGAGTTTCATACAAATTTCCATAAAATATAGCAGCAACTTTCCAATAAATAAACTTGAGTTTCTTATTCAAAGTGCATACAGTGCAAATAAATACAGCAGCAAGATATTGTTTACCATGAACCATCAGGTGTCATGGACATGCAAGCATAACAGTGCACTGGGTAAAAATAGAGTAAAAGACAAATTGATATAATATAAACCTTCTGGTATCAAGAAGGATATGAAAGTCAAATAAGTCACAAATCTGTGACTATACAGTCCAAATCGTTCTAAAGATGGATAGATAATAACTGTGGGTTAATAATCCATACCATGTGCTAGTGATGAGTGTCACTCTGGGTAAAAAACAGGGGTACCGGACACTACCCCGTTCTGGACACTCACAGGCCGATCATGAGAGATCCTGACAGGAGTACATTAAGTACACTAACCCTACCCCTCTCCCCCCCCAACCCTCCCTTGGTGGTGCCTAACCCTCCCCCTCCTCCTTTGGTGCCTAATCCTAACCTCCCCTCTTCGCACGCTATATATCTAACCCTAACCTCCCCCCCGGTGGTAGCCTAAAACTAACCCCCCCCCCCCCACTGCACAGCTAAGAGTCAAGACGGGCCGGATTACCTTAGTTCGGAAAGCCTTCTGTCGAGATCCCGGCGTCGGGATTTTCGATGCCGATGTTTAGTCCCGAGTCGGGATTTAGACGCTGGGATTTAGACAGATGGCTTCCCTGCCGTCGGTATTTCAATTGCAGTACATCCCATGTCAATCTGTAAATTAGCCCCAATACCTACTTTTTATAAATGAATATTTTAGTATCACATGCTTTGGAACTAAAGAATGAAAAGTAAAACTCTTCTACCAGAAATGTTGCAAAAAGCTTGTTCAATATTATCCGACAAATGTTCAATTGGATTTAAATCCGGTAACTAGCATTGGTTGTGCTGACAATTGTATAGGAAGAGTGAAGGTGCCCACACACATACCGACTTGCTCCCAATCAGCCGATGTACACGATTTCCCCTGAACTCTCCCTGAACTCTCCCCAGGCAGTCGTGGTCACGATTTGGAGTTAAAAATGTCCAATCTGACAAAAGATCTATCTTGCAGCCAGTGCATCATATCCCAGATTGGCTAATCTGCCCTACAGCACGGCAGATCTGAAGATGCGAGGTACGACGAGTGGGGACGCGCATCGGCAGCGTGATCAAGAGTAGAAACTCACGATTTGAACATTTTTTACATGATCTGTCGTCACGATTCATCAAAATCGGCCAAATTGGATGAAAAGTCGGTATGTGTGTGGGCGCCTTAAGTGTGCAGTATATGATAAAGTTCCTACATATTGTTCCTACATATTGATATCCAGCCATTCTATCTGTAAAAGTAGTTGGACCCGTGCTTTATAGATCCATTTTGCACCTTAGCAAAACCATGCTATGCTGCGAGGTGGTTTGTGGGGGGGGGGGATAAGCGGAAGCATTTACAGTTTGGGGGGGGGGGGGAATTAAATCACAGAATAAAGCTTCCCAGTATTTGTAGTGATACATGCAAACGCTTGCAGTATTTTCTCTGCATGCAAAGAAATTACAAATAAGATAGACTTGCATTTGTTCTAGTGCAAATTTATACGCTGTGGCTGAATTTGCTACCAACTCTAAATGACCCTTAAATTAAGGCAATGGAGAAATGACCACATCACTTTTAAATCCTATATGGTATATTTTATGCATGGTGCTCTAAATAATAATGAAGAGATCCCTTAGCAAGACAAGCATCCTGGATAATAGATGCCACGCATCACTATGTTTCCTCAACAGTCGCTGTTTATTACACAAGGGCACACTAGTTACTTCTTCTAACATGAGGAGGACACTCATCAGGAAGCCACATCACGTTCCTCCCTATCATGGCATGAAGAGAAACGTTCTGTGTTAACATGCAATGTATTCAGCAACCACACTGAGACATATCACCAAAGCTCAGACTTGTTAAAAACATAACTACAGACACCAGCATAACTTTGCCTGCGTTGCCCCGGCTGCAGCTTGAAAGTCTTTACAATTTTTCTACTTAGTCGCTGGCCCTACTGAGGTGTCATCTCACCATGTATATTATCACAACACTTAAGATATTGTGATCACACTCTTCAAATAAATGAAAGTGTTTGCCATGAATAGGGAGGGCTACTTTTATTTATTTTCTGTATGCTCAACACCTTGCAGTGATATGATTTGCAGGCGTTAAAACAAAGAGCAGCTTAGGTGGAGGCCTGTGCTAAGTACATTGCTGTAAAGCTTACGGAAGCATTGTCACTGCAAACTGCTAGCAGGGTAACAGCATGTTGAGAAGATGAATTTTTCTTGGAAAGCTAAAGCATCTTAGAAAGTCAGGGGTTCTAATCCCTACTAATATATAAAAATTAAACATTGAATGTTTGTTGCTCAATCACAACCAAACCTTTGAATCGAATGACTTGACAATTCGAATAAGAATAGTTTACAGGTTAGAACATATGTGTTTTCCCATATCTCCCACTCACATTCACGTTTTTCAATGCCATTCAAAGAAACACATTTAGCAAATCAAATTGATACAGTTAATTTGTTTCAGTGGGATACTAATGTCACGTAAAAGTATCAGAGAGCTACTAAGCCCAAGTAAAAAATAATATATGAAAATTGAACACTGCGCTCAGAAAGATGGGTGGGGTTGTGGGGGAGAGGGGTTGGTGGAGGGTGGGGAGAGGTGGTCTGTGAGCAGCTTTCCTTAGAGGTGTCCGGTCTCTAAATAAGCATATGAAGGTGAGAATAGGCAGCGCTGCACAGGTGGGAATGGTGGAAGGTAGGGGTGGGGCCGCAGACCAGGAATGGGGTAGTTCTGTCTGGTGCTGACAAAGTGGTGTGCAGGTATTATGTAGTGATAACGTGAATGAAGACTGGAACAGTTTGTAGAGGGTGAACAGATGTTTATTAGCAGTACACAAAGTGAGACACAGTGCTGCGGGCCCAAAACTAAACTCAGAACCATGTGATGATTCTGGTGAGTTCAGCAACTAGCTCCCTTAGCCACCACACTTACCGGTAAGTGACCAAGTCTAAGCGGGACACCGCCTCTAACACTGGACTATACTGAACTGTGTTAGCCACAAGCCCACCAGCTAATCGCATGAGGGGGACGCCGCCTCTAGCACTGGACTATACTGAACTGTGTTAGCCGCAAGCCCACCAGCTAATTGCATGATTGACTTTATCACCATCAGCATACACAGGGTTCGAACGTACCCCCCTTGAACTCACCAGGATCATCACACGGTTCTGAGTTTAGTTTTGGGCCCGCAGTATCCTCGAGCACTGTGTCTCACTTTGTGTACTACTAATAAACATCTGTGCAAACGGAATGGGTATGAAATACCGCCGGCCGCATGGCCGGCGGTTCGATTCCCGTCAGCGGCAGCCCGACAAGAGCAGAGTTAGAAGCAGCGGAAGCCCGACAGCGCTGGATATCCCGATCGTGGATAGGTAAGTATCTACTAACCTAACCCCCCTAACCCTAACCCTCCTTAGGGGTGCCTAACCCTAACCTTCCCCACCAAGTGCCTAACCCTAATCCCCCCTCTAAGTGCCTAACCCTAACCACCCCCTTCCCCGCTGCCTAAACCTAAGTCTCCCGGGGGGGTGCCTAACCCTAATTCCCCCCCGGGGGTGCATAACCCTAACCCTAACCCTCCCGGGGGGTGCCAAACCCTAAGTCCCCCCCCAGGAGCCCTAAACCTAACCCCTCCCCCCCCCGCGGCTGTCCGCTCGCGGTGCCCGGCATCACTACGATCGGGATGCCGGGCACCGGTCTCCCGGCATCGGGGAAATGCGGGCGTCTACATCTAGACGCCCGGCATTTCACCCTTTGCCGGGATATGACAGTCGGGAAGCCGGCTGCCGGTATTTAGGCAGTCGGCTTCCCGATTGCTTCCCGTACAAACTGTTCCGGTCTTCATTCACGTTATCACTACATAATACCTGCACACCACTTTATCAGCACCAGACAGAACTACCCCATCCCTGGGCTACTGCCCTTCCCCAATCCCCACCCTTCTTCCGCCCCTACCATCCCCACCTGTGCAGCGCTGCCTATTCTCACCTTCAAAAAAAATATATACAAATGCACAGGTTTCAGGCAATGTGCTGCACAGCAGTAAGTAAGTCTGAAATTGCTTACCACAAAACTTCGGAGTATAGTAGCTGCACATAGTAAAATCCACAATGTTTGTAGCTTATGGTATGTCAGTGTCTTTAGTCACAATGTGTAGGAGTCTGCTACAATAAACATATCATGTCTACAGATTGCTGTTAATTATACTATGCAGGCATAAATTGACATGGCGATACTGTCTGAGACCTCTATTCATAAGAGCTGCAAGCCCTCATAATGCAGATAACTTCAAAATGGCTCCACATTGAAAATAAATCCTTAGGAGATGTTGGGATCTGTTTTAGAAAAACTGTTCACAAAATCACCTTTCAATTTAATTCAAATGATGTTTGGTCACTGACTTGACAGGGCAATGTTGGGTACTACAGCTAGTACTCAAATAAAGTTACTGCTAATGTTCCGCTGTATCGTACACTCTACAAGGATTTACAAGGGTAGGGGATTCTCTACAAAAGCAGTTGGCTCCCAACTATCATGAGTAAAATATAAAACACAAAATCCACTTAATGAAGTTTAGCAACACTTACGGGGGAGATGGAGAGAGATAAAGTACCAACCAATCAGCATCTGTTATTTCACAGAATGTGTTTGAAAACTGACATGAGCCGATTGGTTGGTACTTTAACTCTCTCCAAGCTTTGATACATCTCTCCCTAGAGCTGTGGCCTGTGCAGCTGGCATGTACAGAGAGCTCACACACTGCAAAAAAAAAAACGGATTTCAAAAAGCTATTACATGACAAAGCTAGCATGCCTTTAATTTTGTGCCAGATCAAGGTTGATTAGTTTGTTGTGTCGCAGCCTATGATGTGCAAGTGCTCAGAGACTCTTTAGTGGGTGCATGTAATGAGCCAGGAAGTTGAGAGGATGAGCATGAGAATAAGATTACACACTGTTGTGTATTGTTTAATGCTGGGTGCATGAGCTACTTGGTATTGTCAGTGCGCTGCACAAACCAGCCAGGCCTATATTGATCATGGTTCAGTTAACATCAATGAATATCTAAAACCTCAGACTCAATTAATTCTCACCTGATTAGCATCAGACTGATATTCAAACTAAATCAACTCTCCAGTCAAGTAGAAATCAATATTTCTGATTTTACTTTTAAATCACAGTTATAAATAATAAAGTATCTGCCTCTTCAGTATCATGCAAAGTAGGTTTTGCTTATTTTCAGAAAAAAAATAATAATTTGACTGCGCTATGACATGCACAACACAATTGATTAAAATAATTATTGTAATTTGAGCAGGAGCATATAGAAGAATGTGATTAATTTAAAATATTGGTAGATGAAATAAAGTAATTAAATTCACACAAAGGGGAAATTATTATTATTATATTTCAACAAAAGCTCTACCAGTGATGTCAACAACATTAGGATCTCTCGACTGTTTTCCATGTTTTAGCCAAATTCAGAATAAGCTGCGCGGCTATTTTACTGCTTCTAAAAGTTGTCATAGGAGATGCAACATGCACTCACTATGGGCAGTGGACATTATTTTCCTGGTTAAGAGTAGTATTGGTAATTAAGTTTACCTAATCTATCTGTCCTTGTCTGATCACTGCCTGCATTGAAAAGTACTGACCTATAAAACAGTGTTTCCCAAATCCAGTCCTCAGGGAACCCTAACCGTGCATGTTTTCCAGGTCTACTCACAGAATCACAAAATAAATAATTAGTACCACCTATGGATCTTTTAAAAAGTGTTAGTAATAAATACATCTGTGTTCCAGCATGTAGTATGCAAAACATGCACTATTAAGCTGGGTACTCACTGGACGATATACCATTCGTATAGCCGTTGAATAATATATCGTTCAGTCTATCTGCACGTGTACACAAGATATGGGTGGTATTCAATATGCCGTGGGGTAAAATTGCCACACCGGACCTATTCAATTACTGGGGATTACCCCGCGCGCGAGTCCCCGAGTCCCTGCAGTCGGACTGAATCTCGCAGCTCACGGAGGTGCAAGGTAAAGTCTGCAGAAAAAACACCAAATCGGGCTTGCACAGTCTACGCGAAATCAGTGTGTTCCCACGCGTGACTCCCGATTTTAGTTGCGGGGAAAAGGCATTTGTAACTGAATAGCCTTTCCCCACACGCTGGGATTTTGGCCTGCAATTAGTCACGTGGTAACCACGCGGCTGATTGAATACCCCCAAAATCTGTGACAGACATCTTTCACAAGTATATCACATCAGCCATGCTGCATAACAGGACCATTCCGTGTCAAATCAACACACTTTTTGTTAAAATTTTACCTCACCAGCTCAGATTTTGTTCAAATTTGGTATATGGAGAGTATATATGTAGTCTAAGAAAAATACAAACTGTTATTTAAATTTCTCATGCCGTTTCCAAAATACGGCTATGTAAAGTTTTCAAAAATCTGTCAAAAGTGCATAAACAGCATATTTTCATATCGCCATAGCAGCTCTCCTAATTAAGCTAGCTTAAAATTTCTGGAAATAGTCTATACTAATGTTAAATGTTTTAAAAAATGTAAAAGTGGGAGGATAATGGGCTCATAGTTAAAAATAATTTTAAACAGGAGTAGGCACTACGTTTGAAAAAATCAGGGCCTACTTTTAAATCCAATTATATCATGGAACAACAAAAATTAGCCAAACACTCAATGTTGAGGCCGAGTGGCATTTTTTGGCCAGAGCGCATGGGAAAGGCCCCAGTGATGGAGTTGGAGGCTCAGTCAAGAGACTGGCGAGAGCCAGCCTACAACATCCATATGAGAACCAAATCCTCACACCTCTCCAACTTTATGAATGGGCAGTAGAAAACATATATGGAATTAATTTGATGTTCACAACGCAAGAAGACTATATTGAGTCTGAAACATTTTTGAATTATCGTTTCAGCCAGTCAGTAACTATTCAGGGAACACAACAGTATCATGCTTGTATACCTGTTAATTCAAGTACGTCAAAAATATCTGTGAAAACCTTTTCTAAGGCTACAACATCATCTACAGTATTTGTTACAAAATTTCTAGACAAACTCCAGTTGATACAAATAAATGGCTATATATCCGTTGTGTATAACATGAAATGGTGGCTTGCTTATGTGATGGAAGGTCACTTTTAATTAGTCTTCATCTTCATTCTTGTCCTTCATCCAGCTGGACCTTCACCATCATTCTTCTATACAAGGAAGCCTGATGTACTATGGATACCTCTAATAGATGCCTTATGCAAAGTCAACCCTATAACTCCAACTGGAAGAATTTATGTCATGTCTCTACTGATGACACTTTAAAAACCACTGAGGTATTGTCAGACTATCTTCAGGTAACATTGTTGACTAATACAATGTCAATTATTTCTATTCAACTCGATTTATAAAATTAAACTAATGAAGCCATCAAATCTATTATTACCTATTACTACTTGTAATACACCTGGCTTTTTTTTTAATAAACTACCTTGCTTTAAAATAATTTTTAACTATGAACCCATTATCCTCCCACTTTTAAATTTTAGCAAATATTTAACATTAGTACACTGTAGACTATTTCCAGAAATTTTTTGAACTTTGTCGATGCACTTTTTGAAATAATCATGATCAAAAATTTCAGTTTGAATTTGGAAAAAGTTTTTCGTCACAAAGCCTATTGTGTTGTATATCATAGGAAAGGGCATAAAAAACACAGTAAAATGACACCACTCACACCTTTCTTGCTTAATTAGGAGAGCTGCTATGGCGATTTGAAAATATGCTGGTTGTGCATTTTTGACAGATTTTTTAAAACTTTACATATTTTGGAAGCGGCCTGATATATTTAAATAATATTTAGTATTTTTCTTAGACTACATATATACTCTCCATATACCAAATTTTAACAAAATCCAAGCTGGTGAGGTAAAATCAGTGTATTGATTTATACACGGAATGACCCAGCAGATGCAATATATCGTACAGCTATATTGCTCAGAACTTATAGTGTGTACACACAACCAAACGACCGCACGTTACGTTGGCCGCAAGAACCATTCCAAACGACATCAAAACTGGGTCCTTCTGGCCAGACATAATGTACGGCCGATTGGCAAGTTTGCATGCTTACCGAAATCGGTGAGTCGATGGGTCCTTCATCCCAGTGTTACCCAAATTAGGGTTCACTGAGGACTAGAATCGATGTAATGCATTAGACTGTAGGAGGTGCTCATTTCAAGTATAAATGTCAAACATGCTGTGCTGTCCCACACAAAAGAATGTGTTGAAAAACATTGTTTAATGTATTGACAGGTGCATTTAATTCACAAAATCTTAAAAATAAGACAGGTCACAGGCTTTGAAGAAAGAAAGTGATAGTCCTAGTTTGCTACCTGGAATCCAGATACAGAACCTGCCACTATAAGTCATTATGTGTACCTAGGACTGAAGCATGCAGTCTTTTAAATGAAGGAAATTGATATCTTGGACAAAAGGAAAAAAAATCTATACATTTGCAAATATTTCATTCATTAAACATATTTCCGACATAAAAGGTATGAAAATGGTGGAATTTCTTCAATCAATACAATGCTCCACTAAGGTCTGAAAACATGCTCTTTCCTGGAGCAGACATCGGATCTGGTTCGGTATTTTGCTTTTTGGAAGCATTAATCTGGCATCGGTTAATTCATATAAATAGCCACAAATTAATTCTGTCAGAAACTACATGGTAAATATTGGGTCTGGCAAAATGTCTCCATCATGAAATAGACCGTGTTGTCAAGCCTAGCCACCTGTCTTGCAGGTTTGGTTATACTTTAGCCTTAGTATATAACACAGAATATACTCAAGCTAGTTAAAGCCAGAATCCTCAGTTACAGCTACTTGATAAGCCAGGGAGACAATTACCTAGCCATGGGACTTCAGAAAACCATAGGTGACTTACGGTGGGTACGGGTACCTTAAAAAAGTACAGGTTATAGGATTAGGTTATGTTATATTTCTTAAAATAAAATCAAAAACACTATAAAAGCATACCAAAAAAATCAATTTACATTACAGCAAACCCACTTATGTTCAATTTACAACCCTCCTGTACTTCCCTTATAGCGAGAAAACAATATTTTTTTACCCCCGCTACTTCCCTTCCACCCACTAATGAGAAAGGTTAGGCTGTCTGTACTTTTGTATCCTGTAATGGAAGGGAAGGAATGAGTGCTCGAGCAGCACAAAGTGAATCATTATGCTCATGTCCCAGGCAATGACCAATTACAGGCAGCCAGCACAGCCCTCACGTCACATCAATTGCCATGATTTGGTTGTGCAGCACTACAATGTACAAGTGACTGGGTCAGGGGAAGACGAAGGCAACAGCAGTATGTTTGGGTAAAAACATTTTTGCAGTTGACCTATACAAACTGTAGTTGTTATGTATATAGCAGATATGGAAAAAAGGCATTTTTATGGGTGCTATGAGAACAAGGTTACGCACAACTGCTTACATCAACATGTGTAGTTCCAGGTTATTGTTTATACCACAATGAGGTAGCTCTCCACTTTCCATGCCAACGTTACTTGCGTTTTTGGCCAGTGAGAAAAGCACATACAATATCAGCAATGTGGGATTATCCAGTGAAGTGTACTAGTGGTGAAAGCCAAGCCTGCCCATGAATGGTGTATGAAATAAACCATAATGGTCAAAAGATTTATTGAAAGACACCTACTTAACAAAAACGTGAATTAATTTACGTGAGTAGGCTATACAAGTGATAGTCTACACAGTAATATAACAATATGACAGACTAAAAATTTGTAAGACACAGAGGGGATGTATTATAGTGGCACTAATCGTGCGCGATAACTCTTCCTGCTTCGCCTCTTTACCGAGGCAAAGCAGGAACCACTAGCGATGAGATGTAAGAACATCTCATCTGCCGAAGTGGGGTAGTGAAAACTTCCCCCTCCAGCGATCCCCGGCTGAGCACACTGCACATCAGCCTAGTGCTGATGCGCTGTGTCTCACTCCCGGCCGGCTTCACTGAGCATGTGTGGGATCTCACAAGCATCTCGAGATCCCGCATGCAGCCCCTGGAGCTGGTAGCCGCTGCAGCAGGGACAATGCTGTCCCTGCAAAGAATACTGTAGAAAGTAAAGGGCACTACTAAGTGTTGCTGCTCCAAGCAGCTATTAAAGGGGGTAGTCAGCCTTGAAGAAAGCTGCCCTAGTGCAGTGAAACGCATTGTGGATTTACCATGGTACCTGGCACTTTTATATTTAAGCACCTTGCCATTGATTAGGCACCCCTTTACACTGAGCACCTTTGCCAAGCATTGGAATGCCTTTTGGACTTGGGACATTGCGCAATATCTTCCAGCTACTGGCCAAGAAGAGGAACCATTAGTCTGCACTGGAGATCGTTTTTGACCGTGAGACCACTCCTAATTAAGTACTCCCTCAGGACTGTACCATCAGCCGGAAATCTTACATACCTGGAACCTTTGTTTGCTACCAAGAGACTTTCTTTGATGGGGTACAATTTGAACTGCTTAATTACGAAATAAGTGCCTTCAGGGTATTAATACTACACTTGCCTGTTTATTTTTCAAAATTTACACTAGTGGATTTATACTTGCTTTGTATATGAATTGCATACCTTCCATGTGACTACGCATAGTACGGTTTGCTTTTTAGAATTTAACATTAAATCTTTTTAACTGTACAATATATTAGCACTGTTTTACTCTCAACTTTTGCACAGTGCTGTCCCTGCTGTTGTGGTGGGGCAACGCCAGCTGCAGCTATTGATATCGATATTTGCAGCTGACGGAATGGTCAGGCGAACTGACCATTCATACATTGCACAGCTTATTGGTTGGCGCTGCTATCTTATAGATAGCAGCACAGAAATGATAGGGGCGCATAGTGCCCATCATTTACCGCCCAGCCACCCAATAATACATGGGGGAGATGTGATATAAGCGCACATAACGTCTCCCCCAGAATTCTAAAGACACAATTGCCGATACAGCTACAGTTTTCTTAATAGAATATCTGAATTTATTAATACAGATTGAGTCTCCCATATCAAAATATTCCGAAATACGGAATATTCCGAAATACAGAATTTTTTTGGCTTGACTGAGAAAATGAAACATTTGATTTTTGATGGTTCAATGTACACAGACTTTGTCTAAAGCACAAATTATTAAAAATATTTTATAAAATTACCTTCAGGCTGTGTGTATAAGGTGTATATGAAACATAAATGAATTTCATTTCTGTACACAGTTTGAGCCACAAAATTATTGAAAATATTGTATAAAATTACCTGCAGGCTGTGTATATAAGGTGTATATAACACACAAATGCATTCTGTGTGTACATTTGGGTCCTATTCCCAAGATATCTCATTATGGTATGCAATTATTCCAAAATAAGGAATATTCCGTTATCCAAAATACCCCTGGTCCCAAGCATTTTGGATATGGGAGACTCAACCTGTAAATCTAATTACTGAAACATCTGCATGTAAATACTGTGTAAATGAAAAAGCCTGCCCTCCGTATTTCAGACTGTCATTTTAGAAACATAAAAATATTTTGGGTAATGTCTATACAATACCTGATCTATAGTTCTGCCACTATGATATTTTCATTATAGTTATCTGTATATCCCTAATTGATGGCTAACATTTTATCTAAGCTATGCCAGCTCAGATGAGAGTATGCTGTATGAAAAAGCATTAATTACGTTGGTGCACAATGGAAATGCATTATTTCTGTAATGTCATTTTGAAGGAATAAGCATGCTTGGTAAAAAGAAAGCCTGTCAGCTTGCTGAAATTGATATTCATTAGGGTACTTTTACCTGAAAAGGGAACATTTGGGCTTGCTGGTCTTTATCATAGCCCCAGCTGGTTATGGTAGAAGGTTAAAGCTTTACCACATTCTGTTCAATTCTCTATCCTAATTAGTTCTATGAATCTATAGCTGTGAGCACCAAGTGTCTATGTTCAAAAGAAACTAATTAATGCTAGCAAATTAGATCAACTCCAAAGATCCAACAGCCAAACTCTTAGTTAAATGCTCCTTGTTAATAGGAAGTGTAGCTGTCAATAACTGCTGTTGGTGGCTTTAATGAGGTCTGTTTCTTTCATTGAAAGTGATTTCATGTCTCTTTGTCCTTGTAAAAGCTGCTCCTTCCCCATAGAAAAACACCCTACATAGTAATGGTGGTGTTAGCGCTCTCGCTTAATTCTTCTGATAAGCTGGGTTGAGATGACATTGAAAATAAAATGGAATAAAGGTTCACTCCCAAATAATATTTTACATGCTACAGTGAAAGTGTTGGACAGAACCTGCCTGCTCCTTGCAGAGACTGATTCACTTTTCATGTAAACACTTTTGTTTTATGCTGTAAGTTCCTAAAAAAAAAAAAAAAACACACAACACACTGATACATTTACATATAGGTGCAAGGAGTTTACCAATTCGTCTTTGGCCTTATTAGTGATAGGTTTAGGCAGTACTTTTGAATACAAAAGAGTAATTCACCAGGAAAGTATACGTGTATAATTATAACTGAGAGACAAGGAGGCTGAAAAGTCAAGATGCTGGCGATATGCATTTGGTGTAAAACACATATTGCCAGCGGCTTGGCCCTTTCCTGTATGTGTGTGGAGGTTATTTGAAATAATTAAATGTAAAAGAGTGCCCCCCAAGTGTAACCAGTACTAGCGCTGCCAACCTCGTCTGGTATCTGGCACTATAGTAGGAAACACTTGCAGTATGGAGTCCCATCACCATCGGTGTGGTATGAAATATCGCCATAGACTTTAGATCGACAACCAGTATGTCGGCATGCAAAAAGATCATGTTTAAAATGTCGACATTTAACATGTTAACATCAGAATGTCTACATATTTTTTTGCTTATTTTAACCTAACTCAGCAAAATAAACATGTTGATCGGATACAATCGCCATTAGTGGCCAATCATCACTAGGCTGGCTAGTAAATTGCTGTATTCCCTAGGGGCACTGGGCCAGCAAAATAAAAAAAACAAGTGACAGTATGCCCTGGCATCCAGGACCTCCTGTACACCGGTAAAAACAAAAAGTAATAAAAAAAAAAGAAACAGCCACCATGAAAAAAAGTATTTGAATGAAATAAATACTTCCCGACACACCCCTCATATACCCAGTGATTCTAAAATACACGCTATAGCGCTTTTTAAAACTGACCGGGTCCTGCAGGAAGCGTTGTGATTCACTGAGGTCCAGTGTGCGCTGCAGCAGCGACTAGAAATCATCAGCGTCTCCCCAACCAATCAGCTGAGGGCAGCGTCTTCTTGTCCAAACACCGCTCAAGCTGTCTGTACTTACCCCCTTTCCTACCCCCAGCACTGCCTGCCCTTACCAGGTCTACCCCATTCTCACTGTCTACACATCCAGCTCTACCCCCAACTGCTGTTTGCCCTTAAACCCCTTTACCTCAAATACTACCTGCCACCAGCACTGCCCAAGCGGTCTCCTGACCCCAGCACTGTCCCAACTGCTGCCTGCCCTCATCCCCCATGAGGACTCAGAAACGGTGGAGTAGGACCCCAATTTTTAAAAGTGAAGGGACCTACACATTTTTTCGCTCAGCGCGATCACAGATACCCATTTATTTCTCCCCTATATTCTAGTGGGTCCATGTAGAATCCATGATACATGTTTGGCAAAAGAAAATACTCGTCATAGGCAAATTATTTATTACCTTGAGGAGCACTGATGCGAATGTCAGGCTAAGCCAGTCACTGTTTATAAACACACTGGCTTCTCATTGATTAGTTAGAAGCAGTGCACAGATCAGAGTGAGCTCAGAGGGGTGTTGCAAAACCTCTCTGCCCACTACTTTATAGGGGAAAGAAATGTTGCGCTTGTGTATACAGCTGGGTACACACTATGTGATTCGTGTTACAATATATTATTCCAACGCTGATCCGAATGATATATCATGCGGATCGTATAGTGTGCACGCCCGTTCGCGCTTGGATAGCGGTCGTTCATCACATCATCCCATCTGCTATGCTGCACAGCAGATGGGACAATGCAATGAATGATGTCATGCTGCTAAATGCAGCATGGAACTATATAACTTGCGGTCGTACACAGAATCATGCAATGTGTATATGGTCGGTGTGATATATTGTGCAGTCACTTGGTACACATATCGAACAGTGTGTACCCACTATTGTATCAGAAACTGCTCCAAATAATTGCTGAACACGCTGCTAGTATGAGCTTCTTTGGCAGGTCCCTCTTTTGCAATATATGTATGCTTTCCAGGTGTCTATTCCACAGATGAATGCAATTGTCATGCCTGTGTGTGTTTACACTTACCTGTTCCTTTGCAGTGTTAAGAAAATACAGATGTTCATCGTCTGGCAGGCATGAGAGAGCCTTCCAAGCGAGGAACATATAGCACACCCTTTACTGGTACTATCACAATGTTTCCATTTACACATAAGACTACTTACATCTGCAAATTAGATGATCTCTTGGTGATGCAGGTCACACTCGTCATGTGACTTGCTGTTCCCAAATTTACAGTATACACCAATAATGAGTTCCACTCCAGACTTGTTCATGTGACATTGAGTGTAGTTTTAACATGTAGCTTGGACCCTATTGGAAATTTTCTGTTCATTGCTTCCAATATTGACCAGTCTTTCTTTCGGTGTCTGCGTTTCCTGCACTGAAAACATGATATAATTTCCTTATAGTGTGACTTCATATCTGTGTCATTATGTGCCATTTTAGCGTCACTTTCCATGTTGTCATGTATGAGTCCTGTTTATGATGGTGTTCATATGTAATTCTGGTTTTCACAAAGTCTAATGGCAATTCTACTTCAAGCCTTGTTTCAAGGGCTTTATTAAGTGCACTGTTGGTCAGGGCCGCAACTAGGGGGGGGGCTGAGGGATCATGTGCACCGGGCGCCATCCTCCAGCGGCACCGGCTACACACACTTCTCTGTGCCGGAGGTCTGCAGATAGAGACCTCCGGCAGTGGTGCGCGCCGGACAGTGGACAGTGAAAATCTGCAGAAGATCCCGCCCTCCCTCCTCCCCTCGGAAGTTAGGGTAAGAGCTCAGGGGGGGGGGGGGGGGGGAGGGGGCGGAGAGGGAGTGAGAAGGGCGGCAGTGCTGCACAGGGCGCACTGCCGTCTAGCTACGACGCTGTGTTGGTGTCAGGTAGACTGCACAAAAGTACAGCTACCACATGGTTACATTTTAGGTCTTTCATTTATATTCTTCTGCATGAAATTTACTTTGCAGAGTCTCATTTGATATATTTTCCTCAGAAGAAACACATTTCTGATTACACTGGATCTTTCATGCAGATTCTGTAATGTATCCAACATGTTTTTTGCAGTAGTCTCATATCTTGTGACTTAGCAAATCATATTCAACAAATAAACTTAGGATTGCTTGTGTCTATCTTTCTTACATCATTCTTGTATAAACGAGTAATGGGTCCCTTGCGCACTGGATAACTGACACTAGTTGTTGCGGGGTGTGCTGCGAGTAGAACAGAGGTGCCTCGTCCTCTTAGGTTTGCAAATAGAAGGGATTGGTTACCGCGCTCAACCCCTGGATGGTGTATTTGATTCTTGTGTGTCTATAGATCAAACTGGTAAGTGGGTTATAATGTCAATACGATATGGACTTTTATGTGTCAAAGAATAAAGTCACAGTGTTACACACAAATATACAAACATACAAGTGAATACATTCTGAATGGTACAGTTGCAGTAGGTCAGAATAAAGTATTAACACAAGAATATAAATGCCTGACCGGCAGTAGACGGCAGAGTGCGGCGTCCCGCAGTGCTGTCATAGTTAGTTGGCATGCGTATAGAATAATGAAGTCAGTGGTTAGTGGTGAAAAACAAGGGATATGCACGATCCAATAAGGTTCACAGATCGGATATAGAAAAAAATTGTTAAAAGGTTGAAGAAACGTGGCCAGGAATAGTTACTGTAGATGATGGTAGTGGCTGTTAATGCACAATAATTTGGATTGCTTGGAGAGTGAGGTAGAATGGAGTCCTGTTCCTGGCAGCAGGGAAATGTGTGAGGCTTTGGGATCCTGCAACAGCTGTGACCAGTGTCTCCCAGTCCCCACCTCTCGCCTTAGGTGGAGAATAATTATTGGATAGTGCATATCCCTTATTTTTCACCACTAACCACTGACTTCATTATTCTATACAAATGCATTCACTTGTACGTTTGTATATTTGTGTGTAACACTGTGTCTTTATTCTTTGACACATAAAAGTCCATATCATATTGTATTAATAAATGACATTATATAACCCACATACCAGTTTGATCTATAGACACACAAGCATCAAATACACCATCCAGGGGTTGAGCGCGGTAACCACTCCCTTCTATTTACATCATTCTTGGTTGTTATAACCTCACAAAAGTAATCTCAAATTTACATTTCAACAGATTTATTGCCATTATTCAGTTTAGCCACTGCAAAAAATCTGATTTTTTTTCCCCCTTTACTTCCATTGAAACACTGTGTTGGAGTCACTCACATACACTCCTCATATTTCAATGGAAGTTTACTATTCTTCTTTTGTGTAATATCTGGGCCACATAACCTGTTGCAGAGTATGCTTCTTTGTTGCTTCTCTTTGCCTGTAACATGGTCTAACATTAAGGGGGTTTTTTGCTTCTATGAAGACCATGAAAATAAAATTCCACTCACATTTCTGCTGTTCTTTGCAAATTAATTTCAAGGCATTTAGCAACTTCCAGATTTTACCAGTTCAGGTTGCTTTGAATAGGATGTATAACATTAAGTCTAGGTTAACAGATGTCTTAATAAGTTAATGTGATAGGAAGAAATTACTTTATGTAGCAACATGTTGTATGTCCTTAGTACTTTCTTGCTTGTGAAACACTAAATATTGTTCATTAACTTCCACCACTACCTTGCGAAAGTCCCCAAGTCAACAGTATCGTAGAGCAGGGCCGAAACTAGGTGTGCAACTAGTGCCACCACACACAGGGCTCTGAAGGCAGCACCGTCGCTGACACAAGGTTCTTGCTGCTGGCTAGCATGGTGCTTGGAACGGCACCCTATGGACACTACAGGCAGGCACCATGCATGTGTACAGCTGCCCATAGTATCTTCACACTAATGCACTTCCAGGTGCTGGCAGCCCTGCCCCATTTGCGCAAAATCATACGCAAAGGGGCCGGCACAGGGCATGGTTAGCCATGTTACAGGCCTGACGTAGAGTACAACTGCTCTAATTGTGCTTCCAGCAAACTGTGAAGTACTAATGGCAAATTCCAGTGAAGTTCTGTCTGATAAACAGGGGCTTAAAGTGTTTTAATAGGGTAAAACAAATCTCTCAAACAAGGGATCTTGTACCTTAACGGTGCATGCTAAAACAGATGAAGCTCAGAGTCAGACCCTCCTGTTCCATATTATTCCTAGCTTTTTAAGGATATTCATGCAGATGTACAGGACTTGGGCAGCATGCAACTACCAAATTTCTGTGTGTACTACCAGGCCATCCTTCTGGATCCAGTGACAGAATAGACTCATCTTCCATATTCTAAGCAGTGAGTTATCATACAGCAGGAGTTAGCAACCTCCAGCACGCATGCCAGATGAGGCACAAGAAACAGCTTTAAGTGGCACCCTGGCATGGACATCTTCTCTGCTACATATTTCACATAGATTACACAGACCCTTCTTCAGTGGAAATTATTGAGGCTCTCAAGCAGTATTTCTTCCTCCACATCCCCTTTGACCTCATTTACACACAATGTTGACTTCCCACCAGGTCTCAGTAGCAATGCCCTGAAGAAATGTTTCACATTGGGACCCTTACGTGTCTGCCAGTTGGTGACCTGTGGAGAAATGAAGTCATTCCATCTTGGTAATTTAAACCAACAGTATTTTGCTGTAAAAGTTGGAACCTCACCTCATTGTAATAATTGTGTACCACTCCACAAGACCTGAATGGTATAAAACATTTATAAGCTTATAATTGAAGATCCCTGGCACCTTCCTCCTAATATTTAAGCAAGCCGGGAACAAATCTTTTGACATATCTGGTAAAGTGATTCTGTAAATAGAACTTATCTGGGAACACCCAAAAAAATGTTTGCCACACCCTACCTCGCAATCATAATGTCACCAAGGCTAGATAATCGGGGTATTGATGATTTAGTAGCCCTTGAACAAAAGGTAATGGTGTCACAGGATCCTGTATAGAGGGGCTATCATGAAATAGAACAGTTAGGAGAAGAAAGGCTTTATTTGCAACCATTATAAAAATATTATCTCGGCCCACTTCTCCCTCATCTTATGAACTATGGGTATCAGAAATAGGTGAGGGAATATGTATTCCGTGGAAAATACCAAAGGATTGAGAATGCACCAACATATCTTGCAGCTATCTCGGCCCTGGCGGTTTGGTGTTTAGAGATGTCATCATAAGATCTATCAATGATCATTGTTAGTTTAATATCTGCTTATATAAATATGAACTTAATATTATTTACACTGATTAGATATGAAAGATTCATCCCTGGTCAACTCCATCTTTGCTGCACTGCTTGTGCTCCCTGTTAGTCTAGACAACTGACTGCTGTGGAATTAATATTTGTCTCCCTTAAATCCTGTTTGATATGCTATTAATGATAGGGGTACTGTCTTCAGCTTTATGAAAGTGGAAGATCAGTTGTGGACTGACTGTGACCAGATCCCCAATGTCATAATGCACTCTAGCTAAGCATCCCAATACTTCTTGTGCTGGCAATTATTGTCAATACTAACCACTGAAGTGTCTCCAATTAAACAGCTTTTCTCAAAGTGCATGGTTGCATCAACCATCACAGTCTGATCAAATTGGATTTTTTGAGAGGAGTTGCCTGATTTAAGTTCCAATAACCTATGTCCCTTAGAAAGTGGTTTTGAAGTAGGCTGATATGAAACAATGTCCATTTTATTGTACCTATGGTAGAGACTAACTTTCCAATAACAGGTTGACACTGACGGTTTTCTCCAGTCTATTGGTTCTCCATGAACAAAGTAATCAGACCGATTATGTCACAACTAGTATGCCCGTGGCGAACATTTTGCCAATTTGAACCCAGGACATACGTTCGGAAAAAGCTTTGCTAGATAATGGCTAGATCATATGTTAATACGACGGAATCTGGTAACAAAAGATGTGTGTGAAACATAACCAGCTAAGCCATTCCCTTTTATGGGTTTGGGCGATTCTTTTAACGTAACATTTCGCCAATTTGTAAGTGCGATAATATTTTTGGCCATATACTGTGAAGCAAAATGCACAGTTTCCAGGAGGTATTGTAAGCTTTTCCCCTATAGATGCAAATTATAATGCACTGTTACTCCGCCTCACCGTCTCCCAGCCTCCCGCCAATCAGCGGCTGCCGGCATCTCTCGTGGAAAGCAGAGAAAAGGGCCATTGCTTTCGAGGCGCAAACCCAGTGCTGATGGGCTGGGAGTTGCGAGCCTGGAATCAACGTGTTGGAGAAAGTAGGTGAGGGGAGAGCGCCCCCTAGGACAGTAGCCTCAAGTGTTGTGCCACCCGCGCGCCCTCCCTCATTATGTAATAGCTACGTCACGCAGCCAGACGGCCACTCAGGACCCGAACTGGACAGAACATAAACAGTGTCCGCACATGGCTAGGGCGCCAGGGTCCATGTGAGAGCACAGACCACCAGTAGTGCATAAGAACAGCAGCCGGCGGCGGTCAACCCTATCCCGCTTCTCCCGGGTCACTGTGCCGACTCTGTGTTCTGGTAGTTTTCTTGACATTTTAAGGTTAGCCATGCCTAAGCAAGTGTTCAAAGTGTGTTCCGGACAAAGGGACTAAGCAAATATATATATATATATATATATATATATATAGAATGTCAGTCTTCAGGCAGAGAAACTTGTCCTGACCCAATGTTTATATAGATTTGGATACACCTTCAATAATATCACCATGTACTCAAAGTTATGGACATTACATTCTAACTATAAAAAGGTAACTACAGGTTGAGTCTCCCATATCCAAATATTCCAAAATATGGAATATTCCGAAATACAGAATTTTTTAAGCATGACTGAGATAGTGACACCTTTGCTTTTTGATGGTTCAATGTACATAAACTTTATTTAAGGCACAAAATTATTACAAATATTGTATAACATCATCTTCAGGCTATGTATATAAGGGGTGTATGATACATAAATGAATTTCATGTATGTACACAAACTTTGTGCATGCAGGCTGTGTGTATTAGGTGTATATAAAACAAATGCATTCTGTGTTTAGAATTGGGACCCATTCTCAAGATATCTCGTTATGGTATGCATATATTCCAAATACGGATTATTCTGATGTCCAAAATAACCCTGGCCCCAAGCATATTGGATATGGGAGACTCAACCTGTACTTACTCTGGTTTTTACTCAAACATGATATATCCTTGTATCTGTTCTGTTAGCTTATTATCCAGAACCAGTGCTTGCCTTACCTTTAAATTACAGGATTATTATAAATCATCAAACTGAGGGTTTTGAACTCAATCCGTTCTTCCACATGTTATTATACAAAGTGCAAGCGTAACATTCTCTACTGATCAAGTGTTTTTTTTAAATGATCATCTGATTGTCTATTTGAGGAACTGAATAAAAACATTCATAACCATGCTGTACCATTAAATTTGTGACATACTCTTAAGACAATAGATCATAACCTTGATCTTCATCTGGACCTATGCTGACCTCACATGCTGAAATACTGCATCAGGCCCAATTTCATGTGTGTGCGACCCTAAAGAAAAGTCTGAATTATTAGCAACTTTCAACCCATGTGTGGTCATTTAGTGAAACTGAAAAAGATCTGACTGCTTGGTCAGAGCGCTGAATAGCTGGATCTCACATAATCATGCCACTGATCCCGACGCTCCGGCCAAGCAGCTTACACAGTCTGGCCTGTAGAAGATGTCGATTTTTACCTATACATTAATATTGGTTCTAAATGTACAGACCCTGCCATTACCATTGTACAATACTTTTAGTTTTCCTTCACATATCATGACATCAGGACAGGAAAGCACACTTGCCTTCAGAAACACTTTGTGCTGCTGTTAACACTCTGCTGTTCTGATAGGCAATCACTTTTTTACCCACTCTGATTTCAGGTCACGTGTATAATCAGTTTAGAGATAAATACAGGAATGCTCGGACCCTAGCCAAACACTTAAGCAGTATTCAAACAAATATAAGCCTACTCTGCTTAAAGGTGTTTTATGATTGTATTTTTCAAATAAAAATACAATACAAAAATAAATTAACTAAACATTTCTGAAACAGACCACCACGTAAATAAGAAAAAAAGATTGGATTTAAATTTCAATTCAAAAGACAGTCTTACTCATCCAGACATGTCCTCATACATCTTTGCTTTAGTCACACCCAACAGCCCCTCTCAGTGCGTCAGGTCCCATGAGACACTTCTAGCGCCGAGCGTCTTATTCTGCCAAAAATGCACCTAAATCGATGCAACCAGGAGGCACCAGGAGACTGTGCCTCTTAATTTGATATGTGACACTTGTATACCTGTGTGCGACCGAGTCTCTGAATCAGCATACGAAGTGCTACGATGCAGCGGCCGCAACTTTTTTCCACGCCAAGTTCCGTTTACAGACTCAGTTACACACAGATATACAAGTGTCAAATATCACATTAATCAGCACAGTCTCCTGGTCCTAGTCGCATTGCAACTTAGAACCTCTCGGCTAAACAAAGACGCCCAACACTAGCAGAGTTGCACATGACCTGGCGGCTCACTCAATCCAAGCAAGTCATACTACATGGTGCATTGAGGATAGATGTAGGACACATCTGTACATAACTGATATTTAAGACTAGGGTAACATAATTGGAAATGTATTTTATCAAGAAACAGAGGATTACGGTTGTAAACTATTACTATTTGATCTTTACATACCTTAGTTACAGGTTTAACAACATACAGTACTTTATGTATAATAAACTCATGTTTCCACCTGATCAGTTCAGAATGATAGAAATTTGCCCTTGGTCCTATAAAATGCATTTCACAACCTGATTGAATCAGACACAACCTAACCTATGCTCTTAGGTTCCAAAAACGTTAAGTATCTCACACTTCTCTCGTGGTCACACCGTGTCTCATAATAGGCCATAACTATTCCCCCAACTTATTTCTATCAAGTGTCAGTTTAATTCTTCCTCAGGCAATTAAAATGCACAGTGTGGAGCTGGAAAAGGGCTCTGTTCTTAACGTGTGGCTCTTGACTTGTCACTTGAAGATGTCCTACTCTTAAGCCAGTGCAACCCTTGAGGGACACAATGGCTCCCGTTGGTAATGTATTGTTGAACAAGCGCATGTTACTGAAACCATGGTTGACACTGGCCAGGCTTTGCAGAAGGGAGGCCTGAAGTTATGTTCTGGCCAATCATTTTCACTAAATATCATTGTGTGCCCAGAGGAGAAGAGGTATGAGGAAACCTGGGAGTTGTCAAACAACTATTTACTGTGTAACTTTATTTTTCTACTTCATATGGACAGTTGTTTTTGTAGATTTTTTTTTTTTTACTTTATCGAAAGCCTGTTAATATTTTATTGTTTTACAGTTTACATGTCTATACTTCTTTGTTTCATAATTGTTTTCTGGTAAACCTCAGTCACAATTTAATGTAGTTACCTGTAGACTGTGCACCCTGCAAATCTGCATGCTGCACATAGGCAGTAGCTTTTGAGGTGCTCTTATGTTCCCAACAAGAAAACCATGCTTAAAATAACTATAGGAATAAAAGTTGTTAAATGAACTAACCCCTCCTCAGTTCCTCCTAACATTTTATCTGAACATAGGTCTGTCCTATTGTATATATCGAACGAACATAACTGACTACATGACTGAGAGGGTCCCAAGTTGGGTGGCTGGAAGTCCCGTATTAAACCAGTCTGCTACTTAAACCAGCAACCTGGCTTACTCGCTACAGTTTGGTATGTGATAAGAGAACAGTTACCATTAACCCAAAACAGGAAGCTCATATGGCAATCTTTATCACTGAGGAATAAAGGTGCATACTATTATTAATGCTATAAGAAGCAACCTGTATGTTGTCATTGGTTGCTGATGACTATCCTATAGTACACTTCAGCAAACTGGAGATCATTTGGACATGCCGCCTTAGTACTGTAACCAATGACAGCTTGTTATAATATAGCCAGTACCTGAGATTAATGCTGGGGGTACACTAGACTATAAGACTATATGTCATCCGATCCGGCAGATCGGAGTGACATATCGGGCACATCGTGTAGTGTGTACCCACTATGTCGCTGAAGATGTGCGCTCCCGCGGGTCGTCAGCGACAGGCCATGCAAGCTGATGCCTGCTCCCCTGCCGGGTCTCATATGTACCGAGGTCGGGCTGGGTACACATCATCTACTGTGTACCCAGCCGTGTATTAGTGTCATAAAGTCACCCAGATGGTATTATCTTGGTATAATGCTGTGTACTACATTAATGGACTATGTGGGGACATGATCGGGTGGTTGCCCTGGTGATAGAATTGTATACAGTGGGCATAAAATGTACCTGAATACTGTACCATGCACACCAAACATATACTTTTTTCAGCATATATCTACTATATATTTATCCTGTATATTTTTCTGGAACAAGGGGCAATGGTTTGGTGTCATGGAATTTCTGGCTAAAAGTAAAACAACATGCCGCAAGTAACATGTAAAAAAAGATAATTTTTCAAATGGACAACTTTTTGTGATATTCGCCTGTCTCTTTTTTGACTTGCATCTCCCCGTTGCTATTTCCTTAGCAATAGTGTCTCTGCATCCAAAAAGTCTACTTCAAATTGCATCCATCTATCGTACAGAAAGCTGTGTTGTATGTTATCTTGTATATAAAAGTCAATTTTGTACCATTTTTCTTAAGAGGACCTCTTTGAGAATATGAAAGCTTGGGGCGTATTAGCATGCTGGAGTGTTATGCTGGGTACACACTGGCCGATGTATTGGGCGATCAATTGATCGGCCAATATATCGTGTCCATGTCGGCCAGTGTGTACAGACGATATGTCTGTGAATGACGTCGTTCACAGACATATCACATCGGCTGTGCTGCACAGCCGATGTGATATGTCTGCAGAAATATCTGTCCATTGGCAAGTGTGTACTGGCGATGCTAAAGCAGCAGCCGGAGCAGTCTCCTATTCCAAAGGGGGGGGGGGGGGGGGGGGGCGATCACGCTGATCGCGCCCCCCATTGGCTGTGCGCCGGGCTGAGGGGCACACAGCACCCTCCTCCCCAGCACCGCAAATGATTTTTTGTTTATTTGCCCCCAGGCCGGCCCGACCCGCTACAGCATGCAGGTAATGGTTGTTCAGTGTGTATGAACGACCATCATCTGCAGATATATCTGCAGATCACTCGATCTGCAGATATATCACTATAGTGTGGACCAACCTTAAGGTTGAGCACAGATTCTAGGATTAGATAAGAAAACCACTAAAAGACTTTTAAAATTAAAATTGCAGTGTTGTCATCCGCTGTGCATTAAAAATAAGGGTGTAGTATTGACTTAATCAAGCAATGAAATAAAATCAGATATGAAACATAGTTAAGTAAAGAATTTTAGGCGGAGCGGAAAATATGTTGACCTTGATCTCAGCAATTCTACTGTAATGAAGAAAGTTCCATAAACATTTACCTGGGGTGCAGTTCGCTGCATCCAGCACACGAACACCTGTTATATACAGCACAAGCCATTATTGGAGACATTTGTCATAGCAGTCAGTGGTAACTGTAATAACAGGTGCTGTTGGTAGGAGAAGTTAACTCCAGGCAAACCACATTTCTATTACCTTTGTCCTTAGAATTAAAAACTTGTATCTTACCTTTTACTTGTTCAGCGCACAGCACTCTAGCTTTCTCTCTCATTATTTTAGGAATAAGGACATCTTTTTCTACGTGCCGCAAGGCAGGCTCCTCTGCAGGGAAATAAGACCTACTTTAACAAACTATTAACCACTAATTACTGCACAATTACATTACTTTTGTAAAGATGTAGGTATAGATCTTTGGCATTGGGTATACAATAACTATATAGGAAAAGTTTGAGAAGTATTGGTGTATTTATTTAAATCAGTGAAAAATAACAGGACGAAGACAGAAATGAGAACAAGCAAAGCTTAAGACTTTTCATTATTCTATCATTGAGGAGGAACCAATTTTCACCTTCTTTACTGACTGAATTTATTAGGCTTTATTTTGCTTTAAGACTCTTGCATGCTCATAATGTGCTAGCACAGAATAATGATATGAATGTGCACACCATAAATACCTAGTGACTAAATGACTTTGAAACAAAAGGATTTGCCACTAAAGCTCAAAGGTTCCTGAATACAAATCAGTCACAAAATGTGGACTTTGTTAACGCTTCCTTCACAAATAAAGGGAAAATTGTATTATATATATATATATATATATATATATATATTGTCCTGCAAAAAGGGCTGCACTCAGTGTCTGATTCCAAAATCTGTGGGGTGCTCCATTAAAGACACTAGGTCCAATGTGTAACAAGCATACTTATGGGCACTCACCGTTCAGTAAAAAAAATTATTTATTTGCTCATGGGTACATATTCGCAGTCGACATTTCGGACCCCAAAGGTCCTTTGTCAAGACAACACAACCTCCACAAAGCTACCACCAAGGAAAGGTAGCTTTGTGGAGGTTGTGTTGTCTAGACAAAGGACCATTGGGGTCCGAAACGTCGACTGCGAATATGTACCCATGAGCAAATAAATTATTCTTCCTACTGAACGGTGAGTGCCCATAAGTATGTTTGTTTATATATATATATATATATATATATATATATACACATACACACACACATACATACATATATACACACACTATTATGTGCCTGCAAGTAGAGAATATGTTCACATCGCTTTTCAATACATGTTAATCATGTAGAACTAATTTTATATATTAATTTAATAATGTTTGCACTGTAGAATCTATTATATCAATTTGACTGCAAAAACAAATTGAAATACTAACTACTACTGAAGAAGCATCTCTGATAGGTGGTTAGGCAAGGATCATAAAAAAAAACTATGGTTTTCAAAATTAATATTTCAGCATACTATATGTTTTTAATATATGTTTAAAACAACAAGACCACAGATTAATTAGAAAGTATATTTTTAGATTTCCACGGATATCAGGACCATCTCTCCATTGACAATACTAGCAAACAGTAAGCAGTGTAGCAGCACTCAATGTCAAGCAGCTGCTGCAATAGCTAATATAAAATACTGGGATATAACATGTAAATATAGTTTTATCCGAAAAGTAGTAACAGTTACAATGTCGGCAGTAACAATGTGGACAACATAATGCAGATGAGATACTAAAGCCGATTAAAACATTTTAACAATGACGCTATTTTAGCTTTAAACATGATGATTTACCATCACGTTTAAAGATAAAATTGCCGACACAGTTAAAATGCTTCATTTATCATTAGTAGTTCATCTGTATTATGCTGTCCACATTGTAACTGCCGATGAAACATTCCAAAACTATTTTATAATTTTAAAAATGAGGGCTTAAACTACATCTTGAATGGAGTGCACAAAAATATTTAATGCTAGCACAATGATTTTCTATTGTGCATAAGCCAAGGGGACATTAATTGCTACATTTTGCCATCAGTATCAAAATGGAGCTATTCACTGCAAGGCTAGCCATGACTATGGGATATTAGATCACTGTGTGGTAGATGAAGAGAATAGTAAACACTCTAAATAATTTTAGAACACGTTGGATGTAGAGATTAGGGGCCTAATTCAGCAGTGCACGTTAGCTACTAAGACGGAGGCGTGTCGGCTGACGGAGATTTCCTGGTCTCTTCCTCGCAGCTGCGACGGCCGGCTGCGTGACCCCATGGGTCACCTTAAACGGCCGGCTGATGGTCCGCAGAGTATCAGATGCTGCAATGGACAACGCAGCTCGCATACGTAATGCAGCAGGAAGCATGATGCCTCCTGTGCATTACCGTATCTGCACAGACGGAATAGCAGCTATTCTGTCTGACGCTGAATCAGGCCCTAGGTTAACACCACAATCTTCTCTTATAACTTTGACATAAGTCTATCTGCTCAGGTAATGTTTGTGACCAGTGTGGTATGGCAAGTCGACATTCAGAATCTCGACATTCAGCATGTCGACAGGTTATGAATGTCAATAGTCAGAATGTTGACAAGGACTCTCAGATGACATTCGAAATTATCGACATAGTTAAAATGTCAACATGTTCATTATATTGACATTTAACATGTTGACACCAGAATGTCAACATACAGTTTTTGTTGCTTATTTTAGCCTAACCCTAAACCTACCCCTAAAAATAAAACTTGTAAATCGACATTTCTAGTGTCGACATGTCAGCATTTTAACCATGTCGACAAGATAAACATGAAATTTTAACTATGTTGACACTATGAACATGTCAAAATTTTCGAATGTCGACATATTGGTTGTCACCCTAAAATCCATGTTGACATTCTGACCGGATCACATTTGCGACATCTCTCCCGCCTCTATTCACCTTCACACATCAAGTTACTGTCTCTATAACATGCAGCCAGATCCTTACACAGTCACATAAGCGGACAGGTCTACAGGTTGTTCTATTTCATCCACTTCAAAACAGGATACACACGGGCAAGCGGCAGGTGAAAAATGATAATAAAAAGGTGCTAAAAACTAGTCAAAGTTGTCTTAAATATATTAGACATTTGTATAATAAATAGTATCTGCGTCTATAACTAGTAAATAATGTAAACGGAATTTGGGGCCGACTGACACCTCTTGGTTGGCTAAACTATCAGCTACCTTGTGTGAACTTTTTTGTCATCTAGCGTTCTCGCTAGGCTGTTTCAGCGGGGCGCCGCGCCCTGCCCTATTTCTGAAGGGCAGAAAGCACCCTGCCCTCCAGTGCGGTGCCCCGCTGAGACAGCCTGCGGGTTCCGTCTCCACCCACGGGTCACAGTGCGCCCGGCAAAAATTCACTGTGACCGCAGGGCTTGGGGGCTGCCCGGCATGTCCTTAAGTGCCGGGCACGCCCCCAGGAGTGACGAATAGGGGATGCGTCATAAAGACAAACCCCCTTTTCTTTGGCCACGCTCCCTTTTCGGGAGCGTGCAGAAGTGCCCTATCTCTAGGTCCGGCGCCCTGCCTGCTGCCGGACCTAGAGTGAACACTATCATCCCTGAATTGACACAGCTAAAACGTAAATCTGAATAGGCCAACCTAAGTAACATTACCTAATTTCTCTCTATGGAACACAATTACTAAGTGCAGAGTAACCTTTTGTACATGAAATGGCTCATGATGAGCTGGACAGAATTTGCGTCATAGGGCCGTATTCAATTAGAGGCGAAAAGCCGTAATAGGCTAAAAAGTTTTGCCTATTGCCGCTTTTTGCCTGTTCGAAACTTATCTCCAAATCAATTTCCTGGTGGAATTCGCCTAAGCGGAAACACGATGCAATGTAATAGGCGAAAAAGTGTCTAATAAGAATAGCAGGTGAAAAGAAGTGCAAAATCTTTATTTTGGGGTGCAAACATTGGGAAACGACCCAGAACTCTTGGCACAGTCCCCCAAACAAATCTGGGAAAAAGAAACAAGTGATGGGACAAGCATAAAAACTAGCGAAATAGATGTTTTGGGGGTCTGCAAGGATGGGTCAGGTGCTTTTAGGATTGCAGGTGCATGCCGCAGGTGCGTTTTTAATGGTTTTTTTTTTAAAAAGTTCACTTTAGAGACATAAAAATATGCTAGCACCCATTTTCAAGGACCCCAAATTTGACTGGTGTTTTCACCAAAAAATACTTACTTTATGCCATTCTTCACCACTTATGCAGAGACGCTAATAAGAAACAATTTAAACAACTTAAGTACACCATACACTTCTATTAGGGCTAATAGTACACATCTACATTGATTCCCTATGTTAGTGCATCTTTTTTGGCGGTACAGACTGATTTCCCCACTTCTGATAGTACTTTTTGCCTGTTCCGCATTCGCCACTGTCAGTTTTCTCATGTTTAGGAATTAAATAGGGCGAAAAGCGGGGACGCGTACGAAAAGTTTTCGCCTCTGAAATAGGCGAAGTAGGCGGAAAGTCCGACAGGCGAAACTTGTCCGACTTTTCGCCTCTAATTGAATACGGCACTAAGGGGGTCATTCAGACCCACTCGCAAGCGGCAGTACGCTCGCAAGTGGGTCAATGTTTCCCATGGCGCATGCGCACGACGGAGGGAGCTGATTGTCGATGTTGATTGACAGCACGCCCCTTTTGTGGGCGTGCCTGCCAGACGGAGGCGTTCCCATGGGAACGCCTACCGTCTGAAGCCGGCCCCACTGACATCACTAGTGATATCAGTGGGAGTGATTTTGGCTCTGATAGAGGCAAAATCACTCCAGGGCTTGTGGCAGGGAGACCCTACCGAAGGGTCTCCGTCGCAAGTCCGATGGTCGCGATGGTCAAGACCATCGCGACCATCTTTTTGGACCCTCGCATATGCTGTGGGTGGTGACCCACAGCTATACGAGCGTCCAGGAGGATGCTCCATTTTAATGGAGGAGGGCCCTGATTCAGAGCGAGCACTCTGGTCAGAGTGTCCGGCTCTGAATCAGGCCCTAAGTCGGAAGTGCAAAAAATGCACCCTAGGAAGAGATGCCTTTTGCTTAGCTTGCAGAGCTGGCCATGTCACCAGATATTCATACATAATTTAGCTCATTTCTGACCAGTATTATTAATACAAATAGTAAAGTCACATTAACCACGTAAAAAAGAAATTAGAACAAGACGCAGACAAAATAAAAGTACTACGTTCACATTAATACAATCATCTGATGCCTTCCCCTTAAAACATGAATTGGGAATCTTTGATTGACACTGAGACAATCAAAAAAGCTACTGATTGTCATCATCACCATTTAACATTTGCACCAAGGAGTCGAGCACCCGCAAATCACTTGCCTCCTAACAGGCGCACGTGTCTTTCTTGTGGTCAGCATGGGCCATGTTTTGCTTAAACATTGTATTTTGCCCATGCTTACACACTCCCTCCAAACCCTGATCCACCCCTCTAGCACAGGATTCTTAAGCGCAAAATGTGTCCATGTCACCTCACCATAGGGACAGATGTGTAAGTATTTTATAAGTGCATTGTAGGAAAAAAACGCATGAAAAAAAGTGTGAATTTAATTTATGTCCAATTTTATATGAGCCCCAGAATGAGCAGGATAAGGCACGTGTCATCATCCTGCAAGTAAAGTCCAATAACTGGTTATTTTCAGTGTACAGAGGGACTTTATATAACTACTCATCAATGGTGATTCTCACCGCTGGCAAAGACAGACAGTCCTTACAATTCAATGAAAGGAGAAATTTTACAGTTAAAAGATACAACAGATAATAAAGACTTAATTAACACATAACTTTTACAAGTAAATCTAAGCCTACCTAGCTTAGTTACACGGTGACCCAGATCCATTAATTTACATAAAGTGTGGAGTCAGCACAACTCTTCTAATGTAAGGTTGTTCAAACTCATATGTATACAGAAACTTATTTATTGCCTACTGTACATGCTTCTAAACAGCTAGTGTAAATAAAAAATTGATTTATTTACTAGTTAAAACGTGTTGATTAGTACAGCTTGAAAACACTAATCATTGTTTATTCATGAGGTACAAAAAAGTTAAAAATGATCAGTACATATTGTATATCAACAAAAACATGGAAATATAAATTTATGAAATATCAGTCTGGATTTGCAAAATAGTAACACTTCATAAAGGGCACGTGCCGAATGCGAGTGCGTTTGCTGGTGGATCTTACAGATTTCAGCATACTGCGCATGCCCAGTAGAAAGAAATCAGTAGCTGTCCATGCACCAAATCAGGCATACGTACAGAGGGGAGGTAGTCAGCATCCCGGCAGATCGGAAGCCGACAGTGAAAATACCAGTGCAGTGGGATCCCGGCTCCAGAATCATGACCGCCGGCATCCCAAAAGGTAAGTATCAGGGGTGAGGGGGAGGATTAGCTTTAGGGTTAAGGGTTAGGTTTATGCACTAAGGAAGAGGTCTAGGCTGCAGGGAGGGGGAGGTTAGGTTCAGGCACTGGAGAGGGAGGGTTAGGGTTAGCGTTAGAGGCATCCCGACAACATTAGGTAAGTACCCTGTCGGCATTCTGACCACCGGCATCGCATACCCAACTCCGTACAGAGATGAAGTATGGATGGAATGATCGGGCCACTGTTTTCACTCTCTAATCTGTGATCGGGCTGAGCAACAAAATATGTGCCACCACACTTCCCCACATACCCCTGCATTTTGTACACAGATGTCAGACTTCAGTACCCATTGACAATAATGTTTCTAGCCGTGCACTGTTCTGTATTTTTTTCTGTGTAGCTGGATGGGGCAGCTGCACTCATGCTGCAGATACTTATGGCTCCTCATCTTTGGGAGGCAGAGTTGGGCACAGGGCGACGGTGGGGAGCCGGTGACAGGGAGTAGGAGGTGGGGAGCCGGTGACAGGGAGTAGGAGGTGGGGAGCCGGTGACAGGGAGTAGGAGGTGGGGAGCCGGTGACAGGGAGTAGGAGGTGGGGAGCCGGTGACAGGAGGAGCAAGCAGGGACAGAAGGGGCTGGGTGCCAGGTATTAGATGTGGAGGAAGTCAACGTACAGGTGGAGGTGGAGGGGGAGCTAGGGACCACAGGAGTAAGCAGGGACAGGAGAAGGGGCTGGGTGGGTACTAGATGTGGAGAGGAGGCGGGGATTAGAGGCAGAAAGCCGGGAACTGCTGGGGCCAGGCGCGCTGCAGTACTCTCCATCCTCATTCACAGCACTATTGTCACTCTGCCCCCCTATCCAGCCTGCTGCAGGCTTCTGCTTCTCCATGCGAGTCTTATCTCCGCCTCCAAACAGCAGGAAAGCGGCAGTGAATTAATTACCTTCAGCACCCCCAGACCCTGTTTGAATTATTAGCAACATCGCCACCGCTGCGCATTGTAGTCAAACCTCTACCGCACCTAACTAACCCCCAACCGCTACCGCACTACCGCGGCGCTACCCGCTATACACTCACCTGTCCAAGGGTGTGCAGACACACGTGCAGTGTCTTGCGTTGTCCGTGGTGCCTTCTGTATACCGGCCGCAGTCTTCACTCCGGGGGGGGGGGCCCGGTCGCAGTCTTCACTCCGGGGGGGCAGCCGCAGTCTTCACTCTGGCGATAGTTAACACGCCGGGCAGTCCACACCAGTCCTCACGTATGAGCTACTGCTAGCTCCACCCCCTGTTCTAGTTCTCCCTGCAGCTGGGCCGGCTGATACATCAATCATCTAACCAGGAGCCACAGGATTGGCTGGCAGTGGCGGAGCGCGTCCTCGAGACCCTCTCATTTTTAAAAAGTGAGTCTCCGGTCCTCCTTAGTGGATAAACTATGCGCTATAGCTAGTTACACCCCCACAGTGGCTGACCTTATGCATAGGCCCCTGTCACTGCATTCTCAGGTGGGCCCTTCATTCCCAGACACTGTATCCATCAGATTAGACCTGTCCTAAAAGATATTCTTCACAAAACCTGAGTACTTATATTCTAAATTCTGAAAGGAGTATTTAACAATACCCTCCATATAGCTGGAGCTGGAAAATGGTCTGGACAACTGAGATTGGCAGTGCTGGTAGAATATAGTGAATTCTGGAGGTATAAGGTAGGCAGTGTAGTGTCTCTTGGTATCATGAGATAAGCATTGCAAATGCAAGGCCTGATTCAGAGGTATACGCACTGCCGATGTCGGACGTAGTGGAGCGGTATTTTGCTACTGCGCATCCATTTAAGTTGCACCATGCATGCGTCTCGATTGTGTCCGCACAGAGGCCCTGATTCAGAGCCGGACGCTCTGAAAGAGCACTCGCTCTGAATCAAGGCGTTTTTATTTTTTTTTGGAGCGGCCTCCTGGCTGCTCGCATAGCTGTGGGTGACCACCCACAGCTATTGCGAGCGGCCAGGATGATGGTCGCGATGGTCCAGACCATCGGGCTTGCGACGAGACCCTTGTGGTAGGGTCTCGTGGCCGCAAGCCCCAGAGAGCTCCTGGCTCTAATAGAGCCGGAAGCTCTCCCACTGACATCACTGGTGAAGTCAGTGGGGCCGCCCACAAATGGCAGGCGTTCGCATGGGAACGCCTCCGTTTGTGAAGCCACCCCCACGTAACGCCTCCAAAACGGTGCGAGCTGTCGATCAAAATCGACAGCCGCCTCCTTTTGGTGCGAGACCCGGAGCGACCGTTACTAGCCGGGTCTCACGCATGCGCACGTCGGAGCCGGCTCCGGCATGCGCAGTGGCCTAACATCGACCCACTCTATGCGCTCGCGAGCGGGTCTGAATCAGGCCCAGAGTCTCAGAGTACTTTCAGATGTATGCAGGGAGAATTGTATTGAAAATGTAGTGGGTGTTCCTGGGCAGTGACAGGGAAGTGTCTGAACTCACACATGAAGATGGTCCGTCATATGGGCACATTATGGGAGTGTCACAGGCGTATTGCTGACAGAGATTCCATACACAGGCGCTCAACTGCCCACATCGAAGACCATACACGGATGCAGAAATGCTTCTGCATCCACCTCTGAATCAAGTCCATTATGTGGTATGACTTGAAGCCTATGCTAAATGAGCTTGGCTTAATAAATTGAGCTTCATTGGTGTCATATGCCGGTCTTTTGGGTTGTATAATTATTTCCACATTATAAGCAGGACAATCACTTGTTTACGTCTCCATTGCTTAATTCCTCTGCCCCAATTAATTGTTAGGTATAGCATGCTCATTTAGATCCCCTGATGCACATAGCCTGCAAATTTCCTTTTGCAAAGTTGCTTGATCCCAACACTTAGCAACCAGCTTACTGAGAAATGTGTGTAGGCCTGTATTATAAATATATCAATTATTACAACATGCATTAACATAAAAGGTATTTCAAATTATTTACAGTAAATTTGGATTTCAATGTACACAGTTCAAAAGACAGATGTGTCTAATATTTTGTGAACATTTTTATTTGTTTAAACATGTAGGCGACTACTCATGCAGTATAACTGAATATTATTCTAATATAAGAAGTTATATTGGGGCACATTTATCAATATTATTTTTACTAAAACAGTAATCGCAAAATACACGATATAATAGCTCATTTTAAAGTGAGTGGGTCCTGCAGGCGAGTCGCTGACCTGTGTGCGGCAGTACGGCATAGTAGCCAATAACAAACCTACAGTGCTGCAGTGTGCCTTAGACAAAGATGGAGGCGCATGGCCTGTGCCCAAATCCAACATGGCGACGCAGTGCCGGAAGTGTGGTGCCGGATGGGGGCTGGCCTAAACCTGTGTGGGCTGAAAGCGCCTGATCTCCGTCTCAGTCGGGAGCTTCGTGGCTGCCCGGCAGTGCCCACAGGAACACGATCATGAGTGGGAGAGGAAGCGTTGCAGTGCTCAGCCTGACCATGCCCAGCAGCCCCACACTGGGTAATGCAGTGTTCATTCTAGCACCCTGCACCTGTCACAACCCGTGCAGTTCCTCTTTCCTGCCTGAGGTGTTGCTCTCTTCTCTGGTGCTTCTAGCACACTCTGGTCTATCTCAGCAGCTTGTTGCATTAGCTGAGTGTGTTAGAATCACCAGAGTAGAGAGCGACAGAGGGCCCTGCTCGTAAGAGCTTACATTCTAAAGTGGAGGGGCAGAAACAGATGGGGTAGGAAAAAGCATGTAGCAGCAAGTTAACATGAGAGCTGTTACAGAGAGCTGTTACAGAGATTGCCATATTGCAGTTGCACACAAGCCATTTACTTTGAATGAGTCTATAAGACAATTCCGGAGAGTGAGAGTGACACACGTGTATCATAACATTCAAGGTAACTGTATAAAGTCATATTTTGCCTCATTTTAAAAGCACTCAATGGGCTCGATTCAATTCAGCACGATGCTGGATACCCCCGGGAGGGAGCTCCCGGAGCTATTCAATCACTGCGCTGTTTGATCTGTTAGTTGCCAGTTAAGTTGGAGAATGCTGGTTCTCACAACTTAACATGTGTGTTTATTCGCAAGAACCGGCATTCTCCGACTAAAGTGCCAGGATAACAGCTGCGCGGCTGGCACTCTTGTCGGATTTTTCCTCGCACCCTCAGGGGGGGTGCAAGAAGAAATCTTTTAGTCGGACCAAACAGCGAAGTGGATTGAATAGCTGCGGGGGCTCCGTCCTGGGTTTATTAAGCATTGCGCTGAATTGAATCGAGACCAATATGATTTCTTATGGTGGGTACACACTGAGTGATGTGTACCCAGCCGATATGTCGGCACAACAGGCCTTCATATCGGATCCTGATTACACCTTAGAACGAGGTAATGAACGACGGACCAATCCATCATTCCGCCCTTCATTACCTGCAACGAAGCCACTTGTGATATTGTCCAGTTGGATATTGTCCAGTTGGATGTGCAGCACGGCCGACTTCCGCAGGAGTGCACATATTGGCCATTCCGATTCGGCTGTTAACGAGATATCATGCCGACATCACTACATTGTGTACCCGGCTTTAAAATTGCAATAATATTGTTATACCACATTAGAAGCTGCCTACATCTCAAAACGAGTGAAAATGTTCACGATGTATTAAAGGCACATCTGTATACTGTACTATAATAAACAGACATAGATATTAGGCTGATGTGCCTGCAGCAGATTACACTTA
Organism: Taudactylus pleione; assembly: GCA_031769625.1. Classification (NCBI taxonomy): domain Eukaryota; kingdom Metazoa; phylum Chordata; class Amphibia; order Anura; family Myobatrachidae; genus Taudactylus; species Taudactylus pleione. The sequence goes on along the minus strand of JAUIMM010000052.1, from coordinate 24,097,212 downwards.
TTAAGAATGCATAGTGCGGGGCCTAGACCGTGGATACCCAGCCCTGCAAGCTGTGTTACTACTCATACCCGACCAGACTACAAGGAAGCATGAACATTTTCTCCACGTATATTATCTCCACTTACACGCTAAGCACTGTGGGGATCAAAGCTTACCGGCTGTGCCAGGATCCATGGCATGGACTGTATATTATATCTATGCTATAACAGCCCGAGCGTGCACATGCACCATAGTAACCTTCCTGGGGTCGTGACTCGGACGCTCCGCCCCGGTGCGTGCTGGGACTTTTGCTTCCGGGGGACATGGCTGGCTGCTGGGTAGTATTGTGTTGGTCAGGTGCCTGTCAGGGGTGGAGGCGAGGACAATGGCCGGCTATAGTAGTGTGCTGGCCATTGATGTCCTGTGCATGTACGCCGGAGCCCGCCGCCAGCTTCTCTCTCTGCCAGGGAAACGAAAGGGTTGTTCTAAAGATATACAGTAGCTCAACAACTAGTGTTATATAATAGGATACATTGACTGCAGTTATCTAAAGTGCACATGTCTATACTGTATTTATGTTACAAGTATCCTATCATTTATACAGTAATTTGCCCAGTGTGGGACATTGTGATGGATTATACGGTTTGTTACTGGGTGGCAGTCAAGCACCGTAGTACTGAGACCAGTGATACCTATTGATACCTTTGCAGATGTGCATTCTGTTCTTTAGGGCACAATTTAGCTGCGTTTGCACTACATCTTATGCGGCCCGTACAATGTGCGATTTTATGCACGTTGTGGATGATTTCGATCAATTGTGCACATCGTGTGTTGTACGTTTACGATGCTGACGTGTGTCCCCACCATCGTTTAGCTGAATCGTAGATCTTACGGAAAAACCGTAACATTGCGATCTATCGTGTAGGATGTGATACATTTGCATTTCGGGATCGTATGTACAATCGTGTACACCATTTTACCACATCGTATTGAGAATTTCAAGGGAAATCGTACAACACATCGTTACATATCTAAATCGCACCGTGTATGGCCACTTTTACAATATATTCCGAAGCAGATTGGAATGATGTACAGTATCGCGCACATCGTATAGTGTGTATGCCCGATCATGACGGTCATTCATTGCATATTCCTATTTTCTACAAACTGCACTGTGGCACCCTGGGGTGCCTTGGGACACTTGCAGGAGTGCCTCAGGTTGGTGGTCCAGCACCAAATCAAATTTTCTTCAGGGTCCACAGTGAGACCTTGGGGTGTAGGTGATGGAACTGAATCCGGGCACCACGTAGTTAAAAGCTTTCAACTCCCAGGATGCATTGGTCCAATCTCCCTATACCCCGCCTCTGAGCCAGAGGCACCTCAGTTTCGTTGTTACCCGGCCGGAGTCGGGTCACCATTATGCAGGGGGGCTGCTTAGTCAGCCCTTAAGCTATTATTTTTATGATTTGATTTTTTTTATCTTTTCTTCAACTAGAGCGTGCAGCGGCAGACTGTCCGAGGGACGTCTGCGCTGCCGCTCTGTCACCCCTCCGGTGCTGCAATGCCAGTACCGATCTGGGGGATCTCAGCAGGCATTCCGGGGTCAAGCGCTAGCTAGGGCCCCCGGAGAGGACCCAGACTGTAACCGGACTTTAGGGGATAGGTAAGGCAGGTCACCGGGTGTTAAGGCAGTCGATACCTCCAGTCTCGGGACAGACCGGAGGTGACTGAGTGTGGACGTAGGCTCCAGCCATTGCGATCCACTAGACCACCAGGGACATTTTGGTGTGGGAAACCAGTGTTCCAAGGGTTAATAATCAGCCAGAGGGGACAGCTTCCCAGGTTAAGCGGCTCCTCAGCTCAGGGCGCCTTTTCTCTAAGGTCTGGCTTCTCTGAGCTGTTCTCTGGCCACTCCCCCTCTGAGGTCTCCAGCGGCCATTTTCTTCATGGGTCAGTCGCAGCTCTCCCAGAACAGAGCCGGTCCCCCTACATACCTCGTCCCAAGATCAGCATATGTAGCACTATTGCCTACCAGACACTGAGGGCCTGATTCAGACCCGCTCGCAAGCGGGTCGGTGGTGCCCTAGTGTACATGCGCATGATGGAGGGAGCTCCGCCGTGCGCATGTGCGAGACCCGCATAGCGACGGCCAGCCGTCGCTATGGGTCTCGCACCAAAGGGGGCGTGCTGTCGATGGTGAGTGACAGCACGCCCCCTTTGGTGGGCGTGCCGGGGGCGTTGCTGCCCAGACGGAGGCGTTCCCATGGGAACGCCTACCGTCTGGGTCCGGCCCCACTGACATCACTAGTGATGTCAGTGGGAGTGCTTTTGGCTCTGAGAGCAAAAAGCACTCCAGGGCTTGCGGCAACGAGACCCTACCGTAGGGTCTCGTCGCAAACCCGATAGTATCGCGACCATCTTTTTGGCCGCTCGCATAAGCTGTGTGTGGTCACCCACAGCTATGCGAGCGGCCAGGAGGCCGCTCCAATTTTAGGTAGGAGGGCCCTGATTCAGAGCGAGCGCTGTAGTTGAGTGTAGTGCTAATTTGCAGTAATTCCAGCATTGTATGTAACTTGTGCTAGCGTTGCCTGTCTGCGTCTCTTTTTTTCTATCTGTCAGCATATGGCTATACCCTCTCTCTATTTCATGCCCTAATACAGGTGTCGTTAGGGTGATTCATACATAACCATATATATATATATATACACATACACTACCGTTCAAAAGTTTGGCGTCACTTAGAAATTTCCTTATTTTTGAAAGAAAAGCACTTTTTTTCAATAAAGAAAACATTAAATTAATCAGAAATACACTCTATACATTGTTAATGTGGTAAATGACTATACTAGCTGCAAACATCTGTTTTTTAAGGAATATCTACATAGGTGTATAGAGGCCCATTTCCAGCAACCATCACTCCAGTGTTCTAATGGTACATTGTGCTGGCTAAGCGCGTTAGAAGACTAATGGATGATTTGAAAGCCCTTGTGCAATTATATTAGCACGGCTGAAAATGGGTGTGCTCATTAGAGAAGCTATAAAACTGACCTTTCTTTGAGCTAGTTGAGTTTTTGGAGCATCACATTTGTGGGTTCGATTATACTCTCCAAATGGCCAGAAAAAGAGAACTTTCATGTGAAACTCGACAGTCAATTCTTGTTCTTAGAAATGAAGGCTATTCCATGCGAGAGATTGTCAAGAAACTGAACATTTCCTACAACGGTGTGTACTACTCCATTCAGAGAACATCACAAACAGGCTCTAACCAAAGTAGAAAGAGAAGTGGGAGGCCCCAGTGCACAACTGTGCAAGAAGACAAGTACATTAGAGTCTCTAGTTTGAGAAATAGATGCCTCACAAGTCCTCAACTGGTAGCTTCATTAAATGGTACCCGCAAAATGCCAGTGTCAACATCTAAAGTGAAAAGGCGACTCCAGGATGCTGGCCTAGGCAGAGTGGCAAAGAAAAAACCATATCTGAGACTGGCCAATAAAAGGAAAAGATTAATATGGGCAAAAGACACAGACATTGGACAGAGGAAGATTGGAAAAAATTGTTATGGACAGATGAATCGAAGTTTGAGGTGTTTGGATCACACAGAAGAACATTTGTGAAATGCAGAACAAGTGAAAAGATGCTGGAAGAGTGCCTGACACCATCTGTCAAGCATGGTGGAGGTAATGTGATGGTCTGGGGCTGCTTTGGTGCTGGTAAAGTGGGAGATTTGCACAAGGTAAAAGGGATTTTGAATAAGGAAGGCTATCACTCCATTTTGCAATGCCATACCCTGTGGACAGCGCTTGATTGGAGCCAATTTTCTCCAACAGGACAGAAGCAGGCAGCTGGTATTCTGTCTGTAATGGAGTGGCCAGCCCAGTCACCAGATCTCAACCCCATTGAGCTGCTGTGGGAGCAGCTTGACCGTATGGTATGTAAGAAGTGCCCATCAAGCCAATCCAACCTGTGGGAGGTGCTTCAGGAAGCGTGGGGTGAACTTTCTTCAGATTACCTCAACAAATTAACAGCTAGAATGCCAAAGGTCTGCAATGCTGTAATTGCTGCAAAAGGAGTATTCTTTGATGAAAGCAAAGTTTGAAGGACAAAATTATTTCAAATAAAAATTATTATTTCTAACATTGCCAATGTTTTGACTATATGTTCTATTCATTTTGCAACTCATTTGATAAATAAAAGTCAGTTTTCATGTAAAACAATTGTCTGGGTGACCCCAAACTTTGGAACGGTTGTGTGTGTGTGTGTATATATATATATTTGTGACGTCTGTCACATACTGTTGTGTGTTGCACTCTGCCATATTTAGGCAGCAGGTCCCTGCAGCTTACCCAAGCATAAGACAGGACCAGTATATTGCTTCCCTACTAGTATTAGTACATACTCGTGGTTGAATTGTTCCCACTGCCATATTGTGTGTTATCTTACTCTGCAGAGATGTCCGACAAGGGGAAGCTGACGGACGTAATCCCGACCGCCGGCTTCCCAACTGTCTAATACCAGCAAGCCACTAAAGACAGGTGTCGATATCCCGACGCCTGTCATTAGACCTACGTCGGGAGCTCGACATTGAAGGTAAGCAGGGGGGGTTAGGTTTAGGCACTTATGAAGGGGGTTTTAGGCACCCCTAAGGGAGGGTTAGGGGGGGAATTAGGTTAGTTATACTTACCCTAAGGACAATCAGGATTTCCTCCTCTGTCGGGTTGCCGCTGTCGGGATTAGAACCGCCGGCCTCATGGTAAATCATACTGAATACCTGACAATGGTAATGAACACATTTCTGCAATGCAGATTCATGTACTTTCTACCTCAGTGCAGAGGGCCTGATTCAGACCCGTTCGCTAGCAAGCGATCGCTCGGAGCGAGCGATGTTTTGCAAAGTGCGTATGCAGTGCAAGTGCATGAACTAATCCGAGCGATCGGACAGCAATTGCTTGCCCAGCAGGGATAGACCAGCTGAATAAGTGATAGGTCAAGCCATTTGTGGGTGGTAACGGGCAGGCCACTGAAAACGGGAGAGTGGAGGTACGAACGCAGGCGTGCCTAAGCATTTTAATGCCGTTTCAGAGGCGTGCATAATTAACAGGCAGCGTCTTGGTACACGTCACCTTTTTGAATTATACACTGCAGTGCTTGCGGTAGGGTACAGTCAACCGCAAGCGCTGCGGTCAGTACCGATGGTTGTTGTATATACTTCCTCGAGATGACGTTCGCTAGTGGGCGGCTAAAGACGGGCTGGTTGGGGTCTGCATACACAAAGTGATCGCAAGACATAGTGGGCCGTGCTGATCGCCTGTCTTGACGTCACTTAGCTTAATTTGCATACGCTGGGAGCGAGCGTCCGCATCTAGCAACCAGGTCTGAATCAGGCCCAGAGTCTGGCAGCTATCTCTACAACAGTGATTCCCAACCTCGGTCCTCAAGGCACACTAAAGCTGGGCCTCCACTATACAATTTTCTGTCAGATATCTGTCCAATCTGGCTGGTTGGAATGAAAACCTGGGAATGTATGGGAGCGAATGACAGTCGATCATATGGTTTTAAACACTGAACAAAGGACAAACAAAAATGTTCAAATTGGTTAAATATGTGTGTTTTAACCAATTTGTCTGAACAACCATATTTGGCTATTTTCCAGTGTTTGTGAGCAAATGGACGATTGTCATTTGCTCCCATACATTACCAGGTTTTCATTCCAGCCAGATTGGACAGATATCTGGCAGAAAATTGTATAGTTGATGACCAGCTTTACAGTCCTGGTTTTAGTGATATCCATTATTGTGCACAGATGGTTAAATCAATATAACTGAGGTACTAATTAAGTCACTTGTGCTCAAGTATGGCTATCCCTAAAACCTGGACTGTTAGTGTGCCTTGAGGACCGTGGTTGGGAACCCCTGCTCTTCAGCCTTTCAACAAATGCTGCAAAATGATAAACCCTTACCTAGTAAACCTAAGTGTGCTGTGTTATCTTCCCAGTCCACCCAGCTATCAGATTCTGAGTTATCATCTGGGGAAGCGTATCTAGGGGTCCGAGCGCCCATGGCAAAATAAAGGAATGGTGGCCCCCCCATATTTTCTGTATAAATACACACTCTGTACTTAAAACCTCTTCCTAGCCAGCCCCCATGTCTCACCTGCCAGTTACAGTAACACTACACCCTGTCACATACACTCATCCTGTCACCTGTAGCACTACACACTGTCACACACACTACACCCTGTCACATACTCACACTCAGCCTGTCACCTGTAACACTACACCCTGTCACATATCTCTGGGGTCCCTGCCTGGGTGTCCCGCGGTCAGCCCGCACAGGAGCAGCCGGCAGGTACCGTCCCACATCCTCCACTCCCCGGCGGCATTTCAGCCGGGGAGGCCGAGCGGAGAGGATCCGGGGACAGAGGAGGAGGCTGAAGAGGTGTTGGGGCGGGTGAGGAGGTGTCGGGAAGTAGGTGACTCCCTCTCACTCACCAGTGGCTGCCAGGCCCTGGACGGACATCATAGGGGCATACTTGGGACTCCCCGCAGTCCTGTCTTTATTCTACCCCCTGACCATGGGAGGCACTGCTGGACGGCGGCTCCCCTCGGCCAATGGGTAGATACGCCCCTAATCTGGGGAGGCAGAAGACGCAAACCTCTCACTCTGACTCCCTCTCGGGAGAGGAGGGGCCCCCTCTAAATTTAATATACCTCCACTTGTGAGAGCTGTAAAATCTATTCTTCAAATAGAAGAGGCAGAACCCACTCCTAAGGCAAAAAAGCCACTATTTAAGCAACATAAGGTACAGATGTGTCCTCATACATCTAGTCTCCTTGCGCGTAAAACAGCCCTTCTAATGGCGCCATCCCATGGCGTGACTCGGTAGTGCAGAGTGTCTTTTGTGCAAATTTTTACATTCAAATGCATCTTATTCACACAGCGATGCAAATAGCACAAGCAGCTTCTGCTGATTAAAGTGATATGCAGCATGCCTATGTTCTCTGGACAGTAGGTTGCACACTGGATCTTTGTTAATGGTTCGGGAGGTGCTGCAGTTAGATACAGGTCGCCCTGGCCTGGAGTTATATCTTCATGAAAAAACAAGTTAGTTACTGACTGCTCTCTCCCCTTCATGGGTCTGTAGTGGTTATAGAACTATAGACTAATATAACTAGCCAAAGTATGCAAATACCGCAATCGCATGGCAAAGCTTTAGCATGTCCACTATGTCTTACCATGCGATCATGGTGTGTATTTAGATGCCCACCAGCCTGTCCTAACTCGCCCACTTTCTCTTAGTGATATACGTCATCTGCAACAATCTGTAGATTCGAGAACCATCGGAACCGTATGCAGCACTTGTGGCTGTCCATACCCTACCGCAAGCACTGCAAGTGTTTCGGTGTGTAATTCAACCATGTGACGTGTACTATGACGCTGCATCTTAATTATGCACACCTCTGAAATGGCGTTAAGATGCTCATACACGCCTGCGTTCGCACCACCACTCCTCCGTTTCCATCGACCAACCCCTGTCACCATACACAGATGGCTCGTCCTGTCACTCTATCTAGCGAGGCTTCTATATACAAGAAGAGATCGCATGGACTGGTTCGCGCAGGCTACGTACAAACGGGTCTGAATCAGGTCCCCAGTTTGAACTAAAAATCACGTTACTGGTGTGTTTGTATAACAACAACTAATGTAGCTTGCACCTGCAGTAATATAACTGTCTAGTAATTTTGCAGTTGACTCTATAGACCCTGATTGAGACAGAATTTATCATATACCATAGGCTGTGGAATCATACAATAATGATCAGTCACAGATAATCATAGTTTGATATCTGTGAGACTCAGGGCTGGCTCTAGGGGTGTTCGACCAGTGCGGTCGCACAGAGGCGCCACCCGTAGAGGGTGCACCCCTCCCCAGCATCCTGATTTCAGCTGTACTGTCACACTGTTCCACCTATGGGCCAAAATGGCCCACGGGTGGTCAAATCAGGAGGTTGGGGACCCCCACCGCCTCAGCTGTGTGGTGGTGCCGGACCCCCGCAGTGTGAATGGATGCAGCACGCGGCATCCATTCACTGATGTGAGAGGGCTGGGGGAAGCCCAGCCAGTGACGGAGGGCTGTTTTACACCCAGCCTGATGTTATTTGGAGGTGTGCCATGCAGGCACACCTCCAAAGAACATCACGTATGGGGCATGGCCTATGGTAATTAGGCCATGCCCCCAATTTTGGTTGCGCGCGATGTAAGGGCGCCTTATTCTGGGCCAGCACAGGGTGCTCCGACCCCTGGAGCCAGCCTTGGTGAGACTATTAACCCTTTTAAGACCAATGCTACAGGAGTTTCCTAATCAGTACAATGCTCAGGCCGGAGGAAGGAGACTCACGACAAACCCTGTGAAGCGGCCGAAGGGAGCTGCAGCATCCAGAGCCAAGCACCTCCTCAAACAGATACCCCATGGAGAACCATCACCAGGCGAACTGAGGGCAGAGACCCCCTATGGAGATGACAGCCGTTTGAGCTGCACGACCATGTTCGACCCCCAGATCGACTCCATTAGCAGGCAGACACACAGGACAAAGAGGTGCACCTCCGACGTTAAGAGACATAGGACGCCTCTCTCCAATGTAAACTAAAGGTACCACTAGTAACACTGCACACAGTGCTGCCCATTTTGAACAGACACCACCACCCAGAAAGTTGTTATAGCAGGATTATCACTGCTCCTGATGAGTGACATTGATCAGCATTGCTACATCAGCGTTTGCAGAACTATCTAAAAATCATTCTGTAGTAGCATCAACACTGAATACCATATACGTTGTACACAGAAAAAAAGAGATTTGCCCCAGCACACTGCAGCAAAAACAATACTTAAATCCTACATGATAATAGAGATTTAGAGGTATTAGTTGCATACATTTGCAAATATATGAATAAGCGCCAGGCCAATCGTCAAGGCTCCTCTATACTGGTGTCCCTAACATTAAGGGGTTCACTTCCGAGAAGCAAGGCACCCCAAAAAAATTCCAGCCAAGGGCCATCCCCAGGGCATCACACAAAAAAGGGAAAAAGGTGATAGTGAAGTGTAAAGAAAAGATGTGTAAGGATAAATCAATAAGTGTTAATGAAATGAGAAAGAATTAAAATGACAAATAATATACAAACAAATAGAGAAGTGATAAAAGTATCCTATGTGAATTAATTGGTGTTGCCATGAGAAAGGCCCAGTCAGAACCCCCCCGGGGGCCCCACTCCCAAATGCTCACCCCAAAATAATTATTGCTACATAACGGTAGCACCCACTATGGGTCATATAATTACAATTGGTGTACTGCATGATAACAGTACATATATAAGCTGAATGCTAACTTACCTTGGAGGTACCCCCAAAAAGCCGCTGACACTGTAATGTAGCATTTCACATGCAGATACACCCGTAGATGCACAGACAATATAGGCATGCTGCATATCATTTTAATCAACAGAACCTGTTTGTGTTAGCTATTCACATCACTGTGTACAAAAGACGCATTTGAAGGTCAAAAGTCGCACGGAGGACACTCAGCACTACCAAGGCACACGGAGCTCCCGCATTATGGGCCTGATTCAGAGTTGGGAATAGAGAGAGATATCTCTCAACTGTGAACCTGAACAAACCATATTGCAATGCAAGGGGTGGAAATACATACATTTTTTAGACATGTAGGGTAAATACTGGCTGCTTTTGCATGTAGCCCACAAATACTGCACTGTAATTTAGATGTCAGTTTGGAAACACTCCTCCCAAATCTAAATCTCTCTGCACATTTTAAATCTGCCCTACCTGCAGTGCAGCATGGTTTCACCAAGATGATCAGTTGAGAGAGATATCTCTTTCTATTCCCAAGTCTGCATCAGGCCCTATGTGTGGCGTGACTTGTAACCAGCGGCATAACTAGGGTATTTGGAGCCCAGTGCAAGCTAAAAAATGGACCCCTCCTATGTGTGCGCGTAAAAAAAATGGGCATGATCACTGAAAATGGGACGTGTTAACATGAAACACATCCTTTTCTCGTCACTCTGGGAATATTCCTTTCCATTCCATATGTACCTTAATGCCTCGAGTAGTAGTACCCCTCTTGCAATGCCCACTGTAGTAGTGCCCCTTATGCAATGTCCCCAGTAGCAGTGCCCCATGTAGTAGTGCCCTTTATACAGTGCCCCCAGTAGTGCACCCTTATACAGTCGTGCCTATGCAGTTGCCCCAGTAGTGCCCCTTATAAAATACCCCAGTATGCAATGTCCCCAGTAGTGGTCCTTCTTATTCATCTGAAATAGTGCAGCTGGTACAATCTGTGCAATTGATGCAGCTTATAGCTGGAGGAATTGAGATGACAGGTATGACATGTTGAATTGATGCAGCAAGTAACTTGTAGAATTGATGTGGCTGGTATAACCTGTTGAGTAGATGCAGCAAGTAGCTGGTAGAATTGATGCAGCAAGTAGCTGGTAGAATTGATGCAGCTGGTATAGCCCGTTGAATTGATGTGATTGAAAGCTGAGGAGCAGCTTGATTAGCCGTGGTGTAGCTACGAGACCTGGAGGATATGGTGTGGCCTAAAGACCAAGGTGCGACTTGGTTAGCCATGATGCAGCTACGAGAACCAGAGGATATGGTGACGCCTTAAGACTAAGCTGCGGCTTGGTTAGCCGTGATGCGGCTATGAGAGCCGGAGGATATGGTGCGACCTAAAGACTGAGGTGCGGCTTGGTTAGCCATGGTGCAACTATGAGAGCCAGAGGATATGGAGCAGCCTAAAGACCGAGGTGTGGCTAGGTTAGCCGAGGTGCAGCTACGAGAGCCTGAGGATATGGTGTGGCCTAAAGACTGAGGTGTGGCTTAGTTAACTGTGATGCGGCCACGAGAGCTGGAGAATATGGTGCGGCCAAAAGACCAAAGTACAATTTAGTGAAATGCAGGAACAGAGAGCTCATTCAGAGCCACTTGCAAGCGGCTCAATGGTGCCCCACTGCGCACACGCCACATGCGCGAGCCCCGTCCAGCGACTGCAGCTCAGTCACTGTGGGACTTGCTACCAGATGGGGTGGCTGTCGATGGTGAGTGACAGCTCATCCCATTTTGTAGGTGGGGAGGGGGAGTGGTTGGGCAAATGCAGGCATTCCCAAAGGAACGCCTGGTGTTTGAGGGCGGACCTACTGACATCACTAGTGATGTCAGTAGTGGACCTCCTGCTCTATTAGAGCAGGAAGTCCACTCGGGCTTGCGGGAGCCGAGACCCTACCACATCCTCGCAAGCCCGATGGTCACAATAATCACGACGGACTTCAGGCCGTTCGCACAAGCTGTGGGTGGTCACCCATAGCTTTGTGAATGGCCTGGAGAAAAAATAAAAAAAACATGCCCTGATTCAGAGCGAGCACTTGCCAGAAGCGAGTGGCTCTGAATAAGGCCCAGAGTCCAGAACCAGGAACTGGAAGGGTACATGCAGAGACATTATAGTCGGCAAGGCTGAGAGGATGCTGCCGGATATTTAAACAGATGAAGAACCAATCAAAGTAATGGAAGATCCTTCAGTGTTCCAGTAACACGTGATGATGTCCGGCATCCAGATTGCCTAGCAACTGATGGTGCAGTATTCGTACGGCAGACAGAAGTAACCATCGAAGTGCTGGAAGGTAGCAAGTCTTGCCGGCGACTTGTAACAGTAACCCCGCCGTTGACGAGGGTTAAAGGAACCTTCAGAACCTGGTTTATCGGGAAAGTCTTCGTAAACAACTTCTTCAATCTTGGAGCATGTAAAGACTTCTCCTGAACCCAAGACCTTTCCTCCGGACCATACCCCTTCCAATGGATCAGGAATTTCAACTGCCCTAGAGATAACCTAGAGTCTAAAATCTTCTCCACCACGAATTCCTGTTATTCTTGAACCATGATTGGAGAAGGTCTAAGCGGAGGCCTGGACTTGAATCTTGAGGAGAAAAACACAGGTTTCAACAAGGAACAATGGAAAGTGTTATTGATGCGTTAAGACTTAAGCAGTTTATGTCGAAATGCGACAGGGTTAACCCGAGCAATAATGTGGAAAGGGCCAATGAACTGAGGGCCCAATTTCTGTGTGGGTTGGCGCAGCTTGATGTTCTTCGTAGCCAGCCAAACCCAATCTCCAACCTTAAATTTGCATGGCTTCCGATGTTTGTCCTGAAGGTTCTTGGAGCACATAAAAGTTTTAAGGAGACACTGGTGAACCTTGGTCCAAATAGAGCGCAACTGGGAAACTGAGGCTGGTGATGTAGATCCCCTGGCATTGGGTTCGAAGGAATTTTCTCTAGGATGTTGTCCGGTGACACAGTAGAGTGGTGAAACTGAGGAAGCAGAATGGCAAGAATTATTAAAAGCAAACTCCGCCAAGGGCAAATGAGTAACCCAATCATGACATTTCGAAACGAAACAACAGAGGTACTGTTCCAGAGACTGGTTGGCATGTTCAGTCTGAACGTTGGACTGAGGGTGATATCCAGAGGAAAGACTAAGGCCAATCCCTAATGAGGAACAAAAATCTGCGCATGCGTACAAGATGCAGTGCGCATACATGAACCAGTCAATGCGATCGAGGAGCATTTGCAGCCCGTACACAGACGCACCACAAGCATGAGTGACAGGATGTGCCATTTGTGGATGGTTACAAAGGTTGGTCAATGGTAACGGAGGTGTGGTGGTGCGAATGCAGGCGTGTCTGTGTGTTGGAATGCCATATCAGGGGTGTGCATAATTAAGACGCATCATCAGCATACACGTCACATGGCTGAATTAAACACAGCAGCACTCGCAATGCTTGCGGTAGGGTATGGTCAGCCACTAGTGGTGCATATGGGTCCGATGTCAGACGATGTTACCAGTTATTTAATACACTTCCTGGAGATGACGTGTTACCATGGGAAAGTGGGGGTCTTGTGTCAGGCTGGTGGCCATCTAATTTCATACCACGATCGCACGGAAAAACATAGTGGGCATGCTAATGTCTTGCTAGCGATTGCGGGATTTGCATACTTTTGCTGCTGATGGTTGCGTGCGAATGCAGCCTTGTGACCGGATCTGAATCAGGCCCTGAGTTTCCCGATCAGACACGATATCCAAATGCAATCCATGCAGATGAAAGATATGTTTGAGAAACAAAATGGAAAGTTCTTTGGCAGTGGGAGGTTTAAGTAGAGGAACAAAATGTGCCATCTTACTAAAGCGATCCACCACAGTCCAAATCACAGAACACTGGGAAGAGGCAGGGAGGTCAACAATGAAGTCCATGGCAATGTACCTCAACGGTCTACTGGGTATGGACAAATGTAGAAGGAAAGAGAGAGGGAGCGACTGGCGGGGTCTTATTCCGAGCACAGATATCACAGGCAAGAACAAACTCATGGACATCTTTTGGCAACGAAGGCCACCACACTGAACGAGAAAGTAATTCCATCATAGGGAAATACCGATGACCTATGGCCTTCTGAGAATGGAAGTCCAACAAAACTGCATGCCGGAGTCTTTCTGGAACAAACTTTAGTCCAGCAGGTTTTCCAGAAGGGGCTTCCGATTGACAGGCTTGAAGGGAATCAGCCAAGTTGCGTGCCAGGGCCAGATGGATACGTGAAGCAGGAATAATAGGAACATCTGAACCCACAGACTGTTGAGCAGGCAGAAAACGCCTGGACAGCGCATCTGCCTTGACGTCCTAGATCCTGGATGGAAAGAGATGATATAATTGAAGTAGCTTAAAAATAATGGCCAAAGTGCCCGTGTGGAATTAAGTTGTTTTGTAGATTCAATACATGACAAGTTCTTACTGTATGATCGGTAAGAATTGTGACCTGAAATTTAGCCCCCTCTAACCAGTGCCTCCAATCCTCTAAAGCCCATTTAATCGCCAGTAACTCACAATTGCCCACATCGTAGTTTCAACTGAGGCAAACTTACAGGGAAAAAAAGCGCACGGATGCAACTTATTGTCTTGAGGACCTATCTCAGAAAGAATGGCTCCCGCACCAACCGCCAAGGCATCTCATATTGACGATGAAGATCCAGAGACTGGGAGTAGATCAAGATTTCGTCAAGATATACCACAGCAAATATGCCCAGAAATTTGCGAAGAACATCGTTAATTAGATCCAGGAAGACAGCTGGGGCGTTAGACAGCCTGAAAGGCATGACCAAGTACTCAAAATGGCCAGAATGAGTATTAATAGCTGTCTTCCACTCATCTCCTCTTCTAATCCCGATCAAGTTGCAGGCTCCACGGAGATCGATTTTAGAGAAGATGGTTGCCTCGCATAGTTGATCAAACAGTACTGAAATTAACAGCAGAGGATAGGAATTTTTAACAGTGATGTTGTTAAGACCCTTGTAATCAATACAAGGCCTAAGGGCTTGCGACGAGACCTTTGTGGTAGGGTCTCGTGGCCGCAAGCCCCAGAAGGATTTCGGCTCTAACAGAGCCAAAATCTCTCCACTGACATCACAAGTGATGTCAGTAGGGCCACCCCCAAACGGCAGGCGTTCTCATGGGAATGCCTCCATTTGGGCAGCCACCCGCTCGGCCCGCCCACCAAAGGGGGCGAGCTGTCACTCAACATCGACAGCTCGCCCCCTTTGGTGCGAGACCCGGAGCGACGGATTGCCCATTGCTAGCCGGGTCTCGCGCATGTGCACGACGGAGCCGGCTCTGTCATGCGCATACGCTGTAGGCCATCATCGACCCGGTTGCAAGCGCTCAGCGCTTGCGACCGGGTCTGAATCAGGCCCTCAGTTGATAGCACAATCATACGGTCGATGAAGAGGAAGAATGTCGGCCTTTAGTTTGGAGAACACATCAGAAAAATCACGGTACTGAGGAGGAATCTCAGAGGAAGGTTTAGACGCAGATGGTTGCAAAAGCTGAACAGGTACTGCAAAACAGTGGGAATTACATCTGGGGCTCCACTTGGTAATTTCACTGGGAATTTCTTCGGAATGCAACAATACCACGAATGGTGTACTGTTAAAAGCAAAACCAACTTTGGATTTGCCTTTAACATGCTTGCTGTTTTAAAAATATGGGAATACTCGCATGTATTCCCACAGCGGTGCTGGCTCACACTCTATTACATTTAGTGCCATATCTCCAGAAGGATATAAATACATTAAAGACTATACAAAGAAGGGCGACTAAAATGGTGCATGACCTACATAACAAAACTTACCAGGAAAGAATAAAAGATCACATAGTTTGTAGCAGAGAAGGGAAAAGGTGGACATGATAGACACTTCAAGGGTTTATCAAGGTACAGGAGGGAAACATTCTCAAAAGGAAGAGAAGTACAGTACTAGAACACGAGGACATACATTGAAACTGGAGGGAGGTAGGTTCAAAGGAAATATGAGGAAAAATTACTTCACAAAAAGTAGTGGATAAGTGAAATAGTCTCCCATCAGAGGTGGTAGAGGCTAAGCCATTAGAGCAATTTAAAAATGCTTGAGGTAGGCGTAAAAATATCCTTACAAAGAACTAAGGATCATATAGGGTTGAGGTTACTAAAAGATTAAAAATAGAGCAGACTAGATGGGCCAAGTGGTTCTAAACTAACGTAAAAATGTTATGTTTCTATATTATTGTATCAGTGTTATCGGTGCATTTGCAATTGGCTTCAGTGTAGTTACACTGGCTTATCGACCACAAGTAATTCAGCTATTTGGATATACATGCATTTGGTTGGTGGTATATGTTCACAATTAAGGGGTTGGGAATGGGATTCTGGTGCGTGGGATCCCTGGCGTCAGAATCCTATCGATTCCTACCTGTCTAAACCTTCTAAAATTGTCGCTATTTAGAGTTATGTGTCCGACAAGAAATAAATGCTTTCAGACTTTGAGTGTGGTTCCAAAGCACAAAAAGTTATTATTCAATATAAAAACAGATGGTTACATGCTGTGATCTAAATACAATTAGCACAAAAAAATTATACAGACCCAAGGTACAGTCGTTACATACGCAAGCGCTCTGGACCCAGATACCGGCATCAAAGATGAAACCTCCGTCAACAGCAAAGCAAGCAGACTGGCATCCAGGTTTAGAGAGCCCACATATATACTCTAGCAGAGATAGGCAATACAATAGAACAGTTTGGCATGAGTCCCTTGGTTCTTTTTCCTGGTTCTTCTGCTACAGTACAGTTCATAGGTCAATTCGTATGGACACAATCCAGAGTCCAACAGCTCTTTGTGTCCTGTTTCCTGCTGCATAATAAATCTAAGCTGGCTACATCACAGAGTACATTTTAATGTTTAACTCTCTATGGTCCATAGTTTCCAGACACATGTTGTGATCTTCTCAACGATGGTACCGGAAATCTGCAAAGACACAGTGGATCAGTACAACACCAAACACGGTCTGCTTACCATGTACTAAACCTTAGATATCAAATTACATTTATTTCACAACATTAATAATACTGAATAAACCTTGAATATTACACTTTAATGTTAGGAACCTTTTTATGTAAGTGTGCAGTGTGTAAGTATTGGGGAATTGAGAAAAGACGCTAGTTAGAGTTGTGCGACTACGTGTTTGTGGAGTACACCATGGTACATGTTTTGCAGGATTGATCATTTTATATGTTTTAGTGACTGTCTATATTTATATGATGAGGACTTTTAACTTCTTTCTATTGCGTGGGAATCGCATGACGCTAAATAATAGCAACGCTGTATGTACCTATAATGGGTGAGATTTGTCACTAAAATGGTGCCGGGCGACCAGTCGCAAAATGGCGTCTCATTGTCATTCGCAAAATGGCGTCGTGCAGATTTAATTTTAAACCGATCCTGCCTCAACAATTATCCGGCTTCGACAATCCTGATGCCAGCATCCCAACAGGGTTAGGATACTGACACTTATCGGTCAGTGTCCTAACCCTACCTCTTTCTCTAAGCCTCCCCGGTACCTAAACCTAACCCTCTCCTACTGCCTAAACCTAACCTCCCCCACCCCGCACCCCAGGGATAGCTTTAGAGAGGAGGGGGCCCGCGTGCATCCCCCATTGTGGGCCCCCTCCTCTCACCCCGGTGGCCGGTAGCTGCCTGATGCCGTTGACCGGCCACCTCAGTAAACTCTGGGCACTAGAGTGTGCCCAGTGTCTACTGCGCCTGCGCAGCTGCCATTTTCCCATCAATTTCCACACAGCGCATGCACAAAACGACAGAAAAATGGCCGTTTTCTAGTGTTTTGAGCAGTGCTGAGAGACCGAACACGGGACCTCAGAGAGGTAAGTTTTAGATAATATGGGTGTGCGGTTCGGACCCCCCTGGACCCGGGGGCCCATGTGCACCTCACACCCTGCACCCAGTATAGATATCCCCCTGCTGCACCCTAAACCTAACCCTTCCAACTTAGTGCATAAGCCTTCCCCTAGTACCTAACCCCAGGGACATGCAATCAGGGGAAGCAGAGCCTCCCCTGTCATATTCCCTCCCCTATCATACTTCCTGTCATGCTCCAGAGTTTTGATATAGAATGTTTTTTTATATGTGTATGCCTCCCCCGCCACTGACCTCACCGCACGTCACTGCCTAACCCTCCCCCTAAGCCCAGTACTTACCATCTGGATACTGATGGTCGGGATGCCGCCACTGGAATTCTGACAGGTGTCCGGATTCCAGCACCGGCATTCTAAGTGCCGACATTCGGTATTTTGACTGGATTAAGCAAATCCAAACCAATTAAGCAAAAACAGCTTTACTGTACTTGGACAAAATCTAAACACCTCTTCCCACCCCCATCCCGCCTCTGCAGATGCAGGTGGGTGTAACTGCCAGTCATGCAAATCTACATAGACATAAGCGTGTGTCCATTCTCTGGGTATACATAGAGAGAATTCACTCAAGATATGCTACTCAAACTTGTGTAGTGCGAGTCCCACTGCATCAGGCAACTATGTGATCACTTTTGAAAGATCATTTAAATGACTTTAAAACTTTATTTTCAATATATAAATAAAACTCCAGAAACTCTTTTATATAGCATTCATTCCAAAGCTCTAGTCAAACATCCATATTGTCATTTGATTAGCTAATCATCTGTTTTGTGAGGTGTGAATGTGTTTTTGCACTTTTAAGACAGTGTTAACTATGAAACTATAGATAGCAATAGAGATTAATTATCTGTTGCAGAAATCCCACACCTTTTGGTTATCAAAAAAGAAAGAGAGGTTATGAATGCCTTCAGGTGTGACACTTGATTAAAATATTTTTTATTTAAATGGCGCCTTTTAAAGATGTAAACTTGACATTGCGCCTTTGATATTTTACCATTAATATTTGATCGTCCGTCGTAAAATTTTAACATATTGATGAAAATTTTTCAGATGAATATTTATTTTATTGAATATTTAACAATGGAATCCGTATCTTAAGTTTTCCTTTTTTTTTTTTTACACAAGGGCACAGCTTGTTTACTAAAAGTAATGTGACATGTTACGGCCAGCCAGTGGTGTTCATTGTTTGATATAAGGGAGGCTAGCAAAGGAAAAATATTCCTCAATTTATTTGAAAGATGTGACACTAAAGTGTTATGTTATGTCAATTAAATGTTTTCAGAATTTAATACTATTTACTAATTTATTTATTTATTAACAGTTTCTTATATAGCGCAGCAAATTCCGTTGCGCTTTACAATTTGAATCAACATTAACATTATACTGGGTTGCAAAAGACATACATACATGACATGCATAAGGGTAAGAGGGCCCTGCTCGCAAGCTTACAATCTATAGGGAAATAGGTGTTGATACACAAGGAGAGGTGCTACATATTGCAAATTGGTCCAGCCCAATTGCAGATATTCTTGGTGGGCTGTATAATCCAATCACACTGGAAAGTTGGCCTAGGGTTAGGAGGATATTAAATTGAAGAAAGAGAAGATGTGATAGGTGTTTACTATACTTGAGCAATAAATAAAACATTAACAAAATAACAATAGTTTGTATGAGTTCCTCTTCTGTATTAAAAATGTAGAGAGTGTTTAGAATTTAAATCCCTATTAAAGTGCTGTCATTTGTCCCTACAGAGGTAATTATCAGAACCAGGAGCTCCACTAATAGTTATTTCAATAAAACATCAAGGGGGAGATGTACTAAAGACTTGGAGAGTGATAAAGTGGAAGGAGATAAAGTAAAAACCAATCAGCTCCTAACTGACATTTTTCAAACACAGCCTGTAAAGTGACAGTTAGGAGCTGATTGGTTGGTACTTTCTCTCTCTCCACTTTATCACTCTACAAGGCTTATTACATGTCTTCCTAGTGGCAACAATTAGTGCTCAAATCTCACTAACTGCCTGTAGCTAAGAATCTACCCTGAAGTATGTGCTGTTCCAGAAAAAAGGTGCCATGTAAAATCTGTAACCAGTTCCATAGTTTGATCTGCAATCTCTGACCTTCCCTATGTCAGCTTTTTATTTCCACTGCAAGTTACTAGTCGCTACATCTGCCCTTTAATGTCCTTGCTCACTGCTAACGGTTTTGCTTTGATTCCAGGCCGGCCTGCTGTCCTAGTAGAGGAATTATTAAATAATCTCCCACTTGCCTTTTCCTACAGTGAAGTGTAGTGTTGTAGAGACTGCATGGTGCGATTGTGTCTGGGCTGCCATATTCATTGTAGCCTTAAGGTGGCTAAAGTGCTTGGAGCATACACAAATGATCTGATATATACTCTGTTATTAATATAGTTGCTAGTAGAATTGCTCCAAGTTTAATTAACACTTAATTACTTGTTAAAAAAAAAATCTTTGCTTTCGGAACTCTGCACAGTATATTAGAGATTTGGTATGCTGTACAGGGATTTCTCTGATTCTTTAGCTCTGCCTCTCCCAGAGTATATCATTTACATTGTAATTAACAGTTTTTGGTATGATCCATGTCTTTGTTTATAGAATCATGCAAATGCTGTGCTGCTTTGTTCATGTAATTATATGATAGCACAATAGGACAATGTCACTGCCTTTAATCATCAATGCATGTACACCTGAGGCAGGGCCCAAGTCACTCAGTCTGCATTGGAGATGCGCTACGGCAATAGAGATATATGGAATTAAGGATTATAATTGTACAATGCTGGCTGACGTCTGCTATTCACTGGAATGTTACTGTCTTAGAACAAACTACAGTAACCATCTTAAAATCTGCTTCTTTTAAAGACTGCATATTTCCAGATCCTAAGACCCAAGTGCGAGCTTTATAGGATAGTCAGATTCACTGCAGATAAATTCATTTCCAATAAACTATTCTAAGTGGTATGGATCTATATTCATTACTCAAACTGGATTTTCAATCTATTCCTGTTATGAACCACAGTTGAACCACAAGTCACAGAATGTAATAGTAAATTCGGAATGATGTTTATTGTAGGATGAAGCAATGACAGGGGAAGTCAGGTAAGTTTGATCATGCAGAGTATTGGACAATGGCAGGCACAAATATACAGGAGTGCATAGCAAATAAAGTCCAGAAACCTTAGAGTACAAAGGGATCAAACAGGAACAGGAATCCAGGGATATTACTGAAGCAAAACGGGTATACACAGGCATAGGAGAATCTGGGGGGTGGTCCAGTGCACACCTATTAGCCCAGTTCCGCCACATTTAATGAAGGCATCTGTGCAGTGTCTGTTTGGCCAAGCTGCCTGCTGCAGCCGGGCACAGTGGATGAAACAGCGATGGTGGTGTCTTCTCTGCACCCCCCTGTACAGCCAGCCTACCCCATAGCCCCCAACATGGGCCAGCCTTCCCTGCCTGGTGTTCCCCCAGGTCCAGCCATTCCTGCCTTGTGCCCCCCAAGCCCCGTGCCTCCCCATGTCCAGCCTTCTCTGCCACTCCTCCACCATGATTATCCATCCCTGTGCTGTGCCCCAATAGACCCAACACTCCCTGTCGTGCAGTACACTTAGTCTAGCCCTACCTTCCCTGTGCCCACCTATTAAGCACCAGTTTTCCCAGGCCTGTGCCTGCCCCAGCCCTCCCTGACCTGTGACCCCCCATTAAGGTCCAGCCTTCCTTAACCTGTGCCACCCCCCCACCATATCTGACATCCCTGCCCTGTCCCCCCCACCCTTGGTTCAGCCCTCCCTGCCCTGCATCGACCCAGGTCCTGTCTTTGATGTCCTGTGACCTCCAGTTGCAGCCCTCCTGCCCTCCCATATCCAGACATCACTGGTCTCAAAAAACACTTTTCCTCTTGCCCTATACCACATCCCGCCACCCCCTTTCATCTTCTACTTCTCCCTTCTTCATCCCTTACCATCCTCCTCCTCTTCTGCTGAAGGCAATGGAGTCCTACTAGCTGACGATTAGAAGCGACGTGGAGAAACCTAGGCATGGCAGGTAAGCACAATCTTCTGACTTAAATAATGTTTTCCCTCTAATGCTGCTATCACTGGCGAAAACCCTGACTGCAGTAAAATTTGTCCGTTTTCACCAGTGAAGGCTTTCTCAAGTGTTATGGTGGATCTGGCTTTTTCAATGTTTTTTATGTGGATCTGGCTTTTTTCAATGTTTTTTTTTTATCTAGAGTTGGCTTTTTATATGTATTTTATGTGAATCTGGCTATTTCAATGTATTTTGTGTGAATCTGGCTATTTCAATTTATTTTATGTGGATCTTGCTTTTTCAATGTATAGTGTGTGAATCTGGCTTTTGTAATGTATTTTGTGTGGATCCAGCTTTTTCAATTTAATTAATGTGGATTATTTTTATTTGTTTAAATTGGGCAGCACATACTGCCTCACAACACTGAGGTCGTGGGTTCGATTCCCACTACGGCCCTAACTGTTGGAACTTTGTATATTCTCCCTGTGCTTGTGTGGGTATTCTCTGGGCACTCCGGTTTCCTCCCACACTCCATAAATATAGTTGTAGGTTAATTGACTCCCAGCAAAAATGAACCCTAGTGTGTTTGTACAATGTGGTAGGGAATATAGATTGTAAGCTCCACTGGGGCAGGGACTGATGTGATTGGCCAAATATTCTCTGTAAGCTCTGCATATTTTGAGGGTGTGTGTCTCACAATTATGCCCCCTGTTTGAGTGAACACGTCCCTTTTTTTGGAGCGCATCCCTTCAGCATACGCAAAAGTTCCCTTTGCGCTAACAGACACCCTGCCTCCTGAACTCCAGAATATATATAAAGCTAAAGCTGGGACCACCCATTACCAGATCTCTAGTTTCGCCTATGTAAACACAGGCACATTGACCATGCAGATATACTTGGCAAATCAGTAATACTGATGGTCAGTAATCCCTGGTGGTCGGGAAATATACTGTCAGGAAACACAAAAAACAGAGGCCCTGATACAGAGCCGGGCGCTCTGATAGAGCGCTCGCTCTGAATCAGGGCCGTCCCTCCTACTTTTTGGAGCGGCCTCCTGGCCGCTCGCATAGCTGTGGGTGACCACCACAGCTATAGCGAGCGGCCAAAATGATGGTCGCGATGGTCAAAACCATCGCGACCATCGGGCTTGCGACGAGACCCTTGCGGTAGGGTCTCGCTGCCGCAAGCCCTGGAGTGCTTTTGGCTCTATCAGAGCCAAAAGCATTGCCACTGACATCACTAGTGATGTCAGTGGGGCCGGCCCCAGACGGTAGGCATTCCCATGGGAACGCCTCCATCTGGGCAGCCACGCCGGCGGCACGCCCACCAAAGGGGGCGTGCCGTCAATCACCATCGACAGCACGCCCCCTTTGGAGCGAGACCCATAACGACGGCTTGGCCATCGTTATTCGGGTCTCGCGCATACGCACGACGGAGCCGCCTCCGTCGTGCGCATTCGCACTTGGGCAACATCGACCTGCTTGCGAGCGCTCAGCACTCACGAGCGGGTCTGAATTAGGCCCAGGGTTCTAACATTCGGCACCCCCCGTCCCCCACCCCAGAATGCGGATTCCTGATGCTTCAGGTCAACTTTTCTACTTTTTACTTTGGAACTCTCAGGTCACTCTGGGTTAAGGTGGCATCTAGGTCTGCAAGAACAAAGGCTGGAGTAAACCTTCTGGTTACTGCCCTTGAGAAGTCAAGATCTTGCAATGAAGGGTCTGAGTAGCATGTTGTTGCACCAAAGCAATAAAATAAGTGATATCCCCATCAAAATAAATTGGTTGACAACTGGAGGGTTCATTGGCTTGAGCATAAGTGACCTAAACTTCCTCAGTCTGGACATCAGTCACCTCTGGGACACTGGACTGAGCAGACACAGGAACCACCAGACTGGTGGCAGATGAAACTGGAATCACCAGACTCGAGGCAGATGGGACTGGAACCACCAGACTGGTGGCAGACATCGGCCTGACAGACTCAGCAGTAGATACAGCGGGCACTGGAGACTCTGCAGGCTCTGGTACATGGCTTGGGACCTCAGCAAGGTCGGCAACAGTGGATGCCTGGAGGGCTCGATTGGACTGACATCTTGGGCTAGCGGGACCTTAGGCAAGGTAGAAAACACCTCTCAGACCTCTGGCAAGGTGGGCACCTCTCGAACCTCTGGCAAGACAGACACTGCTTGGAGCCCTGGCAAGGCAGACACCTCTCAGACCCCTGGCAAGGCAGACACCTTTTGGATCCTTGGCAAGGCACTGGACAATTCCTCATGCCCGGAGGCAAGGTCACACAGAACCACATTCCCGGAGTCAAGGTCAGACAGAACCTCATCCCCTGATGCAAGGGCAGACAGAATCTCATGCTTGGAGGCAAATGCAGACAGAACCTCATGGCTGAAGGCAAGGGTATTTAATTTGATGGCCTACATGGCAGCACTCGATTTTGCGAACAACGCAACGATACTTGAATTGGCAGCCAACGCAGCAGCTTTCTCCTCATATCCAGGGGCAAGGTTGGCTGAGCCTCATGCCATCAAGGATGGACTGAGCCTTATACACAAATGGAAAGGGCAGACTGAGTCTCATGCCTGGAGGCAATGGTGTATTGGGCCTCATCCCTGGAGGCAGGGGTGGACCTGTGAGGAAATTCGGACACATCAGCAAACTGGAAGGATGACAGCCCCTCGGGAACTGACAGGCAGCGGTCCCCCACTAGGATTGCACAGCTGTACTCATCCCACTAGTATGGCATGGCTGGAGTCCCCCACTGGGATGGCACGACTGGAGTCCCCCACTGGAACGGAATGCTGGAAAACCCTCCTGCGGCTGGACACTCCGGACCCCCTCCCGGATTAGAACTGCAAACTGGTTCAAATGCAAATTCTTTTAGAGGTAGCAACTCAGGTCCAAAATTTTTAAGTTCAAATGCCTGCAGTGAGTGCAGAAGAGCAAAAAGTGTCCAGGACTGGCACAATATAAACACAGTTGATTATATCTGTGAAAGTTTGCTCTGTCTCTGTAAGGGGAGAACGAGAACCACTTTAACCCTTGATACTCCCTGTAACTGGCTGTGCAGAATTAAAGGCTGCCTCGAAACATGGAGTAGAAGACCCTCTGAGAATGGGTGAAACTAGAAAGTCCGGTTTAGAGTGCAGTGGTTATGTTTTCTGTTGGCAGCTTAGGAACTGCAATAGTACTGGAGAGGTAAACACTTGGAGGAGTGCAGACATTTTCAGGCAAACCAGCAGAGTCTGTGCTATCTGAGCACGCAGTAGTAAAATGTCCATTTGCCAGGCATGGAGTGAAACAGATACACAGCGAGGAGTGGTATTACAGAGCACCTCAGGAAGTTCTGCAATGCTGGGCTGTCTGGGAGAAACCAGAGCAAAATACTCTTCAGCGTTCCTTGATTTGTTTGGCTGAGTCAACCTCTGGGTGCAATTGAACCACAAGTCACAGAATGTAATAGCAAATTTGGAATGGTGTTTACTAAGTGATGATACAATGACAGGGGAATTCAGATAAGCTTGATAATGCAGAAACTCTGAAGTACAGCATGTGCAGGAACAAAATGGATAACAACCTGGTAAATGGTCAGATGTTCTTTAGGTATCTGGCAGGCACAAATATACAGATCCTCATAATGAAGTCCTAGCTGACACGACCTTCTGGTCTCAGACGCCAGCGTTTGCGCAGTGGGAAGAAGACAAGACATATCAGACTTCCAAAATGACTATCTCTGTGCTGCTTCCTGGGATCACGGAGGGGTCATTTTCCTGAAGAATGTTGCTGGACCGGTACATTTACATGAATGGCTACAAAACATTACTATATATTACATTGATCTTTTGTGATATATAGTGATATTTTTCAGCAGCCAGTTCATGTTTTACATGAATAGTGCCCTGTATCTGTTAATATGCCTATTGAATGTTTAATGTAAGCTTATTTTAACCTAAATAATTGATAGATAATTAGATGGATAGATTGATATATATGGTGAAATTAATAGGTTAATCATGTGTCGGGCAATGGAAATGTCAGTTATCTACTATATCTATAAATATGTATACTGACCCTGTTGTGTAATAACAAACCTATGCTAAGCATTTGATGCTTTTGAGTCCTTCTGGAGAAAAGCGCTATATAAATAAAATTATTATTATCTATCTATCATTATTTTTATATAACATTTAGGTTAAAATAAGTTTACCTTACATTGTGACGTGTAATTTTAGCGCATAGAGTTGATAACTGACAGTTCTCTACAAAATGGTGACCTTTCTGCCAAAGCTGAGTAATATCACAAAGCCTGTTTATGATATTACAAGTCACATGGTCAGTATACTGAGGTGAAAAATAGCTTCCTGCATGCTATCTATCTATAATCTATTTATAATCTATAAATTATTTAGGTTAAAATAAGATTACTGTCATGGATGTGTTTGTTTTTGAACCCGGACTGGACCTGGCTGGAATGACGTCTGAAAGGTCTGGGCAGAAGCTGTGAGGTCTTGTGTAACTTTTTCTCATGCAGTTGAATGGCTTAGAGGGAAGTGGTACGACTGAAACTGGACTCTGGAATACTGAGTATTGGGATTGAGCCAGAATACTCGACACTGGGATTGAACCAGAATACTCAATAACAGGATTGAACCGGAAAACTGGTCACCGGGATTGAACCGGAATGCTGGTCACTGGTATTGAACCGGAATGCTGGTCACCGGGATTGAACCAGAATACTTGGACACTCGGATTAAACCAGAATACCTGGACTCCAGGATTTAACTGGAATACTTGGACACCAGAATTGAACCGGAATGCTAGTCACCGGGATTGAATCGGAATACCAGTCACCGGGATTGAACCAGAATACTTGGACACTGGGATTAAACCAGAATACTTGGACTCCAGGATTTAAATGGAATACTTGGACACCAGAATTGAACCGGAATGCTAGTCACCGGGATTCAACCAGAATGCTTGAACACCAGAATTGAACCGGAATACTTGGACTCTGTGATTGAACCAGAATACTTGGAAACTGGAATTGAACTGGAATACTTGGAACCAGTATTGAACAGGAATGCTTGGACACCGGGATTGAACAGGAATGCTTGGACACCGGGATTGAACCAGAATGCTTGGACACTGAGATTGAACCGGAATACTTGGACATCGGGATTGAACCGGAATGCTTGGACATTGGGATTGAACTGGCATAATTAGAACAGCGATTGAACCAGAATGCTGGACACCGGGATTAAAACGGATCAGGTGGATCCAGGAGTGCTAGTGGTGGAAATTGCACTGGAAGTCACTATGCTGCAGAAACTGAAAAAATTCTCTAACAGCTTGCGGCAGGTTGTGGACAACACATCACTGGCACCAGCAGACTGTCATGAAGTTTCTTATATACACCTGGACCAATGGGGTTTGGCTGCTGTGGTCAGCGGGTCTAGGTGCAGCACTCTGAATGGTGAAGGAGAGTCAGTTGAATGAGTCCAACATGGCTGCACCCATACTGAGTTTTAGAGGGAATTCTGGGATGCAGTCTGAGTACTAGCAAGCTGTGGAAGTGTAGAGAGAATAGCAGGCACTGAGAGAAAATGCATCTTAATGATCTCTGCAGTTCAAGTCCAGCACTAATATTTGGACTGCAAACACTGTTCTAATCAGGAATCTGCAGACTTCACAGACAGAAGAACTCTCAGGTGAATAATCAGCCTGGAAGGAATAGCACCGTCTCATGCTCACACTGGAGGTGTTGTAGCCTGCATGCTGAGCAGACTCCCCAGGCAAATCAGAATATCCTGACCCACAGGACAGGTGGCAGTGGCAAGTGACAAGACAAACTAATAGCATATGAGAGAAATTAGTCAGGATAATGACAATTACATTGCAAGGTCAGAAGACATATTAACAGGTACAGTTGATAACAGACAGTTCTATAGCAAGTCATACTGTATGATCAGTCTATTAGGTCATAAATCGCATCCTACCTGCATTTTACCATTGCTATCTATCTATCTATCTATCTATCTATCTATCTATCTATCTATCTAGTTAAAATAACCTTACACTACACAGTCAGTACGCATATTAACAGATACAGTTGATAACTCATACTGGCCATAAACTAGTACGACCAGTATAAGATAAGATTCAACTTACATTTTCCTTTGAACTCCCCGGCAGCTCCCTGGCAGTCCTGGCCACACGATTAACACACGCTGTACATACGATCACATGATATGATGCATCATGCGTCCATTGTCTGAGCGGCGTCATTTGTATATATATATACATATACATATATATATATATAAAAAGACTGATGCATACATGGGGAGATCTGTGATCATGCATCTGTCTTTAATAAAATAAACTAAACACAGATGCAGGGATGTTTCAGTGAGAACCATTCATGAAAAAAAAGTGTTTAAAAACAAAAACGGCATGCCCCCCCTCCAAAGAGCAACCAGCCCCGGGCTTTAGTGACCCAGTGCTGGTTGGGCAATATACGGGGGACAAATAATGTGTGTAAGCACAACCAGCACTGGGCTAGTCAGAGCCAGCCCTGGTTGTCAAAATATGGGGGGACAAATGACGTAGGGGTCCCCCATACTCTGCGCAACCAGCAGTGGGCTCTGATCCGGTCCTGGTTCTGAAAATACAGGGGAAAAAATGCATAGGGTCCCCCTGTATTTTCCAGAATCAGCACAGGACATTTTCTAGTGGGGGGCTAATGCCACAGCCAGGGGAGACCCTTCACCGGGCCCCCCAGCCGAAGCATTAACCCTGACTGCTAGTCAGCCCAGGCCGGGGATCCCTGGGGAACCTGTAGTTCCAAAGCAAAAGACAATATTTTTAAGTATTTCAAATGCACCACACTACATAATCAACCTGGCACCCACTACCCAGGGGTGCCGGGGATAGCCCTGGGCTATCAACCTGGGCCTGGGGTGCCCTGGAGGGGGGATCCCTTTATTGGGGGAGTCCCCAGGGATCCCCAGCCTGGGTTGACTAGCAGTCAGGGTTAATGCTTTGGCTGGGGGGCCCATTGAAGGGGCTCCCCTGATTGTGGCATTAGCCCCCCACTAGAAAAAGTCTGGTTCTGGAAAGTACAGGGGGACCCTATGCATTTTTCCCCCTGTATTTCCAGAAACAGGACCGGATCAGAGCCCAATGCTGGTTGCGCAGAATACGGGGGACCCGTACATCGTTTGTCCCCATGTTTTGGCAACCAGAGCTGGCTCTGACTAGCCAGGTGCTGGTCGTGCTTACATATGGGGGACCCTTACGTCATTTGTTCCCCGTATGTTGCCCAACCAGCACTGGGTCACTAAAGCCCGGGTCTGGTTGCTCTTTGGGGCGGGAGGGCATGCCGTTTTTTTTTTAAACACTTTATCTTTTTTTCACAGATGCACGGATGGTTCTCACTTAACCATCCCTGCATCTGAGCTTATTTTATTACAGACAGATGCATGCATCACGGATCTCACTGTGCATTCATTCATTTTAATTTTTTTTAACAAATGACGCCACTCGGACGCACGATTCATCTCATGGTGAATAAACATAGCACAATCAGCATACAAAAATGACAGATCATATGGGCTGCACATCTGATCATACGATATGTTTTAGGGGCTGCGGGAGCGCGCAGCGGATCGTAAATACACAATACAAAAATACACAATTTCTACACGATTCATCGTACGACGTGTTGAAAATCAGACAATCGGCCTGAAATCGTGCAGGTGTATGGCCAGCATGCGCTAGCAACATTGGTTACCGCAATGTAAGACCCGGCTTAAGACACGGTAATCAACATCTCCCAACTAAGTGCAGGTTACAGCGTGGTCAATTGAATAGCTCCAGGAACTCCTTTCTGGCATTATTCAAATTGCACTGAATTGAATCGCTCCCATTGTGACACGTCATCAGCAGATACAGTTAATAACTGACATTTCTCTACAAAATGTTTACCTGTCTACCAAAGCTGAGTAACATCACAAAGGCTGTATATGATGTAAACAAGTCACATGGTCAGCATGCTACGGTAAAAAAATCACATCCTGCATGCATTTTGCCATTACTATCTAAGTATAATCTATCTATCTATCTATCTATCTATCTATCTATCTATCTATCTATCTATCTATCTATCTAACATTATTTTATATAGAATGTAGGTAAAAAGCATAACTTTCATTATGACATGTCATATCAGCAGATACAGTTGAAAATTGATAGTTCTCTACAAAATGGTGACCTTTCTACCAAAGCTGAGTGATACCACAAAGGCTGTTTATGATGTAACAAGTCACATGGTCAGTATACTGAGGTGAAAAACCACCTTCTGCATGCATTTCGCCATAAGTAGCAATAAGCAATTTCAGCAATACACAAAATTAATATTTCTTTGGATATCCTCTGTTTTTAAGAACAGCTTTGATTCATCGAGGCATCGAGTGAACCAGATGCATCAGATCTTCAGGTGAAATCACGTGGTACCAGGCCTGGATTATGGATTCAATCAGCTCTCTCTTGTTACTTGGGTTTTTTCCGTGATACCATTGCTTTAAGCCTTGACCAAAGATTTTCTATCAGATTTAAATCCAGACTATTTCCTGGCCAAGGCAAGACAGTGATTTGGTGATCACCAAACCACTTCATGGAACTATTGGCGGTGTGGCATGGTGCTCCATCCTGCTGAAAGATACACTTCCGTGGGTCACCTTCCAACAAATCCTCGATGTGGGCAACAGTTTTGCCTCCAGAACTGCTTCTTAATACTTTTTGGCATTGATATTGCCATCAATGACAGCCAAACGTCCCACACCACGGCTGGCCATGCTGCCCCACACCATTACAGTCACTAGGTGTTCATAGTTGCTGTGGTGCACTCGGGCAAAAGATCTTCCCCAGGCCAACGCCAAACAAATTTCACTTCATCACTCCCGAAGATGCTGATTTTGGTCTCGCCGCTCCAAATAATCTTGTCTCAGTCTTCTTCTGTCCACTCCTTGTGTGCCAGAGCCCAATCTATAAATTTCTGCCTCTGTTTCTGGTTTAGATACGGCTTCTTTTTCGGGGTCCTAGCTCGCAAACCATTGTCACAAAGTTTTTTTCGTATGGTTCGGTCACAAACTTGGACACTAGATGTTTTCATTATGTTGTTGATGGCTTTTGCAGACCTTCGACGGTCCTGTAGGGCCAGACGACAGATTCTGCACTCATCTTGTTTTGTAAGCGTGGCCTTTCTCCCAGTTCTTGCAGCTGATTTAGTTGATCCACTGCTCGCAACCCTTATGCAGAGTTTCCTTACACCTGACTTCGTTGCCCCACCGCCCAACCTCTTCGCAATTTCTTCATAGGTATACCCTTCCTCACGAAGTGTCATGGCTTTGCCTTTCTTCCCAGGCGACCAGTCAACACATTTCGAGGTATTCAGAGCCATTTTAGTAATTATTTACAGTTTGACCAGAGCTGCAACTAGCTTTGAGGATTGATTGTAAAGGCTGTCACAGTCTGGATGAATTGAGTGCTGAACAAAGCACATAAGCCTGCATGGATGTTGTGTGGGACCTGCTATCGGATCCTGTCAGCATGATGCCTGCTGTGACTGGTGACAGCCTGCATCTCCACCACTAACAGTGGCTGGTAAGTGTATTTCAAAACCTTCTCTTTCTCTTTCTTTTCTTTCTCCCACTCTATCTCTCCATCCCCTTCTCTCTGTTTCCTCTCTCTCTCTGAGAAATCATGTTAAAATATTAAGTAGAAACATCATAGATTAAAATAAAAACATTAAAGTATTGATTTGGTATAGCAGAATATGAATTTTCTGCATAAATATCAAATACATTTTTTTTTATTGAAAGTGTCCAGAATTAATTTTACTACTGTAGAATAGGGAGAATATTTATTTTTATTTTTTAATTAATATAAATTTCTTTTATAGCACTTACTCTATTGCAAACCACTGTTTATTAATTTCTTCATGCAAACAACACAGGAAAAAGTGAAAACATTGCATCAATAGCAAACAAGATGCATTCTTGGTAAAATATTTTACATATATGCAAATTATGCTACCAATAGTGCATTCTGTTTTTAACAACTGATGCCATAGTTGCACTCCACCATGTCATTCACTGTCATCACATTTGTGTGATGATCTTTAGAATGAAGGCAGCCCATAAGGGTCATATCCAATCCCCCACATAGGAGTAATGACAGCCCATAAGGGTCATGTCCAAGGGCGAGGACGATGACACAGGTCTCTGTCTTACCAGGAGATGACTGCTTACGGAACACAGTTGATTAGTCATGTCTTATTTTATTACTTGTGGTGTGGAAATTTCTACTTAAGTTCCAGTATAAGATAGTGCTAGAGGGGGACATGGGCAAGTGTAGGTGCCTGGTAGTGAATACTGGGTTCATCTAAAGAAGCTTTGAGGCAACATTGATGGGGGAATGGACACAACTCCTTGGCAGGCCCAGGTACTCTGTACTCCTGTCCAGGGCCGTAGGGAGGGTGGTGCTGCCAGTACCTCCGCACAGGGTGAAAGCCTCCAGGGTCACCGGCCAAACACTTCCCAGCTCCAGAGGTCTGCAGGAAGAGACCTACTGCAGTGATGCGCGGTGCACCAAGAATGCCGGCGAAGGCTCCCGCCCTCCCTCCACCCCCTGGATGGAAAGGTAAGCGCTCAGGGGGAGGAGGGGGCGGATTGGGAGTGAGAGGGGTGGCAGTGCTGCACAGGGTGCACTGCCGTCCAGATAGGGCACTGCAACTGCCCCCTCTCTGCGCCCCTGCCTATAGGCAGACAAATGAGCATATCACATAGTTATACTCAGATGCTGCTACTGGGCAATCTGTTGGTGCCTAAACAGAAAGCTTTACTATATTACAGTATATTGTATGTTATATGTTATGCCTAGAGAGAACAAAGCACACATTTATAGTGTACAATTATTTATTCATATCTCCAGACATAAAATGCAGATCTTTAGCCCTTTCACTGCTGGAGTTACTCAAGTCATACAAGAGTACACCATGTGTGAATTATCTATAGGCCCCCACACACGACACGATTTTTTACACGACCTGGCCATTTTCAATCGATTGAAATGACCAATCGTTTAAAAAGTGCAGTCAGTGGGGATGATAACGATGCCGAGGTGCGCTCCCGCTGTCGCTGATCGTGGTCGCCGATCTCTTGAACCTGCAGAATGATATCGACCTATCTTTCACGATTTGGCATACATCGTTCTTTGTGTATGCACGCTGAACAATGTGATGGCCAACACAGATGCATGTAGCACGGACCAGGAATATCCATGCTACATGCATCTGTGTGTCAATGACACAGATGCAGGCACAGATCAGGGAGATCTGTGCTACATGCATCTGTGTGTCATTGACACAGAAGCCTGGTCGGGATCAGTGAGACCCGTCTGCTGCTGTGTTTAAAAAAAAAAATGAAAGCCTGTATAAAATGTAAAAATAAAGGCACCGCCTCCAAAAGAGCAACCAGCCCCAGGCTTTTAGTGACCCAGTGCTGGATGTGCAAAATACAGTGGACAAATGACGTAGGGGGTCCCCTGTATTTAAGCACAACCAGCACTGGGCTATACAGAACCAGCCCTGTTTGCCAAAATAAATATAAAAAAGTATGTACAAAGTACTGTAGGTTCAGTAGCGCTGTCAGCAGCTGGTAAGAGGATAGTGAGGCCTCTATAATATCACAGAGACAAATAAACAAAAACCAACGCTGGCTGAAAACATCTAAAAATGTATCTCATAGAGACAGTGTTTTCATTAAAGGTATTTTTATTTCTATCTATTTCAACCCAAAATAATATTGTGCAAAAAGGACATATAAATAAAAAATTCAGATAGTGTTTAAAAACATCCAACTCTAATGTTCCTAATATGGCTTACTGGATTTAGGACCTCCTCCTATATAGTAAGCAGCAATATTCACCATTAGATGTTATGTTTCCCCAAAGTCCATAAGCACTCATTCTTTGCGTTTAGGTGCTCTAGGGGTGTCCATAGGTGATGAGCCGCAATCAGATGATCCGGAGAAATAATGGTCCAAGTAGATATCCATGAGTAAGAATCAGCAGTCCATATATAAATCCAAGGTGGTGTAAGTAAAAGCTCAAAGCATTTTCCTGGGTAGATATAACCCCAGCTTCCTTATCACCTATGGACACCCCTAGAGCACCTAAATACAAAGACTGAGTGCTTATAGACTTTGGGGAAACATAACATCTAATGGTGAATATTGCTGCTTACTATATAGGAGGAGGTCCTAAATCCAGTAAGCCTTATTAGGAACATTAGAGGTGGATGTTTTTAAACATTATCTGAATTTTTTATTCATATGTCCTTTTTGCACAATATTATTTTTGAAATATTATTGAAATAGATAGAAATAAAAATACCTTTAATGACAACACCGTCTATATTAGATAATTTTTTATATGTTTTCAGCCAGCGCTGGTTTTTGTTTATTTGTCTCTGTTTGTCTCTGTTTGCCAACATACAGGGGACAAATGACATAGGGGTCCCCTGTATTTTGCGCAACCAGCACTGGGCTCTGACCTGGTTCTGGTTCTGGAAATACAGGGGAAGAAAACATAGGGTTCACCTGTTAATTCCAGAACCAGCACCGGACTCTTTCTAGCGGGGGGTAATGTCAGAGCCAGGGTAAGCCCATTCACTGGGTCCCCCGGCCAAAGATTTACTCCTGACCGCTAGTCAGCCCAGGCCAGGGATCCCTGGGTAGTTGGGGACCCCCCACTAATGGGGTCCCCCTCTCCAGGGCACCCCAGGCCTAGGATGATAGCCCAGGGCTATCCCCGGCACCCTTGGAGCGGTGGGTGCTGGGTTGATTATGTAGTCTGGTGCAAGTAAAGAGTTAAAAATATTGTCTTTTGCTGTGGAGCTTCAGGTTCCAGCAAGCCTCCCCCACATGCTGGTACTTGGAGAATCACAAGTTCCAGCATGCGGGGCATTACGGGCCCGCTGGTACCTGTTATTCCACAGCAAAAGCAATATTAAAACACCACATAACACACACAGTTGACAGTAAAAGTTTATTAAAGAATACATGCGCACACACTATCTCACA
Source organism: Taudactylus pleione (assembly GCA_031769625.1). Taxonomy (NCBI): domain Eukaryota; kingdom Metazoa; phylum Chordata; class Amphibia; order Anura; family Myobatrachidae; genus Taudactylus; species Taudactylus pleione. The sequence continues at coordinate 24,062,691 of JAUIMM010000052.1, read as the reverse complement.
TACTCACCTATGTTTCCTTGTAGCCATTCATGTCCTCTTCTCCAAGTAGGAATCCATAGGGTACCTGTAAAAAACAAAACAAAACCATACTCACCTTCTACTATGCGTGGATCGAGTCCTCTTCGATCCATGAAGGTAATCCCTGGGCTGGGCAAAAGAAAAAAACACAAATACATGAGCCATGGACACTAGTACCGTCCTCTACGGACGGTACTAACAGAATGAAGTCTCCGCTGTGGGATTTCACTAAAGAAATCCCGGTGCTGAGCGTTCATTGGTTGAAAGAGGCGAGCCTTCCACCTCTCAGTCAATGAGCGGTTCCCACCATTGACTTCAATGGTGAGAACTTTGAAAGTAACCTTAAGATGATCCAATGCGGACGTAGCTGAGATAATTAATGCATGCAGGAGGCATGACTCCAGGAACAAAAATATAGTGTTATGGAATGTTTGAGAAAGGGGGCCCCTAAGTTGGTGTCTTGCTTAGGGCCCCATGAGGTCTAAATCTGCCTCTGGTCCTACCGCATCTACTATACATTTTCCAGACTATTCCTATATGTGTCCTGCCTTATGTTTTAGAGGACACGACAAAAGGGGTATGGATTTTTTCCATACTCACTTACCCCTGGAGCAACTGTTTTGCTTGGTCACTATAACATATGGAATCAATGAATGTCTGGCACATACTACATAGGTTTTAACATAAGTCTATATTTCTTGTGACAGTTGAGGCCACCTGAAGTATTGAGAAACAAAATCTATAGTCTTCTGGATTCCAGATGTACAATACAGGAACATTGGAAAGACCAAATAGTACAGCAAAGTGGACATAATGAGATCTAAAAGCCATTTTCCACTCATCTCCTCTGGACTCGTCTGGATGTGGATCAGATTATAAGTCCCTCTCAAATCTAATTTTGTAACATTATTCGCTGACTGCAAATTTTTGCAACCTGAGCCAAGAAATTTGTTTAATTTTCACATTAATGACAAAGATTAATATCTCGTCTTCATTGTTTCTCCAGTGCAGACAATGGACTGTGGCCCCTCCTGATCTGCATGGGTTTAGGTTCCCCACTTTCTGCTTTACTGGCTGGATCCTTACTAGCTGGGGGTGACTCAGACATCATAGGAACTTATTGTGGAGACTTCCATTTATCGAATTGTTGTACAATTAGCTGTGTATACATAGTGATACACCAATCAATTAATTCCTCAAGTTCCAGAGAAGGGTCCATCTTGACTAATTCATGCTTTACAGTATGTCTTCATTCAGCCCACACAAGAACTAATAATGTTTGGCAACTGCATTCAAATCTCAGTACCACCCATAATCGCATTGCAAAATGCGATCATAACGGCCGGATGTATCGTCCGGGACATGCAGGCACACGGGCTCCGGATGGAGCCCATCTCTGTGATGTCTCCGGAGAGCTGCTGGCCAGTGCCGGGGCTGCTGTGCATGCACAGTCCTGGTGACTGGCAGCCATTGCCGGGGGAGGGTTCCGGGGGAACCCTATGCTGGCTAATTATGCGATGGTAGCCCATAGACTACAGCGGCTAACTCCATCTATAGATGGTGTTAGCTGCGGGGGCCAGTATCGGGTTTACATCACACTCCGGATATTGGTAATTCTGGCAGCATCGCTTCACCCATAGAAACCTATGGGGGATGCAGCTGCCTGTGGGAATGGAGGGATCACAGCAGGTATTACTTCCACTTTCATTAAATCTGTAAATTAGGTTCTGGGCCACATTTGAATCACAAGACGGCATTGAGCCTCAAACTGTTTACAGTGAGCACGATCTCCATCAAATCTCTTTAACAGCTTGATTGGGGGTTTAGAGCCTGAATGAATAGCTACAGATACAGACACATTGGGCCAAATGTAATAGGGTATGAGTTTATTCGCACATATGGATTCGCACATCATCGCAGGTTTTAAAGTTGTATCACACTCACAAATCATATATGTAATAGGTAGCGATATTTCAGCCACTTATGCTGTTCGCATGCAACGTCTCAAAGGAAAACTCCCAGGAAAAGCCATGAATTTTAGACCAACCGGAATGCAAGATTCATTTCAGCAACCAAACTGACACAAAGAGATTCACCAATTGGCAGGGCAAAGTCTCATGACTTAGGGATCACACACTATATAAACCCCTGAGCCATTTTGTGGTTTGATAGCAAATGAGGCAGCATGGCAAGCAGGAAAGCTGGGGGAGCTCAGCAGAGGCTGGAGGAGGAGGAGGTTCAGGAGGTGTTTGTCAGTCAGAGTCACAGTCATCTGGAGGAGGGTTTGTCTGACAAGAAAGCGCAGGAGGAGGATGAAGACAAACAGGAGGAGGAGGAGGAGGAGGAGGAAAATGAAGTTGAGGGGGATGATGAAGGGGAGGTGGGAGAGGCTGAGTCTGCTGGTCCTTTGTCTAGGAAGATGCGCTGTGGGCGCAATATTCGCTTCTCCTATGAGGATAATTCAGCACTGGTACATGCTATGGTACCAGTGTTCACACGTCTCCTGGGAGAATGCGTACACTGTACCCCCCTGGCCAGAAAGAAACAAATGTGAGTTGGCATCACCGGGGGTGCCGAGAGGGGGGGTGGGTGCGTACTAATTACTCGGGCCAGGGCTTGCTGGAGGGGACCGGTGGTGGCCCGGATCCAGCACCGCTCCCCATTCCCTCTTACATCACAGCAGCCCAGCACATGCTGCTGTGTGCTGGGCTGCACTGGGAGACTGTTCGCGGCTGCTAAAGTAGCAGCCGCAGCAGTCTCCTATGCCTATGGGGGGAGCGATTATACTGATCGCACCCCCATTGGCTGTGCGCTGGGCTAAGGGGCTCACAGCACCCCCCTCCCCAACGTGCAGCGTCGCTGCAAAAATTTATTTTTTAAGGGTGGTGTGGCCACGCCGCTGCGATTAGGTCACACCCCCGGTCACCTGGGCCCGGCGCTGCTGCCGGCGAGCCTGGGCATCACAGAAGCTGTTAATGCTGTCAGTAGCTGCAGACATGACGTTTCTAATGTTAAAAAATGTGTGTTAAAGGGGAAAATAGTGGATGAAGATAAGCAGTCCAGCAAGACCAGTGGTGGCCATCACATCCCCATACACTATACATTTTATGAACAAGAGCTGATACAGATAATTCCACCAGAGATCCTACCTGGAACTCATATTGAAGATACAGACAGACCTTCAACCCAGGGAAAGCTGCTGCTCTGCCTTTTTGGCAGCCCTACAGGGGCTTCTCGGGGCTGCAAACAATGCAGCCCAGAGAAGCTGGTGTTAAGCATGCGCATGAGTGGCGCAACTGCCACTAATTTGCATGCGCCAGTCCCAACGCCTGCCAGATTCATTGTGTAGGCACTGGGACCCAAGCCAGCAGCAGCGGCAGCCCCCCTCAGGTAAGAGCAGGAGATGCTGCTGCATACAAGTATGCTGTGATATAGATTGCACAGAGTAAATTTGTTTCAATGTTTGGGCATGCTGTGATGTGTTGTTGTCCAGCACTTAGAGTCCATATTGATAATGTACACTGTTTTATGTTTATTTTTTGGACAAAAATAAAAATAGCAAGTAAAAATAGAATCAAACACATCAATAATATGTTGGAGAGATAAGCTAGCACAGAAAGGCCTATTGCACTGTTATGTTAAAAAAACACAGACAGTATTTTTGTTTCAGTATGTAGTCTTTATAAATGTTGTATTTATGTTTCTGAAATTTCTTCACTGCTCAAAATAGTTTTGCAATACATGTAATGGGGTAAATAATAATGTCTGCTCCAGGGAGGAAGAATTCTTCTCCAAAAAGGCCTCATCCATGTGTGGAAGAACAAGCTGCAGGTATGTGCTAAAATAGAAATGTTGGAAACACAACAAATTGGTATGTACATTAGCATTTAATGACGAAATAGGCCAAAAGCAAACATGCTTTAATGAGGATACTATCCTAAGATTTTAATACACATACCTTTAGAAAAATCTCATGTGGACACAAGCTGCAAACAATGCAGAAGCAATAAAACTATCGTCTCCTCCTTCCCCCAATGAAATCATAAAAAAATAATAATCCTTACCTTTTTTTAGGTCCTTCACACCCGGATCCACCAACTCCTCAACTCCATCGTCAGGAAGAAGATGATGATCATGAGATCGTCTTAGTCACAGTAGATCCTGGCATGGTTGTGAAATACAGAAGTGGTTACTAACAACAACCAGCAACTGAACCACACATCACGGGAGGCTACACCTACACCTCAACAACCTCCTGTTGAGGAAATAGCTTTGTCCCTTGATAGCTTTAGAACTAATCAGGTCTTCTTTATGGAGAGACAAACACAACAAATGGATTCTATAAATCATCTGTTAAAAAAAATAGCTAGTGCTATTGATTTCTTCAAATTTAATAAATCACCTTGCCCTGACGGCTTTACAGCAAATTATTATAAAATTCTAAAAGGTTATATTATCCCCACTCTTACTAATTTACTGCAACATATTACTCAGAAAACATTGCTTATCCTTAATTTAATGAGGCAATGACAATATTGATACCCAAACCAGATAGGGATGCCTCCTTGTTGTCTTCATATAGACCCATCACTTTGCTTAACCAAGATTATAAAATATTGGCAAAAATTATATCTATTAGATTGCATAATATGATGCCAACGCTCCTTACCCCATATCAACTTGAGTTCATGAAAGGTCATCATTCTGTATTGGGCATTCGCTCGGCGATTGCAGTCTTGGCCTCCTCCCCAGCAGCTCAGAGATCTTCTGCTATTCTACTGAGCCTGGATGCTGAGAAGGCCTTTGATGAAATTTTGTGGGAATATCTGTTCATAGTACTGGTTTCCAGGGAATTTGGAACATCGTTTATTAAAATGATCAGATATCTTTATTTGAATCCACGCACTAAATTACTAGTCAATGGCCTTCTCGGTAATACCTTACACATGTTTAGAGGTACGAGACAGGGATGTCCACTCTCAACCCTTTTATTTAATCTTGCACTTGACTTGATAATCCGTACTCTTCAGAATTGGTCGCTATTACGTGGCGCTTTTATGGGAGACTACGAATTAAAGCTTTTGGCTTTTGCGGATGACCTTCTGCTTTTCATATCAAATCTTGAAATTACTTTGACTCCTTTATATGAAAAAATGGAACAATTGGCCATATTTCTTGGTCCACAATAAACTTTACCAAATCTACGGCACTAGCTTTGGGTAATAGACCTTTCAAACCTAAAGACAATTTAGGAAGCTTGGGGTGGGGTACGTCTAGTATACCTTACTTGGGTATACATTTACCCCAAAATATCCACAACTTATACTCTTTGAACATCACCATTATAATAAATAATTTTTTTACGGAAATGGAAAGCTGGCAACATTTTCAGCTTTCATACTTAGGTAAGGACAATCTAATATAAATTATAATTTCTCCTAAATTGCTGTACCCTCTGCAGGTCCTCCTGATACTTCTCACTTTAACTGATATTAAAGCGATAGATGCCGCATTCCGGAAATTTATCGGGAACAACAAAAAAACAAAACTTAGTTTGAAAATTCTTCAATGCACTAAGGAACAAGGTGGAATTAATTTTCCCCATACTCTCTTTATAATCAAGCTGCAATCTGTAGATACATTGAGGATTGGATTTTACATAGAAATCATTTTACTCATTACGAATTAGAGAGACAATTCCTGTCTGGTTTGGACTTAGTTTACTTTTTACATATGTCTAAACCGTCATCTCTGCTTTATAACCCTCTCCTGTTGTCAGCGTAGTCAACATGGCATTCGGTGCATAATAAATTTAAATTCCATGCTTCTTATTCATTACATCTCCCTCTGCTGGGGAACAACGACTTTCAGAAATGGTCTGCTACACACCCCTTCCGAAGGTGGGAGTCGCTAGGCTTCCGCACAGTTTGACATTTCACTAACTCTTCCCTTAAGCGACCTTTAACATTTGAGCAGGCACACACACAATACGATTTCTTCAAGCTTGTGACTTGGCTTTTTTGCAGGCATAACGCTATACCAGTAGAGTCTTGTCCTTTTTATCTCCCTTGGATTGGGATAATAGGTTGGATACTGCCATCTTGTACGCTGGCTGTTCGTATAGGGCTATATCTATTTTTTATCGCTTATTAAGAGTTCCTTACTTTATGGGAACATTCTCCACAGGTATTACTAAGTGGCAGACCTGCTTTCCGAATCTAACGGAAGCTAATATTTTGTGCACTCTACAGTATTCCCTTCAAACATTTACGGCTACAACCTATAGAGAGATGTTCTACAGACTATTTTATAGGGGTTATCTCTCTCCCAAACGTTGTCATCTAATTGGTATCACAACCTTCTCTGCGTGTCCAAAATGTGCCCATTTGGAGGCTTCTTTATATCACTGCCTATGGGACTGTAGGGTCAATAAGAGATTTTGGATCAAAGTGAAGCAATATGTGCTAGTGGTCCTAATTAATTATCTTCCATTAACGCGGGAATGGGCAGTATTGGAATATATCCAGGGGACAACTAGAGTTTCTAAGGGTTGTAAAAAACTATTATTGATTATTTTGGCTATAGCTAAAAAATGTATCCTGCAACAATGGATTCATCCTAATCCTTCACTAGCCATGTTCAAAGAGAAATTATTATATATGTGCAAAATGGACTGGGTTGACTCCTCTCTTAAAAAGGAAATGAAAACAGAGCAGTTCTTCTCAATCTGGGAAAGCTTTATTGATACACTAAATTCTGAGATTAAAAGACAAATACAACAATGTTTCAAATCAACACAATGGTATGAAGCTAGATTGCTTCTACAGGATCCCCCAATAACTTGTGCTTAATAAAAAAAGAAGCAGGGATGGCTTGGGCCCGGAAGCGCATGGATCATATCCCCTTACCATCTTACCCCCCCCCTCTTTCTTTTTTTCTTTCTTTCTTTCCTTCTTTCTTTTCTCTTTCTTTTCTCCCCCCCCTTCCCCATTACCCATTTTCTATATTTCCTCCTATTTCCTTTATTATGGTTGAAATTACTGCAATATTTTCTTGATTGTTCTTCTGTTGATTGGTAAAAAGAGAAAATAGTGGTGAAATTATTATCTCAAAACCATAGGTTAAATGTATTGAGGGCTGTCACTTTTTTTTGCACTCTATTGTTGTCTTTATATTGTGAATGTGACATACTTTTGTGATATATGTACTTGTGTATTGTATTGTATCTGCTGCTTTCAATAAAAACATTTTTGAAAAAAAAATTAAAATAGCTAGTGTTAACAGAGTGGCAGAGTGTACACAAATTAGAATTGCTAAAAATATTGATTTAAGGCTCCTTGACCTCACTCAGGCTATTCGGTCACAGACTGAGGCACTTATAGAGCTTCACAGAGAGTTATTAGGGCAGGGGGCATAATAAAGGCTACATCAACTTTCACTATTAGTAGTGTGTGTACAATTTACACACATAGCCATAGTTAGAGGTAGAGTAGGTTCAGTGGCTCAAAAGTAAATGTTAGACATGTTATACTATGTAATTGTTGTACTGTTTGCTTGCTATGCACATATATATATATGTCTTTAATGTTACTTTTATATTTCATATTATTCCAATGTTGGAGCATTGTTTTCTTTGGAAATAGTAACCGTGACAAAGGATAAATTTGATTATTTTAAAATGTACTTACCCAAGCATATTTATACATTCATTTTAAGGGAGTTTATAATTTGGAAACTAAAAAACTTACCAGACACTCTTTGCCCAGAATATATATATATATATATATATATATATATATATTTATATATATAAAACCAGAGTTAGAATGGCACTCACAGAGTCAGCATCACAATCCTGTTGGGGTGCAGTATCACCAGTCTTCTTCTTATGCCAAAAGATGAACGTTTAACTACTCACAACATGCCACAAATAGAGAGGTCGACGTTTCGGGCCCCAGGCCCTTTATCAAGACCACATCTATGACTCTGTGGTCTTTTGGCATAAGAAGAAGACTGGTGAGTGCTCTCTCTACACCTGCATATATATATATATATATATATATATATAAACAGCAAGGGGACGCGGCACTCGAGAACTATTAATGCAGTATTTATTGAGTATCAGTAACAACATTTCAGTGCCTCTGAAGACAGCGCTGGTTATAGAGGCACTGATGAAACGTTGTTACTGATACTCAATAAATACTGCATTTATAGTTCTCGAGTGCCGCGTCCATTGGCTGTTTAGACTTTACTACTACGAGGGCACCGGGACCAGATAACACCTTATACTGGGAGAGCTGGACCTATTGGACTTTATAGTTTATATATATATATATATATATATATATATATATACAGGGCTACCATCAGGGGGGGACTGCCAGGACTGGAGTCCTGGGCACGGCCTCTGGCTGAACGTGGGGGGTCACCGGGGCCCGCCCACTACTACCACCTTTTCAGAACCTGCAGCCTGAACTACCCCTTTGAAGAGAGGAAAGGGGGCCCGCCGACCTGGTCCCAGTTACTGAATGATGGAGCTGGAGGAGGCTCGGGCCGCTCCTCCACCAGCTTACAGTGAGGCAGTGGGACAGTCAGACTCCAAAACAAGCTTTCAATAAAGCTTGTTCTGGAGTTAGCGCGTGTGATGTCATGATGCCAGCCGACCAGTCCAGGCAAAGAAAGCTGCTTTTCAAAGGTACGCTCTATTACTGACCTTGTAGCATGGTGTGCGTTGTTGTACCGGTTCTGTGAAGGGCCTTGTGGCTGCAACAGAGGTGTCATGAGCCAAGTCTGACACTCATATCCTGAGTCACCTGAATGATGAAAGAGGGTGTTAAAAATGCTTAAATTTAACATACACAAATAGCATTTTTGGAATGCCAACACTTTGTTTAAATGTAATGATAAACTCAGCAGTAATTGTAATACTACCATTTTGGGATTGCAAAAAACATGCTAACACAAGCAAATCCCATCAGTACTGCAATAGAGAGAAACACCCGCCTATTACAGCTAAAATGTAAGATATTTTATACAGGCAAAATAACATACCACGTGGCCAGCCCTCTGGCATGTGTCCTTCAAACCTCTCCCACAGTGCTGACTGGCACAGGAAACAGGCATCATGGCAAGACCCTGGGTAACCTGCAACTACACTGAGAATCTTGAGGTTAGCATTGCAGACCACCTGCACATTGAGGGAGTGGTAGCCATGTCTATTTACATAGACATACCCCCTCAAGTGTGGTGATCTGATCCCAATGTGGGTGCAGTCTATGGCTCCTAGCACATTAGGCAATGCTAAGCAGGGGCACCGAGAGGGGGGGGGAGCAGGTACAGTTTACCTGGGCCCGGGCTTCTAGAGGGGCCCGGCGGGGGCCCAGGTCTGGCGCCGCCCCCCCTCACTTCCTCCCTCCCTCTGTAGCAGCCCAGCACACAGCATGTCCTGGGCTGCAGCGGGAGATTGCTTGCGGCTGCTAAGTAGCAGCCACAGCAATCTCCTATGCCTGAAGGGGGGAGCGATCACACTGATCACGCCCCCCACTGGCTTTGCGCCGGGCTGAGGGGCTCACAGCGCCCCCTCCCTGGCACGCAGCGCCGCTTCGCTTCGCGGCGCAGCAAAACCCTTTTTTTTCTCAAGGGGCGTGGCCATGCCTTCTGAAATTAGGCCACGCCTCCTCTTTACCGGGGCCCCGCGTGGCTCTCTACGCCCCTGATGCTAAGAGCTGATTGAAAGCTACCTTCAGGTCCTGCCACTCGGACTCACAATGAGGGAATGAGATATACTGTATTTACACCACAACTTCTTCAGGGCAGATAACACTTGAGATAAATGCCTAGAGAAAGTGGCTTGTGTAATACACAGCACTCTAGCGCTCACTGACTGAAATGAGCCAGTGGCAAAAAAATTCAGGGAACACATTAATTTATGCAGCCCAAGCACTGTATAGTTGCTACCAGCTAAAGGCCCCAAATCATCTCTCACCTGCTCATATAGGGTCATGAGGTTTGTGCAGTTCAATCTAAATAACTGAACCACCTCATAATCTGAGAGGGAGACCAGGTCCATCCTCAGTCGATATCCTCGCCTGGCACGAAGCCTAAAAGGGACCTGGATCTAGTGATGCTCCTGCACCCTCCTCCTGCTCAGCCCCTCCATAGAAAACAGGCCACAAGCATACAGCTCCAATGAAGACTGTACAAACTCCATTTCTCATACCCTCACAAGTGCAATGGCTGAAGGTGTAGTTTATATAGTGATGTGTTTATGATTTAAGGAGTTCACATGGGTAAATTAGTCACATATTTTTTTAAATTATGAAAGTGTCATTAAACTCACCTATCTGAACCTGGTCTAAAGTTTTTGCGATTTTTAGTAAAGTTTCGGTTGCGAATTTATAACTCACAGTCTATTACATTTGGCGAGTTGTATCTTTAACATTGGAAAACATCTGGAAGCAATTTTGCAAAAGGTTACAAACAAGCAAAATTGCCTGTTCTCACACCCTATTACATTTGAAAGTTCAAAAAAATAGTGAATTAAATGACAAACTCGCAAAAAACACAAAATCGTGACCTATTTCATCTGGTCCATTGACTGCTTGTCCTGATGGGACTTAAGGAAGCATAGCCTGTGTTAATTCAGTTTACAAAGACTAGAAAGCTTGGATGAGTTGGCCTCCATTGTTTGAACATTTGCTCCAGTGGATTTAGGGGTCTATTTACTGAGCAGTGTTAGGAGACAGAGTGAAAAGTGATAAGAAAGTGATAAGGTGCCAGCCAATCAACTCCTAACTGTCATCTCACAGGCTGTGTTTGAAAAATGACAGTTGGGAGCTGATTGGTTGGCACCTTATCACTTTTCACTCTGTCTCCTAACACTTCTTAGTAAATAGACCCCTTAATTTTAATGGGCGTGTTTATTCTTTTACAATTCATAGGTATTTGCACCATTGGGTTCTTGGTTGTAGCAAATGTATTACTGGAAATGTATAATATGTATTCAGGGAAGCCAAAGGCTTTTAAACCATAAATACACTGGAGTGGACTGGCAGACATTGAGTATTAAGAGAACATAGTGGTATAGCCAAGGAATAATACACAGAGGTCTAGATACCAGGGCAGAACAACAAGCAAGGCTTGTCCAGGAGACATGGTCAATGGCAGAATTAGGAATTGGTACACAGAGATCTAGACACCAGGGTGAAAAACAAGCAGGGATTATCCAGGAGATGTGGTGAGGAATGGGAACTAAGGTCAGAGTCACAAGAAGACAGTCAGTGAACTGCCACTATCCAATCCAGCGGGCAAGCCGCCTTAACCTAGGCAACCTCACTGGATAGGAATGGCACAGCCTTGGAGAGGTCAAGTAAGAAACATTGCATGGAAACTTTGGCATTGCACTGCACTCTGCTGCTGTACTGTATCTGTGTAAGTGATTTAAAACATTTCACAGCCCCCTTGATGTTTGCGTGCACTTAATTATTGCTAATTATTTTTTTTCAGGATAGACAATGAAAATTTTAGGAAGGAATACATTAGGATATCCACATATGCAGACTTAGGGGTAAATTTACTAAAGTGCAGGTTCTTAGAAGAGGGAGGAATAGGGTGAGATAGGAGGAATAGTGATAGACAGGAGGAATAGGGTGAGATAGAAGGAATAGTGTCAGATTCTGCCTAACATTTATCTAGCACCTTCTAGAAGATAATAGCTAGAATCTGTTTGGTAACATCTCAATTTCTAAAAACCTGCACTTTAGTAAATATACCCCTTAATGTGATCAACATCAACTTCAATAGACAAACTGGAAAGTAGATAATAAAGATAATTTATCTAATTTCAAAACAGACAACCTATTTCAGGTGTGAGGTGCACTATTGTCCACTGCAAATTCACTATTTGAATTTCAGGGAACCAGAATAAAATATAGGTATTACAGTGGAAGAGAAGAAAAGACCCAACTGTTCTATACAGGTCTTAGCTGATTGCAATGTAGTCTTCGTGTTCTAAATTTAAACTTGTCACCTAGATAGAAACCTGAGAAACAGGATATCAGAACAGAGGAAAAGACTCTTCCTGCCACACTTGATATGATCTAAACACTTTCCTTCATCTCTTTCAGTTATTTAACCCTTGAATCATAAGGTAGCAAAGATAGACCAAGATAAACAAAGACAGAAACAGATGAAAACGAAAGGTGAACTTACAAATGTTAAAACTCTCATTTTCTAAACGTTAATCCTTTGAACATGGTGGTCATTTTGGACCTGGCTTTCAGTTTGTATAATATTAATTCCAATATACTAAAATATGGGACTGGGGGCCTGATTTATTAAGAATCGCAACTGCAACAGCGCTTGCAGTTGGATGATTGTTGTGTACTGCGCATGTGTGTGCATCACAGTACACATAGAACCACTGTGATCGCACTGCGTTTAGGGGTAGTGATGGTTGGGTCGGCGAAATGCAGGCGTGCCTGTCTGTTTTAACGCTGTTGCATGGGTGTGTATAAAATAGCCATTGCGATTTCATACGCAGAAATTGCAATGAGACTAGCCAGGGCCGGACTGACCATCGGGCACTTCTGGCAAATGCCAGAAGGGCCGATGGCTGCGTGGGCCGGTCTGTCCGTCTACATGGAAACAGTACTATTGAAATTGTCTCTCCCAAAATGGCCGCCGCCTCATAGGAGACATCGTAGCACATTGACATTTGAGAGGTCTTCATTTGCCATGTTCTGCTGCCAGACACTAGAGGACCAGCTGTACCTCTAGTAACAGGGAGCAGCTAGTTCGGCAAAATCCCGGGCAAGACCTGCATGCTGCCTCCCCTGCCTTTCAGGTAAGTGTTTTTTTGTTTTATTTTCATTATGTGTGTGTTAACTGGGGGCTGGCACTACTGTGGGGGGATTACTACTACTACAAGTGGGGGGATAACTACTAGGGACACTGCATCATGGGTGATACTACTGTGGGGGGATTACTACTAGGGGAACTACTATTACAAGGGAGGGGACAACTACTAGGGGTACTATTGTGGGGGGATTACTACTAGGGGGACTACTACTACAAGGAGGGGCTACTAATAGGGGCACTGCATCGGGAGACCATTACTGGGGGTACTGCATATGGGGGGACTACTAATAGGGGCACTACAAGGGGGGGACTACTACTAGGGGCACCACAAGGGCTACAAGGGGGGTCTACTACTAGGGGCACTACAAAGGGAGGGGACTACTACTAGGGGCACTACAAGGGGAGGGGACTACTACTAGGGGCACTGCATAGGGGGGAGACTACCACTGGGATCACTGCACCACTACTGGGAGCTCTATATAAAGGGCCTGTGTCATAAGTAAAGGGCCGGCTGGCTTGTCTGTTAAAGGGTGCTGTAACCCTCAAAGTGCACTCCAAACAAAATAAAAAATTATTTTCTGTTCTTGTGAATTGTGTGCACTGTGGCTGCACGTGCATCAACAAAGGAGCAGCGCCAAGCGTGCGCCTGTGTCATAAGTAAAGGGCCGGCTGGCTTGTTCGTTAAAGGGTGCTGTAACCCTCAAAGTGCACTCCAAACAAAATAAAAAATTATTTTCTGTGTTTGTGAATTGTGTGCACTGTACATGCATCAACAAAGGAGCAGCACCAAGCGTGCGCCTGTGTCCCATAAGTCTGTTAAAGTGCGCTCCACAAACAATAAACAATTCTTTTTTTTCTGTGTTTGTGTGCGAAATGTATGCGCAGTAGCCGCACGAGAATCAGCACAGCAGCAGCGCCAAGCGTGCGCCTGTGTCATAAGTCAAGGGTCAGTTTGGACATCTGGTCCGGACTGAAGGACGTGCCAACAATTTCTGATATGTCTACTGTCACTGCATATGATACTGTCACCACTGACAGATTGGTGGAGGATTACATCGGTGACAGCATCCAAGTAGGCATGTCAGACAGTCCGTACCTGTACTGGCAGGAAAAAGAGGCAATTTGGAGGCCCCTGTACAAGCTGGCTCTATTTTACTTGAGTTGCCCCCCCTCCAGTGTGTACTCCGAAAGAGTGTTTAGTGCAGCCGGGAACCTTATCAGCGAATGGCGTAGGAGGTTGCTTCCACAAAATGTGGAGAAGATGATGTTCATAAAAATGTATTATCAACTCTTCCAGGGAGACCAGCCTCCAGAACGTACAGAGGGACCTGTGGTGGGGGATTCTAGCGGCGACGAATTAATACTCTGCGAGGATGAGGATGTACACAACACTGAAGAGGGTGAGGAATTGGTGGATGAGGAGGATGAGGACGACATCTTGCCTCCGTAGAGCCAGTTTGTGCAGGGACAGATTAATTGCCAGCTTGTTTTGTGGGGGCCCAAACGAACCAATCATTTCAGCCACAGTCGTGTGGCAGACCCTGGCGCTGAAATGATTGGTTTGTTAAAGTGTGCATCTCCTGTTTATACAACATGAGGGTGGGTGGGAGGGCCCAAGGGCAATTCCATCTTGCACCTCTTTTTTTTTTCCTTTGCATTATGTACTGTTTGGGGCCTAGTTTTTCAAACTGCCATCCTGTCTGCCACTGCAGTGTCACTCCTAGATGGGCCACGTGTTTGTGCCGCCCACTCGTGTCGCTTAGCATAGTCTTTTTAGTTGTTTTTTAAAAAAAAATACAGATCTAAAACACAAAACACGGAAGGGTGGTTTTGGCAAAACCAATCCAGATCCAAAACACTAAGAAAGATCCAGATCCAAAACACAAAACACGAAAAGTGGCCGGTGCACACCCCTAATATATTATACACATATTGTTTCCCATATTTTTCTCACTTTTCATCAAATGTTTTTGTTTGTTAAAAACTGAGCTTTTCATACTTACCCTCCTCCCTTCTCCCCCTTACCCTCCCCATTAGTGCCTAAACCTAACCCTCCACCCTTCTTACCTAAACCTAACCCTCCCCCTATTTCTATACTCATTCTGCTCTCCAGCTCCATTATGCCCCCTGTTCTCCTCTCCCCATGTTTGTACATGTTTTGCTCTCCCCTCCCACCTGTGCCCCCTGTTCCCCTCTCCCTATATCTGTACATGTTCTGCTCTCCTGTGTACTCTGCCCTCCCACCTGTGCCCCCTGTTCCCCTCTCCCCATGCCTGTACATGTTCTGCTCTCCCGTGTACTCTGCCCTCCCACCTCTGTGCCCCCTATTCCCTTCTCCCTGTTTCTGTACCCCTTCTGCTCTCCCGTGTACTCTGCCCTCCCACCTCTGTGCCCCTTGTTCCCCTCTCCCCATATCTGTACATGTTCTGTTCTCCCGTGTGCTCTCCCCTTCCACCTGTGCCCCCTGTTCCTCTCTCCCCATATCTGTACATGTTCTGCTCTCCCGTGTACTCTGCCCTCCCACCTTTGTGCCCCCTGTTCCCCTCTCCCCATGTCTGTACCTCTTCTGCTCTCCCGTGTACTCTGCCCTCCCACCTCTGTGCCCCCTGTTCCCCTCTCCCCATGTCTGTACCCCTTCTGCTCTCCCGTATACTCTGCCCTCCCACCTCTGTGACCCCTGTTCCCTTCTCCCCATGTCTGTACCCCTTCTGCTCTCCCGTGTGCTTTCCCCTCCCACCTGTGCCCCCTATTCCCCTCTCCCCATGTCTGTACCCTTCTGCTCTTCTGTGTACTAAGTGCCCCCTATTCTCCTCATGTCTGTACCCCTTCTGCTGTTCTGTGCTTTTTTTATGTGCTACACGCAGTGAGGCATAAATTGTCATAGGACCCAGACAGTATGGAGTAGGACCCCATTTTTGTTAAAGTGAGGGGTCCCTGGGACCCACACTTTTTTAAATTTAGCATGATCACTGGGTGTAAGGGGCATTACTGTGTGTAACTTGAATGAGAGGCACTACTCTGCAGTGTAATGTGACAAAGGGGCACTATGGTATGGAATAATTTTAATTGGGGGTACTATTGTGTGCTCACGCCCCTTCTCAGCGAACACACTGTTTTTTTCGATGCATGCCTACAGTGCGCATACTACCATATTCTTTTGTGTCAGGGGGAAACCAAAGCTCTTTATGTCTACAGGGTATCAAAATGTGTAGTAACAGCTCTGCTTTGGTGGCACAGACGTGTCCTCCTCTGCTCAGTCCTAAAAAATTCCTACAGTGAACACCATCTAATCCTCTACAACTGCTAGGCTAGGCCTTGGTCAATTGGAAAATGCCTTTCCTTTACATTGTGTGTGACATATACCAACGTAGCGCCAGCTTTACCTAACAGAACTAACCAAATGTTTAAATATGGCACATGTATGAATTTTAATACAGAGAATGATTTACACTTTTATGTTCTGATATTAATTATATGTGTAAGCGCATAGACTAAGATGTGGGAGGAGTCAGGATTAGTAAGGGGAGGAGTCTATGCCAGGAGCCAGGTGCTGACGCGATATGGGCCTGTGTGCTTTAAAATGCCAGGGCCTATTTTTATTCCCAGTCCGGCCCTGAGGCTAGTTATTTATCAGCAGGGTCAGGGCTGCTGTAATTCTGCATGAAGGGCTGATGGTACTCAATGTTACCGATGTTTATGGAGGTGTGCTAGGTATTACGGATGTGAGATAGCGGTAGTGGGAGGCAGTGGGCATCTCTATGCTGGCAGTGCAATGGCATTGCGATTGCATTCATTAGCATATTTGGACAGCAGACCTGCTTGCTTTTACGGAGCTGCGATCGCAATAGCGATCCTTAATGAATCAGGCCCTGGGTCCAAATTTTTCAGTACAAATTTGTGGATATACTGTATGCATAACAACCACACAGCTGCAATAATCACCATAATTCCTCTATAAATGTGGTCCTTTACTCCAAAACATAATCTACACCGTGGTGCTCTAATGCCCTTTAAGTGAAACTGTTGAACAGTTGCTCCAGTTCTTCTCTATCATCATTTGTTGTTTTCTGAGTTGTGATTGTGATCTCAACAACTTTATTTTACTACTTTATACCAGAGCCGTAACTAGGGGGGGGCTGAGGGGTCATGTGCACCGGGCGCCATCCTCCAGCGGCACCGGCCACATACTTCTTTGTGCCGGAGGTCTGCAGATAGAGACCTCCGGCAGTGGTGTGCGCCGGACAGGGGTCACTGAAAGTCGGCGCAAGATCCCGCCCTCCCTCCTCCCCTCGGAAGTTAGGGTAAGAGCTCAGGGGGGGGTGGAGGGGGTGGAGAGGGACGGCAGTGCTGCACAGGGCGCACTGCCGTCTAGCTACGACTCTGTTTATACTATGTCAAATAGCAAACATTAAAACTACAAAAGTAATCTATGCAGGTGAGAAGCTTAATTAAATATTACTACATAATGGGGCTTATTTATTAAGCTCAGCATTTTTGCCATGTTAATTGTCATCCGTTATCACTGCATTTTGCAGCGATAACAGAATACTAAAAGTGGCTATTTATTATTTGAGCTTATCGCAGTGGCGAGGGAGATGTTTGTACTGGACGTGCGCAGTGTGATAGCTGCTGAGGACCTAAAAATCCCTGTCTGTAGCCTGTAAATGGAGGTAGCTATCTGGGCCAATCTCTGAAAAGCTGAACTTTTTGGAGTTTTGTCCAAGAATACAGTCCCACAAAAAAGTTGGTAAATAGCTAAGATATTAAGTGCAAAATTCCATTTCCACATGCTTTTCAGGGCAAAATCTATTTGTATTATTATTGTATCACTTTGTTATTTGCAGTTGGTCTGCAGCAAAAGAGCAGATTCCCATTTGATCTTTTAAAGGCCAAAGCAACGTATATTCGTATTTATTTACAAATAGTACGTTCATTTTGTATTTGTGTCTGGTATTTATTCTCTTCTACAGTACATAGTAAATTTACCTAATACATAGTAATAGTAAATTTAACTAATACTTAGTTGCCACACTTCTAGCCCCTGTGCAGCTTGGAAACGGATAGCATCAATACACCATTAGCTCGATATAATGTACATACTGATATTGGGAAAGAAGACAAAGACAGCAGAGACAAAAGAGGGAGAGGGACATGGGGATGGGAAGAAAGGGAGAGATGGGGCAGAGGGGGAGATATAGGTGAGGGAATAGTGAAAAGATAGAGTGATAGGGGGGTGGGGAGATCCAGATAATGGATAGGAAATGTGTAGTTATACACAGATGAAGAAAAGGGAACAGAAACATGGGGGAAGCCAGCAATGCAGGCCACAACAGCTAGTGAACTAGTGCTCACTCTCACAACCCCCAGCAGCCGCAGCAAGAAAAAGACGCAGGGGAGACAAGAGGAGGGGGACAGAAAAGATGGAGGGGAGAGAGGAAAAGGAAACTAATAAAGAGGTGATTAATGGCAGAAACAGTAATAACAAGAGTAGAGGCAGTGTAATACTGATAGATGGGAGAAAAATTAGGAATATGGGGAAGGATAGGGGGAGACAGGAAAAATACTGGGAGGAGATGGGAGGAATAGTGATAGACAGGAGGAATAGGGTGAGATGGGAGGAATAGTGATAGACAGGAGGAATAAGGTGAGATGGAAGGAATAGGGTGAGATGGGCGGAATAGGGTGAGATGGAAGGATTAGGGTGAGATGGGAGGAATAGGGATAGACAGGAGGAATAGGGTGAGATTGGAAGAATAGGGGCAAGAATAGGGAGGACTGGAGGAATAGGGGCAAAAATAAGGGGAGACAAGAGAAGAGGGGCAACCAGGGCCATTTCTAACCCTCAATGCAAGATACGCCGGGTCCGACTCCTGCATGAGTCTCCCTCCTCAAACAATCGGGCGGCACTACAGTAACTTCACGCGCACACGGCGTGCACCCAATAGCCGCCTTCCCTCCTCTCCTCCTGGGTGTCACATGACAGGAAGGGGGCGGCACACACATCAGCCGCACTGAAGTGTCTGTCCGGATGCCGGCTGCGAGTGACCTCCTTCTACTGCTTGCTGCACTCGACTCCTCACTCTCTCTCTGGGTGGTTGGCGGCTGCGCCTGCTCTCCGGACTGGGCGGCACTGACTGGGCACGGGATAGAAGTGCGGCAAGCGCACAGCAGCTTCAACAGGTTCCATCTTCCAGGTAACTAAACTGCACCTCTGTGGGGGGAGGGGGAGGGAGAGCGTGTGCAGCGTGTAAATAATGTCACTATCAGTTGGGCAGGGTGCAAGCTGCCTGCAGAAGCATGTTGGGGCCTGGGGGGGGGGCAGCTTGTGTAATATTAATTGGGGGGGGCAGGGGTGCAGCATGATGATGAGTAATATATGCTGGGGGGGTGCAGTGCAGCATGTTTAATATCAATTTGGGGGGGTGCAGCATTTGTAATATCAATTGGGGAGGTGCAGCATGATGATGAGTAATGTATATGCAGGGGGTGCAGTGCAGCATGTGTAATATCAATTGGGGGGTGCAGCATGATGAGTAATGTATATGCTGGGGGGGTGCAGTGCAGCATGTGTAATATCAATTGGGGGGTGTGTACAGGGCCGTTTCTAGGGATGGGCGACCTGTGCAATCTGGTGGCACTACTACTTGGGGCTTTACTATTTGGGGCACTACTACAGAGGGAGCATTACTATTGGGGCCACTAATACAGGGGCATTAATACTGGGGAATGTATACAGGGGACACTACTACAGGGGGCATTACTATTGGGGCAGTACAACTGGGGACACTACTACAGGGACCATTACTATTGGGGGCATTACTGATGGGGGCATGGCATAGGGGGCACTACTACTGGGTGCACTGCATAAAGGGCACCACTACTGTGGGCTCTGTATAAGTTGCACTACCACTGTGGGCACTGCATAAGGGGCATAAATACAGGGTGCACTGTATAAGGGGCACAAACACAGCGGGCACTGCATAATGGGCAGTTTTGCCTGAGAGCCAGTGGGGGGGAAGCCTAAGACCTGTCGGGATGGAATTGCAAGGGAGGGGGCTGGAATGAAGTGTGTATTATGTGAATCTTGTTTTTTCAATGTGTTTTTATCATATGGTCCTGGATTTCAAAATGTATTTTATGTGGAAGTGGTTTGTTGCAGTGTAATCCTGAAGTGGCTTTTTCAGTGTATTTTATGTGGACCTGGCTTGTATTTTCAATGTACTGGGCTCGCCCTCCAGCGTGACTAAAAACAGGTGTGATACAAGGTCATACTCCTGCTAATGTCACACCAAAGGCATGCACAAACAAATGTGGCGTGGGCTTGACAGCTAGGCCACACCCCATTTTTTGAGCACGTGTCTGCGCGCGCCTCCTGTCAGTCTTTCCTTTAACTACATATATTTTTCAGTGCTTTGCCTCTGACAGGTTAGCCACCCATGGGCTCAGTAGTCACAGCGGCTGACATTCTGTGGTCTTTCGAGACCACGCTCTCTTACTGTGATACCACACCCCCTCACGATGAGGACACGCCCACTCCGCTTCTGGGGGGGGCGCATTTTGTCTGCTCGCACTGGGAGCCTCAGACCCTCGAAACTGCCCTGGGGGAAACAATAGGGAGACACAGAAGGAATAGGGGGAGAGAGAGAAAAACCATTGCACAATAACTAGCACATGATGGGTCCAAAATACTAGTTAGAAATAACATTTGATACATATTGTTACATTAAGAAACCTTCAAATTGATATTTTCAGATATGAACAATAAAGTTAAATACATTATTTAGATAGCCTGACCTCTCAATGCATCTCTATTTGTTAGTGTTATCCCCTCACCTACTTGGCCATACCAGTACAAACATATGATCCCCTTCCACTTCTTCAGAACAGTATACTTACTTGTGCCATTTTATATACAGCGGGTAAAATAAGTATTGAACACATCAACATTTTTCTCAGTAAATATAATTGTAATGGGGCTATTGTAATTACATTTTCACCATGTCAGCAACAACCCATGCAATCCACACATGCAAACAAATCAAACCATAGATGTCCATAAATTAAGTTATATATAAAAGACCTGAATTAGCAGGTATAATTGTTTCAAAGAAAACAATAAGTAATGCAGTCAACCACCATGGTCTGTATGCACACTCACCATGCATGACTCCATTGCTGAAGAAAAAGCATGTTGAAGCTTTTTTAAAGTTTGCTGCACAACATTTGGACAAGCCTGTTAAATTACTCGGATATAGTTTGGTCAGATGAGACCAAATTTGAACTCTTTGGATGCCATAATACACACCATGTTTGGAGGACAAATGGCACTGCACATTACCCCCAAAACACCATACCAACAGTGAAGTTTGGAGGTGGGAACATCAAGGTGTGGGGCTGTTTTTCAGCATACGATACTGGCATACTTTATGTATTTGAAGGAAGGACGAATGGAAAAATGTACCGAAACATTCTTGATAAAAATCTGCTGTCATCTACCAGGATGCTGAAGATGAAACGAGGGTGGACATTTCAGCAAGACAATCATCTGAAACACACAGCCAAGGACACTCTCAATTGGTTTCAGAGAAAGAAATAAAGCTGCTAGAATGGTCCAGCCAATCACCTGAACTTGAATCGAATTGAAAATCTATAGAAAAAACTAAAGATCAGAGTTCATAGAAGAAGTCCACGGAACCTTCAAGATTTGAAGATTCTTTGTGTGGAAGAATGGTCCAAAATCACACCTAAGCAATGCATGCAACTAGTTTCTCCATACAGGAGGCATCTTGAAGCTGTCATTACCAACAAAAGCTTCTGTACGAAGTACTAAATACATTTCAGTAAGCGTGTTCAATACTTTTTCCCTTTGTCATTTCACATTGTTATACATAACTTAATTTATGGACATCTATGGTTTGATTTGTTTGCATGTGTGGATTGCATGGGTTGTTGCTGACATTTGGTGAAAATTTCATTACAATAGCCCCATTACAAATATATTTACTGAGAAAAATGTTGATGTGTTTTTATTTTACCCGCTGTATATATATAAAAAAGCTGAGATTGCAGTAATTGTCAACACCAGTTTAAATCACTGCAATCTCAGCTTTTTTTTATATATACAGCGGGTAAAATAAGTACTTTCCATTTGTGCGAATCTTTTAATCCACACAGTGCCGTTGTGCAGAGCAAGTCACTATCTGCCTATCTAGTTCTTATTATCATCATCATCATCATTTATTTCTGATTTATATTAATGATGAATACTGATTTTAAATTACTGTTTCAATTTTACTTAACCAAATGGCTTTTAAAGCGCATTTTTAAATAACAATGTTTAATCATAGCCTATTCAGATACATCTTTCAAAACGTATGAAATATCAGGTGTCAAAAGCAGTGTTACAGATCTAGGTCAAATGGTGGGTGCAGCTATTTAGTCTTCTGTTGTGGAAACGAAAAAACCCCACAAGACATGTAAGTGTGGTTTAACATTGTATCAGTAAATGCCATATTGACTGTTCGTTCACATAGAGCTGTTGTGAAGGTTACTGATTGCAAATAAATTTCACTACTTAATTAACAATATATTTGTATATAAGATTTCAACAATACCTGGTAAACCATGTTTTAGGATCTGCCAGTAAGGGTCAAGGCGTGAATGGTTCTTCTTGTTGTCGGCTCTTAAGCTGATGAGTCCATGTAAGGAGCATGTATTCGAGTTGATTCTGGTTACTTTGAAGGATTGCCTTGTATGTATTTAAAATAAATTCAGCAAGCACTTATAACTGACTATTCTTTTCCAAGCAATGACTTTTATACCAAGCTGAGTTACATCCCAAAGTCTGTTCGTGATGTACAGTAATGTAATGGTTAACCTAGTCAGCTGTTAAATATCAGCCTGCCTACATTTACCACCAAAAGTAAGGATTCATGTAGTTTCTGACAGAGAAACAATGAATGGTCCGTGGTCTTCTACCAAAGAGTTTCCTTTTAATAGTGTCAAAAAGCTACCTATGTTCCAAATTTCTTATTCTATGTCTTATGGAATTATGTCAACCATTTTAACAGTATACGTTATGGCTCTTCTGATAGGGGTCAGGATGTAGAGGTTCTTGTTTGCTCTCCTATAGGTGATTTACAATTATAACAGATGTGAAGGACTCCCCCAGTGCCTTGTTGATGGTGGTGACCCCAGAAGTTGATGATAACTGCAGGCACTTTAACTCAAAAGAGTTGTTTTGCTGGGCATGAGTGGAATGAAGAAAAACTGCTCATAGGTGCAATCTGTTAGTACGGAGTCTCTGACATGGAGTTTCATAATTGCATGTCATGTTCTGTTGCACAGTTGTGGGTATTGAAGTTCAGCCTTAACATAACAGAGGCTTAAATTTTCAATTTAAGTTTGTGGGGCTTTAGAGCGTTGACTAAGTCAAAGGAGTAGCTAAGTTTCTGTCATTTGTTGCTCTATCCAGTGACTCATATACTGGGAAATAACAGGCACTCAATGATGCCTATGGCAGGGTTATTCTTTGGTGTTAAAAATGTCACAATAATAAATGGAATTATTTTTGAATTGTAGGAGCTAATTCAGAGGTGGACACACTGCCGATCTTGGACATGGTGGAGCGCTTATTTGCTACTGTGCATACATCTAAGTCGCACCATGCATGCATCCCGATTGTGTCCACAGAGTTGCAGTTGTAATTTCAGATGCACTGAGAAGAGTATTGAAAGTGTAATCGGCATTGCTGGGCGGTAACACGGTGGTGACTTAGCGTCTACTGGTCATTCTATGGGAGTGTCGCGGGAGAGTCAGCAACAGTGGTTTCGTACACAGGCGCTCAACCTCTCATATAGGAGGCCATATACGGATGGAGACACGGCACCTTCCATAGCCCAGGTGCAAGTTTTGATGGTGTGTCTAAAAACGCACAAATCGGTATTTCAGTGCCTATGGATGCAGAAGGTTGGAATCTCAGTCCTTGAACATTTGGATACATGGATGTACAACAGAGAAATACTGTAGTTTGTAATGGCATTTGCATAAAGTCGCAGATGGGTGCCTACCAATAGACGCAGCTAACGGCGCTTCTGCGGCCACGTCTGAACCAGGCCCATAATGCCTTGAGAGTTTTCCTGTAGGATGAAAAATGGTTTCATACATATTTGTTCATATAACATTTATGTTAAATCAAGTTTGTGAGATTCCATAGCAGCAGATAAAGTAAATAAACTGTTTGTGTGAGTGTGTTTGTGTGTGCACCTACCAATCAGCTCCTGTCCTTTGTAAGACACATTACAGTTAGAAGCTGATTGGTTGGAGCACCATTTAAGATTAGTAACAAGTGATAATAAGAATATCACTTATTTATAAATAAGGCGATAAGATTCCAGAGGGTAGGTCCAGGGGACAAGGGCATAGTGTGTGGTGATCCAATTTACATTATCATGGCCTAGTCCCCATTGCAAAATGATACTACTAACGGCATTATGAGTGGGAAATGAGGCCATAATGACCCAATATGCTGCGGAAGTGGACTGAAGAGCACAAGAGAACACCCTGCTATTGAAGAGTCTCATTAATTCTGGGACAGAAGGCAAGTACAGTAAGTGTGTGTATGCTGGGTACACACTATGTGATATGTTGTTCAATCAACAAATGACATTGCATAGTGCATTGGCGGGTAAGTACAGACGATATGTCTGTGAATGACGTTGCTCACAGACATACTGCATCTGTCCTGCAGCACAGCTGACCGGCACATGTGGCTGTGTGTACAGGCGACCCACCGACCGCCCGTACACTTGCTGCAGGGACTTCTGGTGGCTGACATCTCAACTAGATGGGCAAATTTAAATGCCTTGCCCAGTTGTGATGTCAGCGATGACACATCAAGCCGCAGATTGGTAAGTGTGTATTGTCTTACCAATCGGCCTCTCATTCTGCAGATCCCTGGGTCAGCGGATGTGTCGCCCAGGTGTGTAACTAGCATTAGACTGATGAAAGAAGATTGTGATGACAAAGAACTCTGTAGGAAACTATTTTTAAATATCCAGCTTGTCTAAATGTTTTTTTTTTTTTAAACTATTTTGAAAGTTTTAAGGTGGTGTCACATGAGCAGTTTCTGTGCCCAGCCTATAACTGTCCCAGGCACCTGACATTTATATCGTCTCCTTATTCTGTTTCCGAACTTCCTTGTCACACTACTATGGACATCTCTGGGAATTATACTTAATTAGCCACAATTATTTTCATTTGTTAATCTGTGGGATTTTTTGATAAAATTGTGTTAAGTGCACATACAACAACCAATATGCGGATATGATTGTAGCTGTAGTTTTTATAGCACACTTTAAAACTTAAAAATCAAATATCTGATTGCTTTGAGCAAATGTATACACATACTATACAGTATAAGCCTTCGATAGCACAGCTAAACTTAGTGAAGGGTAGCAAAAATATTAATTCAATCCTGTAAGCAACTTAATTCAGATCTACATTTCATATTATTTTCCTACTCCCTATTCTGCAATTATCAGCTGTTAATTTTAAAAATAAAGTAATCATTTTCAGATAGTTGATTTGATTTAATTTGACAAAACAACGGAGGTAGATACTTCAGAAACTGTTGGAAGTAGCTTTGGTATTTCAGATTAGACTGCATGCAGAATTCAAGTCTCTTCACACCTCTGTGGTGCTGATACATTGCTACACCTACAACAAAGGAAGTGTGAAAGTGTTTCATTTGCTCTACAATAATTTGCTAATCATATTGCATCTGAATCATTAAAATTGAAAAGAAAATGTTGACTGATAAGTTGTTATATGGCCTTTGTTGGGTTATTCATTGTTCACAAGCACCTTGAAATGGGCATAATATTTTATAGTTTTCAAGCTTGAGTTTCAATAACTCAAGTGTGGCTGTTCATTTATTATTTTTGTTAACAAGCTGCGGAACTGATTTTTATTGTACATCAGAAGTTCACGTTTGGAAACAAATACGTGATGGGGTGAACTTTACTGTAGGTTGTCTGTTTTTGTACAGCTTTGCACAGGTTTGGAGCAACGAAAACTTTCAAAACGCATGAAAATCATATTCTCCACTTGCTTAATACCAGGCGTGCCAAGAGCCGCGCGGGGCCTGGGTAAAAGGGGAAGTGACCTAATCACGGGAGGCGTGGCCACGCCCCCTTAGAAAAAGAAACAGTAAAGATAACATTTTTGCAGGACTTGGATGTGAATTGCATACTTCTGTCAGAAACTATCTTCTGAGGATAGCCATAGAGTCACAATTTATTTTTAATGATTAGAGAGGCTACAACAGGTAGTCACTATCACATATATAGCCACTATCACAAGCCACTATCACATACATAGTGTTGAATCCATTTGACAGAAGCTTTTTAGGGACAAAGGGCCTGATTCAGACCCGGTGAACGCTCGCAAGCGGGTCGATGGTGCCCAAGTGCGCATGCGCACGATGGAGGGAGCTCCGTCGTGCGCATGCGCGAGAACCGAATAGCGATGGCCAAGCCGTCGCTATGGGTCTCGCACCAAAGGGGGCGTGCTGTCGATGGTGAGTGACAACACGCCCCCTTTGGTGGGTGTGCCGGGGGCGTGGCTGCCCAGACAGAGGCGTTTCCATGGGAACACCTACCGTCTGGGGCCGGCCCCACTGACATCACTAGTGACTAGTGATATCAGTGGGAGTGCTTTTGGCTCTGATAGAGCCAAAAGCACTCCTGGGCTTGCGGCAGCGAGACCCTACCGCAGGGTCTCATCGCAAGCCCAATGGTCGCGATGGTCTTGACCATCGCTACCATCTTTTTGGCCGTTCGCATAAGCTGTGGGTGGTCACCCACAGCTATGTGAGCGGCTAGGAGGCCGCTCCAATATTAGGTAGGAGGGCCCTGATTCAGAGTGTCCTGCTCTGAATGAGGCCCAAAGTCCATCGATATGTATCCATGGGTGACCTGGAACAGTTTAAAAGTGGACCACAAAGTTTACAAGGAGGTGATTTGTGTCAAACACATATAGTACAGGTGGAGACAAATAATTTCGTATCCAGAAGTACTGTTGGTCACCAATTAGACCTCAAGATGAATTATTGAGTTTATTTGATACGCACATGTCCTGAGAAATGAGATTTGTTGGCCCAGGACAGAATTTTAGTGCAAAGCTCTGGAGGCACAAATAATTTCCTTATAGGAACCTTCAAATTGTTTTAAGTTAGAGATGTGCGGTTCGGTTCTCCAGAAATCCGAATCCACACAAATTTCAGGAATCCGGATAAATCCGAGTCACGGTTCCGATCTCCTGAGGAGATCTGGATAAATCCGAGTTGCAATTCTGATCTTTTCACGTTCGTAGTTTGGATTTAAATCAGAATTTCAGGTTTTATATTGCATAAACTGCTTGGTTTTAGCAGTTTCTAAAAACTTTTTTTCAATGTAAAAAAAAAAAAAAACAGATCCAAAACCAACACCAAAACATTTGAGGGTGGTTTTGCAAAACCAAAACCAAGACATGAAGATGAATCCAGATCCAAAATCAAAACAGTGGAGTCAGCGCACATCTCTAGTTTGAGTAGTATTGGCCAACATAACACATCCTAGTTCTAGAATTGGTTTAGACTCAGGAATACTTCAATGTCAGAAGCATGAAAGGAGAGGGAAAGTGCATCAGCTTTCTAATTGTTAGTTCCTGGGTGGAAGGTAATGACAAGATCAATGCGGGAGAAGCCTGCCCATCTTGTTTGTTGTGGAATTCAATTGCTGAGCGAACACTAAATACAGTTTTTTATGACTGGAAAAACAGGTGACGCCATTCTTGCAGAGTTATCTTTATCTCCAACAATTCCTTGTCCCCAATTCCATGATTATTTTCTGTTGGGGAGAATCTATTTGAGAAAAAACAATATTTGTGAAGTTTCCCATCAGACTGATGTTGGGATAATACAGCCTTGACTGCAAAAGAGTAAGTATTCACCTCAAGAAAGAATGATGGAGAATCATATAATTTTGTTTAATGTAGTATGACATGGCTTGTCTCAGGAAGTCACAAGGAAGACCCCTGGGGGAGATGATTTTCCAGGGACTAAATCAATCAGACGATCACACAGTCTATGAGGAGAAAGCTTTTCTGCTTGCTGTTTGCTACATACATCTTCATAAGTTATGATTACTTTATTATTAGGAAGACTAACTGACACTCAGTTTCAGGGTATGAATTCCTTAAGGCACTGGCCATGACAATCAGATTCCCAAGACAACACTTGTCAGGTCTCCCAATCAGGGTTTGGGGAGTGTAGTTGGAGTCAAGGTAAGCCCAAAATAGTTTGGTTTATAGCTTTGGAGATAACAAGAAAGTGATAGTCTCTTTATGCAAAGCCCTTATGCTGTATAATTACAGACTAAGTCTGAAAATTAATGGCACCTTCCGAGAGCTTTTTCCCATCAATGTCAATCAAACATACTGGTTGCATAAAGGCACTATTTTTATGCTTAGTCATTATTCTGATAAAGTTCCCTGCTGCTCCTGAATCCAGAAATGTATGCTCAGAAGATTTGCCTTGCAGAGCTAAAGATACTAGGGTGGGCAACTGAGTGGTCAAACTTAATGATGGAGAGTTACAGATGGAAACTAGAATAACCTTTTCTTTACTTTCTAGGTTTTCTGCCACCTTATGTCCCAGAGCACCACAGTACAGACACAGATTTTTGTAAACAATTGTCTCTTTCTTGCTGTGAAAACTTAAAGTGACCCATTTGCATGACTATTCACTGGAGCTAGTAGAAGAAAATGATTCTGGTACAAAGGGGCTTGAAACTGGTGACCCAGTTGGAACCGGCATGCAGAGTCCCGTTCTTGGTTCTGTTCCCTGAAACATACAGTAGATCCACTTTTTTGCAAAGTGAGATTAACTCATCAATAGATAGAGGCAATTCACTGGAGACCTTTCAGAAGGTAGCCACAAGGGCCTCATTGTTGCAGTTTTGCTCAGAAGCCATGGTACGGAACTGGATGGCTGGAGGTCAGTCAGATAGTGGCTGAGTGTAGCCACTTTTCTTACAGTGAGCTGTAAGGTATCCAGATGATGAGCCAGGCCCTATAGATACTGCATAACCTGTTAAAGTCTCTGAAACTAGTAGGAATATGCAATGGCACTCCCTAGTTCAGCAGCCTAGGTGATTCTGAGTGGTACCCAGCCACTAAAACAACACCAAAATGAAAAACAATGAAAAAATACTATCAGCGTTACTAGACTTCCAAATAACAAACAAATCAGTCTCAAATCTTTGGATAAGTAAAGTTCCATGGGTCAATGATCCTTAGGTAATCTCATATATTTGCTGTAAATTGTCATCTGAATCCAAATGAGTTAACCTCAAATTAAGTGTCATAAAGGAAAAAGAGCATAGTATTTCTAAAAACTCATGCCGATTTATTAATATTAGAATGCCAATACGAACATACATCCAAAACAGGTGTTCCAAATAAATGGTGATGTTTGGAACCGTACCATGTGGGGCTCCACATGAGGAGCAGAAAGGTGAGTTATAAAGCTGGGAGTTCCTTCCCTCCTCCCTTCCTGGCAAATCACTGGAACATCCACAGGGCTTCCTTTTAAGATTATGCAGGTGAGTATCCAATAGAGCCAACACGTTTTGAATCTTATGATTCTTCCTCAGGGCTGGACATTCTCATCTGCACAGTCACAGTCTATTTAAAGGTTGCATGACCCGGAAGTGGACATGGTTTTAAAAGGTTTTTCTTTTACAAAATAATTCAGAATTTACAAAAAATTACATCAAAACAAGCTCTTATACAATGAAATTATTATTTCAAAGTTATAAGTAAACATATAAAATATAATCATAATATGCCCCAGTAAACATTCCCAGTTCGTGTGGGCGAAGTCCTGCCAACCGGAAGTCGACTGCCCCTGGACTGGAAGTAAACAACCTCTAAAAGTTTCAACTGAATCCTCCCGCCGGATGTTTCCATCCCGCTGACAGGATGTGTGAAGACCGTTTAACAATAGAGGATCCTTGGTCTCTCATCAGAGAGCGATCCCTCATAATTGGATGGACCTATACATCCGCCAGACTAGAAGTAAACAAAGTGTGAGATGTCCTACCAAAAGTTGTAATTCTGCAGACCGGAAGCAAACAAGACTAAATATTGGAGACCAGTTTTTTGGTATAGATTAGAAAATAGGTCATGTGTTTTTGGAAGACAGCTATTTTAGGGTGGACCAAACTTTATCATTAGGGCATGTTAGAATCAATAAATACAATTTTGAAGTGTTATTTTAAAATGATCAAAAAACAGAAATATAATGGAGTGAAACACAATAAAATAGATTACTCCTTAAAATAAGCAGCAATAATTTAAAAGAAAACATTGGCATAAAAACAAACTACTAAACCCATAAAATTAATAAAATCATAAATGTCATATAAAAAGCAAATTCATGCATAAAAGGTTCAAAATCTCAACAGAAATTATATGATGGGTACATCATTCTAAAATTGATGATATTAAAAGAATTATTTAAGAGGTTGGGAATAGGGGGAATACTTCTGCACCAGTAAATAATATATATTGCTACTTGAATAACCCCAGTTATATCACTCATAAACTTTAATATCTTTCATATGGTTCTGGGGGTGATTCCAGACAAAATAAATACAACTAGATATAGAAAAAGAGAGAAGAATGTCTCTTTGTTGGCGCACTAGAAAAAGTCATGTTAAAATATAATTTTTATTTGTTCCAATAAAATATCATGCCTCTCCAGTGAAATATTAAAAATTATTATATAAATAATATGTGAAAAATGTGAATAAAGACAGTAAAGTATGTTTGAATAAATTAAATAAATCTCACTTGCTGACCTTTTATTTTACAATATTATTTTGGTGTGCCTCGGTTAAGGTAATTTTCCACTTTAATAGGGTTGGACTCCCAGTTACAGTCCCAGTGTGGAGAATACAAAGTATCTAAATTTTTATAGTCCAATGTCACCATAAGTGATTGTTTATAATAATAGCCAATATATATATATATATATATATATATATATATATATATACATAAAAAAAAAAGATTGTGAAATAAAAAGTCGGCAAGTGAGATTTATTTTATTTATTCACACTTACTTTATTGTCTTTATTCACATTTTTCATGTATTATTATTTACATAATCATCTTTAATATTTCACTGGAGATGCATGTTATTTTATTGGAACAAATAAAAGTTATATTTTAACATTACTTTTTCTAGTGCACCAACAAAGAGACATTCTTTTCTCTTTTTCTATATCTGATATTACAAGAACCATTTTAATTCAAATTCTTTAATCAGGCCAGCCAGTCATGCCACACGTTGCATGCGCCCTTTACAGAAAAAAAATGTAATGTGTGCAGTGCCTCCGAATATCTCTGGGAAGATGGTGCAGTGGAGGAGGAGAGACCCGGAGCGAGGTAAAATTCCTGATTGGGGGGGCCTGCTGCACATGGGCCCACTCCGGCGTTAATACGTCTCTACACACCGCATCACTTTTTTTCATAGGTGAGAGCAGCCATCATCTATATTATCTGCACTTACACTTACTCCATGCTAGTTGTAGAAGATATGTCTGATACGTTCATGCACAGTTCAGAAGAGTGAGTCACTATGGCTAAATGCCCATGGCACACTCAGACACATGCACAAGACGGTGCTCTTGCATGCGTTCCCATTGTTGCTGCTCATTTGCCTCCGGGAAATGGCTGAGCTCTGTTTGACCCATGTGTATTTTCGCAAGGATGTGTATGAGATACAGGTGCAGTAAGTGACTCGGAATCAGGTCCTTTGGGTTCACATCTACTGACATCAAACGTCACTGGATTCAAAAGTACATTACAAAAGATTACATTATTTTAATGTTCTGCACTGCTGGATATTTCCTTTGATGATTACCTGTTATTGATCTGATTTACCATCCTTGTTGTTGGTGTCTGTTTGCTGTTTTGAGCACTCATTAATTAGCTAGCCCAGTGGTTCCCAAACTTTCTTGAATCACAGCTCCCTAGAGCATCCCTAGGTCAAAAGTTTCTTATTGAGAAACGCGAGAGAAATGACTAAATTGAGTAAATTGTGCTTACCTGTCATCCTCAGGATCAGTTATGTAGTGGTGGACAGGGTTGGGCTTCTGTTTGTCCCCATATGGTATGATTGGCAGCCACCAGCACTGGTGTTGCTGTTAGATTGACCATAAATAATTTGATTTGGTCCTGGAGCAGAAACCTGTGGTATACAAGCATACAGGTATGCCAAAATCAGGATAGATCAGGGGTGCAGCACCCTAGGTTGCACAACACCCAGTTTAGAAACCACTGATCTATCCTGATTTCGGCATACCTGTATGCTTGTATGCTGGTCTGCTGCCTGTGCTGCCTGGCTTGACCCCTGGCCTGTACCCAATTACTTTATTTCCTATTATCACATATTTTGGGAGCTGCGAGTTGTGGGTCAATCACAGCAAAGCTCATTACCTCCTTATTTCTGCCCAGGTGAGTCTGTGTCAATTGCTGCCAGCACAATGGGTTCATTCTGTAATAATAACACAGAAATATGTGGTTACAAATACTTTAATACACTTTATATGTACTATGACAGAAAATTGTATTTCCTATAAATGTATGCTTAATACCAGTTGTGACCTGTTCACAATTATATGGTTAAAATGTATATATATATATATATACTGTATCTTTTGACTACTAAGCACTGCAAAAAAGTGGTTAAAATTATTGTACCATATGTTAAACCAAATGTGACAGTATTAACTGTTGTGCAATGAGCTGTTCAAATTGTTGTCATATACTTTTTAAAACCTAGGCAATAAATCAGATATGTAAAATTAACAAATCAAAAGCAACAAAAACTTAAAAATAATGCTACCAAACCCTACTCCCAATGAGGAATTGTTCCATTAGGAAAACAAAATCATGGCTCTTTAATTGAGCAACTTAAGTTACTTAATAGAGCATTTTTTACCAGGAACATCCCAGTCCTTTTCCCCAAAATAGATGTGTAGAATTTAAAATTTTAAGTTGATTACAAATTGAAGTTTTGAGTGTTTGCTCATCTCTATGTGAAATAAGTCCCACTGTATTGTTACTATCCACCAAATGTGGAGCTATGGCTCAAAATGTTGAAAGCATATTATGCTTATTAAACCCATATTTTATTTTTCAACTAAAATAAAATGAAAATATAGAAGGCATACCATTAAAGTAGCATGTTTCTACATCTGTAAATGAGCAGATAGGTATAATGTAAAGCAGCTCTAAAAATAGTCTTTTTTAGTATTATCATTTACAATTCATTTAAATGAATAGCAGAACAATAAAAATCTGTTAGTTTCCTACAGAGTTTCTTTAGGGCTTTTTCCTCCTTTTTATTACTTTACATGTTGTGATTTTTAAAAAATATTGAAAAAAGTTAATATAGTCTTTGGACTGGGAAAAACAGACTCTGTACATCTGCTCTGTGCAGATGCCATGGTTAATAATAAAATGAGTCACACAGAGGAGCAGTTTATAATGCTTCAACAAACCATCTTCATATATCCTTCATTCCTGCTACCCCGTTTCCCCTTGCATAAACTTTGGCTGCTCTCCCAAACTCCACCGAGACCTGCATCCTTCATTGTCCAAAACAATTCTTCTAAAGTACTGACACAATAGCTTCCTCTATGGATTTTAAATAATACACAATAATACCTAAATAAAGCAAACATGTATTATTCTACAACTGCATAATCCTACTGTACTTTAATATTTAATATATATATATATATATATATATATATATATATATATATATATATTGTTATGCTTCCTGTTTCCACATTCAGCACATCCATCATTTGTGTGCACTAAGCCATATATTTAAGTAGAGGTTGATCACTACATGCTGTTGAGGGCAGGTATTTCTGTAAATGTCAGTCTAACATCCTTAATCATCGTCATGAAAAGGATCAAAGGATAGATAGCCCTATTAGTTATACTGTTTGGTGGCACAGATTTACTTAATTCTGCATCTTTCATATTACATTGGTGCAAAAATAGGCAATCGGATGAAATATGTTTCATTATTTTGTCTTTTGATGCCGTACTGTAGTTCCAATAAAATATCTGATATTTGTATTCATATTTGTATTTGGTAAGGTTACTACTGTGCAAATAAATGGTGGATTATTTACTATTATGGAAGAATTTTAGCTATACTAATGATAAACTTGAACAATGTTTGTCATTGTATTTAATTATTACTTGCCTGGAGAATTAGTATATTCTTGTAGCAGAGTGAGGCATACATACTTAGCATGCAAGCAAGCTAGATTTAATGTGTTATAAAGTATTAAAGGTTAGTTTGAGAATTGTCCAAATCGTGTATGCTACCCAAGGACTCGACTTGTGGAATGTCTGACTAACTGAGCAATTTATGAAGATAAAAATAGGCACTCAAATGTACATTAGTGCCATTTTGTGTCACACCTGAGTGGCAGCACTAAGTGTTTATTTCGAATAAGTGTGTCTTTCTCCTCTGATAATACAATATGGTTTTAGCATTCTGTTCAGTACAATCTGTGCTTCTTCTGGGACAGTATAGAGCAGCTTGGAATTCCCAAAGATTTGCAAACCTTGGAGTGTCATTGTTTACATTCATTCAACTGGTGGTCCATTTGGACTAAATTCACACAATAATGCATTTATTTACTCTTTTAATGTCCTGACAGTAACTGCCTTGGTTATTAGGGAATATGCTGAAGTCCCTTTGTGGGCCCTGACATTTACAGGGAATTATCAGGTAAAATGAAACAACAAAGTCAAACTAAGGAAAGAAGTCATTTCAACATATCTATTAAGTCCCTAAATTGTTTTCACATAATATGTGATACCTCAGAGAGATCACCAGCTCTGGAGAGAAAGACAAAGGACCTCATTCAGACCCGCTCGCAAGCGCTGAGTGCTCGCAAGTGGGTCGATGTTTAGGACCTGCGCACGCACAGCGGCCACACTGCGCGTGCGCAAGCCCGGAGCGAGAGAAAAATTCTCTCGCTCTGGAGCTCACTACAAAATGGGCGGCTGGCCCAACCAAACCGCACAAGGCGGCCCGAATGACGTCAGTTATACAAGTGTACACTCACCACCAAACATGTTCATTGCAATACAGATGCTTAGGCAGGTCAGACATTTTAACAATATGTGAAATATTCGTTAAAGAAGATATCAAAATGCAGTTGTAACAATAACTCAACCTACTGTACTCCACTGCGAGCAATTTCTAGGTAAAGACAACACTCTATCAAAATCAATGAGAGGCATTACAAAATATATAGTAATACATACTAGTACAAGCATCATCGGATACGAGTCATTATATCATAGACGGCAGATCAACAAATCTATAGCACAAATATCCATCTCTTAAATCACTATCGGTAAATTACTCTTATTTCCTATACAACCCAATGAGTCTGACTCATAGGGTGGAATTCAATTGATTCCTGCCCCCATCGCGCCCAACGGAGCTATTCAATTCTTGCTCCTGTCGGGCACGATCAGCTGACAGCGCTACATTTCAGCTCGCAGCCCCAGGGGGGTGAGAGCTGAAATGTGCGAAAAGTGACATGTTTGGGCACCCAAACATCACTTTTCACGATCGCGCCCAGCACTTTAGTCAGGTTTAGCTGCTTTACGCGGCTAAACCCGACCACTTTGGGCGTGATCAGCACGAAAATCTGGAGCAATTGCATAGTGGCCTGCGAACTCCTGTCACTTTAGACGGGAGATGCGGGCCGCGAAAACAATTGAATTCCGCCCATTATTAGAAACACTGTAGACTGAACTGCTCATTTAACCCTTTGGGGGATAGTGTCTAACTTGAATATCCATTTTGCTTCCAGTTTCAATAATTGCCTAGATTGATCTCCACCCCCCCCTGATATTTGGTGGGACGTGATCTATAATTCGATATCTTAGAGTAGAGAGATTATGATTTGCATGTAGAAAATGTTTAGCGATCGGCTGGTCACTACCTCTTGTCTTAAAAGCTTGATGGATGGCGCTCCTATGCGACCATCCTTTCTTTAAATATCATATCGGTTTTCCCTATGTCGTTCTTACTACAGGGACATGTAATCATATAGATTACAAACTTGGATGCACAGGAGAGATGGTACTGGGATGGCAAAATTCATAGCAATTAACAAGGTATCAACACGCCGTACAGTTTGGACACTTAAAGCAGCCTGCTTTTTTATTTGTAAGAAAATGTCCACCACTTCTCCTAGGGGACATGGTGACGTCAGATGTCACTAAATCATCCCTAAGACTTCTGCCACCTTTATAAAAATGCATGATCCTTAACTTGTTAAGTGCTGATAATTCAGGATCTCTGCTAATAATTGCCCAATATTTTTTGGTAGTTTTGGCAATTAGACTTCTCGCCTGATTAAACTGATTGAGCCACACAATTTTATCCTTCACTTGTATCTTAGTACTCTTTTTAAGTAAATCATTTTGGGATTGTTTTAAAGCCTTCTCCATCTGCATAATGAATTCCTCTTCGTCATATCCTCTCTGAATGTACTAATGCGTTCAAGTGTGACATCGTGATTCGTCCATCTGATAAAGGTGGAGCAATCATTATACAAAGTATGGATGAATACAAAGCTGAGATTTACAACAAATTATTGGATGCTACAACATGCAGATTATTACCTAATGGACCTACGGCTTTCTACAAAAAGGAAATGGATTCATTACTATCAGAAGCAGCACAAGATGGAATAATCTCTTCTGAATTGAAATTGGCACTGACTGTGGAACATTCAATTTGCTATCAGGGGGGGAGATCGATCTAGGCAATTATTGAAACTGGAAGCAAAATGATATTCAAGTTATAGAAACTACCCCCCAAACAGTAAAATGAGCAGTTCAGTCTACAGTGTTTGACTGAACTGCTTTAGAATTCAGGCTGTATTCCTAATTAAATAATTGGTTCTTTTTCACCTTTTATCACCTTCATATGTAATAACTTAAAAGTGCACAGGACACTAAAGCTTGATGAGTAATTGCTTTGCAGCCTGATAGGTAAGACATGTCCTGTGTAGGCTTGTAGATGTACAGTATACAAGAAGAATAGAAAGGTTACTGCGTGTGTAGTATGTAGATTGGGAAGGGGAACCACTATCTAGTTGGAAAATGTTACTCCGATTTCCCAAGATGTTGCCCTATTGCACAAAAACCCATCCTATTGGAGAAGCAGTTGTTGCGGAGCTTAAATGTTGCTAATGATGGCTTAGGCCTGATGGTTAAGTATCACATATTTATTGGTAACAAAACAAAGTGAACTATATCATAAATATATAAAGTGGGCCTCAGACTGCACACCCTGAACATATATATATATATATATATATATAATTGGAGGTGCTACCTGTGGAGACCATTGATATATATACAAAAGAAGAAATACAAGTGCACAACTCCAAATTGACTGATTATATATAAATAAATACATTTTGCAGTAAATAGAGATTTTTGGCATAATCTTGGCCAAGGTTATGGGCCTACCCACCACATCCGGGTAACCTCTGTAGGGTAGGTCCCTAACATACTAGGGTTCAAATCCAGAGGGCAGGACACCCCCAAACTAGCCCAGCTAAGCCACCCCAAGACACCGCTCTAATAAGAAAAGTGAAGTGTAAAGGAAATAGTTAAGAGCAGCCGCAGCTGCAAATAAAGAAAAAAAATAAAAAAGTGAAATACATATATAAAAAACATACAGTTAAGTGTTAAGATGTGTTATAAACGAAAATGTGTTACAATGCGGTGCCCTGAATCAGATCAACCAAAGCAATTCAGGGGGACCCACGCCCCAAAAATGAATCAAAGCTGCACTACACAGTCTAAATATTTGCAGGACTTACCTATATTGTGCCTCTGACTGGTGTGCATATTACAATGCCAGACTCCATGCTCTAAACCAATTTGGTAGGGGTGCTAGTCTGAGTAGATAGTGTCTCAAGCCCTCAGGTGCGCAAAACAATGCACTGACTGAATTACATATAAAATGGGCCTCAGACTGCACACCCTGAACATATATATATATATATATATATATATATATATATAATTAATTGGAGGTGCTACCTGTGAAGACCATTGATATATATACAAAAAGAAGAATTACAAGTGCACAACTCCAGTTAATTTGGAGTTGTGAACTTGTATTTCTTCTTTTTGTATATATCATAAATATAATACATAATGCAACAACAAAGTTATACACAGTGATTAAATAATTGGGGTATCACATGCATTAATTAAACATATGAGGGAAATGGCTAAGAAAATTAGTTAAGAAAAAAGAGTCTCTATAAAACATATACTGCTATTATGGATGTAGTCCGTGCTTAAGTGCCTAGGTGGTACTTGGAGTCTATAGTAGAGACTGCTTGGGAGTCCCCAGCCACAGACTGGTATGTGTAGAATAGGCAGTTCTCATACAGGCGATGCAGCATCCGGCGCACTTTTTACAGAGGTCCGCTGGGCATTGACCTCTGTTGGGAGTCTGTGGTTGTTGGAGCAGTGTTGCCATGGGTAGCCCTGTTGGGGGCTAACCACGGAGGTACTTTTCCTTCCTTTCCTGTTGATTGGTACACAGCCACACTTGCCGCTGGTGAGTTTGCCGCGGTCTTACACTCACTTCCGAGGGTGCGGTCACGTGACACAGCTTGGGGTGGTACAGCTAGGTATGTGGCTGCTGCCTTGCATGTTGTATTCTGTATAGTTAGATGTATACACATGTACAAGAACATGGGGTATATTTGCTAAGGAGTGCTTTGTCGAAGCCGCAGATCATCGGTGGCTTTGACTGAGTATTTAAAGGGCAATAGAAATGAATGCTAAATCAGACTTGTTTAACATTTATTTCTATTGATGTTTCATTGGTCAAAGCTGCAGATGATCATGGCTAATTTATATAGTGGGACATAGTAGGAGGTGACATCAGGGGCAGAACTTTGGGAGACAATGGAGGCGTATTGATTTAGACAACAACAAAAACTACCGCACCGGTTAATCTCGATATACCCCTTCTAATATATATTTAAATTTTTACATTTTTAAATTTTATAAGGCATGTGCTACCTTCTGCCAGTAAACAGAGCTAAATTACAAGGAAAAAAGAAAGGCAGTATAATGGTGCACTATCCGAGAAGAAATAATTTAAAAATTAACCTTTATTAGGTATTCATTAAAATAATATCCCTTTAATAAAATATTAATAGTAAGCTTAGAAAAATATTGAACAGATTAAATAAATGTATTAATACAAATATGATGCACTCAGTGTCTCACCCGTATTAAATGAGCTCAATATTAGAGTCAATAATATCAAAATGATTACATGAATTGATATTCAATTTTCATCTCATATTACTTATTAATCATAGCAAGCAGGAATACTCAATATTCATCTCATATTTTCCAGGCAGCAGCTTTATTGAATTAATGTTACACTAAATTGTTACATCCCAATGTTGCTTCTCAGTGGATACATATGTCTTCTGTTCAAAATAACAAGATTTTCCCTGTTGCTTGTATAATAAGTGTCCAAAATCAAACTATGTGGACACAAAAATAAAAATATGAGATCTTATAACAATAGTTTTAAGCTGTGTTAGTATATCAAATGTCTCAAGATGGTCAATGTATTATTCAACTGCCTTAAATCATATAAATCCTTTTGTTAAACATTACAACTGCTGCAGTGAAATTTACATGTGATACACATACACCAGCGTCTATCCTCCGGCGCTTATTTAATTACTACCTTGTTATAATCCTTTGTAGATTTTAGCGTCGGAGGGGAGTGATTAAGTTGTTTGAATAAATCAGAAGATGTTAATTGTCATAGAACCTAATAACTAATACTATGGAACTTCATACAATATGTGGACATCAATATCTGTCCTCCGGCGCTTGCGTATATCACTGCCCAGCTGATATAATACAACAGCTGTTATAGTCACTGGCAGAATCTAGCGTCGGAGCAAGGCAGGTGAATTTGTTAATACAGAGTTCCCTGCTGTCTTTATTTATTTGTTCAGATGACACTGACAGATTTAACTAATTATATAGAGCCTCATATCTAATATTGTAGGACTTCATATAATATATGGACAACAGCGTCTGCCCTCCAGCGCTTGCTTTGTCACTGCCCGGCTGATACAGTACTTTAGCCGTTATGATCACTGGCAGAATTTAGCGTAGGAGCAGAGCATGTAAACTGTTAATACGGAGTTCCCATATAATATATGAACATCAGCATCTGCCCTCCGGCGCTTGCCTTGTCACTGCCCGGCTGATACAATACTTCGGCCGTTATGATCACTGGCAGAGTTTAGCGTAGGAGCAAAGCAGGTAAATTGTTAATGCAGAGTTCCCATATAATACATAAACATCAGCGTCTACCCTCCGGCGCTTGCTTTCTCGCTACCCGGCTGGTATAATACTTCAGCCGTTTTGATCACTAGCAGGGTTTAGCGTCGGAGTAAAGCAGATAAACTTTTAATACAGAGTTCCATACATAGTTCTATACATAGACATTGACGTCTATCCTCCGGCGCTTGTTTTATCACTGCCTGGCTGACATAAAATTGCAGCCGTTTACAATCACTGGCAGATTTTTAGCGTCGGAGGGGAATGGGTGAGCTTTTAGTGCAGGGTACCGATGCGCATTTCGCCTATCGCTTAATCATGGAATCAGATACCCGAAGTGTACCGTCACAGCCGCCCAATACATAGCACCCCTTCCCGGCACCTGAGAAGCCACAGTACACTAATGGAGAGCTCCATGTCAGACCATCAGCTGCTGCCTTCGTCTATCTATAGCCTGTCAGCATGCGAATTGCTACATTACAGTGTCAGCGGCTGTGATGGGGGGGGGCACCAAATTATAACTTGCCTCCGGGTGTCTGGAATGAACTTACTCCACTGGGTGACATATTTATGATTGTTAATAGAAGCAACTCAACGATAGATTGTTACAGGAGATGGGAAGGTCTAATGAGAGGTTAGCTCAGTCTTTATATATTTTTTTTGTATCATTCAGTTCATTTTCAAAGGAGTCCCATAATGCCCTGTAAATAAATGTAGTATTGCTCAGGAACTAATGGTAGTTAACAAGGGTGAGCGGTGAGATGCTTGGGGACAGAGGAAATTACATGTTATGAGAAAGGGAGAAATATAACAGCATGAAAGCTGCTATGGTCGCTGTTGCAGTCTTTTATCTGACTCCAATTCTTCTAGATGTCTCAATGATATACACATATAAAGTAGCAGTATACTGTAGCATGTAAAATAAAAGATCAGTGCCCCCGGATGGGGTCTGCCACGCTCACAGGGACCACAAATGTTTTAATAAGTCTGAAACTTGGGGTCCAATGTCTCAATTTAGCCCACTACGCAGTTAAAGGTTTAGACATTCTCCTCTTTTTAAAAAAAAAATACATGCAAGCATATCTACTGCTCTGTGCTCAATAGTCTATGGCATTGGTCTCCAACAAGTAGCTCGCGAGCTACCAGTAGCTCATGGTCTTAATTTTGGTAGCTCACCTAGATGCAGTACTGTTGAGTAAACTATGAGGAAGAGACCTCTGATGCGTGCTCGATGCCATGGGTTGAGCCACAGGGAAGCACATCAGGTGACTGCTGAAGCTGTGCTTCCCTGTGGTTCCACCCACGGCGTCTACGCTATGTCAGAGTCCGGCCGAGCCCTGCGGGAAAAATCACACATCAGCCCTGCCTATATAGTATCTTTTGCTCCTCTACTGCACATACCTCCTTGTAGCCGGTAAGTAACAGTGCAATGTGCCTGTTCTTAAACTTTATGTAGGAACTACAACAATATCACTGTAATAATTAAATGCATTGTTGTTTTGTATGAAGCATTTTTTTTTTAATTACCTTAAATGACCTTCAATTGTTCGGTTATTGGCCAGATTTTTTTTTCTACATTTTTAGTAGCACTTCAGGAGGTTTCATTTTACTAAAGTAGCTCACACCTCAATTAAGGTTGGAGACCACTGGTCTATGGAATGTACTGTAGCAACATATAAATCAAACTATTAATTCTAATATAGCAACAGTTAATACACACCGACAACCAATATCACTCATACAAATATACCTTTCTTATATCTTCCAGGAACTCTGCTTGCAGCGCCATTAATGTTACCAGTGGACACCAACTTTTCTATCCTCAGTGCACAAACACCAAGACCATATACAACTTGTTTATGCACAATAACAACTGTCTGCAGATATCAGCAGAATAACAACTTTCTGCGCATGTCCATGTGTGATTAGTTAATGCTCAGAGTCTGATAGAAAGTCATATTCATTCTCCCTATCACAAAAAGTTTATATATGGTAAACTAGTGGCAACAAAAAAAGATAATGAAAGTAAGAAGAAATATGATGAACAGTATTTTAAATGTAAAGCAAAATTGTAAATGGTGTGAAATGCAATACATGAAAAAGTAATAATGCTGTAATGATAAGGAAACTGATAGCAGCTCAGGTAGACTATATTGCAAATACATTTTTACATGGTTGATGGATGCTTTCATTGCAAGAAAGGCCTCTGGTGCAACACTTCTCGAGACCAATGGCAAACACAGGATTTCTAGAGGGGAGTTTCCAAATGCTTGATTTTAGAGTGAGTGCGGCCAGTCCATGAAGAGGACATAATTAGCAGTAATCCAGCTTTAATATGTGTCATACAAAGTGTATTGTGTGTCATAATTCCAGCATATACAGTACTAACGATCACAGTAAGCGATTAAATGCAGCAGTAGGGCCATCCTGCCTGAGATTAATGTTTTAATTTCACATGTGGGCACCATTCCAGTTCATTGGAGCAAGTCTGGGGGAGCAACAGAAGAACCTAGCACTGCCTTGGACATATATGTACATATTGGTCTCCTTATGCACTGGATAGTGTATTATTTATACAGTATTAATAATTAACCCTATTGATGGTTTATGGCAGTGCACCCCTAACAGTGAATGTTTTCCAGATGTAGTTGGTGCACAGGTGTATTTATTACCAGCTGACACATGTTAAAAGATCCACATAAGGTGCTGATTATTTCATTATTGATACTGAGAAGAACATGCAGCACTAGTAATATTCTATATTACTATTTCTATTGTGGTCATGTGGGCTGGGGAGGGGCATGTCCAGGAACCGGAAACCCCCCCTGCGTTTGCCTATGCAGACATCTCTTTACAGGAAGGCAAGGGACTGTACACTCTGCTCCATGGCTACAATCTGTTTCTACATTTTCTAGGTGCAGGACACCTTGTTTTGTAGTGCCTATGTACCAACTCCCACTCCAAATAAGCATATCATTGTATCTGACACAAACATGTCAGGAAAATATAATATCCAGTGCCCCATAACCTTGTGAAAAACAAACCAGAACATTTCATTATCAAAAAGAAAGGCAAATAAATAGATAGATGTTCTCCATATTGCAGTTACTGTTTTTACATATATATATTTTTTTATGTGATGATTAAGGTTCATTCAAATAGCATTGGGAAAGTGGTCCAATATATTTACATTTCAATGTTTCTGTGTATTGGCATGGGTGCTATATGGTTGATTGTCAAGCTGGGTCTAAAGGGCAATTCAGGAACCAAGCCAATAATATCTGTCTGGACAATCAATGTTATTATCTGGTAGCGATCAAGAAGATATTATTAAAATATATCCTTCTGGCATCACTGTATGAAGGCAGCTGGAGGCATTCCCAATGCCAGCCTTTCCATATGGCTACATTATATAGAGAAGCAACGGCATAATATACCAGCAATAACATGAGAACAAATATAAGCTGAAAAGGTTGAAGTTAAAGTAATATAAATAAAAATCATGTGTACACACTGCCATGTACATGAGATAGATAATATAACTTTCTGATTTGATCAGTGTCCATCATCATATGTAATCACCATCTTAGAATTTCATAGAAGAAGCTTATTATTTCTTTTAACAGTTTTCTTACAAGGATCTATACAATGTGGATTGGTTTACTAACAAGAGGTAACAGGGCCGGGTCTAGGGGTGTTCGACCAGTGCGGTCGAACAAGGGCGCCACCCATAGAGGACGCACCCCTCCCCAACATCCGGAGACAGTACTATCCCGCTGTTCCACCCGTGGGCCAAAGTAGCCCGCGGGTGGTTAAATCAGGAGGTTGGGGACTCCCACCGCCGCAGTTGTGCAGCGGTGCTGGACCCTGGAATCTGAATGGAAACTGCGCGCATGCGCGTGGCATCCATACTGTGACAGGAGAGGGCTGGGGGAAGCCCAGCAAGTGAGGTTCCCCCCAGCCTGATGTTATTTGGAGGCATGCCACGCCTCCAAATAACATCACGTGCCGGCACGCCCCCATTTTCCGTCGCGCACGGCGAAGTTGGAGCTACCTGTAGAGAGTCTGCATAGGGTGCTCCAACCCCTGGAGCCGACCCTGAGTGGTAATGCCATTTATTGAATA
Organism: Taudactylus pleione; assembly: GCA_031769625.1. Lineage (NCBI taxonomy): Eukaryota > Metazoa > Chordata > Amphibia > Anura > Myobatrachidae > Taudactylus > Taudactylus pleione. The sequence continues at coordinate 24,018,177 of JAUIMM010000052.1, read as the reverse complement.
CATTGTTGTCATTTCCATTGTGCTCAGCCAATCTTCTATAAACAGTAGTAGATATTGACCCTTAGGGCCTGATTCTGATTTTAGTAAGTGTACCTGTGAGGTAACAGGGAGGTAGATATACAGAGGGGGTGTGTCCCTGACACCGGCTGCATCCAACGATCATGTTCAGATAGAGAGACTGTACCTGCCATAGAGCTGGTGCAAGTTTTGGTGGTGCACCTGATGGTGTGTCTAAAGACACACCAAGATGGATTTCCACAGACGCAAGGTGCTGCAAGTGGGCATCTCAGTTTTAAAGACACAGGCCGTGGCATATGCATAATACACAGACACATCTCAGTGCAACTCAGAATCAGGCCTTTAGTGAGATACTTCATCAATAGCTTCCATCCTTATTTTTCATTGTTGCTGCAATTTTACAGGATATTAGTCAATATGTTGGTCTTCAGAGAGGGCTACATTGTATCCATATCAGCTGCTAGCCATACTGTAGCAACAGATTAGTGATCAATGGACAGTCGGGCATGATAAATCTTCCAACATGCCCAACTGATCTGATCATTGGTCGGCCGCATCTGGTGCTGTATGTACTGCTGCGGCCACATATTCCCCTTTTCCTTCACAGGGGAGGAACAGGGAAATGTCTCTTCCCCAGGAAGGGGAACCAGGTGTGGCCAATATCTAATGGGTTCAGGCTGTCAGATAAAATGTCTGTTGGTCTGACAGACATTTTATCTGACATTGAATGCCCAGCTTTACTGCCTGAAGTGGAAACTGAAATAACACAATTCTTACCCCTTATTCATCTGTATACTAGTTGAAAATACTCCAAAAAGCAAATACCTATACTGTTATTTTTAGGCATTAAACAAAATCAATAAATAATATGCATCAAACATATTTGTTATTCGGTATGAGCCCTCAATTGTAGTTATATGTGTGATGGATGTGTGTATATTGACATGATTGACTTTCATTTTGTCTAAGGGGTCTATTTTCTAAGCTTTGGGTGGAGATAAAGTACCAGCCAACCAGCTCCTAACTGTCATTTTTCAAACACAGCCTGTGACATTGCAGTTAGGAGCTGATTGGCTGGTACTTTATCTCTATTCACTTAATCTCCATCCAAGGCTTAGTAAATAGATCCCGCAAGTGCCAGATCAAGGTCCACATTGGCCTGGAGCTGAAATTTAGGAAGGCCTATTGTGTGTTGTTGCAGGGGTGTGACCAGCATGAGAGGGGGGGTGACCAGAGTTGTGGAGGTGTGGCGTGTGCTGTGTGATGTGACTAGCACCTATCATCAAATACCTCAATCCCTCCCTGTCTTCACTTATATCAATTTCAACGTTTCGGTTTACGCAACTTTCATCAAGAATCCTTATTGGTTTATGCATTTTACATGGAGGATACCGAGTAACGATTATGTAAATTAAGCTGCTGAGTGCCGAGCATAAAGCTCCATTTTTATTTATTTTATACTATATATTACATACATAAACTATTGCCCTATTGGCACTCAGTACACAAAAAAACAGTGTGCCCGCTGTCCTGTTCACATGAAAGTTCCATGCAATATAGTATAAGAAGGTGACAATTCTCAGGGACTTTAAGAATCAAATATACATTTGTTAGAAGTTTACATTCGGTGTACTAATACACCGTCACCAGGAATTGATGAACACGGTCTCAGTTATCAATCCTTGATGATGGTGCTTCAGTACATCAAAATGTAGTGTTTTTTTTGCTATATAAACCTATAAAAAATGAATATTTGGCTCTTAAAGTCCTAGAGTGCCATCCCCTTCATCTTAGACATATACATATATACAGTACAGTATATTTATACACACACGCACACTCTACATACAGTGTAATAAATATATAGTCTGCAGTGTAATGTCTGTGTATATATATATATATATATATATATATATATATACAGTGTATTCCATAGACAAAAAACCTTACGGTTTCACATATCCCATTACGGCTGCTTAGATATGATCTGAAAATTCACAAAAACTATTAATTTTCTGCCCACTCAAACTCCAAAAAACAATGAAATTGCGATAATTAAGGCTGATGCCTTAATGGATGTGTTCCTTGCGCAATACAGATATGGTATGCCATCACACCCTGTGGTTAACTGCAGATTCAGCACTCTCACAGAATGAGATTGCTGTCACTCACAAAATTGTGGAGCTGCTAATTCACAGAATTGTGTGCTCATTGGAATACACACATGCAGTCTATGCAACTGAGGTCAAAGCAAAAAAAGAGCTGTGCAGATAGGATAAAAGTGGTGTGGAGACACAACAGCGTGGACAGGTGAGACACAAAGGCGTGCAGAGCAGGGAAGGTTAAGCAGTACAGAGGGGGTTTAGTCAAAGTAATGCAGATGGATGAAAAACAGTGGTGCGGATGGGGAAACAGAGTGGTATGGTTTGGGGGGACAGCAACGTGGATGGGGGTAGAGAGTGGCATGGACATGGGAAGACAGAGCAGTGCAGATGGGTAAAGACAGATTGGTGCAGATAAGGGAATAAAGACTAGCACAAATAGGAGAACACACAACAGTAGGGCTTTGGGAAGACAGATTAGTGTGGATGGGTAGGAAGACAGAGTAGTGCGGGTGGGGGCAGGAGACAAAGTTGCACAGTTGGGGGGGGAAAGAGTGGTGCAGATGGAGGAAGAAAGAGTGCCACATAGGAAAGGAAGACAGCGGCGTGGCTTAGGGGAAGGGGGTGGTGCAGAAGGAAACAGAGTGGAACGAATGCAGGGCGGTGCAGATGGAGAAAGACAGATTGGTGTTGATGAGAGAACACAGACTTCCATAGTTTGGAGGCCTCACAGCAGTAGGGATTGGGCAAGACAGATTGGTGTGGATGGGGAGGAAGACATAGTGGTGCGGGTAGTGGAGGGAGACAAAGTTGCATGGTTGCGGGACCAGAGTAGTGCAGGTGGAGGAAGAAAAAGTGCCACAGATGCAGGGCTGTGCAGCTGGGGAAAAACATTGGTGCGGATAAAGGAACACAGACTATCACAGTTGGGAGACCACACAGCAATAGCGATCAGCGGTGATGCTGCGATTGGGGGGCCCGGTGAAAGGGCACCCCTGGCTGTGGCATAACCCCCTGCTAGAAAGGGTTAAGTGCTGGTTCTGGGAAATACAGGGGGCCCTATGCATTCCCCCCCCCTGTATTTCCAGAACCAGGACCAGCTCAGAGCCCAGTGTTGGTTGCGCTGAATACGGGGGACCCCCTACGTCATTTGTCCGCTGTATTTTGGAAACCAGGACTGGTTCTGAAAAAGCCTGGTGCTGGTTGTGCTGCATACGGGGGACCCCTACGTTGTTTGTCCCCTGTATTTAGCACAACCAGTACTGGGGCTCTATAGCCCAGGGCTGGTTGGTTTTTTGGTGGGTGGGACCATGCCATTTTTTTACAGTTTTTTTTTTAAAAACAGGCAGCCAGTCCTGGTTGGGATTGAATGCAGAGGAAAAATGACATAGGGGTCCCCCGTACTTAAGCACAACCAGCACTGGGCTAGTCAGAACCAGCCCTCATTGCCAAAATACGGGTGACAAATGACATAGGGGTCCCCTGTAAGTTGCGCAACCAGCACTGGGCTCTGATCCGGTCCTGGTTCTGGAAATACAGGGGAAAAAAATGAGTAGGGTCCCCTTGTATTCTCCAGAACCAGCACCAGACTATTTCTAATGGTGGACTGATGTCACAGCCAGGGGAGCCCTTTCACCGGGCCCCCCAGCTGCAGCATCAACCCTGACCGCTAGTCAGTTCTGGCAAGGGATCCCTGAGAAGCTGGGGATGCCCCCAATAAAGGGGTCCCCTCCTCAGGGCATCCCAGGCCCCTGGGCGGTGGGTGCCAGGTTGATTGTGTGATGTGCATTTTAAAGAATATTTTCTTTAAACTTTTTTTCTTTACTTTTGTAGGTGAACTATAGGTCCCAGTAAACCTCCCTGCATGCTGGTACTTGGAAAACCACAAGTACCAGCATGCTGGGCATTTGGGCCCACTGCCACCTGTAGTCCACCTGTAAAAAAAAATATTAAAATAATACAACACACTTTAATATTGTAGTATTTTATTTTACAGGTCTTCACCTAGAGGACTGTGGCCTTTAAGCTCTTTTACATGGCCGGCACCACCCCAGGGCTTAGGCATCTTCCCCTGGCAGGTGCCAACCCACCAGGGATTCGGCGACTTCGCCTGGTGGGTGCCAACCTCCCAGGGCTTTGGCATTTTCATCTGGCAGATGCAAACCCACCAGGGCTTCAGCATATTTGCCTGGTGCGCACCAACCTAGTGGGCGATAGCCTGTGTCAGCTCTTTTACTTGGCTGCCGCCCACTAGGACTTCTGGCGTCTTCGCCTGGTGGGCACCAGCCTGCCAGGGCTTCAACGTCTTCACCTAGTTGGCGGCAGCCTGTGTCAGCTCTTTTTCGTGGCTGCCTCCCACTAAGATTTCTGTTGTCTTCACCTGGTGGGCGCAAACCCGCCAGGGCTTCGGTGTCTTCACCTAGTGGGCGGCAGCCTGTGTTAGCTCTTTTTCATGGTTGCCTCCCACTAGGACTTCCGGCGTCCTCACCTGGCGGGCGCCAACCCGCCAGGGCTTTGGTGTCTTCACCTAGTGGGCAAAAGCCTTTGTTAGCTCTTTTTCATGGCTGCCTCCCACTAGGACTACTGGTGTCTTCGCCTGGTGGGCGCCAACCCGCCAGGGCTTCGGAGTCTTCATCTGGCTGGCACCAACCCACCAGGGCTTTGACATCTTCACCTAGTGGGCGGTAGCCTGAGTCAGCTCTTTTTCGTGGCTGCCTCCCACTAGGACTTCTGTCGTCTTCGCCAGGTGGGCGCCAACTCTCCAGGGCTTTGGTATCTTTGCCTAGTGGGCGGCAGCCTGTGTTAGCTCTTTTAAGTGGCCGCCGCCCACTAGGGCTTCTGGTGTATTCGCCTGGCGGGTGCCAACCCGCCAGGACTTTGGCGTCTTCACCTGGCAGGTGCCCACTCACCAGGGCTTCTGGCGTCATCACCTGGGGGGTGGCTGCCACCTCCCCAGGGCTTCTGTGGTCCTCTTCAGGTGCCGCCGCCTTCAATGACATCGCGAGTCGTCATTGGTTTGCGGCGGCCATCTTTGAAAGATGGCCGCTGCGAGCCAATCACGGCTCACAATGTCATCGCCAGCAGCACCCGGCAGCTGTGGGACCAGCGCCTGTTCGAGTGTCGGCGGCGGGCCTGGACCCAAGAGGATCCAGTCCCCACCAGCCATTCTGCCGAGTATGACAGCGGTACCCATTTCAAAAATACATCCCTTGGCACAATAGCTATCTAATAAAACAAACCCCAAGTCTAAATTCGCCACGTACCCTGAGTTTTGCCTTCCCAAAAAACTCCCATAGACTACAGCAGAAAAGTGGTCCTAATTGAGAATGTCAGAAAAATGTGACAGTTGGAGCTTTAGATTACTTACAAATCCTAAATTTTTATGTTTTTGCCCTAAAATTTGGCATGCAGCACCCAGTGACAGTTCTACCTAGCCATGCCAAATTTCCGATCCGTACCTCTAATAGCTTTTGAGGTGTAGCCCCTTGAACACCCTGCCCCCCCTTCGGAATTCTCTATGGAGAAAAGAAATCCGTTTTTTTAGATGCAGCCTCAATATAAGGGCATGACTGTGCCCTTATAATATATATATATATATATATATATATATATACTGTACATATGTGTATATATATATATATATAAACTGTATATATATATTTATATATATATATATATGTATATATAGATACTAAAACAGGACATTAATAAAAATCTCTAAGTGGCACTCACACCTTTTCCAGAGCCACTGAGGCTCAGGTTACAGGGCATTGCATCCACGCTGATCAGCTGCAGAAGCCACCAGCAGGACACTTCACATCACCAGGCCGGGCTGCATTCAAGGAGAGCAGATCCCAGCATTTTAGGCTTGGTAGTGGTCGTGGATGGCGTGACATGACTGGGAGGAGGCCCCCGACACTGCGCTGCAGCTGCACAGTACACAGGGACAGTTAGTAACCCACCATGTAGTTGAATCGTGGGTGGGTAGGAAATGCAGAAAGGTGGAGCTCTGGCGGGGTTTGAGTTGTCGGGGCCTTGGACAGCGCTGGCAGGCTGTGCCACTGTAACAGGAAATAAAAATGTTCCTGTCTACACTTCAGCAACACAGCGGATCCAGTGGGCCTATTTTGAAGGGAGGGCCTGGAGCTGTCGCTCCACTCGCCCCATTGTTAATCTGGCCCTGGATCCCGCAGTCCTTTCACATGAGTGTGTCTTTATTAGATATTAATGACACTGGGCCTGATTCAGAGATGGACGCAATGTTGATGTTGGATGCAGTGGGGCTACACTGTGCACATGTGGCGATGGATTAGCAATGGTGGTCACGGAGAGGATTTATTCGCAAAGAGGGTGACAGGTAATCAGCATTTGGGGAAGGTAAGGGGGCCCCTCCCCTTACCTTCCCCAAATGCAGACCTGTCAGGACCATTTTCTGGGCGGCAGCCTTTGTCAGCTCTTTTTCGTGGCTGCCTCCCACTAAGATTTCTGTTGTCTTCACCTGGTGGGCGCAAACCCGCCCGGGCTTCGGTGTCTTCACCTAGTGGGCGGCAGCCTGTGTTAGCTCTTTTTCATGGTTGCCTCCCACTAGGACTTCCGGCGACCTCGCTTGGCGGGCGCCAACCCGCCAGGGCTTTGGTGTCTTCGCCTAGTGGGCAAAAGCCTTTGTTAGCTCTTTTTCATGGCTGCCTCCCACTAGGGCTACTGGTGTCTTCGCCTGGTGGGCGCCAACCCGCCAGGGCTTCGGAGTCTTCATCTGGCTGGCACCAACCCACCAGGGCTTTGACATCTTCACCTAGTGGGCGGTAGCCTGTGTCAGCTCTTTTTCGTGGCTGCCTCCCACTAGGACTTCTGTCGTCTTCGCCCGGTGGGCGCCAACTCTCCAGGGCTTTGGTATCTTTGCCTAGTGGGCGGCAGCCTGTGTTAGCTCTTTTAAGTGGCCGCCGCCCACTAGGGCTTCTGGTGTATTCGCCTGGCGGGTGCCAACCCGCCAGGACTTTGGCGTCTTCACCTGGCAGGTGCCCACTCACCAGGGCTTCTGGCGTCATCACCTGGGGGGTGGCTGCCACCTCCCCAGGGCTTCTGTGGTCCTCTTCAGGTGCCGCCGCCTTCAATGACATCGCGAGTCGTCATTGGTTTGCGGCGGCCATCTTTGAAAGATGGCCGCTGTGAGCCAATCACGGCTCACAATGTCATCGCCAGCAGCACCCGGCAGCTGTGGGACCAGCGCCTGTTCGGGTGTCGGCGGCGGGCCTGGACCCAAGAGGATCCAGTCCCCACCAGCCATTCTGCCGAGTATGGCAGCGGTACCCATTTCAAAAATACATCCCTTGGCACAATAGATATATTATAAAACAAACCCCAAGTCTAAATTCGCCACGTACCCTGAGTTTTGCCTTCCCAAAAAACTCCCATAGACTACAGCAGAAAAGTGGTCCTAATTGAGAATGTCAGAAAAATGTGACAGTTGGAGCTTTAGATTACTTACAAATCCTAAATTTTTATGTTTTTGCCCTAAAATTTGGCATGCAGCACCCAGTGACAGTTCTACCTAGCCATGCCAAATTTCCGATCCGCACCTCTAATAGCTTTTGAGGTGTAGCCCCTTGAACACCCTGCCCCCCCCTTCGGAATTCTCTATGGAGAAAAGAAATCCGTTTTTTTAGATGCAGCCTCAATATAAGGGTATGACTGTGCCCTTATAATATATATATATATATATATATATATATATATATACTGTATATATGTGTGTATATATATATATATATATAAACTGTATATATATATTTATATATATATATTTATATATATATGTATATATAGATACTAAAACAGGACATTAATAAAAATCTCTAAGTGGCACTCACACCTTTTCCAGAGCCACTGAGGCTCGGGTTACAGGGCATTGCATCCACGCTGATCAGCTGCAGAAGCCACCAGCAGGACACTTCACATCACCAGGCCGGGCTGCATTCAAGGAGAGCAGATCCCAGCATTTTAGGCTTGGTAGTGGTCGCGGATGGCGTGACATGACTGGGAGGAGGCCCCCGACACTGCGCTGCAGCTGCACAGTACACAGGGACAGTTAGTAACCCACCATGTAGTTGAATCGTGGGTGGGTAGGAAATGCAGAAAGGTGGAGCTCTGGCGGGGTTTGAGTTGTCGGGGCCTTGGACAGCGCTGGCAGGCTGTGCCACTGTAACAGGAAATAAAAATGTTCCTGTCTACACTTCAGCAACACAGCGGATCCAGTGGGCCTATTTTGAAGGGAGGGCCTGGAGCTGTCGCTCCACTCGCCCCATTGTTAATCTGGCCCTGGATCCCGCAGTCCTTTCACATGAGTGTGTCTTTATTAGATATTAATGACACTGGGCCTGATTCAGAGATGGACGCAATGTTGATGTTGGATGCAGTGGGGCTACACTGTGCACATGTGGCGATGGATTAGCGATGGTGGTCACGGAGAGGATTTATTCGCAAAGAGGGTGACAGGTAATCAGCATTTGGGGAAGGTAAGGGGCCCCTCCCCTTACCTTCCCCAAATGCAGACCTGTCAGGACCATTTTCTGGGCGGCAGCCTGTGTCAGCTCTTCTTCGTGGCTGCCTCCCACTAAGATTTCTGTTGTCTTCACCTGGTGGGCGCAAACCCGCCAGGGCTTCGGTGTCTTCACCTAATGGACGGCAGCCTGTGTTAGCTCTTTTTCATAGTTGCCTCCCACTAGGACTTCCGGCGTCCTCGCCTGGCGGGCGCCAACCCGCCAGGGCTTTGGTGTCTTCGCCTAGTGGGCAAAAGCCTTTGTTAGCTCTTTTTCATGGCTGCCTCCCACTAGGGCTACTGGTGTCTTCGCCTGGTGGGCGCCAACCCGCCAGGGCTTCGGAGTCTTCATCTGGCTGGCACCAACCCACCAGGGCTTTGACATCTTCACCTAGTGGGCGGTAGCCTGTGTCAGCTCTTTTTCGTGGCTGCCTCCCACTAGGACTTCTGTCGTCTTCGCCCGGTGGGCGCCAACTCTCCAGGGCTTTGGTATCTTTGCCTAGTGGGCGGCAGCCTGTGTTAGCTCTTTTAAGTGGCCGCCGCCCACTAGGGCTTCTGGTGTATTCGCCTGGCGGGTGCCAACCCGCCAGGACTTTGGCGTCTTCACCTGGCAGGTGCCCACTCACCAGGGCTTCTGGCGTCATCACCTGGGGGGTGGCTGCCACCTCCCCAGGGCTTCTGTGGTCCTCTTCAGGTGCCGCCGCCTTCAATGACATCGCGAGTCGTCATTGGTTTGCGGCGGCCATCTTTGAAAGATGGCCGCTGCGAGCCAATCACGGCTCACAATGTCATCGCCAGCAGCACCCGGCAGCTGTGGGACCAGCGCCTGTTCGGGTGTCGGCGGCGGGCCTGGACCCAAGAGGATCCAGTCCCCACCAGCCATTCTGCCGAGTATGGCAGCGGTACCCATTTCAAAAATACATCCCTTGGCACAATAGCTATCTAATAAAACAAACCCCAAGTCTAAATTCGCCACGTACCCTGAGTTTTGCCTTCCCAAAAAACTCCCATAGACTACAGCAGAAAAGTGGTCCTAATTGAGAATGTCAGAAAAATGTGACAGTTGGAGATTTAGATTACTTACAAATCCTAAATTTTTATGTTTTTGCCCTAAAATTTGGCATGCAGCACCCAGTGACAGTTCTACCTAGCCATGCCAAATTTCCGATCCGTACCTCTAATAGCTTTTGAGGTGTAGCCCCTTGAACACCCTGCCCCCCCTTCGGAATTCTCTATGGAGAAAAGAAATCCGTTTTTTTAGATGCAGCCTCAATATAAGGGTATGACTGTGCCCTTATAATATATATATATATATATATATATATATACTGTATATATGTGTGTATATATATATATATATATATATATATATATAAACTGTATATATATATTTATATATATATATTTATATATATATGTATATATAGATACTAAAACAGGACATTAATAAAAATCTCTAAGTGGCACTCACACCTTTTCCAGTGCCACTGAGGCTCGGGTTACAGGGCATTGCATCCACGCTGATCAGCTGCAGAAGCCACCAGCAGGACACTTCACATCACCAGGCCGGGCTGCATTCAAGGAGAGCAGATCCCAGCATTTTAGGCTTGGTAGTGGTCGCGGATGGCGTGACATGACTGGGAGGAGGCCCCCGACACTGCGCTGCAGCTGCACAGTACACAGGGACAGTTAGTAACCCACCATGTAGTTGAATCGTGGGTGGGTAGGAAATGCAGAAAGGTGGAGCTCTGGCGGGGTTTGAGTTGTCGGGGCCTTGGACAGCGCTGGCAGGCTGTGCCACTGTAACAGGAAATAAAAATGTTCCTGTCTACACTTCAGCAACACAGCGGATCCAGTGGGCCTATTTTGAAGGGAGGGCCTGGAGCTGTCGCTCCACTCGCCCCATTGTTAATCTGGCCCTGGATCCCGCAGTCCTTTCACATGAGTGTGTCTTTATTAGATATTAATGACACTGGGCCTGATTCAGAGATGGACGCAATGTTGATGTTGGATGCAGTGGGGCTACACTGTGCACATGTGGCGATGGATTAGCGATGGTGGTCACGGAGAGGATTTATTCGCAAAGAGGGTGACAGGTAATCAGCATTTGGGGAAGGTAAGGGGCCCCTCCCCTTACCTTCCCCAAATGCAGACCTGTCAGGACCATTTTCTGGGCGGCAGCCTGTGTCAGCTCTTCTTCGTGGCTGCCTCCCACTGAGATTTCTGTTGTCTTCACCTGGTGGGCGCAAACCCGCCAGGGCTTCGGTGTCTTCACCTAATGGGCGGCAGCCTGTGTTAGCTCTTTTTCATAGTTGCCTCCCACTAGGACTTTCGGCGTCCTCGCCTGGCGGGCGCCAACCCGCCAGGGCTTTGGTGTCTTCGCCTAGTGGGCAAAAGCCTTTGTTAGCTCTTTTTCATGGCTGCCTCCCACTAGGGCTACTGGTGTCTTCGCCTGGTGGGCGCCAACCCGCCAGGGCTTCGGAGTCTTCATCTGGCTGGCACCAACCCACCAGGGCTTTGACATCTTCACCTAGTGGGCGGTAGCCTGTGTCAGCTCTTTTTCGTGGCTGCCTCCCACTAGGACTTCTGTCGTCTTCGCCAGGTGGGCGCCAACTCTCCAGGGCTTTGGTATCTTTGCCTAGTGGGCGGCAGCGTGTGTTAGCTCTTTTAAGTGGCCGCCGCCCACTAGGGCTTCTGGTGTATTCGCCTGGCGGGTGCCAACCCGCCAGGACTTTGGCGTCTTCACCTGGCAGGTGCCCACTCACCAGGGCTTCTGGCGTCATCACCTGGGGGGTGGCTGCCACCTCCCCAGGGCTTCTGTGGTCCTCTTCAGGTGCCGCCGCCTTCAATGACATCGCGAGTCGTCATTGGTTTGCGGTGGCCATCTTTGAAAGATGGCCGCTGCGAGCCAATCACGGCTCACAATGTCATCGCCAGCAGCACCCGGCAGCTGTGGGACCAGCGCCTGTTCGAGTGTCGGCGGCGGGCCTGGACCCAAGAGGATCCAGTCCCCACCAGCCATTCTGCCGAGTATGACAGCGGTACCCATTTCAAAAATACATCCCTTGGCACAATAGCTATCTAATAAAACAAACCCCAAGTCTAAATTCGCCACGTACCCTGAGTTTTGCCTTCCCAAAAAACTCCCATAGACTACAGCAGAAAAGTGGTCCTAATTGAGAATGTCAGAAAAATGTGACAGTTGGAGCTTTAGATTACTTACAAATCCTAAATTTTTATGTTTTTGCCCTAAAATTTGGCATGCAGCACCCAGTGACAGTTCTACCTAGCCATGCCAAATTTCCGATCCGTACCTCTAATAGCTTTTGAGGTGTAGCCCCTTGAACACCCTGCCCCCCCCTTCGGAATTCTCTATGGAGAAAAGAAATCCGTTTTTTTAGATGCAGCCTCAATATAAGGGTATGACTGTGCCCTTATAATATATATATATATATATATATATATATATATACTGTATATATGTGTATATATATATATATATATATATATATAAACTGTATATATATATTTATATATATATATATATGTATATATAGATACTATAACAGGACATTAATAAAAATCTCTAAGTGGCACTCACACCTTTTCCAGAGCCACTGAGGCTCAGGTTACAGGGCATTGCATCCACGCTGATCAGCTGCAGAAGCCACCAGCAGGACACTTCACATCACCAGGCCGGGCTGCATTCAAGGAGAGCAGATCCCAGCATTTTAGGCTTGGTAGTGGTCGTGGATGGCGTGACATGACTGGGAGGAGGCCCCCGACACTGCGCTGCAGCTGCACAGTACACAGGGACAGTTAGTAACCCACCATGTAGTTGAATCGTGGGTGGGTAGGAAATGCAGAAAGGTGGAGCTCTGGCGGGGTTTGAGTTGTCGGGGCCTTGGACAGCGCTGGCAGGCTGTGCCACTGTAACAGGAAATAAAAATGTTCCTGTCTACACTTCAGCAACACAGCGGATCCAGTGGGCCTATTTTGAAGGGAGGGCCTGGAGCTGTCGCTCCACTCGCCCCATTGTTAATCTGGCCCTGGATCCCGCAGTCCTTTCACATGAGTGTGTCTTTATTAGATATTAATGACACTGGGCCTGATTCAGAGATGGACGCAATGTTGATGTTGGATGCAGTGGGCTACACTGTGCACATGTGGCGATGGATTAGCGATGGTGGTCACGGAGAGGATTTATTCGCAAAGAGGGTGACAAGTAATCAGCATTTGGGGAAGGTATGGGGGCCCCTCCCCTTACCTTCCCCAAATGCAGACCTGTCAGGACCATTTTCTGGGCATGCACCTGTGAGCCTCCGTAAATTCACAGCTGGAGAGGCCCTTGTGTCTTAGGAAAGCCGCTCTGTCTGAGACAGCATAGGCTTACTCTGAAGTTCAATGTGTGACAGATGTTTCCAATGTTCCCACTTTTGTACATAAGCGGCAGATGTGAGACAACGGAGGCGGGCGTCTCAGTGCACAAGATGGAAGCTGAGTTATTTATATATTTTCACAAGTACACTGCATCCATCTCTGAATCAGACCCACTGTGTGGATATGTACTATATTGTGAATAAATTGTGTACTAAATTTTTTTGTATTTTCTACGCAGGGACATAGAGAGCCCAGGCCCATGCTGTAAGGGATGTGGCCTAATTGTGGAGATGTGGCCACACCCCCTACAAGAATTATGAATGGCACTGCACAGGGGAGCACTGTGCGTCCCTCAGCCAGGGGCAGATCCAGGGTGGAGGGGGCAGCCTCCGTGGACCCACTGCAGCCTAGAACACAGCAGCGTATTCTGTGTTGGGAAAAGAGCTGCTGCTGCTGACAGGAAGGGGGGCGGTGTACCCGGGCCCTGCTGGGTCCCTTCAATAAGCTGTGACCTGGATAATTAAACGCCCCCTCCTCCTCTCTTCGCCCCTGCTTCTACTACCTGTGAAACAACATCTCTGGGCGTAAACTAGACTCATATACAGTACAGCATATACTACCCTTATAGGCTGGTACGTTTTGTGTACAGTAATGACCAGCTCCACAAGCTAAGCAAAATTCACCTTTTTCTGTGATGTATTTTACACTCGCGATTTACACACAAATTATGTGCAACTCAGCATGAGCCCCATAGTGTAGATATCTTATTATTCAGACGTTTGTGGTACTATTCTTCTTTTTCATAGAGCTCAGTCCATGTCTTATGAAGTTATAGCTGTCATATTCAATGTGATATTAAATCATTTACATTCATTTCTGAGTATGTTCAAATAAATAAATAAAATACAGTGTTGTGTATTTACATTAAAGAGAAAATGGGAATGCTAATTTTACACTTATCTAAAATAGATGAAATGTGCTTCAAATAATGACATTAATCTTCACAGTGAACCTGCACACAATGATGGTCTCTCTTAATGAAGGCAGAACTGGTATCCATGTAGTGAGCAAATAAAATAAAATGTTTTCAGTGGTATTTGTACCTAGTATGCCCAGAGTATAACTTTGCTCTGACTTTTATCCTGTGCATTTTCTATCCTCTGATCTGCACCTTCTTTACACTTGTGGCTTAACGCAGCGTCTTCCTCTCCTTTCCGTCCGCAGCATCGGATGGGGACCTGAGTGTCCCTTACAAGAGGAGGCCCAATAAGACTCCATATTTCACTGTGCCACCACCACATGATATATTAATATATCCTGCTGCCACCACCGCATCTAAGCATTACAGTGAGCGTGCAAACCCAGTGCACCACAACACTCAGCAAACCTTATAAACGCTCCTGGCTGCAACTGGACAATCCAGATAACCTGTACCTGCTATTAGCCTTGTGTTTACCCCTTCCTGTTTATACCTTATGTTGATTAATCATCTGCCTTGCGAACTAACATCCATTGCACACCACTACCACCTACAGTGGCGGATTTTCCACTAGGCATGTGCTTAGAGGTAGGGCCATTGAAAGCTGACTGACAACAGGGTACTGAGGGGGATATGGCCAAATCCGGGAGGTGTGGTCACACTCCCTCCAATAATTATTTTTTTAAAATATGCACTCTGCAAATGGAGACATTTTTCCCCCTCAGCAGCTGACCTGGGCCCCTCCAGCAAGCCCAGGCCCAGATGTGACCCATTCAATTGTAAGTAATAAGGGCTGTGTGGGGGTGTGTTTGTTTAATAAAATATTATATTTCGGTCATGCCTGGGCAGGCTTGCTTGGACCTGTAAAAATACAATATTATTGAATTGTTTACTTTAACTGTTACCTTTGCACCCAAAGCCCCGACTGTGCGGAGAAGAGCCCAGGGCTGATTGTCCTTGGAGAGGAGGACCCCATTTTTTTTTTTTTGGGGGGGGGGGGTGAGGGCTCTTTTCTAGGGATTCCAACTCTGGACTGACCACTTTGGGGCTGGTTGTTATTATGGTAGGAGGACCTCATGCTGTGTGTCCCCTTGCATCAGCTGCCTTTATTGTTTCAGCATAGTGCTGGTTTAGCATAGTGCTGGTTATTGGAAAGAGGGAAACCCACACCATTTCCTCCCCCCCCACAGTATTTACCAATACCAGCCTAGACACAGAGGCCTGGTGCTGGTTAATGATTTTGAGGTGGGACCCTGCACCATTTTAAAAAACTTTTAATACCTTCATCACAATATTAATAAAATGAAGCCTGCACAGATCAAACTGATTTGTGTAGCGCTTTACATATTATTCAGGCTGATTTGCTTTGAATCAAGATCTAAACTTGATGCTTAGAAAATCCGGGTTCTTGTAACTCACAAAAATATTGATAGTGAGCCGATGATCTATTGTTACACTTTAGTAAATGAGTGGATTGCAAAACCAATGGAAAAATGCCCAAAAAAACAAAACAGATCTTAAGTAAATAATCCCCTAAATGCAGAAAGAACTATTAAAAGTGAAACCTATGATGATTAGAATGCAGTCTATAATTTGTCATACACTGACAGCATACATTTATATTCTCTATAATTCTTCTACACTGCTAATTGCATGCCATGATAATTATACTTAGATGTTGTATGCTTAAGCTATACATCTGTATACTTTAAAATTAGCAAGTTGTTGCAATACTGGCTTTTATTTGTGGATAGTCTATTCCTTTGCTCTTATTTGGAGGGATATTATGTTTAAATTTATCTGCCTGATTGTTTAGCTCTACTAATATGTTGTCACTATATAAATTATCTCTAACCTTTATGTTATATTAAAGCATAAAAGACTGGTCATATCTCATGCACATATATTCCAATTACATAAATTAAACAAGCAATAATTATTTTCTAGAAGAAAATGTGCACAGATTTCCCCCCTGTCTGTGGTGCACCACCTGCCATTAGCAATGGAGTCCCCGATTTAAATATTGTCAGACAGTTGCAGTTGGCTTGAGCTGGGGCCATGGAGGGCTGAGAGGCAGGCTCCCTGCTTCTGTAAAGCTGAATTTAATAAGATGAGAACAGGACGCCAAGATGGTGAGCTCCATCCTTAGCACTTTACCATGACACTAGTCCCTCAGCAGGACCCTTAATGCAGGAATAATCTGGGTGAGACTGGCATAGTTCGAAGCTTACAAGTTCAATATAATAGAGCAGTGGGGGATCTTGGGGGTCTGGCAGAAAAGCTTAGCAAAGTTAAAGCCTATTATTCTATGCATGACCGGCCATGCCAACTGTAGCAGCATGCTAACCCTTCAATATAATAGTATATGCATCAGTCTACATTTACAAGCAATGTTCATTTAAATGTATTCAATATCAATGGAAATGTGTATGCAAATGGTTTTATATCAATGTACTTTGTTACTTTAGTGAGGGTTGAAAATATTATGAATTAAGTGTTTATTAAAAAAATTAACTAGGCACCAGTTTTAAGAGGAATAACCAAATGTAGTCTTTTACGTCTTTCTATCGTTGCTAAGTAGTCTTTGGTTATATATCTTTACCTATTTGATTTTGCTTTTTTATGTTTCGAAAAAAACAACAAAATGTTTTCAATTACCATATTATGTATTACCTTTTTTCTTGTAGAATTGACTGCAATTTCCCTCATAAATGTTAAATGCCAGCAGCTGTGCATACTATATAAGATTATACAGGGTTATTACAAAAGAAATAAACAATTTTAACAATTTATAAAATAAAGACTATGGCCCCCATTTACTAACGAGTTTTATCACCAAATCGAGTGATAAATGTCACTGTGTATAATAAATGGTGCTCCAGCCAATCAGCTCCCAACCGTCATTTTTCTAACAGTTGACAGTTGGGAGCTGATTGGCTCGAGCACCATTTATGATACACAGTGAAATTTATAACTAGTTTTGGTGATAAAACTCATTAGTAAACGAGGCCCTATTTATGATAACTACACTTACCATACATCGTATTTTAAAGAAACAGTGGAAGTATATTACAGCAATTTACAGATGATGAATGTGAATAACTTGAGTCAATGCGGCAGATATCAACATTGTAGTCGAATTCTTGCCAAACACGTGTTAACATGTCTGCATCAACTCCAGCAATAGTTGTTGTGATACGTTGTTTCAGATAATAGAGATTAACAGGAAGGTGAGGGATGAAGACTTTGTCCATGACATACTGTATCCCCATAAAAAAGTAATTCAAAGGTTGCTCGACGGGACTTTGTGGTGGCAGAGTAGGTAAGACATGTTGCCATCTGTTGCGTGACCAATCCAGCGCTGTAGATGTATGAGGTAGAGGTGTTAGTGTGGCAGTGCTCCAGCTTGTTGAAAAATTAAGTTGTTATTGTCTTCATATAGTTGAGGCATCATCCAATTAATAAGCATTTCGAGATAAGAAGTTCCAGTACATTTTTTTCTTGGAAAAGGAAGGGGGTCATACACATTTTTACAGGGCATAGCAAAGAAGACATTAACCTTCAGGTAATCCCACACATGCTTCACTGCTGCTCTGGGATGTTTAGTCCCCCATATGCGAACGTTCTGTTTGTTAACTTTCCCACTGGTGTGGAAGGTCAACTAGTTGCTGAATATTGACGCTCAATAAAACTTTCTTCACAGCGCTCCTGCATTCCTGCACACAAATCACGGTGTGACTTTTCTGCTGGTCACTTAGACACTGCACTAACTGCAGTATGTAGGCCGTCATTTGCAGCTGCTTCCACAATATTTTCCAAATAGCCAGTTGTGGAAATTTGTTATTCCAGACACGCCCTTGTTGTTAATTTTCTCTGCGCTGCGTTGATAATTGGCACAAACACACTCCACTTTTTCATCAGATGCATGTGGTCGCCCAGGGCTTTTACCTTTACACAAACATCCAGTTGTTTCAAATGTTTTAATTCGAGCACACAAAACGCCTTCTCCACAGCATTTGCGGCCATCTTGCCTGACTGGACATGTGACACATATTCAGCAGTGCTTTACATCTAATACTTAGCTACTCACAACACTCCATGCCCCAATGGTGCTTATAATCCATATTCCCTACAACATGTACATGCACACACTGGGGTTAATTTTTGTCCGAATCCAATGAACCTGTCAGTATGTGTTTGGATTTTGGGAGGAAACTGGAGTACGCGGAGGAAACCCATGCAAACACCGGAACAACATACAGACTCCACACTATTTGGGCCATGGTGGGAATTAAACTGAAGACCTTAGTACTGTGATGTAGTAATGCTAACCATTACACCAACTGTGCTGCCCAGTAATAGATAGAGCCTAATTTCCTCTACCTCTAAGGTGGTGTAAAAATTGGTAGCTGTAAACAAATATAAAGATCTGTGGACACTCCTTAAATGTCAAAGTCAGCACTATCCACCACTTGAAATTAGGGGTGAGCGGGTTCGGATTTCTGAAATCCGAACCCCCCCGAGCCCCCCCGATCCGAGTCCGATCCGAGTCAGGCTCGACTTTTCCCACCTGACTCGGATCTGAAATCGAGGCAAAACGTCATCATCCCGCCTTCCGAGTCTCGCGGGTTTTGGATCCTATATAAGGTACCCGCGTCGGCGCCATTTTCTCACTCGGCTGTGGACAGTGAAGAGGGAGGGTGGGAGTTAGGGCTGTGTAGTGTAGTGTAGTGTAGTGCTGCTGTTGTCCACTACTTCAAAGTCCATAGGGGCTGGCTGTGTTGTGCTGTGCTGCTGTTGTTAATAGGGGCTGTGTCCACTACTTCAAAGTCCATAGGGGCTGGCTGGACTGTGTTGTGCAGTCAGTTCTCCATAGGGGCTGTGTCCACTCCAAAGTCCTGTGCAGTGTCCCAGTCCTAAAGGGGTGCTGTAGTGTTGTCCAGGGGGTGCTCTGTCCATCAGGGGTGCTCCCCCCAAGTGCTAAAAAAATAATATATTTTCTGTGTTTGTGAATTGTGTGCGCAGTAGCCGCACGTGCATCAACAAAGTAGTGCCAAGCGTGCGCCTGTGTCATAAGTAAAGGGCCGGCTGGCTTGACCGTTAAAGGGTGGTGTAACACCCGAAAGTACACTCCAGTACAAACCAAAAAAGAATTATTTTCTGTGTTTGTGAATTGTGTGCGCAGTAGCCGCACGTGCATCAACAAAGTAGTGCCAAGCGTGCGCCTGTGTCATAAGTAAAGGGCTGGCTGGCTTGACCGTTAAGGGTGCTGTAACCCCCGAAAGTACACTCCAGTCCAAACCAAAAAAAAAATTATTTTCTGTGTTTGTGAATTGTGTGCGCAGTAGCCGCACGTGCATCAACAAAGTAGTGCCAAGCGTGCGCCTGTGTCATAAGTAAAGGGCCGGCTGGCTTGACTGTTAAGGGTGCTGTAACCCCCGAAAGTGCACTCCAGTCCAAACCAAAAAAAAAATTATTTTCTGTGTTTGTGAATTGTGTGCGCAGTAGCCGCACGTGCATCAACAAAGTAGTGCCAAGCGTGCGCCTGTGTCCCATAAGTAAAAGGCCGGCTGGCTTGTCCGTTAAAGGGTGCTGTAACCCCCAAAGTACACTCCGGTCCAAACCAAAAAAAAAATTATTTTCTGTGTTTGTGAATTGTATGCGCAGTAGCCGCACGTGCATCAACAAAGTAGTGCCAAGCGTGCGCCTGTGTCATAAGTAAAGGGCCGGCTGGCTTGACCTTTAAAGGGTGCTGTAACCCCCGAAAGTACACTCCAGTCCAAACCAAAAAAAAATTATTTTCTGTGTTTGTAAATTGTGTGCGCAGTAGCCGCACGTGCATCAACAAAGTAGTGCCAAGCGTGCGCCTGTGTCATAAGTAAAGGGCCGGCTGGCTTGACCGTTAAAGGGTGCTGTAACCCCCGAAAGTACACTCCAGTCCAAACCAAAAAAAAATTATTTTCTGTGTTTGTGAATTGTTTGCGCAGTAGCCGCACGTGTATCAACAAAGTAGTGCCAAGCGTGCGCCTGTGTCATAAGTAAAGGGCCGGCTGGCTTGACCGTTAAAGGGTGCTGTAACCCCCAAAGTACACTCCAGTCCAAACCAAAAAAAAAATTATTTTCTGTGTTTGTGAATTGTGTGCGCAGTAGCCGCACGTGCATCAACAAAGTAGTGCCAAGAGTGCGCCTGTGTCATAAGTAAAGGGCCGGCTGGCTTGACCGTTAAAGGGTGCTGTAACCCCCAAAGTACACTCCAGTCCAAACCAAAAAAAAAATTATTTTCTGTGTTTGTGAATTGTGTGCGCAGTAGCCGCACGTGCATCAACAAAGTAGTGCCAAGCGTGCGCCTGTGTCATAAGTAAAGGGCCGGCTGGCTTGACTGTTAAGGGTGCTGTAACCCCCGAAAGTACACTCCAGTCCAAACCAAAAAAAAAATTATTTTCTGTGTTTGTGAATTGTGTGCGCAGTAGCCGCACGTGCATCAACAAAGTAGTGCTAAGCGTGCGCCTGTGTCCCATAAGTAAAAGGCCGGCTGGCTTGTCCGTTAAAGGGTGCTGTAACCCCCAAAGTACACTCCAGTCCAAACCAAAAAAAAATTTATTTTCTGTGTTTGTGAATTGTGTGCGCAGTAGCCGCACGTGCATCAGCAAAGTAGTGCCAAGCGTGCGCCTGTGTCCCATAAGTAAAAGGCCGGCTGGCTTGTCCGTTAAAGGGTGCTGTAACCCCCAAAGTACACTCCAGTCCAAACCAAAAAAAAAATTATTTTCTGTGTTTGTGAATTGTGTGCGCAGTAGCCGCACGTGCATCAACAAAGTAGTGCCAAGCGTGCGCCTGTGTCATAAGTAAAGGGCCGGCTGGCTTGACCGTTAAAGGGTGCTGTAACCCCCGAAAGTACACTCCAGTCCAAACCAAAAAAAAATTATTTTCTGTGTTTGTAAATTGTGTGCGCAGTAGCTGCACGTGCATCAACAAAGTAGTGCCAAGCGTGCGCCTGTGTCATAAGTAAAGGGCCGGCTGGCTTGACCATTAAAGGGTGCTGTAACCCCCGAAAGTACACTCCAGTCCAAACCAAAAAAAAATTATTTTCTGTGTTTGTGAATTGTGTGCGCAGTAGCCGCACGTGCATCAACAAAGTAGTGCCTAGCGTGCGCCTGTGTCATAAGTAAAGGGCCGGCTGGCTTGACCGTTAAAGGGTGCTGTAACCCCCAAAGTACACTCCAGTCCAAACCAAAAAAAAAATTATTTTCTGTGTTTGTGAATTGTGTGCGCAGTAGCCGCACGTGCATCAACAAAGTAATGCCAAGAGTGCGCCTGTGTCATAAGTAAAGGGCCGGCTGGCTTGACCGTTAAAGGGTGCTGTAACCCCCAAAGTACACTCCAGTCCAAACCAAAAAAAAAATTATTTTCTGTGTTTGTGAATTGTGTGCGCAGTAGCCGCACGTGCATCAACAAAGTAGTGCCAAGCGTGCGCCTGTGTCATAAGTAAAGGGCCGGCTGGCTTGACTGTTAAGGGTGCTGTAACCCCCGAAAGTACACTCCAGTCCAAACCAAAAAAAAAATTATTTTCTGTGTTTGTGAATTGTGTGCGCAGTAGCCGCATGTGCATCAACAAAGTAGTGCCAAGCGTGCGCCTGTGTCATAAGTAAAGGGCCGGCTGGCTTGACCGTTAAAGGGTGCTGTAACCCCCGAAAGTACACTCCAGTCCAAACCAAAAAAAAATTATTTTCTGTGTTTGTGAATTGTGTGCGCAGTAGCCGCACGTGCATCAACAAAGTAGTGCCAAGAGTGCGCCTGTGTAAAGGGCCGGCTGGCTTGACCGTTAAAGGGTGCTGTAACCCCCAAAGTACACTCCAGTCCAAACCAAAAAAAAAATTATTTTCTGTGTTTGTGAATTGTGTGCGCAGTAGCCGCACGTGCATCAACAAAGTAGTGCCAAGCGTGCGCCTGTGTCCCATAAGTAAAAGGCCGGCTGGCTTGTCCGTTAAAGGGTGCTGTAACCCCCAAAGTACACTTCAGTCCAAACCAAAAAAAAAATTATTTTCTGTGTTTGTGAATTGTGTGCGCAGTAGCCGCACGTGTATCAACAAAGTAGTGCCAAGCGTGCGCCTGTGTCATAAGTAAAGGGCCGGCTGGCTTGACCGTTAAAGGGTGCTGTAACCCCCAAAGTACACTCCAGTCCAAACCAAAAAAAAAATTATTTTCTGTGTTTGTGAATTGTGTGCGCAGTAGCCGCACGTGCATCAACAAAGTAGTGCCAAGAGTGCGCCTGTGTCATAAGTAAAGGGCCGGCTGGCTTGACCGTTAAAGGGTGCTGTAACCCCCAAAGTACACTCCAGTCCAAACCAAAAAAAAAATTATTTTCTGTGTTTGTGAATTGTGTGCGCAGTAGCCGCACGTGCATCAACAAAGTAGTGCCAAGCGTGCGCCTGTGTCATAAGTAAAGGGCCGGCTGGCTTGACTGTTAAGGGTGCTGTAACCCCCGAAAGTACACTCCAGTCCAAACCAAAAAAAAAATTATTTTCTGTGTTTGTGAATTGTGTGCGCAGTAGCCGCACGTGCATCAACAAAGTAGTGCTAAGCGTGCGCCTGTGTCCCATAAGTAAAAGGCCGGCTGGCTTGTCCGTTAAAGGGTGCTGTAACCCCCAAAGTACACTCCAGTCCAAACCAAAAAAAAATTTATTTTCTGTGTTTGTGAATTGTGTGCGCAGTAGCCGCACGTGCATCAGCAAAGTAGTGCCAAGCGTGCGCCTGTGTCCCATAAGTAAAAGGCCGGCTGGCTTGTCCGTTAAAGGGTGCTGTAACCCCCAAAGTACACTCCAGTCCAAACCAAAAAAAAAATTATTTTCTGTGTTTGTGAATTGTGTGCGCAGTAGCCGCACGTGCATCAACAAAGTAGTGCCAAGCGTGCGCCTGTGTCATAAGTAAAGGGCCGGCTGGCTTGACCGTTAAAGGGTGCTGTAACCCCCGAAAGTACACTCCAGTCCAAACCAAAAAAAAATTATTTTCTGTGTTTGTAAATTGTGTGCGCAGTAGCTGCACGTGCATCAACAAAGTAGTGCCAAGCGTGCGCCTGTGTCATAAGTAAAGGGCCGGCTGGCTTGACCATTAAAGGGTGCTGTAACCCCCGAAAGTACACTCCAGTCCAAACCAAAAAAAAATTATTTTCTGTGTTTGTGAATTGTGTGCGCAGTAGCCGCACGTGCATCAACAAAGTAGTGCCTAGCGTGCGCCTGTGTCATAAGTAAAGGGCCGGCTGGCTTGACCGTTAAAGGGTGCTGTAACCCCCAAAGTACACTCCAGTCCAAACCAAAAAAAAAATTATTTTCTGTGTTTGTGAATTGTGTGCGCAGTAGCCGCACGTGCATCAACAAAGTAATGCCAAGAGTGCGCCTGTGTCATAAGTAAAGGGCCGGCTGGCTTGACCGTTAAAGGGTGCTGTAACCCCCAAAGTACACTCCAGTCCAAACCAAAAAAAAAATTATTTTCTGTGTTTGTGAATTGTGTGCGCAGTAGCCGCACGTGCATCAACAAAGTAGTGCCAAGCGTGCGCCTGTGTCATAAGTAAAGGGCCGGCTGGCTTGACTGTTAAGGGTGCTGTAACCCCCGAAAGTACACTCCAGTCCAAACCAAAAAAAAAATTATTTTCTGTGTTTGTGAATTGTGTGCGCAGTAGCCGCATGTGCATCAACAAAGTAGTGCCAAGCGTGCGCCTGTGTCATAAGTAAAGGGCCGGCTGGCTTGACCGTTAAAGGGTGCTGTAACCCCCGAAAGTACACTCCAGTCCAAACCAAAAAAAAATTATTTTCTGTGTTTGTGAATTGTGTGCGCAGTAGCCGCACGTGCATCAACAAAGTAGTGCCAAGAGTGCGCCTGTGTAAAGGGCCGGCTGGCTTGACCGTTAAAGGGTGCTGTAACCCCCAAAGTACACTCCAGTCCAAACCAAAAAAAAAATTATTTTCTGTGTTTGTGAATTGTGTGCGCAGTAGCCGCACGTGCATCAACAAAGTAGTGCCAAGCGTGCGCCTGTGTCCCATAAGTAAAAGGCCGGCTGGCTTGTCCGTTAAAGGGTGCTGTAACCCCCAAAGTACACTTCAGTCCAAACCAAAAAAAAAATTATTTTCTGTGTTTGTGAATTGTGTGCGCAGTAGCCGCACGTGCATCAACAAAGTAGTGCCAAGCGTGCGCCTGTGTCATAAGTAAAGGGCCGGCTGGCTTGACCGTTAAAGGGTGCTGTAACCCCCGAAAGTACACTCCAGTCCAAACCAAAAAAAAATTATTTTCTGTGTTTGTGAATTGTGTGCGCAGTAGCCGCACGTGCATCAACAAAGTAGTGCCAAGCGTGCGCCTGTGTCATAAGTAAAGGGCCGGCTGGCTTGACCGTTAAAGGGTGCTGTAACCCCCAAAGTACACTCCAGTCCAAACCAAAAAAAAAATTATTTTCTGTGTTTGTGAATTGTGTGCGCAGTAGCCGCACGTGCATCAACAAAGTAGTGCCAAGAGTGCGCCTGTGTCATAAGTAAAGGGCCGGCTGGCTTGACCGTTAAAGGGTGCTGTAACCCCCAAAGTACACTCCAGTCCAAACCAAAAAAAAAATTATTTTCTGTGTTTGTGAATTGTGTGCGCAGTAGCCGCACGTGCATCAACAAAGTAGTGCCAAGCGTGCGCCTGTGTCATAAGTAAAGGGCCGGCTGGCTTGACCGTTAAAGGGTGCTGTAACCCCCGAAAGTACACTCCAGTCCAAACCAAAAAAAAATTATTTTCTGTGTTTGTGAATTGTGGGCGCAGTAGCCGCACGTGCATCAACAAAGTAGTGCCAAGCGTGCGCCTGTGTCATAAGTAAAGGGCCGGCTGGCTTGACCATTAAGGGTGCTGTAACCCCCGAAAGTACACTCCAGTCCAAACCAAAAAAAAAATTATTTTCTGTGTTTGTGAATTGTGTGTGCAGTAGCCGCACGTGCATCAAAAAAGTAGTGCCAAGAGTGCGCCAGTGTCCTAAGTAAAGGGCTGGCTGGCTTGACCGTTAAAGGGTGCTGTAACCCCCAAAGTACACTCCAGTCCAAACCAAAAAAAAAATTATTTTCTGTGTTTAGCCGCACGTATATATCAAATCGATATAACATAAATGGAGGACCAAACTTTCTCCGATAAAAATAAAATAGAGAAAGATCAAGAACCACTTCCTCCTAGTGCTGAAGCTGCTGCCACTAGTCATGACATAGACGATAACATGCCATCAACATCGTCTGCCAAGGCCGATGCCCAATGTCATAGTAGAGGGCACATACAATCCCAAATGGCAAAGTTCAGGAAAATGACCTTGAAAAAGACATTTAAATCAGCTGAAGAGAAACGTAAACTTGCCAATATGCCATTTACGAATCGGAGTGGCAAGGAATGGCTAAGGTCGATCCCTAGTATGTTCATGACTAGTGGTTCAGCTTCACATGACGATGGAAGCCCTCCTCCCACTAAAAAAATCAAAAGAGTTAAGCTGGCAAAAGCACAGCGAAGAACTGTGCTTTCTAAGAAGATATCACAAATCCCCAAGGAGAGTCCAAGTGTGGTGGTGGTTGCGATGCCTGACCTTCCCAGCACTGGACGGGAAGAGGTGGCTCTTTCCACCATTTGCACGCCCCCTGCAAGTGCTGAAAGGAGCACCCACAGTCCACTTGCTGATATGCAAATTGAAGATGTCACTGTTGAAGTACAACAGGATGAGGATACTGGTGTAGCTGGCGCTGAGGAGGAAGTTGGTGAGGAGGATTCTGATGGTGATGTGGTTTGTTTAAATCAGGCTCTGGGGGAGACAGTTGTTGTCCGTGGGATGAAAAAGCCCATCACTGTCATGCCTGGGCAGAAGACCAAACATTCCACCTCTTTGGTCTGGCAATATTTCTATCCAAATCCGGACAACAACTGTCTTGCCATATGTACCATATGTAAAGGTGAAATAAGTAGGGGTAGGGACGTCAACCACTTAGGAACATCCTCCCTTATACGGCACCTGCAGCGCGTTCATAAAAAGTTACTGTCAAGTTCAGAAACTTTGGCTAAGACCGTAAGCAGTCCAGGGACACCTAAATCCCGTTGTCCTGTTGTATCCAAGCGCCTGCAAACCACACCGTCAACTCCCTCCTCGTCAATTTCCTCCTTAGTCAGGATCGGAAGTAGTCCTGCAGGCCATGTCACTGGCATGACTGACTCTCCTATCCGGGATTCCTCTGGAGGATCCTGCATTGCTACGCCTTCTGCTGCCGCTGCTGCTGTTGCTGCTGCTGGGAGTCGTTCATCATCCCAGAGAGGAAGTAGGACCACCACTACTTTTACTAAACAATTGACCCTCCAACAGTCCTTAGCGAGGAGGATGAAGTACGACAGCAGTCATCCTGAAGCAAAACGTATAACTGAGGCCTTGACTGCTATGTTGGTGTTAGACGTGCGTCCGGTATCCGCCATTAGTGCAGTGGGATTTAGACAATTGATGGAGGTAGTGTGTCCCCGGTTCCAAATCCCATCTAGATTCCACTTCACTAGGCAGGCGATACCGAGACTGTACAGAAACGTCAGAAAAAGTGTCCTCAGTGTCCTGAAAAATGCCGTTGTACACAATGTCCACTTAACCACGGACATGTGGACAAGTGGAACAGGGCAGACTAAGGACTATATGACTGTGACAGCCCACTGGGTAGATGTATCACCTTACGCAGCAACAGCAGCAGCGTCACTAGTAGCAGCATCTCAGAAACGCCAGCTCGTTACAAGGCAGGCTACGCTGTGTATCACCGGTTTCAGTAAGAGGCACACCGCCGACAACCTCTTAGAGAAACTGAGGGAAATCATCGCCCAGTGGCTTACCCCACTTAGACTCTCCTGGGGATTTGTGATATCTGACAACGCCACCAATATTGTGCGGGCATTACATCTGGGCAAATTCCAGCACGTCCCATGTTTTGCTCACACAATAAACTCGGTGGTGCAGAATTTTCTGAAAAGCGACAGGGGCGTGCAGGAGACGCTTTGGGTGGCCCGAAAAATTTCTGGCCACTTTCGCCATTCAGCGACTGCGTGCCGAAGACTGGAGCGCCAGCAAACACTCTTGAACCTGCCCCGCCATCACCTGAAGCAAGAGGTTGTGACGCGGTGGAACTCAACCCTCTATATGCTTCAGAGGATGGAGGAGCAGCAAAAGGCCATACAAGCCTATACATCCACCTATGACATAGGCAAAGGAGGGGGTATGCACCTGACTCAAGCGCAGTGGAGAATGATTTCCGTGTTGTGCAAGGTTCTCCAGCCCTTCGAACTTGCCACACGTGAAGTCAGTTCAGACACAGCCAGCTTGAGTCAGGTCATTCCCCTCATCAGGCTTTTGCAGAAGCAGCTGGAGAAAGTGAAGGAGGAGCTAAGACGGAGCGATTCCGCTCGGCATGTGGGACTTGTGGATGAAGCCCTTCATTCGCTTTGCCAGGATTCCAGGGTGGTCAATCTGTTGAAATCAGACCACTACATTTTGGCCACCGTGCTTGATCCTAGGTTTAAAGCCTATGTGGTGTCTCTCTTTCCAGCCGACACAAGCCTGCAGAGGTGCAAAGACCTGCTGGTGAACACACTGTCAGCTGAAGCGGAACGTGACACGTCAACGGCTCCTTCTTCATTTTCTCCCGCAACTGGGGCTGCCAGGAAAAAACTTAGGTATCCTAAGCAACCCACTGGCGGTGATGCAGGGCAGGCAGGACCAAGTTTGGACATCTGGTCCGGACTGAAGGACCTGGCAACAATTTCTGACATGTCTACTGTCACTGCATATGATACTGTCACCATTGACAGAATGGTGGAGGATTACATCGGTGACAGCATCCAAGTAGGCATGTCAGACAGTCCATACCTGTACTGGCAGGAAAAAGAGGCAATTTGGAGGCCCCTGTACAAGCTGGCTCTATTTTACCTGAGTTGCCCCCCCTCCAGTGTGTACTCCGAAAGAGTGTTTAGTGCAGCCGGGAACCTTGTCAGCGAAAGGCGTAGGAGGTTGCTTCCACAGAATGTGGAGAAGATGATGTTCATCAAAATGAATTATCAGCTCTTCCAGGGAGACCAGCCTCCAGAAGGTACAGAGGGACCTGTGGTGGTGGATTCAAGTGGGGACGAGTTAATACTTTGTGAGGATGAGGATGTACACACTGAAGAGGGTGAGGAATCGGTGGATGAGGAGGATGAGGATGACATCTTGCCTCCATAGAGCCAGTTTGTGCAGGGACACATTAATTGCCAGCTTGTTTTGTGGGGGCCCAAACGAACCAATCATTTCAGCCACAGTTGTGTGGCAGACCCTGGCGCTGAAATGATTGATTTGTTAAAGTGTGCATGTCCTGTTTATACAACATAAGGGTGGGTGGGAGGGCCCAAGGACAATTCCATCTTGCACTTCTTTTATTTCTTTGCATTATGTACAGTTTGGGGCCTAGTTTTTCTAACTGCCATCCTGTCTGCCACTGCAGTGTCACTCCTAGATGGGTCACGTGTTTGTGCCGCCCACTCGTGTCGCTTAGCATAGTCATCCAGCTACCTCGGTGCAACCTTTTGGACATAAAAACACTATTGTGAGGTGTGAGGTGTTCAGAATAGACTGGAAATGAGTGGAAATTAAGGTTATTGAGGTTAATAATAGCATAGGAGCAGAGAAACCAACAAATTCTGTGAATTTAGCTGTTTTTATGCTTTTTTAAAAAAAAATACAGATCCAAAACACAAAACCCAGAACCCAAAACACGGAAGGGTGGTTTTGGCAAAACCAATCCAGATCCAAAACACGAAGAAAGATCCAGATCCAAAACCAAAACACAAAACACGAAAAGTGGCCGGTGCACACCCCTACTTGAAATGTATTAGAATATCTCCTTTTATTTTTTTTGTTATTTGTGTGCCGAAGAAAGTATATTACTGTAGCTATCATCATTATGATCATTAGGGGCAGACTGACTATCTGGCACTTCTGTCAAATGCCAGAAGGGCCAATGGCCTGATGGGCCGGTCCAGCTGCATGAAAGCCTGGCTGAGTAGCTCCACCTCCTGGTGCTCTGCTCGGCAGCCATGCTGAGACATGAAAGTTCCACGAGGCCATGCCCCAGTGTCTTGCAGAATACCTTCGTGATGCATAGCCACGTCCATTTTTCCCATGTATGCACACACTACATATGCTGAGGTCGATTCTTGCCTCCAGTCTGTCCCTAATTACACTGGGGAACAAAAAAAATTTTTTTTTCTTACTATGGATTTAAGACCGATTTGAGAGTACCCGCAGGTCCTATTTTTGCATTAGATCTTCGCTATAGCTGAATTGGCTCCAGTTTTCAAATTAATGAGAAATTATAAATTTCTATTATTTTCACCATTTGAAGTACCTTACTAGTCTAGGCCGCTTTACTTAACAGAATCAACTTAGTTTTGCTTTTTTAACAACTACCCTCTTTCAACAATAACAAGAATTTGTTTTATTTGTGATAACGTAGCTGGTAGTCACGTTTGAGACACATAACACATTCATATCTCCTCACTAACGCTGGGAGGAGGCGTGGCAGTGCACTGCTGAGCCTGCTGGGACATCCTCAGACCACAGCCACGCCTCCTCCC
Source organism: Taudactylus pleione (assembly GCA_031769625.1). Taxonomy (NCBI): domain Eukaryota; kingdom Metazoa; phylum Chordata; class Amphibia; order Anura; family Myobatrachidae; genus Taudactylus; species Taudactylus pleione. The sequence goes on along the minus strand of JAUIMM010000052.1, from coordinate 23,988,536 downwards.
AGCATACAGAGAGGAGCAACGGAGAGGACCGAGTGACGCAGTTAGCGCACCTCCTGTGCCTTTGTTCAGCCTTCTCTCCACCACAACCAATTTCCCGCCGTTGGAGCTTGTTTTAATCAGTACGTCCTCGGCTTTTGTTAAGAGTTAGCACTGAATGTGCGAAACAAAACGATTTTGCCGTAAAAAAATGAGTTCTTCTCGGAGACGGTGTACTAACAACTCTGATGTTTTTTGTTATATTTGTGGCAAATATTGTGTTGCAAAAGAAAGAAAAAATTCTAACTGTCTTCGTAAAACAAGCGTTTAAAGGCTTATTTTGGACGTCACATAAGCCAGCAAGACAAGATTTGGGTGCCTCACAAAGTTTGTAAAACCTGCGTGAAATCACTCCGCAATTGGACTAAATGTGATCAAAAAGGACTTAATTTCGGCATACCTATGATGTGGTGTGAGCCAAAATATCACTTGAGTGACTGCTTTTTTTGTGCTGTAAATGTGAAAGGTACAAATCGATTTAAGAAACGCAAATGGGAATACACAAGTATGAATTCTGCAAAACAACCGATAACACATAGCGAAGATTTACCTGTACCATCATTTAGTTCTATGTGCAAAGTTGAATGTGATGATGTGGAAATGTTAATTTCATCCAGTTCAAATGACAACACAGATGAAAGTGAGTTTGAAGAAAGTTCCTCTACTCCAAACAAATTTTCTCAAAAGAAACTAAACGATTTAATTCATGATTTGAATTTATCGAAAAAAGTAGCTGAGCTTTTAGCATCCAGACTTCAAGAAAAGTACTGTCTTGAGTCAGATGTTACTATAACATCGTATTGAAATAGAGAGCAAGCCATACTGCCGTTCTTTAGCCAAGATAACAATCTTGCGTATTGCAACAATATTCCGGAACTTCTCCAGATGATGGGCTTACCAGAATATTGAGCAAAAGACTAGAGGCCATTTTTGGATAGTTCTAAAAGGAGCTTAAAATGCGTATCACTGCGCAATGGGAATAAATTTGCTTGATTCCTATTGGTCATTCAACAAAACTTAAAGAACAGCATCAGTGGTCTATTTGTGTCGATTTAAAAATGGTAAACTTTCTTCTTGGGCAGCAAAGTGGATATACAAACAATCATTGTCACATATGCTTATGGGATAGTCGTGCAAAACAAAAGCACTGGAAGCAAACCGTATGGCCTCCAAGAGAAGTTCTAACTGTAGAAGAAGCCAACACCATTCATGAGCCCTTAATTGACATGAAAAAAATCATACTGCCGCCTCTCCATATCAGACTGGGTTTAATGAAACAATTTGTAAAAGCATTGGACAAGTCAGGCGATTGTTTCACGTATAATCATCGAGCATTTCCATCTCTTAGTATAGAAAAATTAAAGGCAGGAATTTTTGACAGCCTACAGATACAGAAACTGGGGAAGGATCCAAATTTTACCACATCTATGACTGAAACCAAATCTGAAGTATGGCTGAGTTATGTGTCTGTCATTTAAAAAAATTTTAGGCAATCACAAGGCAGACAACTATCATGAAATAGTCCACAACATGCTAAAATGTTTTGAGAAAGTAGGTGCCAACATGAGTATTAAAGTAAATTTTTTAGGCAACCATTTAGATCACTTCCCATCCAATCTAGGAGATTTAAGCGAAGAACAGAGTGAACGATTCCACCATGATATTCAGGTAATGGAAAAAAGATGTCAAGGAAGGTGGGATCGTCACATGATGGCCGATTACTGTTGGAGTTTGCAGAGGGAATGCCTGCACAAGAATACAAAAGAAAATCCTACAAAAAACAGTTCTCATAGCTTCCTAACACTTATGTATGTAATTATCCTGTGTCTTTTTATAACATTTTCCGAATCAAAATGTAATCAGAATAAAAAAAATATCTTTTTAACTATGTTTGACATTGTTTAATTTAATTTTTCATCAATATTAAAGACGTATGCATATCTCAAAAACTAGAGCCAAATGAAGAATAAGCATGGCATATTCATGATCAGGAGCGCAAAATCAATCGAAATCGACTCTTAAATCCCTGGCAACAGATTGACTGTTCCCCAGTGTTATCATTGTTTATTTATAGGGTGCCCCAAAACTCAGTAGTGCCAGACAGTCACTTTAATAAATTATAAAAGAACAAATTAGAAATATTAACAGGACAAGGTTATATACGGTTAACAGAAATGTGCAAACATAACACACGGGATAGAGAGGGCCTGCTTGTGAAGGAGAGGGCAATGCTGAGATAATAAGCCTTAGAGGGACAGGATGGTAGATGGTAGTGCACAGAGGCAGTATTAATAGATGAGGGTAGGATAGGCTATAGTGAAGAGAGATGTTTTGTGAGAGAGATGTGAAAGATTGAAGGTTGGAGAAGAGCATGGTCAGCGGAGTGGAGAGTTTCATTAGAGGGGAGAAGCATCATAGAAGTCTCCAAGCCACAGGGGGAGAGGTATCAAAGTATAATTGCTATAAAGCCTCAGGAAACCTTTCATCTCTGGTATGGAAGGTATTTTTAGAAGATACCATAAATATCTAATGCAGTCCTTTTATTTTCTTCTGGCATAGCAGTCCACCTTTGGTTTCTATGGGGACTGCGTTCTGAACGAATGTATCAAGCATATAGATTAATATCACAAGGGGCTGATTCTGAGTCACCCGCAGCCGCGTCCCCATCTGAGTCTTTTGGCAGTCAATCGCTTGGTACCGCTTTGACTCCACCATCAATTTCACCATCAAAAATAGCACTATTCCTATGGCAGATGCAGTTTCTCCATCCGAGTATGGCCTCCTATGTATGTCTCTGTATACAACCACTATCAGTGACACGCCCATGACACTCCCATAATACAACCATAGGATGGACCCTTTCTGTGCATCTGCTAAGCCACCTCCCTGTGTCTCCACTCAGCAACGCCCAATACATTTTCATTGTGCATCTCCCATGTGCCTTAATAGCACCTCTAACTCTATGTGCAGGCTCTCTCTATGCTAAATCAGTGTGACATAGAGGCATGCACAGAAGAAAAAAACACTCCACTGCGCCAGACATTGGCAGTACGTGCGACTCAGAATCAGGCGCTAAGGCAAATCTCTAAGGGATAGATATACTAAGCCTGGTTTAGCATCTATTTCTATTGCCGTTTTAAAACTATCGCTCAAAGTTGCTACTGACATCCCACGCCATAATAAATCTATCCCTAAAGACAATCTTCCCAATAAATCAATCTTCAGTGTCCAACCCTAATACATACAGTGCATACATACACAAAGGTATGCAATGAAGATGGGCAGTAGAACTGCGCTCTCGTTGACCAGGGGGTGGTGTGTTGTGGTTTCGGGGTGCTGTACCTTTGTGTGGGGGTACCTTTCCCGCACTGAAAACGTATGGGGGTAGGGGGGGTAAGGTGCGCTCTTCCTGCTAGTAATGGTGATGACTTGTGTGTGTTTGTGAGTGGTGTTAATTAGAATGTTTCTTCTGGTGGTGGTGATGTTTTGGGAGTGAGGAGGGTGTGATTGGGTATGGAGTGTAGTTTGGAGTAATGTGAAAAGGGGAATGGAATAGGATCAAAATGAGGCCAGCGAGACACAGTAATTTTGGGCAAAATCTTTTATTGAGTAGTCACAATGCTGCTCTGTTAAGATCCCGGGCAGGTGGGTGGGGTTCAGTGATGAGTGGTGATGAGACTGGGGAGGTAGGTGGACCCTTTTAGGGGGCTCCTTCCCGTGCGGTTGCACGTCACCCCTGCTGGACCTATGGTTGACAGTCTAGGAAGTCTCGGGGGGTGGGGGGATTTGCAGAGTGGGTTGGAACACCTGTGCGGCGTCCCGTGTGTTGGTGTGAGTCTTGGCAGTACTTACCTACCGGTAGGTTTTTTGTTATGGTGATGTAGGTCGACGTTGCGGCCGTTGCAGATAGGTTGGAAGCTGCAGGTTTGTTGGTGAGCTGGATCAGCGTGTTGCTGGTGTGCTGCAAGTGCACGGCTGTTCTGATTGGTCTGCGGAGGTCAGCGACCGTAGTATGCAGCTGAAATTGGCTCTTGGTCGTGCCGCTGGTGGTGCGGAGCCAGAGGTGTGGATGGGTGAGCTGCTGGGAGGCTGGGTTGCAGCATGTGTGCTGGGACCACCCCTGGGGGGTGGTCTGCCCGGGATACTGATTCAAAAAAAGCCAGGGAGGAGGGGGGATGTGGAAAGTGTGACCGGGATGGAGCTGGTCACTGGCGATGTTGGCTGGGCGGACTTGCGGCCGGATGTGCGGGATGCTCTTATCACTGACGGTCCCTCGTGGAAATGGGGATCGACGGTAAAGACACCCCTGGCCAGGAGTGAGTTGCTGAGCACGCCTGGGAGCAGGGGGGGAGAGGGGCTGGTCCGGGGTGGAGCCGGTCACTGGAGGTGTGAGCGGTGCGGACCAGCAGGCGGGTGGGCTGAGAGCTTTCTGCACTGGTGGTCCCTGGTGGGGATGGAGATCTTTAGTGGAGGTCAGCCTGGATCGGTGTCGGGTTTGATGTGAGGGTCTCCAACGCATTTCGGCACAGGTGCCTTCTTCAAGGAGGTATGCAAGTTTACATCTTCTATTTAACAGTCAGACATTTATTTAGTGTCTACTCTAATGTACAGCATGTGCCAGACCCAGATGTACATAAATCATCTGCCTATATTATTGTGCTCCCTCATAGGGTTAGGCACTAGGGGGAGGGTTAGACACTAAGAGGAGAGGGCTAGGTTTAGGGTGCGGGGAGGGGGAGGTTAGGTACAGGCACTAAAGGGGGAGGTTAGGGTTAGGCACCACAAACAGAGGGTTAGGGTAGGGAGAGGGGGAGGGTTAGCATACCGACCAACAAGTGTCGGTGTGTTAACCCTGTCGGGATCCCGGCTTCGGGATTCTGACCACCAGGATCCGACTGTCGGTATTTCATACCGAATCCTTTATATGGTAGTGAAATGGTAAATATGTTAGTAGACTGGGGGTTGGACATATGAATTGTCATCTATTTGTTCATTTTCTCATCCATATATATACGGCTTGAAGAACTTCCTTTGCAGACACATATATCTTGAATAGCATGCTTGACTATGTAAAGTAATGTACAGACTTCTATTGGTGCATAGTACAGTAGAATTGCATATTTATTATTGTCAATGTTCAATGCTTTTGTTAATTATAAAGTTCTATTTTAAATATTAATGTAGTGCTGAAAAACATGCATTATACTTCAAAGTAAGGCTAACATTGATGGTGATATAATTCAATCAGGGAAAGGGAACATATACAAGTGAGAAAAATTATGAATTATGAGTGTGACGTGAAAAGCCTTGAAGGTGTTAATTGAGTCCTTCAATCCCATTATCAGTACATCTCTACTAGAGTTAATGGCACTGGAGCATTTCATAACTGGAATTTAGAAGTAATCATGTATTACCATTATAATATGGCAGTACCATGTTCCCTGAATGATATGACAAGTAAAACAGGGCATATTTTATTTTTAGTCTGGCTTATGATCAAGATGACACATCCAAAGTTTTTCTTATAGTTAGTTATTTGTGTGAATTCTTTTTATTTGATAGAAATAAGACCCACAGTATTATCATTTTCAATTTTTAATACTATATATTTTTTCAATTATTATTTCACCATTGATGTGAAATTATAGATGATAATATCAATTAAAGGTGTACATGTTGAAACATAACAGAATAATTATGAACTTGCAGGAAAAACAACATTTCACTTTTTAAACAAAAACAATGACAATTGGAGCAGTACGTTATATTTAGTTATGAAATGTTGACAGTGGGCCTGACTCATTATGCATAGCGATTACGCACGCAGTCTTACTGCGATAGTATGCTAATCCATTGTGATCGCTATGCCGCCGCACTACATAAGGACGCCCAGGGGCGCCGAGAGGAGGGGGAGCGGGTACAGTTTACCCGGGCCCGGGGTTCCAGAGGGGCCCGGCGGGGGCCCGGTCCGGCGCCACCCCCCCTCACTTCCTCCCTCCCTCTGCAGCAGCGTGTGCTGGGCTGCAGTGGGAGATTGCTTGTGGCTGCTAATCAGCAGCCACAGCAATCTCCTATGCCTGAAGGGGGGAGCGATCACATTGATCGCACCCCGCTCTGGCTTTGCACCGGGCAGAGGGGCTTCGCGGCGCTGCAAAACAATGTTCTTGTTTTTTTTTTTCTCCTCCCACGATTAGGCCAAGCCCCCTCTTTACCGGGGCCCGGCGTGGCTCTCTATGTACTTGAGGTCGCCCACTTTACCTTACACACATCCGTAATGTTTAGCGAGACTGCAAAAACATCGATATAATCGAGTACCATTGCAGCCTAACACACACTTGCACAAGGTCAGACCTTACTCAGAAATTGCTAACTTTAGTGTACGCTAACAGTCCTCAGGCTGCGAATGGCATCGCAGTGGATAATTTATGCACGCCCCTGCAACGGCGTTCAAACGCCCTGTCACTCCTGCGTTTCTCCGACCACCCCCCTCATCACCACCCACAAATGGCACTTCCTGTCAATCATTCTGCGATGGGTCTGCATAGTCGCTATGATCGCAGTCTTGATTGCAGTGGCCGGCTCGCGCACGCGCACTGCGAGGAAGAACACAACAATTGGCAGATTGTGTGCGTATTAGCAGCTGCGATCCTTGCTGAATCAAGCCCAGTGTCAGAAAGTAATCACATTAATGCGATTTGCAAAATTGTACATTCTCCTCTCATATTGATGCCTGATATTTTCAATTGAAAATAACCAAGTGCTCTTTTTTATCCAAATATGTTTTATATTTTGCAACTTGGAGATAATTTAATGAATTTAGTATGTTTCGGTCTTAAATTAAATTTGAGCAGTACACAATCTGCTACCCGAGTGCAAGGAAATATATGTAATCATTTATATTTATTTTAAATAATGCATACATAATTGAAGGTTGAAGCAAATTAGTATTTAAGGAAGTTTTTAATAATATGCACTAACCTATCAGGGATTGAAGCTCTGGTCACTGCTGACTGTGGTTTATTGGTATCACACAGTACTCAGAAATCAGAAGTGCTACAGTATTGTATCTTGGTTTTCTGCTGTTCCAGCAATACAGCAATAAATCAATCTTGCTTTACTCCCCAGCAATGAACAAGTTGCACCTTTTGCCTGGCCTTGAAAATCTGAGATCTGATCTCGATCATGATTTTGCTATCCTGAGTTGCTGTTACTAGTGTGCACCCCTGCATTCCTGTCTGTCTGATAGATGTGTGATATCCTTAGCTCCTGTCAAGGCTGCCGACACTTGAGACTCCTGGAAGGAGTCAGGCGTACTGGTCACTATAAACTGAGGTGGCTTTAGGAATGACCTGTTCATGGAATCTCAATAACACGGAATAAAAGTAAATAGAATTTATTCACAGGCAAATATATAGCAACGCTTTACATAAAGTCTCAACAACACAGAAGTTCAGATATGCAGTAGTCAATATAGGAGTAAACCCCCATATGTAAATAAAGTCTCTGATACTAATGTGGTGGGGAACCCTGAGTTCAATATTAGGCTAAGACCTCAGGATGGTATAAAGGACATTACTAGGGTTGAGCCCTGCAAAGTAGTGAAAATCCGGAACAGGGTTGAACCCTGAGATGTGGTGAGAATCCGAGGCAGGGTTGAGCCCTGTGATGTGAAGTAGGGTTGAGCCCTGTGATGTGAAGCAGGGTTGAGCCCTGTGATGCAGTGAAGATCCGTGACAAGGTTGAGCCCTGTGATGTACTGAAGATCCGTGACAGGTGTGAGCCCTATGATGTAGTAAAGATCCGGAGCAGGGTTGAGCCCTGTGATGTAGTGAAGATCCGGGACATGGTTGAGCCCTGCGATGCGGTAAAGGTCCGGAGCAGGGCTGAGCCCTGCAGCGTGATGAGGATCCGAAGCAGGGTTGAGCCCCGTGATGTAGTAAGGGTCCGGAGCACGGTTGAGCCCTGCGGCATGACGGGGATCCGGAGCAGGGTTGAGCCCCACGATGCACAAAGGGTCTGGCGATGATAACTGTAATGGTGCAGTTGACAACTGTAGTAGAGATGAGTTCAATGTCCACGGAAGAAGAAGACAACAGGCAGAGTAAATAATCCTGCATGGGATGCAAGCACAGCGGTGGAGCAGGATAACGATACTTAGGCAATGGCAATGCTGAGCTCTGTAGTGCAGCTGATAACCAGTATCAGAAGTTTAACCAGAACACGGGCAGAGATATAGCAAAGTCCACAGCAAACCACAGACACAGCGGGGATCTGGCAGGAGTCCAAGAAAGACCTGAAAGTAACGTTGCACAGACACTGAGACACAGTTAGTAACAGGCTTTATACTATGGGTCTGTGATCCATAGGAAGTTCAGAACATGTGACCCAAATGGAATCAGGTTTGAAATAATAAGCAATCAGAAATCCCACAACCTGACAACACCTTTGAGACAGATGATCATTTTAACTCTCTATCCCCTCTATGTGGGGAACGCCAGCAACCAGGATAGCTCCTCCAACAAGCACAATGGAACTTTGGCATATGTAGTTTATGTTTACGCACTGAGATAGTCACAGTCACAGTCCTGACAGCTCCTACAGTACCATTGTGTACTCATGAATTCCTGTCTCTCTGAAAACCATGTGCAATTCTAAGTTCCTAACATCCTGCTACCAGTCTGCACTCCTAAGTTCCTGTCTCTCTGACAACCATGTGCAATCCTTAGTTCCTAATATGCTACTACCAGTGTGCAAAACTTAGTTCCTGAAACTCTACTATATGAGTATAATCTTGATACTCTACCATATATGTACAATCCTCTATTCCTGACACACTGCAAACCAAGTACATTCGTTAGTTCTGGATACTCTTCTATATGAGTGCAATATGAGTTTTCACACTCTGCTATCCATTTGTAATTCCGAGTTTCTGTTAATCTTCTATCTATGTGCAATCCTGATCATAATGCCTCTGGCCAGCTGGTTACTATTTGATGTGCCTGTGGGCTGGTGCACAGCCTCTATTGGCACAATCACACAACATTGCTTGTATGGTGCTCCTGTATCACCAATCTGCTCCTGTGAAGCCAAAGATTGTGAGTAGTCAAGCTTATAGGGAAAAGGAGTGAACTGGAGAGTGTGTGAAAGGGAGAACGGAGGAATAGTGAAGCAAATATGAAAAGATAGAAAAGCCGTTTCCAATCATTTACTGTCCAATTTCTGTGTTCCTGAGCAAACTGGAGGCATTTCATCCAGTTTTCAGCAGATAGCAATAGCGTCCAGCCCTCTGCTTCTGTAGCCCATACAATATAATGTGCAGTGTACTGTTCATTGGGAGGCCAACTGAATTATCCATAATTTGATGCACTGTTACCCATCTATGGACTGAATAAGTCTGCCCACTCTGCTCTAACGTCTAGTAGCCATTTACAAAATATAGATACAAACAGAAAGCGAGCTCCTATGACTGGCAGCTCCTACGTCACCTCTTGCTAAATCACTAATTAGCAAATAAAAATACAAGAAAAAACTAAACAAGGTAAAATGTGGAGCGCTGGTAGCATCATAAACACCAAGAATCTCATCCAGAATAAAGTCAAAGTGCCACTGTATATAAATACACATTTATTAAATCTAAATTCATAATTCTCTTCAATAAGTCTCCTTCTAAATGATAATATCCTTTTCAGACGTGAATGGGAAGGTTCAGACCTACAGGGTGTTTTTCTTTAGATCTTCAAAATGTAGCATTTGTGGATAAAGAAACAACCTAGTGTATTATCCTTTAGAAAGTAAAAATGGATAGTGGAATTGCGTATATACTTTTGTAGATGGGGAACAAAGTCCCTCCATTCAAAGTTTACTTGCTAGGTTCTTTATATATATGCGCCAGAAAACAAGGATAGTAAATGAAGGTGGCTTCTTCTCTTCACTCTCTCTATTTGCCTATGCGGCTCTCATGCAGAGAATGATATGTACTGTACATATCAAATGTCAACATCTAGTGCATTATCTTACCATAATAGTAATAAAAGTAGGTGTTCTCACAAACAGATGAAACAACAAAAAAAATTCACCTGGGGTAAGTGAAGGTATCAGAGTGTGATGGTATGACAGCAAAGGAGATTATATAAATCCTGAACCTGTGATACTATTGTATTAAGACAACCAATGCTGAACACTCCTGGCCAGGAACCTTTACTTTGAGCAAGGGTTTGGTGTGTATATAATTAATATTATCATATCGGACATAACAAGTGACATGACTCATAAGAACCACTTGACTTCAAAACCCAGATTATGGCCCCTTGGAGATAAAGTATCTAACATGTGAATTCATTTCACCACTATCTGTGCACGTCTAACACCATCAATCTTGTATCTCCAACTTTTATTAACCTTTTCTATTCCCTTAATTTTCCGCTTGTGTTTAAGATTGTAATCATTCATGGTTCCTTTCTTGGAGATAGAATGGGTTTCTAAACCATTTTTGATATTATGGCAATGTTCTTCCATATGCACTTTCAACTTCCTAGATGTGCGACTGATGTCAAATTTGCCACATTGGCATTCCAAAATGTAGATTACATTGTCGGTGTAGTACATAATAAAGTCATTGATGTTATATTTAGTGACATTGACCTGAAACATGGTGAACTTTTTTGTTTTAGAGGGGACTTCTCTTCACATATTGCATAAGCTACATCTGTGGAAACTTTTGGTGCATGTAGATCCCCTTCTGGTAAAGTGCTTCTCACTAATTTATCCCTAAGGGATGGGCTTTCCTATATATAAATTCATGATGATGGGGTAAATGTGAACCCAATATTGAATCCCTCAAGAAAACTTTCCAGTGACTCATACAGTAATTACCTTTACTATTTTATTTTCTATTCTCTTATGTTCACAATTATAACTTAAGAAAAGGCCACTGATAGTTGTGGTTTTGTTTATAGGGGTTTGACATATTGGATCCAAGGCGTTCCTCTCTTTCTACTTGTTTAATAACTATAGAAGCCTTCTGTAGTGTACTTTGGGTGTATTATTTGGCCGTAAACTGCTTTTCAATTCATCACATACATCCTGATTCATCCAGTTCCTTCTTATACTCTTATACTGGCCTAATGGGATGTTGTGTAGCCAACTCAACAAATTTTCAGTGGTACAGTAAGCAAGTATATATGAGTTACAGTAAGAGGGGTATGTACGTGAAATTTACTGATATTTGGCTGGTCTCAAAATATAATTCTATGTGTAAAAAGTAATTTTTCAAATGTCTACAAAACATATCCAAATCTTGCCTATCGTCTCTCCAAACAAAGAAAATGCCATCGATATATTGGTACCAGCACACCAGTTTTTCCCCATGTTCATAACTACTCCAAACTATCTCATCTTCCTAAAAAACTATATAAAACGATTGGCATAGGCAGGCACAAACCAGGTGCTTATAGCTGTACTGATATTCTAGATATAAGGCTTCCTGATGATATTGAAATTATTGTTCAGGAACATTAATTCTATCCATTCCATCATGAAAATTGATATGGTTCATTTTCTTGGATCAGGGTGGTATTATTAGTCATCATTCTGTCCTGGTGATTAATGAGCATATACAGAGACCATATGTTATTAAAAAACCGTCATCATTCCATTCTAGGTCCATAAGTTTTAAAAGTAGATCTTTTGTATCTTTTAGATGAATTTTTCCTGGATGACCAAAGGTTGCAGTATAAAACCAATATACTCTGAAAAGTTGGATGTCGCCGAGTTGGTACATGCAACAATCAGTTGGCCTAGTGGATCTTTGTAAACTTTTGGGAGTACATACCAGTACATACCAGACCAGTACCACTAGAGATTCTACATTTATAAAATTACCTATACTGTATCTTGAGAAAGATTGCCTCTAACTCTATATATAGAAGTGAAAGGCATGACCTTTGAAACTATGTTATCAGTAGGATAAATAACATATGGGTCCCCCCGTATGCAGCACAACCAGCACTAGGCTCTGAGCTGGTCTTGTTTTTGGATCTTGTACGATAATTCACAAGTCAAAATGTTTTGTTTAAGCACCATAATGTGTCCTGGAGTGCCAGGGAGTGTTCAAGGGAAATCGTTCATGATATCACATTGTGAGCACATCGTTCCGCATATAGGGGTCTTAAGAAGCAGTTCAAGGCTGGGACTATCAAAGCCAGTGAGCCTGTCTGTCCCCCACTGCTGCCCCTGTGCACTGCCCCACCCACCTCCATCCTGCCCCCTCAGCCGTATCTCCCTCTGCACCCCTGAAACACCTTCTGTGTGCTTTCCCCTCCACCACCAGCGCTAGTGTTTTGTTGCCCTTCACCCCTGTGGGTGGCCCAGTTTGCTGCTCCCATCCCTGATGATTAATAAATTATAAAAAAAGCAATGAAATTCCATAGACAAAAACACTTATGGATTCACATGTCCCATTAAGGCTTCTAAGACATGATCTAAAATTTCACAAAACCTATTAAATTTCTGCCAATCAAACTTAAAAAAGCAATGAAATTACGATCATTAAGGCTACCGCCTTAATGGACATGTTCCTTGCGCAATACAGATATGGTATGCCATCACACCCTGGGGTTAACTGCAGATTCAGCACAATCACAGAGTGAGATTGCTGTCCATCACAAAATGGTGGAGCTGCTAATTCACAGAATTAGAACGGCACTCCATGGACTTGCAGTCAAACAAATAAATTACAATCAAGCAGCCATAGTGATCTTCCAACATTTTGGGTCTTTATTACCCGTTTTCAAGGATGTATAAATTTTTTTTATACATCCTTGAAAACAGGTAATAAAGACCCAAAACATTAGAAGAACACTGTGGCTGCTTGATTGTGATTCATTTGTTTGACTGCAAGTCCATGGAATTCTGTTCTATATGGAGATTCTTATATATATATATATATATATACACACCATTGTGATTTGTCTTCTCTCTTTCGTACTGCTAGGAAAAGTTTATTTGATCCTGCCTATGCCTGTATTAAACCTGCCTATACAGTTGATTTGGTTTCATTTTCAAGGGGTTACATACATTCAGAATTTTTTAAATCCTAATTCTCTCCTTTATGGCAACCTGAAGCTGTTGATATTTGGTGCATATGTAATATTGAACAGATAGCATTATCCCCATTACTGCACATATATTTTACTATGACTCAAATAGAAAAAAGGTTTATACAATTAACTTCATGTGTTCATAAGTTTAGGACATTTCGAAAATCACTGTTCCAGATAAATGGTAGCTAGTGTCTGGTTGCTTTGTTGCTTTTCCTTTTTAGAAGCTTTAGTAAATCTATACATTAAAGGTATAAATTTATTAAAGGCAGTTGTCTCTACTTATGCAGAATTAGTGATAAGTGAATTCTCAGCTTTGTCCAGCAGGTACTTTGATCCTCTATTTCTATGGGACCATAGGCATAGATTCTACATACTGGCAAGTTTCTTTACCCATGCTTTCAACCAGAGCTCCCCCACATATCTCCTAGCCTGGGACAAAAATAAGTTTTACTACCAATTTGTAAATATTTAAAATTAACTATGTAAGAGTTTAACTTACTGCCCTTCTCTTCATGACAGGCTGTAAATGAATGAGCATTTTGTCCCCTGTGCATTGAGACAGATCTGGTAGTGTGTTTATTTTTCTACTATGGTGAAATTCAATAAGGGGGTGTATGGAACAATAAATGTACTTTGTGTGGGTAAAAAATATTATCATCTGTATCAATGCTCAGCCTGTCACCCACAATCAGTGGCATCGCTATGGGGGTGCAGGCCGCACCGGGTGTCACCCTCGGAGGTGGTGACACCAAAATGCCGGCTCCTCCTCAGTGACAGGAGCTGGGTGCTGCAGTGTGACATTCTCCTGCAACACTTGGCTCCTGTCACAGAGGAGGAGCCGACATTGCAGGCAGTGTCTGGGCAGCCCAGCATCTCGGGAGTGATGCATTCGGGGATTCCACAAGAACACGCCCCTTTATTTTAGGTCACATCCCCTTTTAGGATGCATGCAGCTTCGTCGCGCCAGGGGATGTAGAGTGCTCACTGAGTGTCACCAGATCGGGTGACACCTCTGCCCACAATAGGACAATATTGAATATTAAAAGCCTGGGGATATTATTCAAGGGAAGCTGCATATAGAGGCGCAGGAGAGTGATGGCACATAAGAGGCATGTGGAAAGGTCTCATGGCATATAAGGAGCATGTGAAGGAGTTTGATGGTACATAAGATTCATGTAGAGGAGACTGATGGCACATAAGTGGCATTTAGTAGTGTCTGATGACACATAAAGATGTGTAAGGGGTCTGATGGCACATAAAGATCACCTAGGTGACTTATGGCACATAACAGGAATGTTAAGTGATCTGTTTGCACATAGGGTTCATCTAGAGGGCACATAAAGGGCATGTGGAATGGTCTGAAAGCATAAAATTAGCATGTGGGGAGGTGTGAATGGCATTTAAGGGGCATGTGAAAAGTTAAATTATGACTGACCCAGAAAAAAAATATGCATTCTCTCTTTTCCCAGTATATTATTTTTATTAAATGATATACTGTATTTTCTTATATATATCTACACCATTGTCAATTACACAATAGTACACAATATCACACATTACAGTACATACTACACCATATTATTCTATGTAGACCACAATTTGGAATACATAACATTATAAACACTGTTGTGCTTAAACCATCCTTTTTTAAATATAAAAAACTTGTTCATTCCCTCCCCTTATATATTATGTTTTTATGCCACCTACCGCTCCTTCTTTTGACTTACAATGCACCTCTTCTACTTCATGCTATGATCTCTTCAGTTTTTTTTATTTATCCTCTGTGAGCTGGCTGGGGGCAGCTGGATGCAGGCTGCAGTTCTCTAGATGGTTCCCCATCTTCTCGGGATATAAGACGTTATGACATCATGGTGTCTCATTTCCCCAGAGCCTTTTATTGAGGCTGGTTGAGCATGGTGGGGCAGCGGCCATGCCACCCCCACTGCATTGCACCCTGGTCAACGGCACCAGCTGCACCGCCATCTCTGTGACCTTGTTTTTAACCGCAGTAAGCAACCATGATTAATAGTATCAATGAGTCAAATGGATCCAGGTGTCCTTCTGTGCAACCAATCAGACATCCAAACCTATACACAAGCATTGTAATAAATAAGAGTACAGTAAATAAATGTTGCTCTATTTTGGATAATAAGTAAAATAAAATAAAAAAAAAGAAGAAAATACACCAACACACACAAACAATGTGTTAAGGGGGCTATCCCCTTAGCGATTTAACCAAGTGATTGCACGATCACGACGTCGTTATCGTGCAATCACTTGCAACTCGTGCATGCATTGTGCATGTTTTGGTCGGAAGCGACCAGCGATCCACGTGCCCGCTGGTCACTGCCGACATCGCCTGTATATGCTGGTCAACCTGAAGATCTCGTGCGGGGATGAGGGCTGTGCCTGGACTGAACGAGTGAACGTTCAGTCTAGGCACATCACTAGATATACAAACGAGAGCACGACAGCAATGTCGTAATCGTGCTCTCGTTTGTATATCTATAAGTGGATACCCGCCTTTAGGCTACAGTTTAATAAAATAGTCATTATTGGTATCTCTAAAAATTTTATAAAATTGCATTGTTATAAAATTATATTGTATTAACATTGCATAAATGTAGCTGGGGAAAAATTTTGGAAAGAAAGAATATATTTTCCCACGTCATACATACAGATAAAAGCAAAATCCCTAATACTAAAGTATTCTAAAACTTTTAATGCATTTGTTTATTGGATTATACAGCATATGTAATGAGCATACATATAAATGGTGAAAGTTTGATTTCTTCTTCAGTTGCGCTTTACATCAGTCAGAGAGCCAGACTGCGGATATGCCAGGACATTTAGAAATGGAGTACTGCCAACATTGAGGCAAAAGGACAGAAGCCAAAAATGTGAGCCAAAAAAGACATTTATTCATTGCAGTTTGTGTAGTGTGACAAAAGCTGGTACATCGCATCCCTGAATGATGATAATGAAAGCTTTGCAATCCTATCGCTCTAATAGAGATCACTGTGGATCCATCATGTTCATATAATGATGAAAAGATAAATAATGTAGATACCTGTACACTGTTTCTCAGTCCAATAAGTTCACACCTTTGATTATAGGTATGAAAATATATTGAAGCCATTTAGGACAAAATGAATGCCATTGTCAGCTTTATCCAGCAAACTTTCTACCTTACTACATACAACTATAAATTAGAACATGCTAGATACAGTAAAACTATAAACTGCATATTGTTTGATGGACTCATTAAGAGTAAGGGGGAGATTTAATAAAGCTTGGAGATAAACTTGTGAGAGATAAAGTACCAACCAATCAGCTCCTGTCACTTTACAGGATGTATTTGAAAAATGACAGTTAGGAGCTGATTGGTTGGTGTTTTACCTCTCACAATTTTATCGCTCTCCAAGCATTATTAAATCTCCCCCCATGAACCTTGGTAAATCATAACCCATTACCCTTAAAACTTAGGGCCTAATTCAGAGATGTACGCAACCCCTATGGTTTATGTACATCTCCGATGGCGTGAGATCTGTGCACGCGCAGATGCCGCACTGAGCATGTTCAGATCTCGTTCTGTGAGATTGTTCTCAGTGCCCTGGACACAGCAGCCTATATGAAAGGCTGCAGCTATTTGGGGGTGGCAACAAGCAGCGTCGCAAAAAACGGGGGCATGCTGTTCTCATTTTCTGGGTGTACTGAAGACAGTAGCATGAATTTTTGGTCATCCTGAGTAACCTGAGGGTTATCCAGATGTGCGATGTTCACGTAGATGATTCAATGCTGCATCTTCGGATACCAGAAGCCAGCAGGTGACATCTATTTATACAAGACGCCTCCTGCGGCATCAGAATATTACCACACAGCCACTGTGTACAAAGATGCAGCGGCTGTGTGATTAGTCTACATCTCTGAATCGGGCCTTTAATGCTAAAATAACAAAAAGCACATGGTAATTGGTGAAATGGGGTCACAGCTTTATTAATCAAAAATTTTAAAGAGAGGTGTCCAAGAAAGCATCGCATCTAACTGCAACAGCCAACTCAACCTTAAATACAAAGCAACACAGAGGACCACCATCTGACCCAACACAAATTGCAAGTAATCCATTTTCCATTTACCCACACTTAGGGTATAGTACTGGTTCTTTCACAAGGAATATTGCCAGGCCCCCACTAATGGCAGTGGCAAACTCTCCCTTTTTTCAAATAGGGAATGCCTTGCAACCACCACTTGCTCCTTCTGTGGTCACCTAGAGCAATGCTGTCCCACTGACTGAGGCTCCTCTGTGGAAAGAAAAAAAACATTGTTAACAGCAACAACATACCATCAACAATATACTATCAACAACATACCATCAACAATATACTATCAACAACATAACATCAACAATATACTATCAACAGCATACCATCAACAATATACTTTCACAAATATACCATCAACATACCATCAACAACATACTATCAACAATATACTATCAACAACATACCATCAACAATATACTATCAAACAGAGAAAATAACAAATTAACAATGGAAAGATGGGATGGATATCCAAATGAAATAATGCCAGAACTTCCTTTGTTTTCATTATTTATAGGCAGGGCCGGCAACAGAAATCATGGGGCCCTATACACCCATTTTTTTTAAGGGGTCCCTGGGTCAGTGGCAGGTACAGGTCCTTGAGTCTCATACCCCTTGTGTCTATCCAAGTGACTGTGTGCAAAGATGCAGCATCGGTCGCAGATCAGTAGATGATCGCCATTCTGACAAACCCTATGGTCATGCAGAGAGGCTGAGAGACCGGAGCCATTTTTACTGTGCACAGGATCACAGTCACAGACTAAAGCTGGCCACACATCTAAAGATTATCTGTCCAACCAGCCAACTAGTTGATTGGTTGGAATGAAAATCTGGTAAGGAATGAAAGCAAATGACAATCAGCATTTTGCTCCCAAACGCCGGAAAATAGACCAAAAATGTTGTTTGAACAAATTGTTTAGATCAAACATTTAACAAACTTGTCTGAACGATCATTTTCATCTGTTTTCTGGCATTTAGGAGCAAATTGCTGATCATCAATTACTCCCATTCTTTACCAGATTTTCATTCCAACCAATCAACAAGTTGGCTGTTTGGATGTAAGTTGGTCTAGTGTGTGGCCAGCTTAAGACACGCCCCAAAAACGGTCGCAACGCGCCTGCGTTTGAGTCACCACCCCATGCCTATTAATCAATTTAAGAACTGTGAGCAAAAATGAAACTTGACACATACACAGTGCGTCTCAAGATGCCTGGACAGATTACTGATAATCGCTCAACTGGGTAAACATCGATATTGCATCAATTTCTAAAATCAAGTCCATAGTACGCTGTCAAACAAGTATGCATATGTTTGACAAATGTATGACAAATGCATAAAAGGGCTTTGGACACAAGTGGAAATTACTTTTACACATTATTTCTTTGTTAGATGAGGGGGTTTGTTAGGGCACTAGATCCAAATTTAACCTAACCACCTGTGATGAAATAACATGGTATTCAGGTGCTTAATGTATCAGTTTAAGAAGCAATAATGAAGGTTAATTTTATTTCTCTGACTACAGAAGTGATGAGGAAATGATCTTCCTTGCCATACAAAGCACCAGATGGCTATTGTCTATAAATTTAATTGGCCCCATACAATAATATAAGAACAGTGTGTGATCTCTGCTTTACAGTACCTTTTACATACAGTAGGCACTCACAGCTCACTTATGCTCAGGCTGAAGCAGGACACTACTGGCATCAGCACTGAAGCTAGCTGGACACACGACACCTCCATCAGCAGCAGCCAGCACTTAAGGACTCACCAGGAGCTCATTCAACAGCAGGAGAAGTCACCCGGCAGAACAGCGCATGGGCTTATCTAGCACAGAGCCGGACTGGCGGTAATGGGGCGGCATCTATATGACGTCATCTGTTGTAACGTCACATGGTGAGGAGGAAGTGCCGCCAAGTTACTATGCAGCAGCGGCGCAGGGAGAGACGTGAAGCTTTCCATAACTGCACTGACACGTGTGCCAAGCCAGTGTTGTTTCAGCGGTGGGATGCCGGGGAGGGGGATAATGGCGGTGGTGGTCTGCTAGGATTGAGTGGGAGGGGCCTCTGGCAGCCGCTGGCATGCTGTAGCCTGTTGCAGGAAAGAACACCAGATGCGATGGGTCCATTTTAATGCCCGTCCCATGGTTAATCTGGCCTTGGTTACACTCCGGGGCCCCCTAGGCCCCAGGGCCCCGTACAGTTGTCTCTCTAGTTCCCCCTGTCGCCGGGCCTGTTTATAGCCTGTGAAAACCCCTCACCTTGTACATTCCCATAGGCAGAGGTGTATCTAGGGGTCCAAGCACCCCTGGCAAAGTAAGGGACTGGCACCCCTCCTCTAAAAAACAAAAATAAAGGGGCATAGCATCATTGGAAAGGGGTGTGACACCACATTAGTGCCAATTAAAATTACACCATACAGTAGTGCCCGTTATTCACATTACACCACACAGTAATGTCTGTTATTTACAATACACCAGACAGTAGTTGCCTTAATCACTTTATGTCACATAGTTGTACCTCTTATACACGTTACATCACACAGTAGTACCTCTTATTCATGTTATGCCAAACATTTGTTCCCCTTATACACGTTACGCCACACAGTAGTACACCTTATTCACATTACGCCACACAGTACCCCTTATACATGTAACTTCACACAGTAGTACCCCTTATACACATGCATATGATCTGTAGACCCCATATCAGGTGCAGACCCTTAAGATGTTATGCTCTGCAGACCCCATATCAGATGCAGCCGCCTATGGTGTGATGTTCTGCAGAGGCAGGCTCAGTTAGCGGAACGGGGGTCCCACATGCGTGGAGTAGGGTCTCATCCTCCTGCCCATGGCTGCCGTTTCCTCCCCATGTCCGCCATGCATGGAGCCTGGGATGGGCCAGCACCTGCAAAGGAGGGCGAGACAGCGCTCACCTGTTACAGGTACAGCCTATAGACCCCTACCCCATTCCCGCAGCCTGAGCCGCACTGCTTCCCAGAGGCCATGGAGAGAAAGAACATCTCCAAACTGCTGAACGTGCGTCAGCTGCCTCAAAAGTACCACCTGCTGGGGGGCAGCGAGCTGAAGGTGGAGGTCAATGGCTGTTGTGGGGGGGGTCACATAGCTTCACATGTATACACACTAACACATGCAGAGTATACACACACTATCACATACACACTAACACATACACACATGCATACTTACACATTTAATGCAGCAGCTGCTGCTGGTACAGGTTGCATTAGGCCCCACCCCCTCTTAACTTAAATGCCGCGATTTGCGGTTTATATGGAGGCGGAGCTTGCTGTGTTTCCTCTGCCCCACTGCAGCCAGTGTAGGGGGTGAATCCGTCTGTCAGGGGGGGGTCACTAGGTACTTAGAACCCCCCCGTGTGCGCTAGTGGGACCCAGCGATGACTGACGGCGGCGCAATCCAATAAGCAGCTGGCATTACTGATGGAGCCTCGGACAGTGGTGCTAGCTGCTGATTAGTTTGCACCACCGTCAGTCAGTGAGGGGGCAGGATTTGGTGGCAGCTGATTGGCTGTTGCTGCTGTAATTCAGGCCAGCTCAGAGGGAGTGTGGGAGGAGTGGCTATTGATCGGCACATGGCGCTGTCGCTTAGGAGGTAGGACTGGGTCATCCAACCCGTCGGCCAGTCCAGCAGGAAGTGTCCGAGTGGCCTACTATGTGATTATACCCCCTGGCCGCAGGTGGCACCGCTGGGCGGTGCCCCCCCATAGACCGGCGCCCCTGGCGAGTGCCATCCTGGCCAAGGGGTAGATACGCCCCTGCCCATAGTCCATTCCCATAGGCTACACACCTTGTACATTCCCATAGGCTACTCACCTTGTCCATTCCCATAGGCTACACACCTTGTACATTACCATAGGCTACTCACCTTGTACATTCCCATAGGCTACACACCTTGTACATTACCATAGGCTAGTCTGAATCAAACCACATACTAGTAACTAATAGCCCTTCCTAAAACAATCTTAACCAATAATCAGCCTTGAACTTGCCTAAAAACCTCAGTGCTTACATGGTCTTTATACTCTTGCTTACTTACATGTGCAAGAATGAATGAGCAGAATACAAGAGTTTGGATAACAAAAGGTGCACTTCTACTCATATGCTCTTTCACATACCCATGCTATAATATATTCACATTTTCACAGTTGTTTTAAAATACCTTTTATTTTGTAATAATACAACAGTGCCTCATCATTGTCAAATACTATTACATTAAAACTACAATGCACTTAATTATGAATATATATATGAACCAGATTAGATTACTGGTTAGGTTACACCTCCAAATAATAGGTAATAGACAGGACAAAGTACATTCTGTTATTTATTTTCTTTTGTATTACAATCTCCTAAAAGTCTCCTTAGATTTTGGTAGTATATATTTTGAATCGCGTTTTGTAAGCATCACTTTCTAAGGAAAAGTGGTATTCTATTAACAATGTAATATTGCAACAATATATTTAAACCAAAAATTACAACAACAACAGTGGTATTTGTCGACGTTAGTGAAACACTATCCGGATATGATGAAAGTTTGTATAGGTTTAGAGATTTAAGATTTCCTAAGAAACCAGCAAAACATTTGTAGAGTAGTATATTAGATAAATTGGTACTTTGAAATTTCAATACAAAATATAGAATAGATAGAATACATTTTTTAGAAATTTCTTTTATATCTAAATACTGTATAATAGATAATCTCATCTGATTAAAAGGTAATTTTTTTAATTTTAACTTTACAACAGTGCCTTGTGTTAAAAAAGAACTATAATTTATAACAAACCTATTTCCATTATAATAGCCTTGGAAATCTACTGGAGCATACTCATCTAAAAGCTAATAATACAAATAAAGTTAATCACAGTAGGGTAATATAATTGGTAACCATCTAAAACCAAATGATTGCTACAAATTAAATATGGTTATCTGTATTACATGTAAATGTATCACTAATAGAACAAAAGAGTTTAGTTTGAATGTGACAAAAGTAAAATATAATATTACCTTTTTTTAGTTATTATTTTATTGAATTTGCAATAAAGAATATGGAGTAGGGTACAAAAGGATAAAAGGCCATGGAGGGGTGGACTGGTAGGTACATCATTCCAGTTCATATGCTGCCCTTTTCATGACTACTAGATGTATAAAAGATAGCTGGTCTTGGAGACACAGTGACTATTTTAAACAATTTTAATTTTATTTTACAGACCTCAACATCTTTTATGCTATATATCCCAGAATATAATTGCTGTTTATTTGAAGGAACTCTATAATCTTAAAAAACAGATTTATAGACACAATAATTTAATAAAAATTAAAAATACGTGATCAATTCTACACATGTGCATCGATAAAATGCTAAAAAAAAACACCCAAATAACAAAAACAAATGTGTAAATGCTCAATAGGATGTATTCATGTCTGAACCAGTAGCATATGCGCCACGTTTACATCATATACACTTTTTGGGCACCCATATGAATGTGTCTAGCGTAAAGTGTAAAGCACACTCTTTTGCAATTGTAAAGTACAATCTGTTTTGTGTAATTGGGAGCAAGTGGTCACCCGTGATTCTGTGATGTGGAAAATTTTGTATGAGTGGCTGGATTTCAAAGAAGATGAGAAGTTTTAAAATAAAAAATGGTGTTTATTGTACTATAACAGTGATTCCCAACCTCGGTCCTCAAGGCACACTAACAGCCCTGGATTTAGAGATATCCATGCTTGAGCACAGATGATTAAATCAAAATAACTGTTACTAATTAAAACACCTGTGCTCACTTATGGTTATCCTTAAAACCAGGACTGTTGGTGTGTCTTGAGGACCGTGGTTGGGAACCACTGTACTATAAGATGGAGAAATAATTTACCTGTGTATTATAATCAGCTAAAATGATATTATCTGTAAAGATATGGGTAAGTTATGAAATCACATATACAGTATAAGTCTTGTGATAAAAGCACAGGAAAAGTTGTAAATGGGAGTTGTGTGTCCTAGGTTCCTGGCCTCTGTCTGGTGGACAGAAGCTAATTGGCAACATTGATTGTCAAAGCTCTTGCGAGAGGCCTGTGAGAGGCTGATATAATGTGTGTCAGTTGCTAGTCTTAGTCTCTTGCTACCTGGGGAACAGGCAGCAGGTCAGTTAAGAGACACTGTGATTACTGGCTGTAAGTACTGAGCTAATACTGTTGTTTTGTGAGAGGGATGTTAGGTCCCACAAATTTGATTGAGGGAATAATTTGTTTAGAACAGGATAGGCCTTTCCTTTATGTTTTATTTATTTTTATGCTGCTAATAAAATTAGCTCTGGTTACTTGTACCAAGGCCCTGGACTAGTATGCTACTAATTGGCTGCTGTGTGAAAGTGCTAATCTACCCCAGGAGATGGCTTCCTTACCCTGATCTTGCCACAATCTATAAAATGGTTTTGTCTACCATATGGCTAAAAACAGATTCAAAGCACAAGAACACAGTAGCAAGTTATATTTTTAGAATATAGAATGATAAAACATATACAAGTGTGATTATCTGCAATAAATACAAATGGAGACTGGAGGATCTAGGATAACCCTTGAAAATACTAATTTTTGAGGGCTACCCACAATATTAAACATCACTAGAGTCTACTGTAATGTATGGGGGACTGCAACCAATATCAGAGATATTTGCTGCAGCCTCCTATTTTTGAACACAAAAGCAGCCCCCATAAGTTTCTATGGGGGCTGCAAAATTTTTGCATTTATCAAGCTCCAAAATGCAAAGAATTGCGGAACTTGGCTCCAGTAGCTAATGGGATGTGTTCTGCAAACATTCTGGGAGAAGGATCACTTTACTTCTTACATATTGCAGGGACTGTATGTGCATGTTATTATTGATAAATGCAGTCAATTCTTAATTTCTTATTGCAACAATAAGTGGCAATAAGAATACATCATTATAATCACCTATTTCACAATGTGCAAAAGGGTTTCCTTTTTTTATTGTACATGTTCCCAACCTGAAGAAACATTATAACCTATATAATAAGCGAGAAAGCGTCTGTTTGTACTTAACGCACGGACAAAGTTTTGGACCTAGCTCCACCAAATTTGGTATGGTGGTGTAGTTTGACCAGGATTAGGTTTTTGCCTCAGTTTGAACTTCGTCAGGGCCACACACTGTCGCACAATCCCTAAAAATGCCAAAAACTTGTGTGAAAGCTACAAAAGTATCCTTTTAACCTCACAGTCTGAGCAAACTTTATGACTCATGCAAGTTCATATTAAATTCAGAGTTAGTCCTTTTTAAAGTGACCATATATATTAGTCAGCCCTGTGTTTGCATGCAAGGGCATAACTAGAACTTTGTGTGCCACATAGCAAGATTTTAAAAGGGCCCCACCCAGAGGTAAAAAAAATGCATACATTTGCCCCTACACAGAGCCCATTCACATTATACACATTATGCCACACAGTATTAGTGCCCCTTTTACATTAAGCCACACAGTAATATCCCTTACACAGTGCTGCCCTTTACAGATTATGCCACATAGTAGTAGTGCCCCATATAACACATTATTCCACACAATAGTAGTTCTTCTTACGCATTATGCCATACAATAATGCCCCTTATAAAATTATGCCCCCCCAGCAACTCACCTCCCCATGTCCCAGCAGCAGCCACTTGCCTCCCCCTGTGTGCCATCAGCAGACAGCAGGTGTGGATTTGGTGCCGGGCCGCCAGCTTATTACAACTGGCGCTGCAACGGCAGACATGGACAGAGCTCCAGCACAACTTGAATCTGGCACCCGTCAGAGCTTGTGGACCGGCAGCCAATCAGGAGCTCTGATTGCCTCGCGAATGGCGGCACTGTCTCTCCATGTCTGCCTGCTGGTGCACTTAAAAAGTGGGAGGCACACATAGAAACCGTTGTAATTCCTACACCGTTCACTTGATTTGGATGTAATGACCCTCAAATTAAATCTGAAAGTCTGCAGTTAAAGCACATCTTGTTTGTTTCATTTCAAAGCCATTGTGGTGGTGAATAGAGGCCAAAATATGAAAATTCTGTCAATGTCCCAATATTTATGCACCTGACTGTATAATCAGCAGTCCGCCCGGGACACCAAATCAACACAGTTGACACCGGGTACCCCATTGGTGGCCCTGACTGTACCGGCCCACCTTGTGTGCATGACTGGGTGCAGGGGAAGTGAAGGGCCACAAAGGCAGCTCAGGCACCATAGCACCGCACCCCTTGCACCCACTGTAGTTACGCCACTGTTTGCATGCATTTTAGCAAACAGTGGGGTCCTTTTTAGGATCAATGGAACAGTATTATAGGCAAGTATAATGTAAACAAATAAAGGCTGCAGATGTACTTCAAGGTCAAGTCTTCAACCCAGGCAATGCCGGGTATCCCAGCTAGTATACCACAAAGAGTAGAGATGAGCGGTTTGGATTCTGTGGAATCCGAACCGCTCCGAACATAGGGGATCCAAGTCCTCCCGAACCCTGTTCGGGTGTTCCCAGCCTGACTCGGATCCCCGTTCAGGGTCGAACTGCAGCCTCCTGATGTCGGATTCTCGCGAGAGAATCCGACATCAGGGCTCCTCTAGTGTAGGGCAAACCGCTGTGATAGCGGTCTGCCCTACACAGACACAAACACACAGCCACCAGCGGCAGCTGTGTGTTTGTAATAGCAGCCAATGAGAGTCAGGCAGACTCTCATTGGCTGCTGCACTGAGGGAGCCGGTTGGAGCTCACCCATGAGCTCCGTCTTCCGGCTCCCCCAGC
The DNA here is from genome assembly GCA_031769625.1 of Taudactylus pleione. Taxonomy (NCBI): domain Eukaryota; kingdom Metazoa; phylum Chordata; class Amphibia; order Anura; family Myobatrachidae; genus Taudactylus; species Taudactylus pleione. Next base: position 23,962,488 of record JAUIMM010000052.1, on the reverse strand, counting down.
TGCAGGTGATGGGAGAGATGTCACGAGTGAAGTCTCTCCCATAGTGCAGAGAGGAGCGGACGGCTGCGGTCACAAGCAGGAGTGGGGATTCAGGTAAGTTTTTTTTTTTTCAGTGTAAGGCGGCGCTACTGGAGGCATACTACAAGGGGCACACTACAAGGGGCATAACTACTGGGGGCACTTATTCTAGTGGGGGCACACTACAAGGGGCATAACTACTGGGGGCACTTATTCTAAAGGGGGCATACTACAAGGGGCATAACTACTGGGAGCATACTACAAGGGGCACAACTACTGGGGGCACTTATTCTAATGGCATACTACAAGGGGCATAGCTAATGGGGGCACAACTACTGAGGCCAGTTGTAATGGGGGCATACTACTAGGGGCACTTGTAATGGGGGCATGCTACTAGTGGCATACTACCAGGGGCACTACTAATGGCATACTACTGGGGGTATACTACTGAGGGGCACTGCATAGGGGGTACTACTGAGGGCATTGTGTAAGGGACACCACTGCTGGGGGCATTGTGTAAGGGACACTATTGCTGTGGGCATTGTATAAGGGGCACTACTACTGTGAGCATTGTATAAGGGGCATTACTACTGTGGGCTTTGTGTATAAGGGTCACTAATGTGGACATTGTGTAACAGGGGCACTGCTGTGGGCATTGTGTAAAAGGGGCACTACTGTGTGTCATAACATAAATAAGAGACACTACTTTATGGTGTATTGTGAATCAGGGGCACTATGTGCGGTGTAATGTGAATAAGATTGTGCACTGTGACTCATTGGGCCATAGCCATCTGTGTATACAAATACTGTGACTCTGCTGGCCGTACCCCATTGGGTGGGTAGGAGGGCCCAAGGACCATTCCATCTTGCTCTGCCTTTCATTTCTGCCACTGCTGTGTGGCAATGTTTCCTAGATGTGCTTTAAACTGTGGTGTCTGTGCCGCTGCTCTGTCGCTGAGTAACCAGTCAGCTCACTGCAACCTTTTGGCCAATAATGGTAAAAACCATAATTTAAACTGTGAGGTGGTCTAAATTGACTGTTAATGACTGGAAATTAATGTTAATAATACTCTACGAAGAAAAAAAAAAGCCCAATTTATGTGATTTTAGCTTTTTTTGTCAATTTTTGTAAAAATATCCAAATCCAAAGCCAGTCACCACAGTTTGGCAAATCCAAAGCTGGACGACGAATTAGAACCAAATCCAAACCCAAATCCGGCAAAAATGGTTCGGTGCACATCCCTAACAAAGAGTACACTTTTATATTGCACTACTAGTATGTGACTACAAATTTCACTTGTTTAAAGTGAGATGAAAAAACATACTCTATGGGCCTGAGTTGGATGCATCCTACACTCCCATGAGAAGCATCTGCTTCGTGCGTATGCATGATCGCCACCCAGATACCCCTATTTCACAAAAGGCTGTGTCCGCTGAAGATGTGACTTGCACAGAGCTACTTGCTACTGCGGATGCATGGCGCAATGTATGCATAGACCCTATTTGTAGTTTTAAATACATATGCAGTCTACGGGAAAATAGTGCAATGCATCAGATTCTGCACTTGTGTCCAACTCAGAATCAAGACCAATATTTATTTTCCCTATTTTGTAAATTTGTTGTTTCCTTTTGTATGAAATAGTTATTGATATTTATGTCACGTTATGTCGTCACATGGGTGGAGATGTACTACGCCTTGGAAAGTGATAAAGTACCAACCAATCAGCTCCTAAGTGAGTTTACAGACTGTGTTTGAAAAATGGCAACTAAGAACTGATTGGTTGGTACTTTATCTCTCACCACTTTATCTTTCTTCAATGCTTTGTACATCTCCCCCATGCTATGTTGTCATTTTCATAATAAATGTAAGTACTAAAGTTATAGCTTATGCATTTATCATTCCATTATAGAGGAACAGTTTTTATATACATATATAGGGGTATTCAATATGGGTTCGATAACATCGTTTTTTGCGTTAATATCGCACTTTTTAACTTTTTTGCGTTAATATCACTGGTTTTAGTTTTACACCGTATTCAATTTCAAAGACTTATCGCAGTTTTGAAAAGTCTTTGATAAAAAACGGTGATAACTTTTCACCATTGAATAGGTGTCAAAAAAAAGTGCAGAATTGGGGTTTAGGGGTGCAGGCTTAAAAAAAATAGTCTGCACCCCTGAGATTGACATTTAAAAAAGAACTGTGTCAAAAAAAGTTTTTTAAAAAAAATAGGGACACCCCAAAAAATGAATTTAAAAATTGGGGTAAAAAAAAAAATGGGAAAAAATTGTTAAACAATAGGGAAATAGGTTCAGGGCTATTCTGCAAGTATGCGGCAGATGTTTTCTAGAATAGAATTATAGCGGCAGGTGCACAAATGCTGATTTTTTAAAAACTTACTTTAGGGACACCAAAATATGCTAGTACCCATTTTCATGTACTCCAAATTTGATGGGACCACTTAAAAAAACGAAAAAAATAACCAAAGCGCACCATACCTTTACGCAGAAAAAAACTCCGATATGAAACGTTAACTTCGCCAGGGAAGTTAACCTTTCATATTGAATACCCCTCATAGCCTAAAAACTGAAGAACATCAGCACCAAGATACCACAAGGCCAGTGTGAGAAGACAAATGAACAGCTCAGTGTAGAAGTTTATTACAGCTGTAAATTGATGCTGTTATAACACACTACATTTCTGAATAGTTAATGCTGCTAATTAGGAGTTATGTAGAATTTTGCCTAAGGGATAAAGGCCAATGCTGATGGATTTAATGAAATCTTAAAGAATTTATGAAATTATGTCTACATTAGTTTTTCAGGTGAACAGTTTTCAAAGGCTATAAGTACGATAGAAGAGTATCACAATGTAAATTGAGTATAGATTGTCATGAACACAAAACCGAAAGAATTAAATCTTAAATAAACATGACAAAAAAATGAGCAGCGAGTGATACATTTTAAAAAATCACTAAAACATCAGAAAAAAGAGTGAAACTTTTTTGCACAATTTTATGAGTAATATTATCGTGGTAGAGCATCTTACTCTATTATATACAAAGCTTCAAAACTGCGGGCAGATTTCATATTGTGTAAGTGCCCATATTTATCAGCCCAGTGAATTCCTGGACACACAACAGGGGACTTATTCTGAGTCAGATAAAGCTCCATAAATAGCTGCAAATAACGAATGTCTGAAAACTACGTATTCTCCATATGTCCAGGTAATTCTGAGTCGATCAGAAATTGGCCAAATCTTTCCTAGCGTGAAATGGGCGATTCTGAGCAGTAAATGGACTGCAGCGTTGCATTCGTATGAAAGAGATCCATCTCTTCGGAGTGTCCAGAGTTCTGTGCTAGTCTGAGGCACGCGCGGAGAACACAAGTAAGCCTGTTTCTGATGGATCTCCAGCATCCAGCATGGGGCAAGTGCAAGTGCTGATGCTAATATTTGCATTAGCTCTACTGATACTTGCATTAGCATAAGGGAGTAAATATGACCTCTGCATCATCCCTCAATTACAGCCACTATGCGTCTGATGTAACATAAGGCCATCAATGAAGAAATCTGCAGGTGTGTGACGTTCTGGAGCAGTGATTCCCAACCTTGGTCCTCAAGGCACACTAACAATTCTGGTTTTAGTGATATCTAGGCTTGAGCACAGATGGTTAAATCAAAATAACTGAAGTACTAATTAAGTCACCTGTGCTCAAGTATGGCTATCCTTAAAACCTGGACTTTTGGTGTACCTTGAGGACCGTGGTTGTTCTAGAGAAACAGGGCCAGTTGATGGATTATTTGCTACTGTGCATATCTGAAAAGTCCTGGAAATCCCCACAGCACATGCATTCATTAATTACCTTTTTTTTCTATTAATTATATACACCAATGCACATCACCAAAATATATCTTTCCCTCCATTAAATGTTATTACTACAAAATAAAAATATTGGTTTGGTATATGTTAACATTTCTAGGGGGTTTCATATATTAACACTGATTGGACACCACTGATATGCACAGATTCTCCAATCAGAGGATGAAAAATGTTTCTCTTCACAGATCAGGGACAGATTATCCACCAGGCAAAACAGGCACTTGCCTAGGGCCCAGCGGGGACTGGGGACCCACCATCACTTCTGGCAGTCAGCAGCTGGGGGCGACGGCACTAGAATCCCTGACAATGAACTGTGCGGGGAACACAGGGGGCATGTGTCCTGGGCCCCTCTCTCACAGGCAGGACCCATCTGTTATAATCATGACTTGCTGCTGTGTGTGTGAGAGTATGCCCCAATGTCACATTCACCTTTCTCCATGAGACTCTGCCTCTTCATTTTCATCCGAGGCTCTGCCCCTTCTCTACTTTATCCTATCTCTTTCCTTCTCCTCTCCATGAGACCCTGTTCCCTACTCTCCTTTACCTTATCTCTATTCTTCTTCTCCCCTAGTCCCTGCAAACTCCTCTCCTCTATCCAGGACTGTCTCCTTCTTTATCCGGAGCTCCACAAGCAGAGTGCAGAGATCAGAGGGCCTACTTACAGTACAGGTAAGTATATGGGAAGAGGTATGGGGAGTCCTAATAGGCTTTTTGGACATGGGAGAGCTTCATTGATACCTTTTCTCCTTCAATTCGGGAGTGACTACTCCCGAGATGCTTCAGATATAGGCTGTGTTTTTAAACTAGAGTTTGTGCCCAGGATCCCCCTATACATATTCCAGTTGGTTTGTCTCCCATGCATAACCCTTTTTGTTCTGTGTTGGTCGTTATGCCATTGCAATTGTGTTTGGTCCTTTGGGTTGTGGATGCTCTTCCCTTTCCCTTTTTAGGGGCGGATTCAAAAAGTGTTTGCCCATGCGAGGTCTTCGCCAAATTTCCGTGTATTGCCCTATTCAATTCCAGGACGTTTTCGCATGTGCGAAAACTCCATAGGCAAAACAGGCGAAAATGTTTAACCACTCAAAGGCAGGAAAAAAGATTTGCAAAATCCCTTTTCTTGACAAAAAAGGTGTGGATTTGGTTCAGAACCCTTTGGACACTCTCGCTAATGACTAATTAGGCAAAAAAAAATAATATATGAATTCCCCCTAAAAAAGTCATGTAATTTTTGGGGTGAAAGTGTAAAAATTGTTTGAAAATGATTATAAAGTACTGGTCTGGTATTTTGGGGTGCTGTATGGATGGGACATGTGTTTTTAGGATTGCAGGAGACTGCAGCAGGTGTTTTTTTAAAAGGCACTTTAGAGATCTAAATATATCAAAGTACCCATTTAAATGTACCCCCAATTTAACTACAGCAATTATTTTTCAGAAAACAAATTGCTTTAGAACATTTTTTTTTTAACAGCCCTTTGACTCAATTTCAGAACCCTAAATACTTTTATTAGGGCTATAAATACACTTCTATGTTGATTTCCAGGGTCAGTCAGGCTTTTTATGGGGTACAGACTGATTTCCCCAAAATAAGCTGTCCTTTTCGCTAGTTTCGCCTTTCGCTGCATTCGCACATATGTGTTTTCGCCTGTTATGGAATTGAATAGGGACGAAAAGCAGGTACACGCAATGTGAAAAAATGCAAAAACTTTGCGTTCAAACAGGTGAATGAGGCGAAAAGATTGCAGCTGTGAATGCATTTTGCCGGCCGCGACTTTTCGCATCTTATTGAATCTGCCCCTAATTTTGAAATCGGGCCTATTTCTATCTTCATCTTTATTTTTTGTCAATTGTATTTATGTTTACTATTGTTAAAATAATGTAACTATGTAATACAATTGATGTGTAATTTCATGCCTCAAAATAATGTTTTGACAAAGAAAATTTAATATACCGTATAGTTATTTACAGTGTTAATGGGTCATGTGACCATTTTTGACTATTCTTTAGCATGTTAAACTGTTAAAAATAAACAAATAATTATAATTAGATACAGCAATAATATTTTTGTCTCAATGATTGTTAATAATCAGTGTTGGATTCATAATAATCTATACAGATTGTATGGCTGGCTGGATGAGACCTAGGGGATGTATCAAGCTTTCTAAAGTGTGGAGAAGTAGACAAATGGAGAATGGCAACCAATCAGCTTTGAAGTAGCATCTAAGTACATTCTATAAAATGATTGGTAGAAGCTTATTGGTTGCTATAGGCAACTTCTCCACTTTTTAGAATGATTGATACATCTCTTATTAGTGAAGTGATTACCTGAAATCTACATTCCATCTGATCCCAGAAAGAAAACTGTGTAAATTATACTCCCCACACTTTGAGGTGTCATTTAATTTGACACTTTCCTGTTTTCATTGACAACTGTTTCAAAAGACCTAGATAACTGCTGTTTTACTTGTAATCAGTAAAACCAGTTACATTAATGCTGTATTCAAAAGTGAACTCTTGCATTATTACTCTCATTACAGATTTTTACAAAAAAGAGAATGAATTTTCAAGATTGACCCCCAGAATCAGTGTATGCCTTAGGCCTTGGTACACATCAAAACATCACAATGGTCGTTCTAATTTCCCTTCATCCCTGAACAAATTAAATTAAGGGTACACGCTGCTCAATCCTTTAAGCAGCAGAACAATTTCAACGTGTTGTTTGATCGTATACGATTTATCATTGCTCCTGTACTCACTAGAATGACCATCTTTAAGATCACTGGCTGGGAGTAGCAAGAGGTGACATTTTCAGAGGCCAAATCGGAACGACATGTCACCTGGTTGTCCAGTTGGCCGTACACACTACACATTGTGTACCACATTTTTCACGATATCTTCTGATTGACCAGAACAGAAGATGTTGTCTACAACGTACGGTAGCTCACATTTGTGAGTACACACTTTGCGATCTGCCAACTAAATTTGCTCCAATTTGCCTCAAATTTACATATTGTGCCGATATTGGTCTAGTGTGTACCTGGCCTTACAGTTTCTGAAGGAAGCCTTTTTCACTGCTCCAGTGATAAAAATGTTTTTTCTCTACTGTTATTCTTTGAGATAGATGCTTCTTCAGTCACTCTCGTGGATTATTTTCACAAAAATATTCAGCTGTGTAAATAAAATGCCCCCTAAGAGATTGTAAACATTTGGCTATGAAGATTGCTTTGCAAAAATTGGGCACCTCACCCCGTTTCCATATTCATGGATCATAAAAACATCCAACTGCACACAGTTCAGACACTCGGTCCTTACTCCACAATTAATTAACATAAACATAATCCACATCTTCTCAGCTCTTTGGCAGGCAACTGTTTCTTTCAGGAGATTTTCCCTCCAAAACTACTTTTAATCAATCACTAACAAGAGATTGAGGTAAAACATATTTTGGACTCCAACAGTTCATGTACATTGGAATTGGTATGGACCAAGCCAATGTTCATATTCCTCTACTCATCAGAAGACCAATATGCATTATATGCTGAAACTGGGTAGTAGATACCCATAGGCCAATCCTAGGAGTGGGAAGTACTATCACAATACAGCATTCAATGGTAATTTTTATCTCCCTTCTCCCGTAATGGCAGGTGAGTTGCTATCTCCCCATTATGACTGGACTCTACTACTGCTGATGATAGTTTATAAGTCTGCTTAGTGAACTACTGTAGTTTGTGTCAGAAAAAAAGTTTAGCTACTAATGCATTATATCGTATTGCTTGTATGAACACCTGTTACTGACCCAGCCTGTTTCCTGAACTACTAATGCATTATATCGTATTGCTTGTATGAACACCTGTTACTGGTGGTTAACTTAACCTCGATGGTATTAACCCATCGACAGGGGAACCATCGATGGTTACACCCACTAATGATTATCTCTGCTCTATTACTCACTGGGCAGCGGGCCAATCAGAGGTAGGAGAGGGGCTTTGTGGGTCACATTACAGGGGCTGAGTTAGGCCCTGTGTCCTTGTACCAAGTAGAAAAAAACAAAACCATCGGGGGGCTCTGTCGATTACCATCCCTGTCTAGAGACCACCGGCTCATGTTAGCTTGTAAGCAGCATAGAGCGCTCCTCATCCAACAAAAATTACAGTACTGTGTCTAGTGGAAAAGTATGTACATGGGTGGACACCTGACTGAAAAATAGACAAGTAATGCAATGTAAAGTTAAAAATAGAACATATTTATCAAGATACCAGGTTCGTTTTTTCCCACTTGCCCAACTCACCTTTGGTTGGCAAACTGGAGGTACCTTTCATGCCACACAATGGTACACAGTAGACTTAGGGGTTCTACAGTCACTCAGCCTACAACAGTTAGAAAGTACAATTATACTTTTATTTTGCACAAACACAAACAGTAAAAATTATATAAATGCTAGCCACTGACTGTCCTTCGTTTCACTATAATTATTATTATTATCCTTTATTTATAGGCCGCCACAAAGGCCACACAGCGCCTTGGAAAGTACATAAAGAGAATGAGCAGGACAAGAAACAAGTGACATACAGTACAAAGCATTGCAGGACATGGACATGGTTTATAAACATTGCTGTATCAGCAGTCAAACTCATAATTCTCAAATAAGCAGCAGGGCGGCAGAAACCATGGGTTAGGTGCTGTAACCAACCTGGTTTTGCCTTTTAAATGATTGCCGCTTTAAAACATTTGTCAGACTAGCTGGAATAGCACAATACCTGCATCTTTCAGGCTATTACAGTTACCACAAAAAAAGTTTATTTAATTTTAACTACTGTATGTTTATAGTTTTCCGCAGTGCACTTCTTCAGATTGTATCTGTCTTTCCACCTACCTACTGTAGGTGCACATGTAATACACAGAGTTGTCTCCAGAGAGCAGAGCAGAAGTGTGCATCTTGATATGCAAAACATTTTAGCATTTTGCTCTGCATGCTGCACTGTGTAAATGAGGTACACTATTAATCAATATTGTAACTAGGGGTGAGCGGGTTCGGATTTCTGAAATCCGAACCCCCCCGAGCCCCCCCGATCCGAGGCAGATCCGAGTCAGGCTCGACTTTTCCCGCCTGACTCGGATCTGAAATCGAGGCAAAACGTCATCATCCCGCCTTCCGAGTCTCGCGGGTTTTGGATCCTATATAAGGTACCCGCGTCGGCGCCATTTTCTCACTCGGCTGTGGACAGTGAAGAGGGAGGGTGGGAGTTAGGGCTGGCTGGGCTGTGTAGTGTAGTGTAGTGTAGTGCAGAGTAGTGTTGTGCTGTGCTGTGCTGCGCTGTGCTGCTGTTGTCCACTACTTCAAAGTCCATAGGGGCTGGCTGTGTTGTGCTGTGCTGCTGTTGTTAATAGGGGCTGTGTCCACTACTTCAAAGTCCATAGGGGCTGGCTGGACTGTGTTGTGCAGCCAGTTCTCCATAGGGGCTGTGTCCACTCCAAAGTCCTGTGCAGTGTCCCAGTCCTAAAGGGGTGCTGTAGTGTTGTCCAGGGGGTGCTCTGTCCATCAGGGGTGCTCCCCCCAAGTGCTAAAAAAATAATATTTTTTGTGTGTTTGTGAATTGTGTGCGCGGTAGCTGCACGTGCATCAACAAAGTAGTGCCAAGCGTGCGCCTGTGTCATAAGTAAAGGGCCGGCTGGCTTGACTGTTAAAGGGTGCTGTAACCCCCAAAGTACACTCCAGTCCAAAACAAAAAAAATTTTTTTTCTGTGTTTGTGAATTGTGTGCGCAGTAGCCGCACGTGCATCAACAAAGTAGTGCCAAGCGTGCGCCTGTGTCATAAGTAAAGGGCCGGCTGGCTTGACCGTTAAAGGGTGCTGTAATCCCCAAAGTACACTCCAGTCCAAACCAAAAAAAAAAATATTTTCTGTGTTTGTGAATTGTGTGCGCAGTAGCCGCACGTGCATCAAAAAAGTAGTGCCAAGCGTGCGCCTGTGTCATAAGTAAAGGGCCGGCTGGCTTGACCATTAAAGGGTGCTGTAACCCCCAAAGTACACTCCAGTCCAAACCAAAAAAAAATTTTTTTTCTGTGTTTGTGAATTGTGTGCGCAGTAGCCGCACGTGCATCAATAAAGTAGTGCCAAGCGTGCGCCTGTGTCATAAGTAAAGGGCCGGCTGGCTTGACCGTTAAAGGGTGCTGTAACCCCCAAAGTACACTCCAGTCCAAACCAAAAAAAAAAAAATTTTCTGTGTTTGTGAATTGTGTGCGCAGTAGCCGCACGTGCATCAACAAAGTAGTGCCAAGCGTGCGCCTGTGTCATAAGTAAAGGGCCGGCTGGCTTGACCATTACAGGGTGCTGTAACCCCCAAAGTACACTCCAGTCCAAACCAAAAAAATATATATTTTCTGTGTTTGTGAATTGTGTGCGCAGTAGCCGCACGTGCATCAACAAAGTAGTGCCAAGCGTGCGCCTGTGTCATAAGTAAAGGGCCGGCTGGCTTGACCGTTAAAGGGTGCTGTAACCCCAAAAGTACACTCCAGTCCAAACCAAAAAAAAAAATATTTTCTGTGTTTGTGAATTGTGTGCGCAGTAGCCGCACGTGCATCAATAAAGTAGTGCCAAGCGTGCGCCTGTGTCATAAGTAAAGGGCCGGCTGGCTTGACCGTTAAAGGGTGCTGTAACCCCCAAAGTACACTCCAGTCCAAACCAAAAAAAAAAAAATTTTCTGTGTTTGTGAATTGTGTGCGCAGTAGCCGCACGTGCATCAACAAAGTAGTGCCAAGCGTGCGCCTGTGTCATAAGTAAAGGGCCGGCTGGCTTAACCGTTAAAGGGTGCTGTAACCCCCAAAGTACACTCCAGTCCAAACCAAAAAAATATATATTTTCTGTGTTTGTGAATTGTGTGCGCAGTAGCCGCACGTGCATCAACAAAGTAGTGCCAAGCGTGCGCCTGTGTCATAAGTAAAGGGCCGGCTGGCTTGACCGTTAAAGGGTGCTGTAACCCCAAAAGTACACTCCAGTCCAAACCAAAAAAAAAAATATTTTCTGTGTTTGTGAATTGTGTGCGCAGTAGCTGCACGTGCATCAACAAAGTAGTGCCAAGCGTGCGCCTGTGTCATAAGTAAAGGGCCGGCTGGCTTGACCGTTAAAGGTGCTGTAACCCCAAAAGTACACTCCAGTCCAAACCAAAAAAAAAAATATTTTATGTGTTTGTGAATTGTGTGCGCAGTAGCCGCACATGCATCAACAAAGTAGTGCCAAGCGTGCGCCTGTGTCATAAGTAAAGGGCCGGCTGGCTTGAACGTTAAAGGGTGCTGTAACCCCCAAAGTACACTCCAGTCCAAACCAAAAAAAAAAATATTTTCTGTGTTTGTGAATTGTGTGCGCAGTAGCCGCACGTGCATCAACAAAGTAGTGCCAAGCGTGCGCCTGTGTCATAAGTAAAGGGCCGGCTGGCTTGACCGCTAAAGGGTGCTGTAACCCCCAAAGTACACTCCAGTCCAAACCAAAAAAAAAATATATTTTCTGTGTTTGTGAATTGTGTGCGCAGTAGCCGCACGTGCATCAACAAAGTAGTGCCAAGCGTGCACCTGTGTCATAAGTAAAGGGCCGGCTGGCTTGACCGTTAAAGGGTGCTGTAACCCCCAAAGTACACTCCAGTCCAAACAAAAAAAAAATATTTTCTGTGTTTGTGAATTGTGTGCGCAGTAGCCGCACGTGCATCAACAAAGTAGTGCCAAGCGTGCGCCTGTGTCATAAGTAAAGGGCCGGCTGGCTTGACCATTAAAGGGTGCTGTAACCCCCAAGGTACACTCCAGTCCAGACCAAAAAAAAAAATATTTTCTGTGTTTGTGAATTGTGTGCGCAGTAGCCGCACGTGCATCAACAAAGTAGTGCCAAGCGTGCGCCTGTGTCATAAGTAAAGGGCCGGCTGGCTTGACCGTTAAAGGGTGCTGTAACCCCCAATGTACACTCCAGTCCAAACCAAAAAAAAAATTATTTTCTGTGTTTGTGAATTGTGTGCGCAGTAGCCGCACGTGCATTAATAAAGTAGTGCGAAGCGTGCGCCTGTGTCATAAGTAAAGGGCCGGCTGGCTTGACCATTAAAGGGTGCTGTAACCCCCAAAGTACACTCCAGTCCAAACCAAAAAAAAAAATTATTTTCTGTGTTTGTGAATTGTTTGTGCAGTAGCCGCACGTGCATCAACAAAGTAGTGCCAAGCGTGCGCCTGTGTCATAAGTAAAGGGCCGGCTGGCTTGACCGTTAAAGGCTGCTGTAACCCCCAAAGTACACTCCAGTCCAAACCAAAAAAAAAATGATTTTCTGTGTTTGTGAATTGTGTGCGCAGTAGCCGCACGTGCATCAACAAAGTAGTGCCAAGCGTGCGCCTGTGTCATAAGTAAAGGGCCGGCTGGCTTGACCGTTAAAGGGTGCTGTAACCCCCAAAGTACACTCCAGTCCAAACAAAAAAAAAAATATTTTCTGTGTTTGTGAATTGTGTGCGCAGTAGCCGCACGTGCATCAACAAAGTAGTGCCAAGCGTGCGACTGTGTCATAAGTAAAGGGCCGGCTGGCTTGACCGTTAAAGGGTGCTGTAACCCCAAAAGTACACTCCAGTCCAAACCAAAAAAAAAAAAATTTTCTGTGTTTGTGAATTGTGTGCGCAGTAGCCGCACGTGCATCAACAAAGTAGTGCCAAGCGTGCGCCTGTGTCATAAGTAAAGGGCCGTCTGGCTTGACCGTTAAAGGGTGCTGTAACCCCAAAAGTACACTCCAGTCCAAACCAAAAAAAAAAATATTTTCTGTGTTTGTGAATTGTGTGCGCAGTAGCTGCACGTGCATCAACAAAGTAGTGCCAAGCGTGCGCCTGTGTCATAAGTAAAGGGCCGGCTGGCTTGACCGTTAAAGGGTGCTGTAACCCCAAAAGTACACTCCAGTCCAAACCAAAAAAAAAAATATTTTCTGTGTTTGTGAATTGTGTGCGCAGTAGCCGCACGTGCATCAACAAAGTAGTGCCAAGCGTGCGCCTGTGTCATAAGTAAAGGGCCGGCTGGCTTGACCGTTAAAGGGTGCTGTAACCCCCAAAGTACTCTCCAGTCCAAACCAAAAAAAAAATTATTTTCTGTGTTTGTGAATTGTGTGCGCAGTAGCCGCACGTGCATCAACAAAGTAGTGCCAAGCGTGCGCCTGTGTCATAAGTAAAGGGCCGGCTGGCTTGACCGCTAAAGGGTGCTGTAACCCCCAAAGTACACTCCAGTCCAAACCAAAAAAAAAAAAATTTTCTGTGTTTGTGAATTGTGTGCGCAGTAGCCGCACGTGCATCAACAAAGTAGTGCCAAGCGTGCGCCTGTGTCATAAGTAAAGGGCCATCTGGCTTGACCGTTAAAGGGTGCTGTAACCCCAAAAGTACACTCCAGTCCAAACCAAAAAAAAAAATATTTTCTGTGTTTGTGAATTGTGTGCGCAGTAGCTGCACGTGCATCAACAAAGTAGTGCCAAGCGTGCGCCTGTGTCATAAGTAAAGGGCCGGCTGGCTTGACCGTTAAAGGTGCTGTAACCCCAAAAGTACACTCCAGTCCAAACCAAAAAAAAAAATATTTTATGTGTTTGTGAATTGTGTGCGCAGTAGCCGCACGTGCATCAACAAAGTAGTGCCAAGCGTGCGCCTGTGTCATAAGTAAAGGGCCGGCTGGCTTGAACGTTAAAGGGTGCTGTAACCCCCAAAGTACATTCCAGTCCAAACCAAAAAAAAAAATATTTTCTGTGTTTGTGAATTGTGTGCGCAGTAGCCGCACGTGCATCAACAAAGTAGTGCCAAGCGTGCGCCTGTGTCATAAGTAAAGGGCCGGCTGGCTTGACCGCTAAAGGGTGCTGTAACCCCCAAAGTACACTCCAGTCCAAACCAAAAAAAAAATATATTTTCTGTGTTTGTGAATTGTGTGCGCAGTAGCCGCACGTGCATCAACAAAGTAGTGCCAAGCGTGCGCCTGTGTCATAAGTAAAGGGCCGGCTGGCTGGACCGTTAAAGGGTGCTGTAACCCCCAAAGTACACTCCAGTCCAAACAAAAAAAAAATATTTTCTGTGTTTGTGAATTGTGTGCGCAGTAGCCGCACGTGCATCAACAAAGTAGTGCCAAGCGTGCGCCTGTGTCATAAGTAAAGGGCCGGCTGGCTTGACCATTAAAGGGTGCTGTAACCCCCAAGGTACACTCCAGTCCAGACCAAAAAAAAAAATATTTTCTGTGTTTGTGAATTGTGTGCGCAGTAGCCGCACGTGCATCAACAAAGTAGTGCCAAGCGTGCGCCTGTGTCATAAGTAAAGGGCCGGCTGGCTTGACCGTTAAAGGGTGCTGTAACCCCCAAAGTACACTCCAGTCCAAACCAAAAAAAAAATTATTTTCTGTGTTTGTGAATTGTGTGCGCAGTAGCCGCACGTGCATTAATAAAGTAGTGCGAAGCGTGCGCCTGTGTCATAAGTAAAGGGCCGGCTGGCTTGACCATTAAAGGGTGCTGTAACCCCCAAAGTACACTCCAGTCCAAACCAAAAAAAAAAATTATTTTCTGTGTTTGTGAATTGTTTGCGCAGTAGCCGCACGTGCATCAACAAAGTAGTGCCAAGCGTGCGCCTGTGTCATAAGTAAAGGGCCGGCTGGCTTGACCGTTAAAGGCTGCTGTATCCCCCAAAGTACACTCCAGTCCAAACCAAAAAAAAAATGATTTTCTGTGTTTGTGAATTGTGTGCGCAGTAGCCGCACGTGCATCAACATAGTAGTGCCAAGCGTGCGCCTGTGTCATAAGTAAAGGGCCGGCTGGCTTGACCGTTAAAGGGTGCTGTAACCCCCAAAGTACACTCCAGTCCAAACAAAAAAAAAAATATTTTCTGTGTTTGTGAATTGTGTGCGCAGTAGCCGCACGTGCATCAACAAAGTAGTGCCAAGCGTGCGACTGTGTCATAAGTAAAGGGCCGGCTGGCTTGACCGTTAAAGGGTGCTGTAACCCCAAAAGTACACTCCAGTCCAAACCAAAAAAAAAAATATTTTCTGTGTTTGTGAATTGTGTGCGCAGTAGCCGCACGTGCATCAACAAAGTAGTGCCAAGCGTGCGCCTGTGTCATAAGTAAAGGGCCGGCTGGCTTGACCGTTAAAGGGTGCTGTAACCCCCAAAGTACTCTCCAGTCCAAACCAAAAAAAAAATTATTTTCTGTGTTTGTGAATTGTGTGCGCAGTAGCCGCACGTGCATCAACAAAGTAGTGCCAAGCGTGCGCCTGTGTCATAAGTAAAGGGCCGGCTGGCTTGACCGCTAAAGGGTGCTGTAACCCCCAAAGTACACTCCAGTCCAAACCAAAAAAAAAATATTTTCTGTGTTTGTGAATTGTGTGCGCGGTAGCCGCACGTGCATCAACAAAGTAGTGCCAAGCGTGCGCCTGTGTCATAAGTAAAGGGCCGTCTGGCTTGACCGTTAAAGGGTGCTGTAACACCCAAAGTACACTCCAGTCCAGACCAAAAAAAAAAATATTTTCTGTGTTTGTGAATTGTGTGCGCAGTAGCCGCACGTGCATCAACAAAGTAGTGCCAAGCGTGCGCCTGTGTCATAAGTAAAGGGCCGGCTGGCTTGACCGTTAAAGGGTGCTGTAACCCCCAAAGTACACTCCAGTCCAAACCAAAAAAAAAATATTTTCTGTGTTTGTGAATTGTGTGCGCAGTAGCCGCACGTGCATTAATAAAGTAGTGCGAAGCGTGCGCCTGTGTCATAAGTAAAGGGCCGGCTGGCTTGACCATTAAAGGGTGCTGTAACCCCCAAAGTACACTCCAGTCCAAACCAAAAAAAAAAATTATTTTCTGTGTTTGTGAATTGTTTGTGCAGTAGCCGCACGTGCATCAACAAAGTAGTGCCAAGCGTGCGCCTGTGTCATAAGTAAAGGGCCGGCTGGCTTGACCGTTAAAGGCTGCTGTAACCCCCAAAGTACACTCCAGTCCAAACCAAAAAAAAAATGATTTTCTGTGTTTGTGAATTGTGTGCGCAGTAGCCGCACATGCATCAACAAAGTAGTGCCAAGCGTGCGCCTGTGTCATAAGTAAAGGGCCGGCTGGCTTGACCGTTAAAGGGTGCTGTAACCCCCAAAGTACACTCCAGTCCAAACAAAAAAAAAAATATTTTCTGTGTTTGTGAATTGTGTGCGCAGTAGCCGCACGTGCATCAACAAAGTAGTGCCAAGCGTGCGACTGTGTCATAAGTAAAGGGCCGGCTGGCTTGACCGTTAAAGGGTGCTGTAACCCCAAAAGTACACTCCAGTCCAAACCAAAAAAAAAAAAAATTTCTGTGTTTGTGAATTGTGTGCGCAGTAGCCGCACGTGCATCAACAAAGTAGTGCCAAGCGTGCGCCTGTGTCATAAGTAAAGGGCCGTCTGGCTTGACCGTTAAAGGGTGCTGTAACCCCAAAAGTACACTCCAGTCCAAACCAAAAAAAAAAATATTTTCTGTGTTTGTGAATTGTGTGCGCAGTAGCTGCACGTGCATCAACAAAGTAGTGCCAAGCGTGCGCCTGTGTCATAAGTAAAGGGCCGGCTGGCTTGACCGTTAAAGGGTGCTGTAACCCCAAAAGTACACTCCAGTCCAAACCAAAAAAAAAAATATTTTCTGTGTTTGTGAATTGTGTGCGCAGTAGCCGCACGTGCATCAACAAAGTAGTGCCAAGCGTGCGCCTGTGTCATAAGTAAAGGGCCGGCTGGCTTGACCGTTAAAGGGTGCTGTAACCCCCAAAGTACTCTCCAGTCCAAACCAAAAAAAAAATTATTTTCTGTGTTTGTGAATTGTGTGCGCAGTAGCCGCACGTGCATCAACAAAGTAGTGCCAAGCGTGCGCCTGTGTCATAAGTAAAGAGCCGGCTGGCTTGACCGCTAAAGGGTGCTGTAACCCCCAAAGTACACTCCAGTCCAAACCAAAAAAAAAAAAATTTTCTGTGTTTGTGAATTGTGTGCGCAGTAGCCGCACGTGCATCAACAAAGTAGTGCCAAGCGTGCGCCTGTGTCATAAGTAAAGGGCCATCTGGCTTGACCGTTAAAGGGTGCTGTAACCCCAAAAGTACACTCCAGTCCAAACCAAAAAAAAAAATATTTTCTGTGTTTGTGAATTGTGTGCGCAGTAGCTGCACGTGCATCAACAAAGTAGTGCCAAGCGTGCGCCTGTGTCATAAGTAAAGGGCCGGCTGGCTTGAACGTTAAAGGTGCTGTAACCCCAAAAGTACACTCCAGTCCAAACCAAAAAAAAAAATATTTTATGTGTTTGTGAATTGTGTGCGCAGTAGCCGCACGTGCATCAACAAAGTAGTGCCAAGCGTGCGCCTGTGTCATAAGTAAAGGGCCGGCTGGCTTGAACGTTAAAGGGTGCTGTAACCCCCAAAGTACATTCCAGTCCAAACCAAAAAAAAAAATATTTTCTGTGTTTGTGAATTGTGTGCGCAGTAGCCGCACGTGCATCAACAAAGTAGTGCCAAGCGTGCGCCTGTGTCATAAGTAAAGGGCCGGCTGGCTTGACCGCTAAAGGGTGCTGTAACCCCCAAAGTACACTCCAGTCCAAACCAAAAAAAAAATATATTTTCTGTGTTTGTGAATTGTGTGCGCAGTAGCCGCACGTGCATCAACAAAGTAGTGCCAAGCGTGCGCCTGTGTCATAAGTAAAGGGCCGGCTGGCTGGACCGTTAAAGGGTGCTGTAACCCCCAAAGTACACTCCAGTCCAAACAAAAAAAAAATATTTTCTGTGTTTGTGAATTGTGTGCGCAGTAGCCGCACGTGCATCAACAAAGTAGTGCCAAGCGTGCGCCTGTGTCATAAGTAAAGGGCCGGCTGGCTTGACCATTAAAGGGTGCTGTAACCCCCAAGGTACACTCCAGTCCAGACCAAAAAAAAAAATATTTTCTGTGTTTGTGAATTGTGTGCGCAGTAGCCGCACGTGCATCAACAAAGTAGTGCCAAGCGTGCGCCTGTGTCATAAGTAAAGGGCCGGCTGGCTTGACCGTTAAAGGGTGCTGTAACCCCCAAAGTACACTCCAGTCCAAACCAAAAAAAAAATTATTTTCTGTGTTTGTGAATTGTGTGCGCAGTAGCCGCACGTGCATTAATAAAGTAGTGCGAAGCGTGCGCCTGTGTCATAAGTAAAGGGCCGGCTGGCTTGACCATTAAAGGGTGCTGTAACCCCCAAAGTACACTCCAGTCCAAACCAAAAAAAAAATTTATTTTCTGTGTTTGTGAATTGTTTGCGCAGTAGCCGCACGTGCATCAACAAAGTAGTGCCAAGCGTGCGCCTGTGTCATAAGTAAAGGGCCGGCTGGCTTGACCGTTAAAGGCTGCTGTATCCCCCAAAGTACACTCCAGTCCAAACCAAAAAAAAAATGATTTTCTGTGTTTGTGAATTGTGTGCGCAGTAGCCGCACGTGCATCAACATAGTAGTGCCAAGCGTGCGCCTGTGTCATAAGTAAAGGGCCGGCTGGCTTGACCGTTAAAGGGTGCTGTAACCCCCAAAGTACACTCCAGTCCAAACAAAAAAAAAAATATTTTCTGTGTTTGTGAATTGTGTGCGCAGTAGCCGCACGTGCATCAACAAAGTAGTGCCAAGCGTGCGACTGTGTCATAAGTAAAGGGCCGGCTGGCTTGACCGTTAAAGGGTGCTGTAACCCCAAAAGTACACTCCAGTCCAAACCAAAAAAAAAAATATTTTCTGTGTTTGTGAATTGTGTGCGCAGTAGCCGCACGTGCATCAACAAAGTAGTGCCAAGCGTGCGCCTGTGTCATAAGTAAAGGGCCGGCTGGCTTGACCGTTAAAGGGTGCTGTAACCCCCAAAGTACTCTCCAGTCCAAACCAAAAAAAAAATTATTTTCTGTGTTTGTGAATTGTGTGCGCAGTAGCCGCACGTGCATCAACAAAGTAGTGCCAAGCGTGCGCCTGTGTCATAAGTAAAGGGCCGGCTGGCTTGACCGCTAAAGGGTGCTGTAACCCCCAAAGTACACTCCAGTCCAAACCAAAAAAAAAATATTTTCTGTGTTTGTGAATTGTGTGCGCGGTAGCCGCACGTGCATCAACAAAGTAGTGCCAAGCGTGCGCCTGTGTCATAAGTAAAGGGCCGTCTGGCTTGACCGTTAAAGGGTGCTGTAACACCCAAAGTACACTCCAGTCCAGACCAAAAAAAAAAATATTTTCTGTGTTTGTGAATTGTGTGCGCAGTAGCCGCACGTGCATCAACAAAGTAGTGCCAAGCGTGCGCCTGTGTCATAAGTAAAGGGCCGGCTGGCTTGACCGTTAAAGGGTGCTGTAACCCCCAAAGTACACTCCAGTCCAAACCAAAAAAAAAATATTTTCTGTGTTGGTGAATTGTGTGCGCAATTGCCGCACGTGCATCATTAAAGTAGTGCCAAGCGTGCGCCTGTGTCATAAGTAAAGGGCCAGCAGGCTTGACCGTTAAAGGGTGCTGTAACCCCCAAAGTACACTCCAGTCCAAACCAAAAAAAATAATATTTTCTGTGTTTGTGAATTGTGTGCGCAGTAGCCGCACGTGCATCAACAAAGTAGTGCCAAACGTGCGACTGTGTCATAAGTAAAGGGCCGGCTGGCTTGACCGTTAAAGGGTGCTGTAACCCCAAAAGTACACTCCAGTCCAAACCAAAAAAAAAAATATTTTCTGTGTTTGTGAATTGTGTGCGCAGTAGCCGCACGTGCATCAACAAAGTAGTGCCAAGCGTGCGACTGTGTCATAAGTAAAGGGCCGGCTGGCTTGACCGTTAAAGGGTGCTGTAACCCCAAAAGTACACTCCAGTCCAAACCAAAAAAAAAAATATTTTCTGTGTTTGTGAATTGTGTGCGCAGTAGCCGCACGTGCATCAACAAATTAGTGCCAAGCGTGCGCCTGTGTCATAAGTAAAGGGCCGGCTGGCTTGACCGTTAAAGGGTGCTGTAACCCCCAAAGTACTCTCCAGTCCAAACCAAAAAAAAAATTATTTTTCTGTGTTTGTGAATTGTGTGCGCAGTAGCCGCACGTGCATCAACAAAGTAGTGCCAAGCGTGCGCCTGTGTCATAAGTAAAGGGCCGGCTGGCTTGACCGTTAAAGGGTGCTGTAACCCCCAAAGTACACTCCAGTCCAAACCAAAAAAAAAATATTTTCTGTGTTTGTGAATTGTGTGCGCAATTGCCGCACGTGCATCATTAAAGTAGTGCCAAGCGTGCGCCTGTGTCATAAGTAAAGGGCCAGCAGGCTTGACCGTTAAAGGGTGCTGTAACCCCCAAAGTACACTCCAGTCCAAACCAAAAAAAAAAATATTTTCTGTGTTTGTGAATTGTGTGCGCAGTAGCCGCACGTGCATCAACAAAGTAGTGCCAAGCGTGCGCCTGTGTCATAAGTAAAGGGCCGGCTGGCTTGACCGTTAAAGGGTGCTGTAACCCCCAAAGTACTCTCCAGTCCAAACCAAAAAAAAAATTATTTTCTGTGTTTGTGAATTGTGTGCGCAGTAGCCGCACGTGCATCAACAAAGTAGTGCCAAGCGTGCGCCTGTGTCATAAGTAAAGGGACGGCTGGCTTGACCGCTAAAGGGTGCTGTAACCCCCAAAGTACACTCCAGTCCAAACCAAAAAAAAAATATTTTCTGTGTTTGTGAATTGTGTGCGCGGTAGCAGCACGTGCATCAACAAAGTAGTGCCAAGCGTCCGCCTGTGTCATAAGTAAAGGGCCGTCTGGCTTGACCGTTAAAGGGTGCTGTAACCCCAAAAGTACACTCCAGTCCAGACCAAAAAAAAATATATTTTCTGTGTTTGTGAATTGTGTGCGCAGTAGCCGCACGTGCATCAACAAAGTAGTGCCAAGTGTGCGCCTGTGTCATAAGTAAAGGGCCGGCTGGCTTGACCATTAAAGGGTGCTGTAACCCCCAAAGTACACTCCAGTCCAAACCAAAAAAAATATATTTTCTGTGTTTGTGAATTGTGTGCGCAATTGCCGCACGTGCATCATTAAAGTAGTGCCAAGCGTGCGCCTGTGTCATAAGTAAAGGGCCAGCAGGCTTGACTGTTAAAGGGTGCTGTAACCCCCAAAGTACACTCCAGTCCAAACCAAAAAAAAATTTTTTTCTGTGTTTGTGAATTGTGTGCGCAGTAGCCGCACGTGCATCAACAAAGTAGTGCCAAGCGTGCGCCTGTGTCATAAGAAAAGGGCCGGCTGGCTTGACCGTCAAAGGGTGCTGTAACCCCCAAAGTACACTCCAGTCCAAACCAAAAAAAAAATTATTTTCTGTGTTTGTGAATTGTGTGCGCAGTAGCCGCACGTGCATCAACAAAGTAGTGCCAAGCGTGCGCCTGTGTCATAAGTAAAGGGCCGGCTGGCTTGACCATTAAAGGCTGCTGTAACCCCCAAAGTACACTCCAGTCCAAACCAAAAAAAAAAAGATTTTCTGTGTTTGTGAATTGTGTGCGCAGTAGCCGCACGTGCATCAACAAAGTAGTGCCAAGAGTGCGCCTGTGTCATAAGTAAAGGGCCGGCTGGCTTGACCGTTAAAGGGTGCTGTAATCCCCAAAGTACACTCCAGTCCAAACCAAAAAAAAAAATATTTTCTGTGTTTGTGAATTGTGTGCGCAGTAGCCGCACGTGCATCAACAAAGTAGTGCCAAGCGTGCGCCTGTGTCATAAGTAAAGGTCCGGCTGGCTTGACCGCTAAAGGGTGCTGTAACCCCAAAAGTACACTCCAGTCCAAACCAAAAAAAAATTATTTTCTGTGTTTGTGAATTGTGTGCGCAGTAGCCGCACGTGCATCAACAAAGTAGTGCCAAGCGTGCGCCTGTGTCATAAGTAAAGGGCCGGCTGGCTTGACCGTTAAAGGGTGCTGTAACCCCCAAAGTACACTCCAGTCCAGACCAAAAAAAAAAATATTTTCTGTGTTTGTGAATTGTGTGCGCAGTAGCCGCACGTGCATCAACAAAGTAGTGCCAAGCGTGCGCCTGTGTCATAAGTAAAGGGCCGGCTGGCTTGACCGTTAAAGGGTGCTGTAACCCCCAAAGTACACTTCAGTCCAAACCAAAAAAAAAATATTTTCTGTGTTTGTGAATTGTGTGCGCAGTAGCCGCACGTGCATCAACAAAGTAGTGCCAAGCGTGCGCCTGTGTCATAAGTAAAGGGCCGGCTGGCTTGACCATTAAAGGGTGCTGTAACCCCCAAAGTACACTCCAGTCCAAAACAAAAAAAAAATATTTTCTGTGTTTGTGAATTGTGTGCGCAGTAGCCGCACGTGCATCAACAAAGTAGTGCCAAGCGTGCGCCTGTGTCATAAGTAAAGGGCCGGCTGGCTTGACCGCTAAAGGGTGCTGTAACCCCCAAAGTACACTCCAGTCCAAACAAAAAAAAAAATATTTTCTGTGTTTGTGAATTGTGTGCGCAGTAGCCGCACGTGCATCAACAAAGTAGTGCCAAGCGTGCGACTGTGTCATAAGTAAAGGGCCGGCTGGCTTGACCGTTAAAGGGTGCTGTAACCCCAAAAGTACACTCCAGTCCAAACCAAAAAAATAAATATTTTCTGTGTTTGTGAATTGTGTGCGCAGTAGCCGCACGTGCATCAACAAAGTAGTGCCAAGCGTGCGCCTGTGTCATAAGTAAAGGGCCGGCTGGCTTGACCGTTAAAGGGTGCTGTAACCCCCAAAGTACTCTCCAGTCCAAACCAAAAAAAAAATTATTTTCTGTGTTTGTGAATTGTGTGTGCAATAGCCGCACGTGCATCAACAAAGTAGTGCCAAGCGTGCGCCTGTGTCATAAGTAAAGGGCCGGTTGGCTTGACCGCTAAAGGGTGCTGTAACCCCCAAAGTACACTCCAGTCCAAACCAAAAAAAAAATATTTTCTGTGTTTGTGAATTGTGTGCGCGGTAGCCGCACGTGCATCAACAAAGTAGTGCCAAGCGTGCGCCTGTGTCATAAGTAAAGGGCCGTCTGGCTTGACCGTTAAAGGGTGCTGTAACCCCCAAAGTACACTCCAGTCCAGACCAAAAAAAAATATATTTTCTGTGTTTGTGAATTGTGTGCGCAGTAGCCGCACGTGCATCAACAAAGTAGTGCCAAGCGTGCGCCTGTGTCATAAGTAAAGGGCCGGCTGGCTTGACCGTTAAAGGGTGCTGTAACCCCCAAAGTACACTCCAGTCCAAACCAAAAAAAAAATATTTTCTGTGTTGGTGAATTGTGTGCGCAATTGCCGCACGTGCATCATTAAAGTAGTGCCAAGCGTGCGCCTGTGTCATAAGTAAAGGGCCAGCAGGCTTGACCGTTAAAGGGTGCTGTAACCCCCAAAGTACACTCCAGTCCAAACCAAAAAAAAAAATATTTTCTGTGTTTGTGAATTGTGTGCGCAGTAGCCGCACGTGCATCAACAAAGTAGTGCCAAGCGTGCGACTGTGTCATAAGTAAAGGGCCGGCTGGCTTGACCATTAAAGGGTGCTGTAACCCCAAAAGTACACTCCAGTCCAAACCAAAAAAAAAAATATTTTCTGTGTTTGTGAATTGTGTGCGCAGTAGCCGCACGTGCATCAACAAAGTAGTGCCAAGCGTGCGACTGTGTCATAAGTAAAGGGCCGGCTGGCTTGACCGTTAAAGGGTGCTGTAACCCCAAAAGTACACTCCAGTCCAAACCAAAAAAAAAAATATTTTCTGTGTTTGTGAATTGTGTGCGCAGTAGCCGCACGTGCATCAACAAAGTAGTGCCAAGCGTGCGCCTGTGTCATAAGTAAAGGGCCGGCTGGCTTGACCGTTAAAGGGTGCTGTAACCCCAAAAGTACTCTCCAGTCCAAACCAAAAAAAAATTTATTTTTCTGTGTTTGTGAATTGTGTGCGCAGTAGCCGCACGTGCATCAACAAAGTAGTGCCAAGCGTGCGCCTGTGTCATAAGTAGAGGGCCGGCTGGCTTGACCGTTAAAGGGTGCTGTAACCCCCAAAGTACACTCCAGTCCAAACCAAAAAAAAAATATTTTCTGTGTTTGTGAATTGTGTGCGCAATTGCCGCACGTGCATCATTAAAGTAGTGCCAAGCGTGCGCCTGTGTCATAAGTAAAGGGCCAGCAGGCTTGACCGTTAAAGGGTGCTGTAACCCCCAAAGTACACTCCAGTCCAAACCAAAAAAAAAAATATTTTCTGTGTTTGTGAATTGTGTGCGCAGTAGCCGCACGTGCATCAACAAAGTAGTGCCAAGCGTGTGCCTGTGTCATAAGTAAAGGGCCGGCTGGCTTGACCATTAAAGGGTGCTGTAACCCCCAAAGTACTCTCCAGTCCAAACCAAAAAAAAAATTATTTTCTGTGTTTGTGAATTGTGTGCGCAGTAGCCGCACGTGCATCAACAAAGTAGTGCCAAGCGTGCGCCTGTGTCATAAGTAAAGGGCCGGCTGGCTTGACCGCTAAAGGGTGCTGTAACCCCCAAAGTACACTCCAGTCCAAACCAAAAAAAAAATATTTTCTGTGTTTGTGAATTGTGTGCGCAGTAGCCGCACGTGCATCAACAAAGTAGTGCCAAGCGTGCGCCTGTGTCATAAGTAAAGGGCCGGCTGGCTTGACCGCTAAAGGGTGCTGTAACCCCCAAAGTACACTCCAGTCCAAACCAAAAAAAAAATATATTTTCTGTGTTTGTGAATTGTGTGCGCAGTAGCCGCACGTGCATCAACAAAGTAGTGCCAAGCGTGCGCCTGTGTCATAAGTAAAGGGCCGGCTGGCTTGACCGTTAAAGGGTGCTGTAACCCCCAAAGTACACTCCAGTCCAAACAAAAAAAAATATTTTCTGTGTTTGTGAATTGTGTGCGCAGTAGCCGCACGTGCATCAACAAAGTAGTGCCAAGCATGCGCCTGTGTCATAAGTAAAGGGCCGGCTGGCTTGACCATTAAAGGGTGCTGTAACCCCCAAGGTACACTCCAGTCCAGACCAAAAAAAAAAATATTTTCTGTGTTTGTGAATTGTGTGCGCAGTAGCCGCACGTGCATCAACAAAGTAGTGCCAAGCGTGCGCCTGTGTCATAAGTAAAGGGCCGGCTGGCTTGACCGTTAAAGGGTGCTGTAACCCCCAAAGTACACTCCAGTCCAAACCAAAAAAAAAATTATTTTCTGTGTTTGTGAATTGTGTGCGCAGTAGCCGCACGTGCATTAATAAAGTAGTGCGAAGCGTGCGCCTGTGTCATAAGTAAAGGTCCGGCTGGCTTGACCATTAAAGGGTGCTGTAACCCCCAAAGTACACTCCAGTCCAAACCAAAAAAAAAAATTATTTTCTGTGTTTGTGAATTGTTTGCGCAGTAGCCGCACGTGCATCAACAAAGTAGTGCCAAGCGTGCGCCTGTGTCATAAGTAAAGGGCCGGCTGGCTTGACCGTTAAAGGCTGCTGTATCCCCCAAAGTACACTCCAGTCCAAACCAAAAAAAAAATGATTTTCTGTGTTTGTGAATTGTGTGCGCAGTAGCCGCACGTGCATCAACAAAGTAGTGCCAAGCGTGCGCCTGTGTCATAAGTAAAGGGCCGGCTGGCTTGACCATTAAAGGGTGCTGTAACCCCCAAAGTACACTCCAGTCCAAACAAAAAAAAAATATTTTCTGTGTTTGTGAATTGTGTGCGCAGTAGCCGCACGTGCATCAACAAAGTAGTGCAAAGCGTGCGACTGTGTCATAAGTAAAGGGCCGGCTGGCTTGACCGTTAAAGGGTGCTGTAACCCCAAAAGTACACTCCAGTCCAAACCAAAAAAAAAAATATTTTCTGTGTTTGTGAATTGTGTGCGCAGTAGCCGCACGTGCATCAACAAAGTAGTGCCAAGCGTGCGCCTGTGTCATAAGTAAAGGGCCGGCTGGCTTGACCGTTAAAGGGTGCTGTAACCCCCAAAGTACTCTCCAGTCCAAACCAAAAAAAAAATTATTTTCTGTGTTTGTGAATTGTGTGCGCAGTAGCCGCACGTGCATCAACAAAGTAGTGCCAAGCGTGCGCCTGTGTCATAAGTAAAGGGCCGGCTGGCTTGACCGCTAAAGGGTGCTGTAACCCCCAAAGTACACTCCAGTCCAAACCAAAAAAAAAATATTTTCTGTGTTTGTGAATTGTGTGCGCGGTAGCCGCACGTGCATCAACAAAGTAGTGCCAAGCGTGCGCCTGTGTCATAAGTAAAGGGCCGTCTGGCTTGACCGTTAAAGGGTGCTGTAACCCCCAAAGTACACTCCAGTCCAGACCAAAAAAAAAAATATTTTCTGTGTTTGTGAATTGTGTGCGCAGTAGCCACACGTGCATCAACAAAGTAGTGCCAAGCGTGCGCCTGTGTCATAAGTAAAGGGCCGGCTGGCTTGACCGTTAAAGGGTGCTGTAACCCCCAAAGTACACTCCAGTCCAAACCAAAAAAAAAATATTTTCTGTGTTGGTGAATTGTGTGCGCAATTGCCGCACGTGCATCATTAAAGTAGTGCCAAGCGTGCGCCTGTGTCATAAGTAAAGGGCCAGCAGGCTTGACCGTTAAAGGGTGCTGTAACTCCCAAAAGTACACTCCAGTCCAAACCAAAAAAAAAAATATTTTCTGTGTTTGTGAATTGTGTGCGCAGTAGCCGCACGTGCATCAACAAAGTAGTGCCAAGCGTGCGACTGTGTCATAAGTAAAGGCCCGGCTTGCTTGACCGTTAAAGGGTGCTGTAACCCCAAAAGTACACTCCAGTCCAAACCAAAAAAAAAAATATTTTCTGTGTTTGTGAATTGTGTGCGCAGTAGCCGCACGTGCATCAACAAAGTAGTGCCAAGCATGCGACTGTGTCATAAGTAAAGGGCCGGCTGGCTTGACCGTTAAAGGGTGCTGTAACCCCAAAAGTACACTCCAGTCCAAACCAAAAAAAAAAATATTTTCTGTGTTTGTGAATTGTGTGCGCAGTAGCCGCACGTGCATCAACAAAGTAGTGCCAAGCGTGCGCCTGTGTCATAAGTAAAGGGCCGGCTGGCTTGACCGCTAAAGGGTGCTGTAACCCCCAAAGTACACTCCAGTCCAAACCAAAAAAAAAATATTTTCTGTGTTTGTGAATTGTGTGCGCGGTAGCCGCACGTGCATCAACAAAGTAGTGCCAAGCGTGCGCCTGTGTCATAAGTAAAGGGCCGTCTGGCTTGACCGTTAAAGGGTGCTGTAACCCCCAAAGTACACTCCAGTCCAGACCAAAAAAAAAAATATTTTCTGTGTTTGTGAATTGTGTGCGCAGTAGCCGCACGTGCATCAACAAAGTAGTGCCAAGCGTGCGCCTGTGTCATAAGTAAAGGGCCGGCTGGCTTGACCGTTAAAGGGTGCTGTAACCCCCAAAGTACACTCCAGTCCAAACCAAAAAAAAAATATTTTCTGTGTTGGTGAATTGTGTGCGCAATTGCCGCACGTGCATCATTAAAGTAGTGCCAAGCGTGCGCCTGTGTCATAAGTAAAGGGCCAGCAGGCTTGACCGTTAAAGGGTGCTGTAACTCCCAAAAGTACACTCCAGTCCAAACCAAAAAAAAAAATATTTTCTGTGTTTGTGAATTGTGTGCGCAGTAGCCGCACGTGCATCAACAAAGTAGTGCCAAGCGTGCGACTGTGTCATAAGTAAAGGCCCGGCTTGCTTGACCGTTAAAGGGTGCTGTAACCCCAAAAGTACACTCCAGTCCAAACCAAAAAAAAAAATATTTTCTGTGTTTGTGAATTGTGTGCGCAGTAGCCGCACGTGCATCAACAAAGTAGTGCCAAGCGTGCGCCTGTGTCATAAGTAAAGGGCCGGCTGGCTTGACCGTTAAAGGGTGCTGTAACCCCCAAAGTACTCTCCAGTCCAAACCAAAAAAAAAATTATTTTTCTGTGTTTGTGAATTGTGTGCGCAGTAGCCGCACGTGCATCAACAAAGTAGTGCCAAGCGTGCGCCTGTGTCATAAGTAAAGGGCCGGCTGGCTTGACCGTTAAAGGGTGCTGTAACCCCCAAAGTACACTCCAGTCCAAACCAAAAAAAAAATATTTTCTGTGTTTGTGAATTGTGTGCGCAATTGCCGCACGTGCATCATTAAAGTAGTGCCAAGCGTGCGCCTGTGTCATAAGTAAAGGGCCAGCAGGCTTGACCGTTAAAGGGTGCTGTAACCCCCAAAGTACACTCCAGTCCAAACCAAAAAAAAAAATATTTTCTGTGTTTGTGAATTGTGTGCGCAGTAGCCGCACGTGCATCAACAAAGTAGTGCCAAGCGTGCGCCTGTGTCATAAGTAAAGGGCCGGCTGGCTTGACCGTTAAAGGGTGCTGTAACCCCCAAAGTACTCTCCAGTCCAAACCAAAAAAAAAATATTTTCTGTGTTTGTGAATTGTGTGCGCGGTAGCAGCACGTGCATCAACAAAGTAGTGCCAAGCGTGCGCCTGTGTCATAAGTAAAGGGCCGTCTGGCTTGACCGTTAAAGGGTGCTGTAACCCCAAAAGTACACTCCAGTCCAGACCAAAAAAAAATATATTTTCTGTGTTTGTGAATTGTGTGCGCAGTAGTCGCACGTGCATCAACAAAGTAGTGCCAAGTGTGCGCCTGTGTCATAAGTAAAGGGCCGGCTGGCTTGACCATTAATGGGTGCTGTAACCCCCAAAGTACACTCCAGTCCAAACCAAAAAAAATATATTTTCTGTGTTTGTGAATTGTGTGCGCAATTGCCGCACGTGCATCATTAAAGTAGTGCCAAGCGTGCGCCTGTGTCATAAGTAAAGGGCCAGCAGGCTTGACCGTTAAAGGGTGCTGTAACCCCCAAAGTACACTCCAGTCCAAACCAAAAAAAATTTTTTTTCTGTGTTTGTGAATTGTGTGCGCAGTAGCCGCACGTGCATCAACAAAGTAGTGCCAAGCGTGCGCCTGTGTCATAAGTAAAGGGCCGGCTGGCTTGACCGTTAAAGGGTGCTGTAACCCCCAAAGTACTCTCCAGTCCAAACCAAAAAAAAAATTATTTTCTGTGTTTGTGAATTGTGTGCGCAGTAGCCGCACGTGCATCAACAAAGTAGTGCCAAGCGTGCGCCTGTGTCATAAGAAAAGGGCCGGCTGGCTTGACCGTCAAAGGGTGCTGTAACCCCCAAAGTACACTCCAGTCCAAACCAAAAAAAAAATTATTTTCTGTGTTTGTGAATTGTGTGCGCAGTAGCCGCACGTGCATCAACAAAGTAGTGCCAAGCGTGCGCCTGTGTCATAAGTAAAGGGCCGGCTGGCTTGACCATTAAAGGCTGCTGTAACCCCCAAAGTACACTCCAGTCCAAACCAAAAAAAAAATGATTTTCTGTGTTTGTGAATTGTGTGCGCAGTAGCCGCACGTGCATCAACAAAGTAGTGCCAAGAGTGCGCCTGTGTCATAAGTAAAGGGCCGGCTGGCTTGACCGTTAAAGGGTGCTGTAATCCCCAAAGTACACTCCAGTCCAAACCAAAAAAAAAAATATTTTCTGTGTTTGTGAATTGTGTGCGCAGTAGCCGCACGTGCATTAACAAAGTAGTGCCAAGCGTGCGCCTGTGTCATAAGTAAAGGGCCGGCTGGCTTGACCGCTAAAGGGTGCTGTAACCCCAAAAGTACACTCCAGTCCAAACCAAAAAAAAATTATTTTCTGTGTTTGTGAATTGTGTGCGCAGTAGCCGCACGTGCATCAACAAAGTAGTGCCAAGCGTGCGCCTGTGTCATAAGTAAAGGGCCGGCTGGCTTGACCGTTAAAGGGTGCTGTAACCCCCAAAGTACACTCCAGTCCAGACCAAAAAAAAAAATATTTTCTGTGTTTGTGAATTGTGTGCGCAGTAGCCGCACGTGCATCAACAAAGTAGTGCCAAGCGTGCGCCTGTGTCATAAGTAAAGGGCCGGCTGGCTTGACCGTTAAAGGGTGCTGTAACCCCCAAAGTACACTTCAGTCCAAACCAAAAAAAAAATATTTTCTGTGTTTGTGAATTGTGTGCGCAGTAGCCGCACGTGCATCAACAAAGTAGTGCCAAGCGTGCGCCTGTGTCATAAGTAAAGGGCCGGCTGGCTTGACCATTAAAGGGTGCTGTAACCCCCAAAGTACACTCCAGTCCAAAACAAAAAAAAAATATTTTCTGTGTTTGTGAATTGTGTGCGCAGTAGCCGCACGTGCATCAACAAAGTAGTGCCAAGCGTGCGCCTGTGTCATAAGTAAAGGGCCGGCTGGCTTGACCGCTAAAGGGTGCTGTAACCCCCAAAGTACACTCCAGTCCAAACAAAAAAAAAAATATTTTCTGTGTTTGTGAATTGTGTGCGCAGTAGCCGCACGTGCATCAACAAAGTAGTGCCAAGCGTGCGACTGTGTCATAAGTAAAGGGCCGGCTGGCTTGACCATTAAAGGGTGCTGTAACCCCAAAAGTACACTCCAGTCCAAACCAAAAAAAAAAATATTTTCTGTGTTTGTGAATTGTGTGCGCAGTAGCCGCACGTGCATCAACAAAGTAGTGCCAAGCGTGCGCCTGTGTCATAAGTAAAGGGCCGGCTGGCTTGACCATTAAAGGGTGCTGTAACCCCCAAAGTACTCTCCAGTCCAAACCAAAAAAAAAATTATTTTCTGTGTTTGTGAATTGTGTGCGCAATAGCCGCACGTGCATCAACAAAGTAGTGCCAAGCGTGCGCCTGTGTCATAAGTAAAGGGCCGGTTGGCTTGACCGCTAAAGGGTGCTGTAACCCCCAAAGTACACTCCAGTCCAAACCAAAAAAAAAATATTTTCTGTGTTTGTGAATTGTGTGCGCGGTAGCCGCACGTGCATCAACAAAGTAGTGCCAAGCGTGCGCCTGTGTCATAAGTAAAGGGCCGTCTGGCTTGACCGTTAAAGGGTGCTGTAACCCCCAAAGTACACTCCAGTCCAGACCAAAAAAAAATATATTTTCTGTGTTTGTGAATTGTGTGCGCAGTAGCCGCACGTGCATCAACAAAGTAGTGCCAAGCGTGCGCCTGTGTCATAAGTAAAGGGCCGGCTGGCTTGACCGTTAAAGGGTGCTGTAACCCCCAAAGTACACTCCAGTCCAAACCAAAAAAAAAATATTTTCTGTGTTGGTGAATTGTGTGCGCAATTGCCGCACGTGCATCATTAAAGTAGTGCCAAGCGTGCGCCTGTGTCATAAGTAAAGGGCCAGCAGGCTTGACCGTTAAAGGGTGCTGTAACCCCCAAAGTACACTCCAGTCCAAACCAAAAAAAAAAATATTTTCTGTGTTTGTGAATTGTGTGCGCAGTAGCCGCACGTGCATCAACAAAGTAGTGCCAAGCGTGCGACTGTGTCATAAGTAAAGGGCCGGCTGGCTTGACCGTTAAAGGGTGCTGTAACCCCAAAAGTACACTCCAGTCCAAACCAAAAAAAAATATATTTTCTGTGTTTGTGAATTGTGTGCGCAGTAGCCGCACGTGCATCAACAAAGTAGTGCCAAGCGTGCGACTGTGTCATAAGTAAAGGGCCGGCTGGCTTGACCGTTAAAGGGTGCTGTAACCCCAAAAGTACACTCCAGTCCAAACCAAAAAAAAAAATATTTTCTGTGTTTGTGAATTGTGTGCGCAGTAGCCGCACGTGCATCAACAAAGTAGTGCCAAGCGTGCGCCTGTGTCATAAGTAAAGGGCCGGCTGGCTTGACCGTTAAAGGGTGCTGTAACCCCAAAAGTACTCTCCAGTCCAAACCAAAAAAAAAATTATTTTTCTGTGTTTGTGAATTGTGTGCGCAGTAGCCGCACGTGCATCAACAAAGTAGTGCCAAGCGTGCGCCTGTGTCATAAGTAGAGGGCCGGCTGGCTTGACTGTTAAAGGGTGCTGTAACCCCCAAAGTACACTCCAGTCCAAACCAAAAAAAAAATATTTTCTGTGTTTGTGAATTGTGTGCGCAATTGCCGCACGTGCATCATTAAAGTAGTGCCAAGCGTGCGCCTGTGTCATAAGTAAAGGGCCAGCAGGCTTGACCGTTAAAGGGTGCTGTAACCCCCAAAGTACACTCCAGTCCAAACCAAAAAAAAAAATATTTTCTGTGTTTGTGAATTGTGTGCGCAGTAGCCGCACGTGCATCAACAAAGTAGTGCCAAGCGTGTGCCTGTGTCATAAGTAAAGGGCCGGCTGGCTTGACCATTAAAGGGTGCTGTAACCCCCAAAGTACTCTCCAGTCCAAACCAAAAAAAAAATTATTTTCTGTGTTTGTGAATTGTGTGCGCAGTAGCCGCACGTGCATCAACAAAGTAGTGCCAAGCGTGCGCCTGTGTCATAAGTAAAGGGCCGGCTGGCTTGACCGCTAAAGGGTGCTGTAACCCCCAAAGTACACTCCAGTCCAAACCAAAAAAAAAATATTTTCTGTGTTTGTGAATTGTGTGCGCAGTAGCCGCACGTGCATCAACAAAGTAGTGCCAAGCGTGCGCCTGTGTCATAAGTAAAGGGCCGGCTGGCTTGACCGCTAAAGGGTGCTGTAACCCCCAAAGTACACTCCAGTCCAAACCAAAAAAAAAATATATTTTCTGTGTTTGTGAATTGTGTGCGCAGTAGCCGCACGTGCATCAACAAAGTAGTGCCAAGCGTGCGCCTGTGTCATAAGTAAAGGGCCGGCTGGCTTGACCGTTAAAGGGTGCTGTAACCCCCAAAGTACACTCCAGTCCAAACAAAAAAAAATATTTTCTGTGTTTGTGAATTGTGTGCGCAGTAGCCGCACGTGCATCAACAAAGTAGTGCCAAGCATGCGCCTGTGTCATAAGTAAAGGGCCGGCTGGCTTGACCATTAAAGGGTGCTGTAACCCCCAAGGTACACTCCAGTCCAGACCAAAAAAAAAAATATTTTCTGTGTTTGTGAATTGTGTGCGCAGTAGCCGCACGTGCATCAACAAAGTAGTGCCAAGCGTGCGCCTGTGTCATAAGTAAAGGGCCGGCTGGCTTGACCGTTAAAGGGTGCTGTAACCCCCAAAGTACACTCCAGTCCAAACCCAAAAAAAAATTATTTTCTGTGTTTGTGAATTGTGTGCGCAGTAGCCGCACGTGCATTAATAAAGTAGTGCGAAGCGTGCGCCTGTGTCATAAGTAAAGGTCCGGCTGGCTTGACCATTAAAGGGTGCTGTAACCCCCAAAGTACACTCCAGTCCAAACCAAAAAAAAAAATTATTTTCTGTGTTTGTGAATTGTTTGCGCAGTAGCCGCACGTGCATCAACAAAGTAGTGCCAAGCGTGCGCCTGTGTCATAAGTAAAGGGCCGGCTGGCTTGACCGTTAAAGGCTGCTGTATCCCCCAAAGTACACTCCAGTCCAAACCAAAAAAAAAATGATTTTCTGTGTTTGTGAATTGTGTGCGCAGTAGCCGCACGTGCATCAACAAAGTAGTGCCAAGCGTGCGCCTGTGTCATAAGTAAAGGGCCGGCTGGCTTGACCGTTAAAGGGTGCTGTAACCCCCAAAGTACACTCCAGTCCAAACAAAAAAAAAATATTTTCTGTGTTTGTGAATTGTGTGCGCAGTAGCCGCACGTGCATCAACAAAGTAGTGCCAAGCGTGCGACTGTGTCATAAGTAAAGGGCCGGCTGGCTTGACCGTTAAAGGGTGCTGTAACCCCAAAAGTACACTCCAGTCCAAACCAAAAAAAAAAATATTTTCTGTGTTTGTGAATTGTGTGCGCAGTAGCCGCACGTGCATCAACAAAGTAGTGCCAAGCGTGCGCCTGTGTCATAAGTAAAGGGCCGGCTGGCTTGACCGTTAAAGGGTGCTGTAACCCCCAAAGTACTCTCCAGTCCAAACCAAAAAAAAAATAATTTTCTGTGTTTGTGAATTGTGTGCGCAGTAGCCGCACGTGCATCAACAAAGTAGTGCCAAGCGTGCGCCTGTGTCATAAGTAAAGGGCCGGCTGGCTTGACCGCTAAAGGGTGCTGTAACCCCCAAAGTACACTCCAGTCCAAACCAAAAAAAAAATATTTTCTGTGTTTGTGAATTGTGTGCGCGGTAGCCGCACGTGCATCAACAAAGTAGTGCCAAGCGTGCGCCTGTGTCATATGTAAAGGGCCGTCTGGCTTGACCGTTAAAGGGTGCTGTAACCCCCAAAGTACACTCCAGTCCAGACCAAAAAAAAAAATATTTTCTGTGTTTGTGAATTGTGTGCGCAGTAGCCGCACGTGCATCAACAAAGTAGTGCCAAGCGTGCGCCTGTGTCATAAGTAAAGGGCCGGCTGGCTTGACCGTTAAAGGGTGCTGTAACCCCCAAAGTACACTCCAGTCCAAACCAAAAAAAAAATATTTTCTGTGTTGGTGAATTGTGTGCGCAATTGCCGCACGTGCATCATTAAAGTAGTGCCAAGCGTGCGCCTGTGTCATAAGTAAAGGGCCAGCAGGCTTGACCGTTAAAGGGTGCTGTAACTCCCAAAAGTACACTCCAGTCCAAACCAAAAAAAAAAATATTTTCTGTGTTTGTGAATTGTGTGCGCAGTAGCCGCACGTGCATCAACAAAGTAGTGCCAAGCGTGCGACTGTGTCATAAGTAAAGGCCCGGCTTGCTTGACCGTTAAAGGGTGCTGTAACCCCAAAAGTACACTCCAGTCCAAACCAAAAAAAAAAATATTTTCTGTGTTTGTGAATTGTGTGCGCAGTAGCCGCACGTGCATCAACAAAGTAGTGCCAAGCGTGCGACTGTGTCATAAGTAAAGGGCCGGCTGGCTTGACCGTTAAAGGGTGCTGTAACCCCAAAAGTACACTCCAGTCCAAACCAAAAAAAAAAATATTTTCTGTGTTTGTGAATTGTGTGCGCAGTAGCCGCACGTGCATCAACAAAGTAGTGCCAAGCGTGCGCCTGTGTCATAAGTAAAGGGCCGGCTGGCTTGACCGTTAAAGGGTGCTGTAACCCCCAAAGTACTCTCCAGTCCAAACCAAAAAAAAAATTATTTTTCTGTGTTTGTGAATTGTGTGCGCAGTAGCCGCACGTGCATCAACAAAGTAGTGCCAAGCGTGCGCCTGTGTCATAAGTAAAGGGCCGGCTGGCTTGACCGTTAAAGGGTGCTGTAACCCCCAAAGTACACTCCAGTCCAAACCAAAAAAAAAATATTTTCTGTGTTTGTGAATTGTGTGCGCAATTGCCGCACGTGCATCATTAAAGTAGTGCCAAGCGTGCGCCTGTGTCATAAGTAAAGGGCCAGCAGGCTTGACCGTTAAAGGGTGCTGTAACCCCCAAAGTACACTCCAGTCCAAACCAAAAAAAAAAATATTTTCTGTGTTTGTGAATTGTGTGCGCAGTAGCCGCACGTGCATCAACAAAGTAGTGCCAAGCGTGCGCCTGTGTCATAAGTAAAGGGCCGGCTGGCTTGACCGTTAAAGGGTGCTGTAACCCCCAAAGTACTCTCCAGTCCAAACCAAAAAAAAAAATATTTTCTGTGTTTGTGAATTGTGTGCGCAGTAGCCGCACGTGCATCAACAAAGTAGTGCCAAGCGTGCGCCTGTGTCATAAGAAAAGGGACGGCTGGCTTGACCGCTAAAGGGTGCTGTAACCCCCAAAGTACACTCCAGTCCAAACCAAAAAAAAAATATTTTCTGTGTTTGTGAATTGTGTGCGCGGTAGCAGCACGTGCATCAACAAAGTAGTGCCAAGCGTGCGCCTGTGTCATAAGTAAAGGGCCGTCTGGCTTGACCGTTAAAGGGTGCTGTAACCCCAAAAGTACACTCCAGTCCAGACCAAAAAAAAATATATTTTCTGTGTTTGTGAATTGTGTGCGCAGTAGTCGCACGTGCATCAACAAAGTAGTGCCAAGTGTGCGCCTGTGTCATAAGTAAAGGGCCGGCTGGCTTGACCATTAAAGGGTGCTGTAACCCCCAAAGTACACTCCAGTCCAAACCAAAAAAAATATATTTTCTGTGTTTGTGAATTGTGTGCGCAATTGCCGCACGTGCATCATTAAAGTAGTGCCAAGCGTGCGCCTGTGTCATAAGTAAAGGGCCAGCAGGCTTGACTGTTAAAGGGTGCTGTAACCCCCAAAGTACACTCCAGTCCAAACCAAAAAAAAATTTTTTTCTGTGTTTGTGAATTGTGTGCGCAGTAGCCGCACGTGCATCAACAAAGTAGTGCCAAGCGTGCGCCTGTGTCATAAGTAAAGGGCCGGCTGGCTTGACCGTTAAAGGGTGCTGTAACCCCCAAAGTACTCTCCAGTCCAAACCAAAAAAAAAATTATTTTCTGTGTTTGTGAATTGTGTGCGCAGTAGCCGCACGTGCATCAACAAAGTAGTGCCAAGCGTGCGCCTGTGTCATAAGTAAAGGGACGGCTGGCTTGACCGCTAAAGGGTGCTGTAACCCCCAAAGTACACTCCAGTCCAAACCAAAAAAAAAATATTTTCTGTGTTTGTGAAT
Source organism: Taudactylus pleione (assembly GCA_031769625.1). Classification (NCBI taxonomy): domain Eukaryota; kingdom Metazoa; phylum Chordata; class Amphibia; order Anura; family Myobatrachidae; genus Taudactylus; species Taudactylus pleione. The sequence continues at coordinate 23,926,324 of JAUIMM010000052.1, read as the reverse complement.
TGTGTGCGCGGTAGCAGCACGTGCATCAACAAAGTAGTGCCAAGCGTGCGCCTGTGTCATAAGTAAAGGGCCGTCTGGCTTGACCGTTAAAGGGTGCTGTAACCCCAAAAGTACACTCCAGTCCAGACCAAAAAAAAATATATTTTCTGTGTTTGTGAATTGTGTGCGCAGTAGTCGCACGTGCATCAACAAAGTAGTGCCAAGTGTGCGCCTGTGTCATAAGTAAAGGGCCGGCTGGCTTGACCATTAAAGGGTGCTGTAACCCCCAAAGTACACTCCAGTCCAAACCAAAAAATATATATTTTCTGTGTTTGTGAATTGTGTGCGCAATTGCCGCACGTGCATCATTAAAGTAGTGCCAAGCGTGCGCCTGTGTCATAAGTAAAGGGCCAGCAGGCTTGACTGTTAAAGGGTGCTGTAACCCCCAAAGTACACTCCAGTCCAAACCAAAAAAAAATTTTTTTCTGTGTTTGTGAATTGTGTGCGCAGTAGCCGCACGTGCATCAACAAAGTAGTGCCAAGCGTGCGCCTGTGTCATAAGAAAAGGGCCGGCTGGCTTGACCGTCAAAGGGTGCTGTAACCCCCAAAGTACACTCCAGTCCAAACCAAAAAAAAAATTATTTTCTGTGTTTGTGAATTGTGTGCGCAGTAGCAGCACGTGCATCAACAAAGTAGTGCCAAGCGTGCGCCTGTGTCATAAGTAAAGGGCCGGCTGGCTTGACCATTAAAGGCTGCTGTAACCCCCAAAGTACACTCCAGTCCAAACCAAAAAAAAAATGATTTTCTGTGTTTGTGAATTGTGTGCGCAGTAGCCGCACGTGCATCAACAAAGTAGTGCCAAGAGTGCGCCTGTGTCATAAGTAAAGGGCCGGCTGGCTTGACCGTTAAAGGGTGCTGTAATCCCCAAAGTACACTCCAGTCCAAACCAAAAAAAATAATATTTTCTGTGTTTGTGAATTGTGTGCGCAGTAGCCGCACGTGCATCAACAAAGTAGTGCCAAGCGTGCGCCTGTGTCATAAGTAAAGGGCCGGCTGGCTTGACCGCTAAAGGGTGCTGTAACCCCAAAAGTACACTCCAGTCCAAACCAAAAAAAAATTATTTTCTGTGTTTGTGAATTGTGTGCGCAGTAGCCGCACGTGCATCAACAAAGTAGTGCCAAGCGTGCGCCTGTGTCATAAGTAAAGGGCCGGCTGGCTTGACCGTTAAAGGGTGCTGTAACCCCCAAAGTACACTCCAGTCCAGACCAAAAAAAAAAATATTTTCTGTGTTTGTGAATTGTGTGCGCAGTAGCCGCACGTGCATCAACAAAGTAGTGCCAAGCGTGCGCCTGTGTCATAAGTAAAGGGCCGGCTGGCTTGACCGTTAAAGGGTGCTGTAACCCCCAAAGTACACTCCAGTCCAAACCAAAAAAAAAATATTTTCTGTGTTTGTGAATTGTGTGCGCGGTAGCAGCACGTGCATCAACAAAGTAGTGCCAAGCGTGCGCCTGTGTCATAAGTAAAGGGCCGTCTGGCTTGACCGTTAAAGGGTGCTGTAACCCCCAAAGTACACTCCAGTCCAGACCAAAAAAATATATATTTTCTGTGTTTGTGAATTGTGTGCGCAGTAGTCGCACGTGCATCAACAAAGTAGTGCCAAGTGTGCGCCTGTGTCATAAGTAAAGGGCCGGCTGGCTTGACCATTAAAGGGTGCTGTAAACCCCAAAGTACACTCCAGTCCAAACCAAAAAAAATATATTTTCTGTGTTTGTGAATTGTGTGCGCAATTGCCGCACGTGCATCATTAAAGTAGTGCCAAGTGTGCGCCTGTGTCATAAGTAAAGGGCCAGCAGGCTTGACTGTTAAAGGGTGCTGTAACCCCCAAAGTACACTCCAGTCCAAACCAAAAAAAATTTTTTTTCTGTGTTTGTGAATTGTGTGCGCAGTAGCCGCACGTGCATCAACAAAGTAGTGCCAAGCGTGCGCCTGTGTCATAAGAAAAGGGCCGGCTGGCTTGACCGTCAAAGGGTGCTGTAACCCCCAAAGTACACTCCAGTCCAAACCAAAAAAAAAATTATTTTCTGTGTTTGTGAATTGTGTGCGCAGTAGCAGCACGTGCATCAACAAAGTAGTGCCAAGCGTGCGCCTGTGTCATAAGTAAAGGGCCGGCTGGCTTGACCATTAAAGGCTGCTGTAACCCCCAAAGTACACTCCAGTCCAAACCAAAAAAAAAATGATTTTCTGTGTTTGTGAATTGTGTGCGCAGTAGCCGCACGTGCATCAACAAAGTAGTGCCAAGCGTGCGCCTGTGTCATAAGTAAAGGGCCGGCTGGCTTGACCGCTAAAGGGTGCTGTAACCCCAAAAGTACACTCCAGTCCAAACCAAAAAAAAATTATTTTCTGTGTTTGTGAATTGTGTGCGCAGTAGCCGCACGTGCATCAACAAAGTAGTGCCAAGCGTGCGCCTGTGTCATAAGTAAAGGGCCGGCTGGCTTGACCGTTAAAGGGTGCTGTAACCCCCAAAGTACACTCCAGTCCAGACCAAAAAAAAAAATATTTTCTGTGTTTGTGAATTGTGTGCGCAGTAGCCGCACGTGCATCAACAAAGTAGTGCCAAGCGTGCGCCTGTGTCATAAGTAAAGGGCCGGCTGGCTTGACCGTTAAAGGGTGCTGTAACCCCCAAAGTACACTCCAGTCCAAACCAAAAAAAAAATATTTTCTGTGTTTGTGAATTGTGTGCGCAGTAGCCGCACGTGCATCAACAAAGTAGTGCCAAGCGTGCGCCTGTGTCATAAGTAAAGGGCCGGCTGGCTTGACCATTAAAGGGTGCTGTAACCCCCAAAGTACACTCCAGTCCAAAACAAAACAAAAATATTTTCTGTGTTTGTGAATTGTGTGCGCAGTAGCCGCACGTGCATCAACAAAGTAGTGCCAAGCGTGCGCCTGTGTCATAAGTAAAGGGCCGGCTGGCTTGACCGTTAAAGGGTGCTGTAACCCCCAAAGTACACTCCAGTCCAAACAAAAAAAAAAATATTTTCTGTGTTTGTGAATTGTGTGCGCAGTAGCCGCACGTGCATCAACAAAGTAGTGCCAAGCGTGCGACTGTGTCATAAGTAAAGGGCCGGCTGGCTTGACCGTTAAAGGGTGCTGTAACCCCAAAAGTACACTCCAGTCCAAACCAAAAAAAAAAATATTTTCTGTGTTTGTGAATTGTGTGCGCAGTAGCCGCACGTGCATCAACAAAGTAGTGCCAAGCGTGCGCCTGTGTCATAAGTAAAGGGCCGGCTGGCTTGACCGTTAAAGGGTGCTGTAACCCCCAAAGTACTCTCCAGTCCAAACCAAAAAAAAAATTATTTTCTGTGTTTGTGAATTGTGTGCGCAGTAGCCGCACGTGCATCAACAAAGTAGTGCCAAGCGTGCGCCTGTGTCATAAGTAAAGGGCCGGCTGGCTTGACCGCTAAAGGGTGCTGTAACCCCCAAAGTACACTCCAGTCCAAACCAAAAAAAAAATATTTTCTGTGTTTGTGAATTGTGTGCGCGGTAGCCGCACGTGCATCAACAAAGTAGTGCCAAGCGTGCGCCTGTGTCATAAGTAAAGGGCCGTCTGGCTTGACCGTTAAAGGGTGCTGTAACCCCCAAAGTACACTCCAGTCCAGACCAAAAAAAAATATATTTTCTGTGTTTGTGAATTGTGTGCGCAGTAGCCGCACGTGCATCAACAAAGTAGTGCCAAGCGTGCGCCTGTGTCATAAGTAAAGGGCCGGCTGGCTTGACCGTTAAAGGGTGCTGTAACCCCCAAAGTACACTCCAGTCCAAACCAAAAAAAAAATATTTTCTGTGTTGGTGAATTGTGTGCGCAATTGCCGCACGTGCATCATTAAAGTAGTGCCAAGCGTGCGCCTGTGTCATAAGTAAAGGGCCAGCAGGCTTGACCGTTAAAGGGTGCTGTAACCCCCAAAGTACACTCCAGTCCAAACCAAAAAAAAAAATATTTTCTGTGTTTGTGAATTGTGTGCGCAGTAGCCGCACGTGCATCAACAAAGTAGTGCCAAGCGTGCGACTGTGTCATAAGTAAAGGGCCGGCTGGCTTGACCGTTAAAGGGTGCTGTAACCCCAAAAGTACACTCCAGTCCAAACCAAAAAAAAAAATATTTTCTGTGTTTGTGAATTGTGTGCGCAGTAGCCGCACGTGCATCAACAAAGTAGTGCCAAGCGTGCGACTGTGTCATAAGTAAAGGGCCGGCTGGCTTGACCGTTAAAGGGTGCTGTAACCCCAAAAGTACACTCTAGTCCAAACCAAAAAAAAAAATATTTTCTGTGTTTGTGAATTGTGTGCGCAGTAGCCGCACGTGCATCAACAAAGTAGTGCCAAGCGTGCGCCTGTGTCATAAGTAAAGGGCCAGCTGGCTTGACCGTTAAAGGGTGCTGTAACCCCAAAAGTACTCTCCAGTCCAAACCAAAAATAAAATTATTTTTCTGTGTTTGTGAATTGTGTGCGCAGTAGCCGCACGTGCATCAACAAAGTAGTGCCAAGCGTGCGCCTGTGTCATAAGTAAAGGGCCGGCTGGCTTGACCATTAAAGGGTGCTGTAACCCCCAAAGTACACTCCAGTCCAAACCAAAAAAAAAATATTTTCTGTGTTTGTGAATTGTGTGCGCAATTGCCGCACGTGCATCATTAAAGTAGTGCCAAGCGTGCGCCTGTGTCATAAGTAAAGGGCCAGCAGGCTTGACCGTTAAAGGGTGCTGTAACCCCCAAAGTACACTCCAGTCCAAACCAAAAAAAAAAATATTTTCTGTGTTTGTGAATTGTGTGCGCAGTAGCCGCACGTGCATCAACAAAGTAGTGCCAAGCGTGTGCCTGTGTCATAAGTAAAGGGCCGGCTGGCTTGACCATTAAAGGGTGCTGTAACCCCCAAAGTACTCTCCAGTCCAAACCAAAAAAAAAATTATTTTCTGTGTTTGTGAATTGTGTGCGCAGTAGCCGCACGTGCATCAACAAAGTAGTGCCAAGCGTGCGCCTGTGTCATAAGTAAAGGGCCGGCTGGCTTGACCGCTAAAGGGTGCTGTAACCCCCAAAGTACACTCCAGTCCAAACCAAAAAAAAATTTTTTTCTGTGTTTGTGAATTGTGCGCAGTAGCCGCACGTGCATCAACAAAGTAGAGCCAAGCGTGCACCTGTGTCATAAGTAAAGGGCCGGCTGGCTTGACCGTTAAAGGGTGCTGTAACCCCCAAAGTACACTCCAGTCCAAACCAAAAAAAAAATTATTTTCTGTGTTTGTGAATTGTGTGCGCAGTAGCCGCACTTGCATCAACAAAGTAGTGCCAAGCGTGCACCTGTGTCATAAGTAAAGGGCCGGCTGGCTTGACCGTTAAAGGGTGCTGTAACCCCCAAAGTACACTCCAGTCCAAACCAAAAAAAAATTTTTTTTCTGTGTTTGTGAATTGTGTGCGCAGTAGCCGCACGTGCATCAACAAAGTAGTGCCAAGCGTGCGCCTGTGTCATAAGTAAAGGGCCGGCTGGCTTTACCTTCAAAGGGTGCTGTAACCCCCAAAGTACACTCCAGTCCAAACCAAAAAAAAAATTATTTTCTGTGTTTGTGAATTGTGTGCGCAGTAGCCGCACGTGCATCAACAAAGTAGTGCCAAGCGTGCGCCTGTGTCTTAAGTAAAGGGCCGGCTGGCTTGACCATTAAAGGCTGCTGTAACCCCCAAAGTACACTCCAGTCCAAACCAAAAAAAAAATGATTTTCTGTGTTTGTGAATTGTGTGCGCAGTAGCCGCACGTGCATCAATAAAGTAGTGCCAAGAGTGCGCCTGTGTCATAAGTAAAGGGCCGGCTGGCTTGACCGTTAAAGGGTGCTGTAATCCCCAAAGTACACTCCAGTCCAATCCAAAAAAAAAAATATTTTCTGTGTTTGTGAATTGTGTGCGCAGTAGCCGCACGTGCATCAACAAAGTAGAGTCAAGCGTGCGCCTGTGTCATAAGTAAAGGGCTGGCTGGCTTGACCGTTAAAGGGTGCTGTAACCCCAAAAGTACACTCCAGTCCAAACCCCCAAAAAAAATATTTTCTGTGTTTGTGAATTGTGTGCGCAGTAGCCGCACGTGCATCAACAAAGTAGTGCCAAGCGTGCGCCTGTGTCATAAGTAAAGGGCCGGCTGGCTTGACCGCTAAAGGGTGCTGTAACCCCAAAAGTACACTCCAGTCCAAACCAAAAAAAAAATATTTTCTGTGTTTGTGAATTGTGTGCGCAGTAGCCGCACGTGCATCAACAAAGTAGTGCCAAGCGTGCGCCTGTGTCATAAGTAAAGGGCCGGCTGGCTTGACCGTTAAAGGGTGCTGTAACCCCCAAAGTACACTCCAGTCCAGACCAAAAAAAAATATATTTTCTGTGTTTGTGAATTGTGTGCGCAGTAGCCGCACGTGCATCAACAAAGTAGTGCCAAGCGTGCGCCTGTGTCATAAGTAAAGGGCCGGCTGGCTTGACCGTTAAAGGGTGCTGTAACCCCCAAAGTACACTCCAGTCCAAACCAAAAAAAAAATATTTTCTGTGTTTGTGAATTGTGTGCGCAGTAGCCGCACGTGCATCAACAAAGTAGTGCCAAGCGTGCGCCTGTGTCATAAGTAAAGGGCCGGCTGGCTTGACCATTAAAGGGTGCTGTAATCCCCAAAGTACACTCCAGTCCAAAACAAAAAAAAATATATTTTCTGTGTTTGTGAATTGTGTGTGCAGTAGCCGCACGTGCATCAACAAAGTAGTGCCAAGCGTGTGCCTGTGTCATAAGTAAAGGGCCGGCTGGCTTGACCATTAAAGGGTGCTGTAACCCCCAAAGTACACTCCAGTCCAAACCAAAAAAAAAATTACTTTCTGTGTTTGTGAATTGTGTGCGCAGTAGCCACACGTGCATCAACAAAGTAGTGCCAAGTGTGCGCCTGTGTCATAAGTAAAGGGCCGGCTGGCTTGACCGTTAAAGGGTGCTGTAACCCCAAAAGTACACTCCAGTCCAAACCAAAAAAAAAATTTTTTCTGTGTTTGTGAATTGTGCGCAGTAGCCGCACGTGCATCAACAAAGTAGTGCCAAGCGTGCACCTGTGTCATAAGTAAAGGGCCGGCTGGCTTGACCATTAAAGGGTGCTGTAACCACCAAAGTACACTCCAGTCCAAACCAAAAAAAAAATTATTTTCTGTGTTTGTGAATTGTGTGCGCAGTAGCCGCACTTGCATCAACAAAGTAGTGATAAGCGTGCACCTGTGTCATAAGTAAAGGGCCGGCTGGCTTGACCGTTAAAGGGTGCTGTAACCCCCAAAGTACACTCCAGTAACCCCCAAAGTACACTCCAGTCCAAACCAAAAAAAAAAATATTTTCTGTGTTTGTGAATTGTGTGCGCAGTAGCCGCACGTGCATCAACAAAGTAGTGCCAAGCGTGCGCCTGTGTCATAAGTAAAGGGCCGGCTGGCTTGACCGTTAAAGGGTGCTGTAACCCCAAAAGTACACTCCAGTCCAAACCAAAAAAAAAATATTTTCTGTGTTTGTGAATTGTGTGCGCAGTAGCCGCACGTGCATCAACAAAGTAGTGCCAAGCGTGCGCCTGTGTCATAAGTAAAGGGCCGGCTGGCTTGAACGTTAAAGGGTGCTGTAACCCCCAAAGTACACTCCAGTCCAAACCAAAAAAAAAAAAATTTTCTGTGTTTGTGAATTGTGTGCGCAGTAGCCGCACGTGCATCAACAAAGTAGTGCCAAGCGTGCGCCTGAGTCATAAGTAAAGGGCCGGCTGGCTTGACCGCTAAAGGGTGCTGTAACCCCCAAAGTACACTCCAGTCCAAACCAAAAAAATAATATATTCTGTGTTTGTGAATTGTGTGCGCAGTAGCCGCACGTGCATCAACAAAGTAGTGCCAAGCGTGCGCCTGTGTCATAAGTAAAGGGCCGGCTGGCTTGACCGTTAAAGGGTGCTGTAACCCCCAAAGTACACTCCAGTCCAAACAAAAAAATATATATTTTCTGTGTTTGTGAATTGTGTGCGCAGTAGCCGCATGTGCATCAACAAAGTAGTGCCAAGCATGCGCCTGTGTCATAAGTAAAGGGCCGGCTGGCTTGACCATTAAAGGGTGCTGTAACCCCCAAAGTACACTCCAGTCCAGACCCCCAAAAAAAATATTTTCTGTGTTTGTGAATTGTGTGCGCAGTAGCCGCACGTGCATCAACAAAGTAGTGCCAAGCGTGCGCCTGTGTCATAAGTAAAGGGCCGGCTGGCTTGACCGTTAAAGGGTGCTGTAACCCCCAAAGTACACTCCAGTCCAAACCAAAAAAAAAAATATTTTCTGTGTTTGTGAATTGTGTGCGCAGTAGCCGCACGTGCATCAATAAAGTAGTGCGAAGCGTGCGCCTGTGTCATAAGTAAAGGGCCGGCTGGCTTGACCATTAAAGGGTGCTGTAACCCCCAAAGTACACTCCAGTCCAAACCAAAAAAAAAATTATTTTCTGTGTTTGTGAATTGTTTGCGCAGTAGCCGCACGTGCATCAACAAAGTAGTGCCAAGCGTGCGCCTGTGTCATAAGTAAAGGGCCGGCTGGCTTGACCGTTAAAGGCTGCTGTAACCCCCAAAGTACACTCCAGTCCAAACCAAAAAAAAAATGATTTTCTGTGTTTGTGAATTGTGTGCGCAGTAGCCGCACGTGCATCAACAAAGTAGTGCCAAGCGTGCGCCTGTGTCATAAGTAAAGGGCCGGCTGGCTTGACCGTTAAAGGGTGCTGTAACCCCCAAAGTACACTCCAGTCCAAACAAAAAAAAAAATATTTTCTGTGTTTGTGAATTGTGTGCGCAGTAGCCGCACGTGCATCAACAAAGTAGTGCCAAGCGTGCGACTGTGTCATAAGTAAAGGGCCGGCTGGCTTGACCGTTAAAGGGTGCTGTAACCCCAAAAGTACACTCCAGTCCAAACCAAAAAAAATAATATTTTCTGTGTTTGTGAATTGTGTGCGCAGTAGCCGCACGTGCATCAAAAAAGTAGTGCCAAGCGTGCGCCTGTGTCATAAGTAAAGGGCCGGCTGGCTTGACCGTTAAAGGGTGCTGTAACCCCCAAAGTACTCTCCAGTCCAAACCAAAAAAAAAATTATTTTCTGTGTTTGTGAATTGTGTGCGCAGTAGCCGCACGTGCATCAACAAAGTAGTGCCAAGCGTGCGCCTGTGTCATAAGTAAAGGGCCGGCTGGCTTGACCACTATAGGGTGCTGTAACCCACAAAGTACACTCCAGTCCAAACCAAAAAAAAAATATTTTCTGTGTTTGTGAATTGTGTGCGCGGTAGCCGCACGTGCATCAACAAAGTAGTGCCAAGCGTGCGCCTGTGTCATAAGTAAAGGGCCGTCTGGCTTGACCGTTAAAGGGTGCTGTAACCCCCAAAGTACACTCCAGTCCAGACCAAAAAAATATATATTTTCTGTGTTTGTGAATTGTGTGCGCAGTAGCCGCACGTGCATCAACAAAGTAGTGCCAAGCGTGCGCCTGTGTCATAAGTAAAGGGCCGGCTGGCTTGACCGCTAAAGGGTGCTGTAACCCCCAAAGTACACTCCAGTCCAAACCAAAAAAAAATTATTTTCTGTGTTTGTGAATTGTGTGCGCAGTAGCCGCACGTGCATCAACAAAGTAGTGCCAAGCGTGCGCCTGTGTCATAAGTAAAGGGCCGGCTGGCTTGACCGTTAAAGGGTGCTGTAACCCCCAAAGTACACTCCAGTCCAGACCAAAAAAAAAAATATTTTCTGTGTTTGTGAATTGTGTGCGCAGTAGCCGCACGTGCATCAACAAAGTAGTGCCAAGCGTGCGCCTGTGTCATAAGTAAAGGGCCGGCTGGCTTGACCGTTAAAGGGTGCTGTAACCCCCAAAGTACACTACAGTCCAAACCAAAAAAAAAATATTTTCTGTGTTTGTGAATTGTGTGCGCAATTGCCGCACGTGCATCATTAAAGTAGTGCCAAGCGTGCACCTGTGTCATAAGTAAAGGGCCGGCAGGCTTGACCGTTAAAGGGTGCTGTAACCCCCAAAGTACACTCCAGTCCAAACCAAAAAAAAATAAATTTTCTGTGTTTGTGAATTGTGTGCGCAGTAGCCGCACGTGCATCAACAAAGTAGTGCCAAGCGTGCGCCTGTGTCATAAGTAAAGGGCCGGCTGGCTTGACCGTTAAAGGGTGCTGTAACCCCCAAAGTACACTCCAGTCCAAACCAAAAAAAAAATTATTTTCTGTGTTTGTGAATTGTGTGCGCAGTAGCCGCACTTGCATCAACAAAGTAGTGCCAAGCGTGCACCTGTGTCATAAGTAAAGGGCCGGCTGGCTTGACCGTTAAAGGGTGCTGTAACCCCCAAAGTACACTCCAGTCCAAACCAAAAAAAAAAATATTTTCTGTGTTTGTGAATTGTGTGCGCAGTAGCCGCACGTGCATCAACAAAGTAGTGCCAAGCGTGCGCCTGTGTCATAAGTAAAGGGCCGGCTGGCTTGACCGTTAAAGGGTGCTGTAACCCCAAAAGTACACTCCAGTCCAAACCAAAAAAAAATATATTTTCTGTGTTTGTGAATTGTGTGCGCAGTAGCCGCACATGCATCAACAAAGTAGTGCCAAGCGTGCGCCTGTGTCATAAGTAAAGGGCCGGCTGGCTTGACCATTAAAGGGTGCTGTAACCCCCAAAGTACACTCCAGTCCAAACCAAAAAAAAATTATTTTCTGTGTTTGTGAATTGTGTGCGCAGTAGCCGCACGTGCATCAACAAAGTAGTGCCAAGCGTGCGCCTGTGTCATAAGTAAAGGGCCGGCTGGCTTGACCGTTAAAGGGTGCTGTAACCCCCAAAGTACACTCCAAACCAAAAAAAAATATATTTTCTGTGTTTGTGAATTGTGTCCAATAAGTAAAGAGCCAGCTGGCTCATTTCGTAAAGGCTGGTGTAACCCACAAAGTGCACTACTCTCCAGCAAAAATAAAAAAATATTTTCTGTGTTTAGCCGCACGTATATATCAAATCGATATAACATAAATGGAGGACCAAACTTTCTCCGATAAAAATAAAATAGAGAAAGATCAAGAACCACTTCCTCCTAGTGCTGAAGCTGCTGCCACTAGTCATGACATAGACGATAACATGCCATCAACGTCGTCTGCCAAGGCCGATGCCCAATGTCATAATAGAGGGCACATACAATCCCAAATGACAAAGTTCAGGAAAATGACCTTGAAAAAAACATTTAAATCAGCTGAAGAGAAACGTAAACTTGCCAATATGCCATTTATGACACGGAGTGGCAAGGAACGGCTAAGGTTGATCCCTAGTATGTTCATGACTAGTGGTTCAGCTTCACATGACGATGGAAGCCCTTCTCCCACTAAAAAAATCAAAAGAGTTAAGCTGGCAAAAGCACAGCGAAGATCTGTGCTTTCTAAGAAGATATCACAAACCCCCAAGGAGAGTCCAAGTGTGGTGGTGGTTGGGATGCCTGACCTTCCCAGCACTGGACGGGAAGAGGTGGCTCTTTCCACCATGTGCACGCCCCCTGCAAGTGCTGAAAGGAGCACCCACAGTCCACTTGCTGATATGCAAATTGAAGATGTCACTGTTGAAGTACAACAGGATGAGGATACTGGTGTAGCTGGTGCTGAGGAGGAAGTTGGCGAGGAGGATTCTGATGGTGATGTGGTTTGTTTAAATCAGGCTCCGGGGGAGACAGTTGTTGTCCGTGGGATGAAAAAGCCCATCACGGTCATGCCTGGGCAGAAGACCAAACATTCCACCTCTTTGGTCTGGCAATATTTCTATCCAAATCCGGACAACAACTGTCTTGCCATATGTACCTTATGTAAAGGTGGAATAAGTAGGGGTAGGGACGTTAACCACCTAGGAACATCCTCCCTTATACGGCACCTGCAGCGCGTTCATAATAAGTTACTGTCAAGTTCAGAAACTTTGGCTAAGACCGTAAGCAGTCCAGGGACACCTAAATCCCGTTGTCCTGTTGTATCCAAGCGCCTGCAAACCACACCGTCAACTCCCTCCTCGTCAATTTCCTCCTTAGTCAGGATCGGAAGTAGTCCTGCAGGCCATGTCACTGGCATGACTGACTCTCCTATCCCGGATTCCTCCGGAGGATCCTGCATTGCTACGCCTCCTGCTGCTGCTGCTGCTGTTGCTGCTGCTGGGAGTCGTTCATCATCCCAGAGAGGAAGTAGGAACACCACTACTTTTACTAAACAATTGACCCTCCAACAGTCCTTAGCGAGGAGGATGAAGTACGACAGCAGTCATCCTGAAGCAAAACGTATAACTGAGGCCTTGACTGCTATGTTGGTGTTAGACGTGCATCCGGTATCCACCATTAGTGCAGTGGGATTTAGACAATTGATGGAGGTAGTGTGTCCCCGGTTCCAAATCCCGTCTAGATTCCACTTCACTAGGCAGGCGATACCGAGACTGTACAGAAACGTCAGAAAAAGTGTCCTCAGTGTCCTGAAAAATGCAGTTGTACCCAATTTCCTCTTAACCACGGACATGTGGACAAGTGGAACAGGGCAGACTAAGGACTATATGACTGTGACAGCCCACTGGGTAGATGTATCACCTTACGCAGCAACAGCAGCAGCGTCACCAGTCGCAGCATCTCAGAAACGCCAGCTCGTTCCAAGGCAGGCTACACTGTGTATCACCGGTTTCAGTAAGAGGCACACCGCCGACAACCTCTTAGAGAAACTGAGGGAAATCATCGCCCAGTGGCTTACCCCACTTAGACTCTCCTGGGGATTTGTGATATCTGACAACGCCACCAATATTGTGCGGGCATTACATCTGGGCAAATTCCAGCACGTCCCATGTTTTGCTCACACAATAAACTTGGTGGTGCAGAATTTTCTGGAAAGCGACAGGGGCGTGCAGGAGACGCTTTGGGTGGCCCGAAAAATTTCTGGCCACTTTCGCCATTCAGCGACTGCGTGCCGAAGACTGGAGCACCAGCAAACACTCTTGAACCTGCCCCGCCATCACCTGAAGCAAGAGGTTGTGATGCGGTGGAACTCAACCCTCTATATGCTTCAGAGGATGGAGGAGCAGCAAAAGGCCTTTCAAGCCTATACATCCACCTATGACATAGGCAAAGGAGGGGGTATGCACCTGACTCAAGCGCAGTGGAGAATGATTTCCGTGTTGTGCAAGGTTCTCCTGCCCTTCGAACTTGCCACACGTGAAGTCAGTTCAGACACTGCCAGCTTGAGTCAGGTCATTCCCCTCATCAGGCTTTTGCAGAAGCAGCTGGAGAAAGTGAAGGAGGAGCTAAGACGGAGCGATTCCGCTCGGCATGTGGGACTTGTGGATGAAGTCTTTCATTCGCTTTGCCAGGATTCCAGGGTGGTCAATCTGTTGAAATCAGACCACTACATTTTGGCCACCGTGCTCGATCCTTGGTTTAAAGCCTATGTGGTGTCTCTCTTTCCGGCCGACACAAGCCTGCAGAGGTGCAAAGACCTGCTGGTGAACACACTGTCAGCTGAAGCGGAACGTGACACGTCAATAGCTCCTAATTCATTTTCTCCCGCAACTGGGGCTGCCAGGAGAAAACTTAGGTATCCTAAGCAACCCGCTGGCGGTGATGCAGGGCAGGCAGGACCAAGTTTGGACATCTGGTCCGAACTGAAGGACCTGGCAACAATTTCTGACATGTCTACTGTCACTGCATATGATACTGTCACCATTGACAGAATGGTGGAGGATTACATCGGTGACAGCATCCAAGTAGGCATGTCAGACAGTCCATACCTGTACTGGCAGGAAAAAGAGGCAATTTGGAGGCCCCTGTACAAACTGGCTCTATTTTACCTTAGTTGCCCCCCCTCCAGTGTGTACTCCGAAAGAGTGTTTAGTGCAGCCGGGAACCTTGTCAGCGAAAGGCGTAGGAGGTTGCTTCCACAGAATGTGGAGAAGATGATGTTCATCAAAATGAATTATCAGCTCTTCCAGGGAGACCAGCCTCCAGAACGTACAGAGGGACCTGTGGTGGTGGATTCAAGTGGGGACGAGTTAATACTTTGTGAGGATGAGGATGTACACACTGAAGAGGGTGAGGAATCGGTGGATGAGGAGGATGAGGATGACATCTTGCCTCCGTAGAGCCAGTTTGTGCAGGGACAGATTAATTGCCAGCTTGTTTTGTGGGGGCCCAAACGAACCAATCATTTCAGCCACAGTCGTGTGGCAGACCCTGGCGCTGAAATGATTGGTTTGTTAAAGTGTGCATGTCCTGTTTACACAACATAAGGGTGGGTGGGAGGGCCCAAGGACAATTCCATCTTGCACCTCTTTTTTTTCTTTGCATTATGTACAGTTTGGGGCCTAGTTTTTCAAACTGCCATCCTGTCTGTCACTGCAGTATCACGCCTAGATGGGTCACGTGTTTGTGCCGCCCACTCGTGTCGCTTAGCATAGTCATCCAGCTACCTCGGTGCAACCTTTTGGACATAAAAACACTATTGTGAGGTGTGAGGTGTTCAGAATAGACTGGAAATGAGTGGAAATTAAGGTTATTGAGGTTAATAATAGCATAGGAGCAGAAAAACCTACAAATTCTGTGATTTCAGCTGTTTTTATGCTTTTTTTCAAAAAAATACAGATCCAAAACACAAAACCCAGAACCCAAAACACGGAAGGGTGGTTTTGGCAAAACCAATCCAGATCCAAAACACGAAGAAAGATCCAGATCCAAAACCAAAACACAAAACACGAAAAGTGGCCGGTGCACACCCCTAATTGTAACAGTATTAATTCTTTATGAATTTATAATATTCCCCCTTCTTACACTTCTATAGGCATCACAATATTTTCTGTAGAAAACTGTGTTAAAAAGTATGCAATCTAATATATGTTATTTTATTTTATCACTGTCCTCGGCATAATGCAAAATTCGGGGCAGTACTGTAAGCTGGCGTTTCTATCAAAACATCTGAATTCTCAAAGAGTTAAAAGGGTTTAGTGAATTGTAATGTATACTTACATAAACAAAATAAATATGTGTGTCCTGCAAACACATGAAGGGAATGGATCTGGGACGTGTTCATACTGAAAGCACTCTGTACTGTACAGTCTAGCTGGCTTGCCCTCTTCACAGCATTGTCAGGTTGTATTTCCATTTTCCAGCGTCCTCTGCCACTGTGCCACAATCTGTCCTCATTTCTCAAACAGCTAAACCCTTCGACACTGTGGTTTTTAATTAAAATTATATTAAAGTTAATCAACCAAATAGGTTACAGTAGTAAGCAGGTTGTAAAGAAACATAAACTAGGCATACTGGCTGCCAAATCCAGAACACTGTGCCAGCAGATGCTCGCTCATCTCTTCCAAAGCAGAGTTACTGTACATTGAGCTCGACCTGCCGCTGATATTTGCTGCATATTCACTACAAGCAGCACTCTTTCTAAAGCTTATGCCAGTGATCTACATCTAGAGCTGATGAGTTGTACTGCATAATTATTGTGTATCATCACTGCAGCCATTGGATTCACACTAGGCCCACAAAGAGCCACGCCACGCCTGGGTAAAAGGGGCCTGGCTTAATAGTGGGAGGCATGCCCACGACCCCTTAGATAAAAAAAATTAAACATTTTAGCTCCCTCAGCGCATAACCAGTGGGGGGCTCGATCAGCTTGATCTCTACCCCCACAGGCATAGGAGACTGCTGTGGCTGCTTCTTAGCCGCGAGCAGTCTCTCAGTGCAGCCCAGCACACGCTGTGTGTGCTGGGCTGCTGTGATGTAAGAGGGGAGGGAGCGGTGCTGGACCCGGGCCCCTGCCGGGCCCTTCCAGCAAGCCCGAGCCCAGGTAATTAGTGCTGGCTCCCCCCTCTCGGCGCCCCTGATTCAGACTATATTTGGCATCGACACCTGGATAACAGTGGTACAAAGGGATTGGTAAATCTTCATCAATGGATGGGGCAACTCATATTAGTCATGCCCCTTCCCCATGAGGCCAAGCTCCTTTTTCAGGTGCATGCCTTATGTCCCTATGTGCACCAATGCTCTCTTTCTGGCCCACGGCACCAAAAAGTCTAGTTACGGCTCTGATTAAAGCTATAAAAAAACAGTATTTTACATTGCACTGCATTTTCAGATGCACATAAAACATAGCTGTCATTTGCTATACAAATATCTTACAATATACATATATAAAAAATATGGATATTGTATATATGTATATTTTTTAGCCATATAAATATGGCTTTTGTTAATATTTATCATTATTTTATATATTTATTGTATTCCAATTATACAGGAAACAAATATTTAAATAAGGAGATACTGTAGGAAAAATGCACTTTACAATCTTGTTTAGTATACTGAGCCACAAGTATCCTATTGTATTTTGTAAATTCTAATATCTATAGAAATTATTTTTTTAAAACTTTTTATTGAAACATTTAAAAGTATTTTTTCTCTCAGTTAGATGTGTCATACAATATTTAAATGTATTTGTTTTACATTTTGAAATCATTAATATACAGTGATATGTCATCTAAACTTTCTGCAAAATAAGTAATAAGAAATATACTTGGGAGCACACTGCATTAGGCCAGGGCCATAGCATGGTGATATTCAGCTTTGTGCCAGCCTTGACCCCTAAACATGTGACATGATGATGCCACGATGAGGAGACAGGACTGCCGGGACCAGGAAGGATTTGAGCACCTGGAGAGTTCTGAGGATGCTGCCGGGGGCACTCCAGACTGTAGGTGCCATAGGGCAGAAATGGTGCCACCAGAGCAGGATTAAGGGGGGGGCATTGTGTCGCCCTCTCTCAGGGCGAACCCCCTAGAACGAAGCAGACTACTGCACTGTGCAGTCCTGTCCATTTTCTAAGAGCCAGCGAGTGGGGGTGGGTTGGACGACGAGTGGGGTAGTGCTGGATGTCAAGTAAGTGCAGGCAGGATCACAAGGGGGGGTGGCCTGGATGACAAATGGGGGAGAGCCAGATGAGGAGTGGGGGCAGTGCTGACAAAAAGGAGGAGGGTTGGAGCGGTGGGGCAGTCCCTCTGTCTTAAATGCCCAGGGCCTCAAAGGCTCAATCCGCCACTGGACGGCATGACCGCTCGCCCGCCCTCCTTTAGTTACGGCCATGCACAAGGCTCCTATAATATCTCCTGTTTAATTAATCTTCCCTAAGGTGTACTATTAAAGAGATAGTTTAGATCTTATTACTCTGAATCTGTCCTTTATAAAGAAAAATGCCCGTGATGATGTCACTGTTATTATTATTATGTTTTGGATATATGTTACATAGCTGAATATTATTTTACACTGTAGATGTAAAAGTTAATATTGTCAGTAGTTTATGTATCTATGTGTTGTTTTATTATTTGACTCCTTCTAGTAGCATATAGACGTGGACTTTAAATTAATGTGATTGTATAATTTAAATTTGAAAGCAGTCATTGGTGATAGCCCACAAAAGATATTAAGTGGTGTTTAATAATATCTATCTATCTATCTATCTATCTATCTATCTATCTATCTATCTATCTATCTATCTATCTATCTATCTATCTATCTATCTGTCTCTCTATCATTTATTTATCTAGTACAAAATGAGCTATATGATGCTTTGCTTAAGCACATGACATCGTCATGAACACATGGCATCCGTTAACCTTAATTACAGACAGAGGAGTATAACCACATAACCACATGGCCTTTTTATTGTTATATAACATACATCTGATGCAGAGATTGTGATCTTGTATTGTTATGTATTGTTATTTGCATCATCTGAGATATAACTAACGTGTAAGGTGCTATGATTTGTGCTGGGTTTATATTTAAAAAGTGTGGCTTTTGCCAAAACCCACACTATTCAATACAATTCATAGGTACTCCAATCTAACCGCCAATAAATATCAGCCTTGTCATATAAGGAGCCTTGGGTGATAGAGCACACCAGCTATTTACCATTACCATTATTTACCATTACCTGCATTTGGAAAGTAGTGATGTAATTTCTGTAAGATGGCCAGTTATGTAATGTGCATCATATGATTTATTTTAAAGTGACTGTAAGATTTTACCCACCCGGCTCTGATATTGAGTGTTGATGCAATCCCAGGAAACATTTATACATAACACAGGGCCGCAACTAGGGGGGGGCTGGAGGTGCACGTGCACCGGGTGAGCCGCGGTACCTGGTGACAGTGACCTCCAGCCCGGCGCTGCAGAGAGGCTCCAAGCCGGACGTCCGCTGGTAATATTTATTACCAGCGGGCGCCCGGCTCCTTCTCTGCAGCGACGCGGTGTAGCCGGAGCCGGAGGCTGGAGTTCTCTCCCGAACTCCAGCTTCCGGCTCTCCCCACGGGCACTATGGGGGAGATGTCATGACATCTCCCCCGTAGTTCCAAGGACCAGCCGGCGGACCGGACGCGACGCTGGATGCAGGAGTGGGGTTCAAGGTAAGTATTTTTTTTTTTTAATAAGCTGCACTACAGGGGCATTATTATGGGGGCAGGGGCATTACCACAGGGGCATTACTATGGGGGCATAGGTAATAAGGGGCATTACTAATGGGGCATGAGCACTACAGGGGCATTACTATTGGGGCATGGGCACTACAGGGGCATTACCACAGGGGCATTACTGTGGGGGCATGAGCACTACAGGGGCATTACTGTAAGGGCACTACAGGGATATTACTATGGGGGCATGGGCAATACAGGGGCATTACTATGAGAGCATGGGCAATACAGGGGCATTACTATGAAAGCATGGGCACTACAGGGGCATTAATATGGGAGCATGGGCACTACAGGGGCATTACTGTATGGTGGGCACTACAGGGGCATTACTATGGGGGTATTAACATATGGGCATTACTATGGGGGCATTACAATATGGGCACTACTGCAGGGGGAATTACATGGGGGGCGCCAAATTACTGTCTTGCCCCTGGTGACAAAAATCCTAGTTTCGGCCCTGCATAACATAAGTTGATGCATGATAAAATGTGTGCTTGGGGCTCATGAATGTGTATGATCTGAGACATTTATTCAACTGTAATAAAAATATACCCATATATTGTAGTGCACCATCTTAAGATGAATATTTTCTTATTTTTTTTAAATAATAGATTAAAATTTGTTTTTTTAAATCAAGCAATTTCCATGTCTCACTCTACTATTTGTTACATTTGTCTATTTTATTCCCCAAATCCTAACTAATGCTTATTTAACCCAAACTATCTGCCTTACTTTCAAAGTTATAGGAACAAACACAGAGTGATATTACTGTACATACACCAGAATTATGCTATGTGCATATTATTACTATTTGTTTACATAGTACAATCCTATCAGGTAGCGCTGGGCAGACAATACTTAATTGGAGTAAAACGTTAAAATATAGTGATAGACTAAAAGTGGCAGTAAAGTCATGTTACAGTAAGGTAACCTATTGCTACCATCTTCATCCTCAATTGTACACCATGCTAATCTCCAGTTTACTAGTGCTACCACATTTGCCTTCACTCTTATGCAGGGGCGGATTAAGGAGGGGCGGCGACAGGGGCGTTCGTCCTGGGGGCCCCACACACAGAGGGGCCCCCACACTTCAACACGCAGGGGGGGTTTTCTGAGTACTTAGAAACCCCCCTGATGGACCAATTCACCTCTTCACCAGCCGCAATGGGGGCGGAGCCAATACAACAAGCCCCGTCCCTATATCAACCGCGAATCACGGCATTACGCCGTGAGGGGGTGGAGACTAATGATGTGAGGTGCCTACCCCCATTAGCAACCTGCAGCTGCTGGATACAAGTAAGTGTCTGTGTACTGTGTTTGTGTGAATATATGTGTATGTGCTTTTGTATATACAGTATGCGTGTATATATGTGTACATGTGTTAGTGTGTGTATACTATGTATGTATAAGTGTGCTTGTATGTGTTTATGTGTGTGTATACTATATATGTGTGTGTTAGTATGTTATATATATTATAAGTTTGCTACATATATATATGTGTGT
This sequence comes from Taudactylus pleione, assembly GCA_031769625.1. Classification (NCBI taxonomy): domain Eukaryota; kingdom Metazoa; phylum Chordata; class Amphibia; order Anura; family Myobatrachidae; genus Taudactylus; species Taudactylus pleione. The sequence continues at coordinate 23,906,320 of JAUIMM010000052.1, read as the reverse complement.
GCGTGTTTAACACACACGTGGGGGGGATTAGGCTCCGTGTGGTGGCTGGGGTGGGGGGAGTAGGCTACGTGTGGCTTGGTGGGGGCCCCCACAATTTAGATGTCCCAGGGCCCCCACAAGCCTTAATCCGGCCCTGCTCTAATGTCTTATTTATCACCTTTATAATCTCCGTTTTTTTACCTCCAGCTTTTTAAACTGTCCCCAACTGGCAGAAAATGTAGGTGTGTCCTGGCACTGTAGACACTAGTGCTCACTGGCAGTGGTGCAGTAGCAGCTCTGCCCTTCTTCTCCAGTGAAAGGACCTGATTCAGAGATGGACACATTGTCAATGTCGGATGCATTGGAACAATTGCGATGGTTGTCGCAGAGAGGATTTATTCGCAATGAGGGTGCCAGTTAGTCAGCTTATGGGGGAGATAATGGGGGCTGGCTAGAGAAATGCAGGTATATTGAGACCGTTTTCTGGGCTCTAGTGAGCCTCTGCAAATTCATTCTCAGCTGAAGAGGTCCCGGCGTCTTAGGTGAGACGCTCTGTCTGAGAGAGCATTGGCCTACTCAGGAGTTCGATGTGCAACTGATGTATAACCGATGTTTCCGATGTTCACGCTTTTGTACATTAGCATCGGATGTGAGACACTAGAGGAGGGCGTCTCAGTGCACTAGACATAGTCCGCTGCGTACAGAATCGCAGTCATTGCGGGATTTGTTTCCATCTCTGAATCAGGCCCAAAGTCCACTATCAGCCAGTCTGCTTATACAGAATTCATTTAAATGGTAAAAAGAAGTACATTTATATACTGTATGTTTACCTAAAATGCTAGATCTAAAAATGTAATCATTCTGTTATATAGAATGTGTAGAAAAAAAAATCTCTAATCTCCTATACTATAGAAAATATGATGGTCCTCATTTATAAAGTGCCCTGGATATATTGTGCAATATGTGTTTCAAAAGGCGCACCTACTGTAAATGGCCCATCCAGTGGAACTCAAGGTGCACAGTTCTGTTCTGAGGAGATGTGTGAGAACTGCAGGTAGGATGGGGGAGGCAGTAAAAACTGAAGAGGCAAAAGTGAATGAAAGATCCATTTTCTACATCTCAAGTCTAGGGGCCTGATTCAGACCCACTCGCGAGCGGCTGTCCGCTCGCAAGTGGGTCGATGTTATGGACTGAGCATGCGCACGACGGAGGGAGCTCCGTCGTGCGCATGCGCCAGACGCGACGAGCGAAGGAAAGTCCTTTGCTCGTTGTGTCCGATCAAAGGGGGCGTGCTGTCAATGTTGATTGAAAGCACGCCCCCTTTGGTGGGCGTGCCGGGGGCGTGCCTCCCTGATGGGGGCGTTCCCACGGGAACGCCTCCCGTCAGAAGCCGGCCCACTGACATCACTAATGATGTCAGTGGGAGTGATTTTGGCTCTGATAGAGCCAAAATCACTCCGGAGCTTGCGGTTGAAAACCTAAACCGCAGGCTCCGGCTCGCAAATTCGATGGTCGCGATGGCCTCGACCATCGCGACCATCACAATGCACGCTCGTATAGCCTGTGGGTGGTGACCCACAGCTATACGAGCGTCCAGGAGGACGCTCCATGAAAATGGAGCCCGGCCCTCATTCAGAGCGTGCGCTCTGCTCAGAGCGTACAGCTCTGAATGAGGGCCTAGAACCACTTCTTTCATTAACTAAAATTGTCCTTTTTCAACCTAAAATACCTGCTGTATTTAGCCTCATTTATAGTTACAATTAATCATGAGAGTGGGGGAACATTTGGATAATTTTATTATCTATGATGTTTGTGTGTTTGAAGCTTTTCAATTTCATTTGGGAAAGTGCACCAAGAAATATGCTCCTCTGCCTAAGAACAACGGGAAGGTGCAACATGCATTGAAAGCACAACGGAATATGCTGTATCAATAGATGCCTTCTGCCAGCTTCTGTGATCCACAGCTGTGTCTGAGGATGCAGCCATCAGATCACTTGGCTCTGCCTCTCCTGCCTACCCTGACTGCACGTCCCTGGCCAAAGAACATTCTGGGCAGCTCTGCAACAGCGATACTGGCTGCAGGATACTGACTGCAGGATGCCATTCCTGGCATCCTACAAATCAAATGCAGCATCCGTGGTTGTGTGACGGTGCGGCTCACAGGGCCCTGACAGTATCTGTTTCAGATTTTGTGCTCCTGATGTAGGGAGAGCAATAAATATTACTTTCCCCACTAAGAATAAGGGTTATATCCTGTAATATACAGTTTGTGGAGATACCAAACATATTCATTTTAGGTGGAAATCCATATTGTTTTAGGTGCAGTGTTTAGTTATTTAATATATGAGATATCTTTTCCAGGAAGAAATAGGTTATTGTGGTATCCATCTACACTGAAATAAAGAAACTGTACTCAGAAAAAGAGGAACCATACTCAGCTAAAGCTACATGTTATAGTAACTTCCATACTCAGCTAAAGCTACATGTTATAGTAACTTACAAAATCAGCTAAAGTTACATCTTATAGTAACTTCCATACTCAGCTAAAGCTACACCTTATAGTAACTTCCATACTCAGCTAAAGCTACATGTTATAGTAACTTCCATACTCAGCTAAAGCTACATGTTATAGTAACTTCCATACTCAGCTAAAGCTACATCTTATAGTAACTTCCATACTCAGCTAAAACTACATGTTATAGTAACTTCCATACTCAGCTAAAGCTACATGTTATAGTAACTTACAAAATCAGCTAAAGTTACATGTTATAGTAACTTCCATACTCAGCTAAAGCTACACCTTATAGTAACTTCCATACTCAGCTAAAACTACATGTTATAGTAACTTCCATACTCAGCTAAAGCTACACCTTATAGTAACTTCCATACTCAGCTAAAGCTACATGTTATAGTAACTTCCATACTCAGCTAAAGCTACATGTTATAGTAACTTCCATACTCAGCTAAAGCTACATCTTATAGTAACTTCCATACTCAGCTAAAACTACATGTTATAGTAACTTCCATACTCAGCTAAAGCTACACCTTATAGTAACTTCCATACTCAGCTAAAACTACATGTTATAGTAACTTCCATACTCAGCTAAAGCTACACCTTATAGTAACTTCCATACTCAGCTAAAGCTACATGTTATAGTAACTTCCATACTCAGCTACAGCTATATGTTATAGTAACTTCCATACTCAGCTAAAGCTACATGTTATAGTAATTTCCATACTCAGCTAAAGCTACATGTTATAGTCAGGGCCGGCTGCAGGGGGAGCCGCGCCCTGTGCAGGACGGGACTTTGGCAGCCATTACTTAGGCATCCGAAATTGGGGGCGTGACCTAATTACCATAGGGAATACCTCCAAATTATGTTATGTCACGCCTCCTGTTAACGTCAGGCTGGGGGCAAGCCCAGCACTACTTCAGTAGCTACACTGCCCCCAGCCCTCTTCCTGCACTGAATGGATGCCGTGCGCACTTGCGCATTATCCATTCCTTTTCTCCGGGGTCGGCACCACCACACAGCTGCAGCGGTGGAGGTGCCCAACCTCCCAACCGACCATGGGACACTTCACCCCGCAGGTGGAACAGTGGGGCAGTGCCTGAAAGACGGGACTGTCCAACTGAAATTGGGAATGGTTGGGAGGGGTGCACCCTCTATGGGGCGGCGCCCATGTTCGACCGCACTGGTCGAATGTGCCTCGAGCTGGCCTTGTTATAGTAACTTCCATACTCAGCTGAAGCTACATGTCATAGTAACCTCCATACTCAGCTAAAGCTACTTGTTATAGTAACTTCCATACTCAGCTAAAGCTACATGTTATAGTAACTTCCATTCTCAGCTAAAGCTACATGTTATAGTAACTTCCATACTCAGCTTAAGCTACATATTGTAGTAACTTCCATACTGAGCTAAAGCTACATGTTATAGTAACTATCATACTCAGCTAAAGCTACACCTTATAGTAACTTCCATACTCAGCTGAAGCTGCATGTTATAGTAACTTCCATACTCAGCTAAAGCTACACCTTATAGTAACTTCCATACTCAACTAAAGCTACATGTTATAGTAACTTCCATACTCAGCTAAAGCTACATGTTATAGTAACTTCCATACTCAGCTAAAGCTACACCTTATAGTAACTTCCATACTCAGCTAAAGCTACACCTTATAGTAACTTCCATACTCAGCTAAAACTACATGTTATAGTAACTTCCATACTCAGCTAAAGCTACATGTTATAGTAACTTCCATACTCAGCTAAAGCTACACCTTATAGTAACTTCTATACTCAGCTAAAGCTACATGTTATAGTAACTTCCATACTCAGCTAAAGCTACACCTTATAGTAACTTCCATACTCAGCTAAAGCTACACCTTATAGTAACTTCCATACTCAGCTAAAGCTACATGTTATACTAACTAAGGCCCTCATTCAGAGCCGTTCGCTATTTGCGGTCGTTCGTTCAAAAACAAGGGGTGGCTATTCAAATGATCCGTTCGCACATTGCAGTCTGTTCACACTTCTAAGTCTGAACGAGCGAGCAAAACATACGCTCGTTTATTTGATAAAACGCCCCCTGGCCGCTCGCACCATACGTCATGTCCGCTATTTATTAGATTAATCGAGTACATCGTACAGCGTATGAACTGCTCGCTATTCTTGTGGTTGGTTTTTTCAACCGCTATTTTGCGAGCAGTTCTGAGTTAAAAAAAAACCAAGTGACGTGGTCAATGACGCTGCTGTATTAATTATGCACTCCCTTAAAACGCCCGTTTTGACCTTTGAGCACGCCTGCGTTCGAATTCCACTCCCCCGTTTTCAAGCACCTTCCCCTGTTACCACCCACATACGCCTCATTCTGTCACTCAAAATAGCAGGCACTCGCTATATAGCGTGCAAACGATTTTCGGCCGCACTGACTGGTTCGCGCATGCGTACTAAAAACCCTACGCATGCGCAGATGTACGGACATCGCTCGGAACGAGCGTACTGCCGCTAGCGAGCGGCTCTGAATGAGGGCCTAAGTTACTAAAGCTACACCTTATAGTAACTTCCATACTCAGCTAAAGCTACATATAGTAACTTCCATACTCAGCTAGAGCTACATGTTATAGAAACTTCCATACTCAGCTAAAGCTACATGTTATAGTAACTTCTATACTCTGGAGAAGCATTCAGATGCTTAGTTTATTCATTTCTGAAATGCTGTCACTGATTTCTTCCAGTTTCTGGAACTAGTTATAAGAACTATAGAATATAAGCTAAAAAAGGAGCCGGTCCTGCGTCCTGCTGAGAACATTAGAATATAGCTCTGGTTCTTCTATAAGGAACATTCTTGTTGGAGAAGATATCATATTGCAATCTGGATGTCCACACAATGAGTAAATCAGGGAATGAGACTGCCGATATAGAAAGCTCTATCCTCTCATTATTATAGCAACCCTTCCATAGAGGACAGGTGTAGAATTTGCTCATAGCAACAAATCAGAATGTGCTAGATAAATGATAGCTTGAAGCTTATTGGTCTAACAGCACTAGTCACAATCCCAATAAATATGGTTTGCTTTGAATGTAAATGATGCCCTACTGTATACTGAGGACATGATGCACCTCAGCTGGGTGTATGTATTGCACTGAATAGCTCATTGTCTCAATACATAAAATCACAACTTATCTTGTTCAGGTTCGGTATACTTGACATTTACAATATTGACATGAGAACGTCGACATGGTCCTAATGTCGACACCAATCTTATGTCCACATTGTTACATGTTGAATTACTGTAATTCTGTTCCTAATGCTAACTCTAATGGCAACTCTAGCTCTAATAATATAAATAGACTTTTTGACAAAGCTCTCGAATGTATATGTATATGAAGAAATATGGATAGTACATTTTTATACATATAATTTGAATACAAATAGGCAGCCGTGGATCTCCTGCAGGCAGGTTTCACGGATTTTCTCAGACCATGAAAGTAAACTAACAAAAAAAACAAAAAATGGCAGCTGCTCAATCAATCTAGCAGCACTAATCAGGTGCATGAAAGGGAGGGGTCATACTAAGTAGAAAAAGGAGGGGGGTTTAACCCCCTATTGTTCCTCAGCACACTGAATAGTACCTGCAACAATATATGAAAACTATATGGTCATAGAAATCAGAGATATTAGTTGCATGCATTTGCAAATACATGGGAAGCTGCTAGGCCACGTCACAGGCCGCGGTTCTGACTTTAGAGGATGAAAAAGTTAGTCAAATTTAAACAGTAAAATGCATAACATCAATGGTACTATAGCATTTCCATAGGTAATTAAGATAATATACATATATAACACGTAACCATGTAATTGCAAATCCTTATATAAGCGTTTATTTGAACTAATAACACAGGTAAGTAAATAAATATATATTAATTTCACTCTGCCCTAGATACTGTAGGTTTCACATGTCCTGACTTAAATCTAGTTGTTTCAACATCAGTGGTGCTCATAAATTGGTCCTTTGAATCTGCCGCAGGATCCATAACAGACTCCTGTCTTGAGTTCACTTGTAAATAATAGTATTAAAAGGTAGACTTTAGTGCGTTCCAGCCTGGAACTTCGCGATCCAGGCCGGGATCCGAGTCCAGCTCGGGTTTTCCCGCCTAACTCGGATCCCAAAATGAGGCAAAATGTCATCATCCTGCTGTCAGATTCTCGTGGGTTTTGGATAATATAAAGGTACCCGGTCATTGGTGCCATTTCACTCTGGCTGTGGAGAGTGAAGTGAACAGACATGCTGTGTCTGTCCAGGGGTGCTGTGTCTGTCCGGGGATGCTGTGTCTGTCCAGGGCAGGGGCTGCTGAGTCCATCAGTGGTTGCTGTGTCCATCCAGGGGCATTGGCTGCTGTATCCATCCAAGGACTGCAGTGTCCATCCAAGGGCAGGGGTTGCTGTTTCCATCCAGGGGCAGGGGCTGCTGTGTCCATCCAGGGGCAGGGGCTGCTGTTTCCATCCAGGGGCAGGGGCTGCTGTGTCTATCCAGGGCAGGGGCTGTTGTATCCATCCAGGGGCAGTGGCTGCTGGGTCCATCAGGGGTTGCTGTGTCCATCCAGGGGCAGTGGCTGCTGTGTCCATCCAGGGGCTGTGGTGTCTATCCAGGGGCAAGGGCTTCTGTGTCCATCCAGGGCAAGGGCTGCTGTGTCCATCCAGGGCAGAGGCTTCTGTGTCCATCCAGGGGCAGTGGCTGCTGTGTTCATCCAGGGGTTGCTGTGTCCATCCAGGGGCAGTGGCATCAAGGGGTGCTCTTTCCGTCCAAGGCTGTCCAGTGTAAGAAAAATAAAAGCTTATAATATATATTTTTTGTGCTGTACCCCAGTGTACTACATTATTTTTTTTCCTGTTTTGCTGCCAGTCAGACCGCAGTGTAATATACTCATACACTTATTATAAGTCGTAGCGCAGTGTAATATTCATACACGTATTGTGACACTCTAAGTGTAACCGCAGTGTAGTATACACGTATTCTGACACTATAAGTGGAAACATAGTGTAATATTCAACACGTATTGTGACATTGTAAGTTGTAGCACAGTATATTCATAAAAAATATTGTGATACTGTAAGTGGTAGCGCAATGTACAGTATTCATACAAATTATTGTGACACTGTAAGTAGAAATGTGGTGTAATATTCAAAACGTATTGTGACACTGTAAGTGGTAGCGTAGTATTTTCATAAAAAATATTGTGACACTGTAAGTGGCAGCGCCGTGTTTTATTCATAAAAAATATTGTGACACTGTATTGTTTTTGACACTATAAATGGTAGTTTTTATAAAAAGTATTGTGACACTGTAAGTGGAAACGCAGTGAAATATTCAACATGTATTGTGACACTGCAAGTGGTAGTGCAATGTATTATTCCTAAAAAATATTGTGACACTGTAGGTCATTGATACAACAGTGTAATATTTAAAATTTATACAAATTGACATGTCTGCTATACCCCAATTCATTTGTGTTTGTTGATATGGAGAACGATCAGCTGAGAGGAGAGCAGGAAACACATACTAGTGCTGGAGCTGCTGTCAATGCCACCAGTCATGACGATACTAGTGCGTCTACGTCAATTACTAAAGCCGATGCCAAAGGGCATACAGGGCTTAAGTCAGGGCATCTAAATTCAAAGAAGCAATCTTTTACATTGGTAAAGAGAAAAACATCAAAGGGAAAGTTAGCTGCTGAAATACATAAAATTGGCAATATGCATTTCACTACACGAAGTGGCAAGGAAAGGCAAAGGCCTTTATTTTTGACTGGTTGTTCTACCTCATGATGATGTAAGCACAAGTGAACATGCTGACATAGAAATCGAGGATGCTTCTATGGAAGTGCATTAGGATGAGGAGTATATTTGTGTAGCTGACGCTAATAAGGATGTTGATGATGATGCTGTTTATAAGGATGTTGTTTGTGTAAATCAGGCATCAGTGGAAGAAAAAGTTTTTGCCCATGATAATGAAAACCCCATTGTCATGTATGGGCATAAAACAAAAAAATCCACTCCTTATGTGTGGAATTGTTTCTACCCAAACCCGGACAATTGTCAAGCCATCTGTAACATTTGTAAAGCCAGAGTAAGTAGAGGTAGAGATCTAGGAACCTCCTCCCTGTTGCTTCATCTGCAGCGCATCCATCCACAATTTTATTGTAAAATTCGGAAACTTTGGCTAAAAAGTAACAACAAGCAGTACAGCGTCACCTAGCTCCCTTCTCTCTGCTAGATCCAAGCACCTGCCATCTTCACCACCAACACCTTCATCAACAATATCTTCAATCATGAAGCAATTGGTTTGTTTGGGCCCCCAGAAGACAAGCTACCAATGGGCAGCTGATAATGCTGGCAATGATCTCTACTTGCACAAACTGGCTTTACAGAGGCAAAATGTTGTTGTAATCATCATCCAATCCCTCACCTTAACAGTGTCTACATTATCTTTCTTCACATAATATTAATTTGTCCCCGCTGGAATCCACCATTACAGGTACCTCTGTAATTTTTGGAGTAAATTGGTGGTAAAGGTCTTCCTCATGGAATTTGTAGTGTATTTTGATGAGCATCATCTTTTCCACATTTTGAGGAAGTAGCCTCCTACGCCAATCACTGGCAATGTTCCGGCTGTGCTGAAAACTCTTTTGGAGTACACACTGGAGGGTGGGCAGCTCAAGTAAAGCAAAACCAGTTTGTGTAAGGTACTCCAACTTCCCTTTTTTTCCTGCTAGTAGTCAAACGGACTGTCTGACATGTTTATTTGGATGCTATCATTAAAAATAGTCCTCAACTATTCTTTGAATGGTGACCGTATCAGATGGAGTCATGGTAGATGTCTCATTAATTTAATTGTATGCAATTCTTTTAGATCCGACCAGATGTCAAAACTTGGTTGTGTTGACTCATCTGCACCACCAGTGGGTCTTTTGGGAAAGTTTAGCTTTTCCTTGGCAGCCGCACTTGCTGGAGAAACTGAAGGAGGAGCCATCGCTGCATCATGTGCCCCTTGAGCTGACAATTTGCTTACCAACAGGTCTTTGCATCTCACAATGTATGACTTAAACCTAGGATCGAACACGGTCGCCAAAATTTATTGATCTGATTGGAAGGTCCTGACAACCCTTGGTTCCTGGTGAAGCGAATAAAGGACTAGATCTACAAGTGCAACGTACTTTGCAGAATCCCTTCATTTCAGCTCCTTTTTCAGTTTCTCAAGTTGCTTTTCCAACAGTCTAAGTAGGGGAATTACCTGACTCAAGCTTGCAGTATCTGAACTCACTTCACAGGTAACTACTTCGAAGAGATTCAGGCTTTCAGAACTTTGCACAACATGGAAAGTATTTTCCACTGAGCTTGAGTAAGGTGCATTCCCCCTCCTCTTCCTATGCCATAGTTCGTTGCATAGCTTTAGATGGCTTTTTGCTGTTCCTCCATCCACTGAAGCATATAAATGGTGGAGTTCCACCTTGTAACTACCTCTTGCTTCAGCTGGTGGCAGGGCAAATTCATCATTTCTTGCAGGTGCTGCAATCATCTACACACTCCTGCTGAATTGCGAAAAATGTCCAGAAATTTTTCGGACCACAGATAGTATCTCCTGCATGGCCCTGTGATTTAAAATATAATTCGCACCACCAAGTTGATTGCGTGAGAAAAACATAGGAAGTGTTGGAATTCACCCAGTTGTAATGCTCTCACAATATTGGTGGCATTGTCAGAAATCACAAATCCTGAGGAGAGTCCAAGCGGGCTAAGCCATTTTGCAATGACTTTCCTGAGTTTTTCTAAAAGGTTGTCAGCAGTATGCCTCTTTGTGAAACTGGTGATACAGAGAGTAGCCTGCCTCTGAATAAGCTGCTGTTTCTTAGATGCTTCTACTGCTGTTGGTGCCGTTGAAGGCAATACACCCACCCATTGGGCTGTTACAGTCATATAATCTTGCAATAGCTCTGTTCTGCTTGTCCACATATCTGTGGTTAAGTGGACAATGGGTACAACAGCATTTTGGATGACACTAATTAAGTTTTTTTAACATCCCTGTACAGGCTGGGAATTGCTTCTCTAGTAAAGTGGAATCTATATGGGATTTGGTAGCGGGGACACAGGATTTCAATTAACTGTCTAAAACCCATTGCATATTGGCGGATATTGGACACACATCTAATACCAGCATAGATGTTATGGTGTCATTGATCCGATGTGTAACTGGGTGACTGCTGTCATACTTGCTTCCCTTTGCAAAGGATTGTTTAATAGTCAATTGTTTTTTTAAAACTACTACTAGTAGTCTTCCTGGTCCCCTTCTGGGATAGAAATCCACTCCCAGCAGCTGCAGCAGGCATAGCACTGAAGGATTATTCTGGGGCAAGGACTGCCGTGAATGATTTAAATATTTTTTATATCTTTTTGTAAATGCCTCCCCTGCTCCCTTCCCCTTACCCCTCATAAATTTGCTTCGGAATCAAAAAATTAAATGAAATTTACTACTAATCAAACCTTCCTTCCCCTGCCTTCAACTACATATATACTCCATCTCCCTCAGGCCTCTTGATTAATGATAATATATGTTTTCTTATGTGCCATGTTGGGCGTTGAACTGCCACGTGTTTGTGCAACCCACTGCTGCCACTTAGCTTAGTCAGCCAGCTAGCTTGGTGCAACTTTTGGGCCTAAACTGGATGAAAAGAATATTGTAAGCTGTGAGGTGGTCAAAATTGACTGGAAACGAGTGGAAATGAATGTTACTGAGGTTAATAGTACTGTAGGAACAAAAAAAAGGCAAATTTTGTGATTTTAGCAGTGTTTATCAATTTTTGAAAGAAAATACAGACCCAAAACCAAAACACACAAGGGCAGCTTTGGCAAAACCAAATCCAGATCCAAAACACGAAGGAGATACAGATTCAAAACCAAAACACGGGTGCACATCTCTATATATATATACACATTTACATGCAGATATTAACTTTCTGGGCCAGATGTAATCTGGCCCAGAAATGTAATGCCATTTACAGTAGTAAAGAAGAACTCAATCACCTCTCCTGAGGTAAATTACTTGGAGATAGTTACCAAACTCCCAAGGATACTGAGGGGGATTATTAGTTGGTAATCAATATTGGCTGTAGCCATCGCCGGACTGCCCATCTGGCACTTCTGGCAAATGGCAGAAGGACTGATGGGCCAGTCCGACATCAAACCCTGGGCAGGCAACTCCGCCTCCCGGCCAAGCAGAGGAAGATGGAGGCGTTCTGCGAGGCCACACCCCTGTGACTCGTAACACGCCCCTGTGAGGTGAGGGCACACCAATTTACAGTGAGGTCTTGTCCCTATTGCAGGCATGCACTTATGAGGACTGTCTGTGCTTCTAAGCAGCCCCAGTTTGTCCCTGGCTGTAGCAGTGGTGTAATTCTATATTTCCTGGCTGATTTGTGTCTGACTATTCACTGCCACAAGTACAGACCTCTCTAGACAGCTTCACATTAGCATCAGATCAAAGTGGAGAGCTTCAGCTGCTCTTATCTGTCTCTTCTCTCTGTGCTGTCAGATCCAGTCTCTCAGCACTGCTTTCCCCGCACAGCCCGCTACTATTGGCTGCTGCGCTGCACTCTCCTTACTGGCACGGCTCTCCCAGACAATGCTTTCTTTCACATAGAGAGGACAACACCTCCCCCTCTTCCTGTCTTCCTCTCACCCTGCCCCTATTTCTCTGACTGGGCAAATCACCCATATCTGTATCACTCCGCCTCTTTTTCTCTAACATTGAAATTCGCAGGAGTCATTTAATAAAGTTTCACAATATATATTCCCAGGGGCGTATCTACACATTGGCCGGGATGACATTCACCAGGGGCGCCAGCCAAGAAGGGGCGCCGCCCGGCGATGCCATCTGTGGCCAGGGAATAAAAGCACACACTAAGTTTTTGTACCTTTGCTTCCCGGAGACTCTCACAGGCAGGAGCCACTGTTACCAGCGCCGGAGCCCAGCATCACGCTACACAGAGTGAAGGAAATGCAAATAAACTACATGCTGGAAACTCCTGGCAGCAAGGGCTGTTGGGAGCTGTAGTTTCATTTGAGTTTGTTATCTGTAGTGCTGTGCGGGGATGGACACTGGCGCCTGTAACAGTGTATGCTGTGCACTGCAGCACCACCAATGCCCGGGGATGACTTTCAGGAGGGTAATAATATAAAATTTATATTATACAAGAATGGTATGTATTATATATATAATATATTTATATATATAATACATTAATATTTAAAGGGACAGGACATTCTGCATACATCCAACATTACTTTATCCAGAAAAGTAGAATGCCCAAGATATTCCTTTACAACAGCAGTTGTTAAGCCAAAAAAAAATTCACTTACCTGACTCCAGGGACCGGTGATCGGGCCTCCGGTGATGACTCCCCTCCGGTCAGCTGGTCTCCCGTAGAGCACTGCTGCCTGGTCATCAGGTGATCGGGCCCCAGTGCAGTATTGGAGATCACCTGACTGGAGGAATGGAGAACATCACCGGAGGCCCGGAGCATGCAGGTAAGTGCTATTAAGGGGGGGGTCGCGGGGGGGAGGGGGGGTCGTGAGGGGGTCCGTGATCATGGGGGCGGGGCTTAGCGCTGGGGGGTAGCAGCGGCGATTGGTCGGCGCATGCGAGGGGCACTTAATCACTGTATTTTTTGCGAAAATACCGTGATAAGGCTCTGAAGGGGATTTGCAGGGTCAGAGCTTTATCGCAAGCTCTGTCCCTGTAAGGGATTTGTAGTAAATCCCTGTGATATTGCCTGAATTCGCAATGCGAATTCACTCGGTAATATCACACTACAATCTGCATTCAATATGCGGATTGTAGTAAATAGAGCCCTATGAGAGTTATGGCTTAAATCAGTTACATGCTATTCAGCGGAATCTGCAGCCACATTGCATGCTAACAAATAAATGCCAATGTCTGCTATTATTCAGAGTTGGCAAAATCTTTGCTGCTGCAGCTCCCGATCCATCACTATCGGTGCAGGAGATCCATCTGAAATCAGCAGGATATTTGCGTATGCTCACCTATGCTCACAGCTGAATTCTCCCAGATGTAAACACCCAGTTGCCGCCCATTTACACCCACTAAGCTGCAAGTAGAGAAGCAGCTCAAATGCGTATGACTGAATTACCCATAGCTGCTAAAAGCTGTGTATGCAGGCTACCAGGCAGATGTGGTTGCAGAGAAAATGAGCAAATCTGTCTGCACTACAGACTTGCATGCAGCTAGGAATCAGACAGATAATGAGACTTTATCATTGCTTTTTTTCTTATTAGCATAAAATAGAAATTAAATTTTTTATCAAACACTTTATTTAATTTGAACACATGCCATGGGGGAATAGGATATACACACCCTATCGTGTGCTCTGCTACTTTGTATTATTGGGAACATCCAAAATCTGTACATTACACATGATAACTACACACACTTTCTGAAATGTGCAGGCGTGTGTTCTTTGAAGACTCTGGCATTGTGCGGCACTCTGCTGCGTATGTGCATATCTCTGGGAAAATTGCACCTTTACTGAACATGCTCCTGTATCACATGATGGAAAGGTAAGTATAGTCAGTGGGTGCAGTGTGAGTGGTGTAAGGGCCTGATTCATTACGCATTGCTATTGCGATTATGTACACAGACGCATCGCAGTGCGCAAAGGTATCACTGCGATCGTACTGCGATCGCAGAGACCAGGCAGACCCATCACAGAGTGACTGACAGGAAGTGAGCGTTTGGGAGTGTTGACGAGGGGTGGTTGGCGATTCGCAGGCGTGCCAGTGTGTTTGAATACCGGTATAGGGGCGTGCATAAATTAGCCACTGCGATGGCATACGCAGCTTGAGCTCTCACTGCGTACAGAAAAGTTAGCAATTTCTGAATAAGGTCTGACCTTGTGTAATTATGCTTGATGCTCCGATGTTACTTGATGGTACCGATGTTTTCATAGACTTGCAAAGTATTATGGATGTGAGAAAAGAGAAGTGGGTGTCTTTATGTTGGCCTGCGACGGCATTGCGATTTCATTCATTAGCATATTTTCGCAGTAGTGATCCATAGTGAATAAGGCCCTAAGTCCGCTGATGTGGGCCTGTCTTGACTCAGGGGCCCTTGTGTTGTGCACTCCCAACACCCATTATAGACATGCCCCTGTCAGAAGTGCATTATTTTGAAATAACATCTAAAGTAAAAGAAAAATATCCGATAATAGTTACAATTATGTTTTAGATTTAGGAAGCTATTATTTATGTTTTTATTTATTATTTTTTGGAATGCAGGTTATATAAACCCAGGATCATTGGTGCATAATAACTAAGCATCTATTTTCTTATATTTATTTAGCCTCTTCTAACTATTTGTAATGGTCTGGGGATAGGATTTCAAATGTGACAATCATTCAGGATAAGTGCATAATTCTGGAAATCAGACAACTAGGATATTAATTAAAGGGCATTTAGGAAAAATATAACAAAAATAATTAATACAATTGTTTTGCATTTTTCACATGTGGATTGCATAAGAAAATGAGTCATAGCAAATGCAGGTAGTACAGTAAAAGCAGTGCCAGAACTAACCAATTTAAGTTTTGACTACTAAGCCCTCAAAAACATACAAGTAAAAAGGGCAGAAAAATAACAGATGAGGGATAAATTAAAAAACATCCCAATATAAAAAAAAATCAGGAGCAGTTGAGGTAATGGTAATTGTCTTTTTACATTCTGAAAAAAAAAATCTATCTAAATATGTAAATGTATGGTTTTTTTGGGGGGGGGAGGTGGGAGGGGGGTTTGCCCTTTATCTTTCTGTAGGGGACATGGGTTCTGAGAGATGTCGCTCATGCAGTCTGCTGACTGCTTCTGACACAGAACTCTCAGGGGCATTGTCTGTCTGGTAAGTGAGGACCATCATTACATCTTACTCATATTACAGGAAGGTGCCCTCCTTCCAGACAAGTTGTAGAATATGTATAAATTGTGAATTTTAAGATTTATATTGACAATTTTTTATACCAGTATTTATATATGCAGGTAGCTGTGTATGGTTTGCTCTCTGGATCATCCACACTCCAATGTACTGTACTCATTGTATTCATGGATACTGTACATAGCAATTCCGAGTCCCTTTAGTTGTCACAGGCTTCTACTGGCTACAGAACTGGTCTCTGCATGAAGGGCTGTTGCATCTATACATTTCTTTTATCATTATATTTATATTATTATATAGTTGCCTGCAGAGACCAGATGACTGGCTAGATGAACATTTATATCAATGTACATTGAAAGCTACACATGTGACACTTGTAATAAAGACCATGGCTCCTTACACTGTAATTTAATATGTGAATTAAACGCAAGTAGTGTTTTATAAGAAAAATGTAATGTACAGTAAGTAACTACGGGAGTAGTCATATTAATTAAAGTGATATGTGTAAATTTTCCACCATGCAAACTGCTAGTGATTTGTATTTCCTCCCAACAAGCAATGTATATAGCAAATACATATATTACACAGCATTATTATAATGATTATTATTATAACATTATATTTACAATGAAGAATAAAAATAAAAAAGTCAAATAGAGTCTTTGAAAAGACACAAGGAAACTATAACACAATCAGATGACAGATAACTTACTAGCTTGTCCAGTCATCTTTCCTTTACATTAAC
Organism: Taudactylus pleione; assembly: GCA_031769625.1. Taxonomy (NCBI): domain Eukaryota; kingdom Metazoa; phylum Chordata; class Amphibia; order Anura; family Myobatrachidae; genus Taudactylus; species Taudactylus pleione. The sequence goes on along the minus strand of JAUIMM010000052.1, from coordinate 23,890,095 downwards.
CATGGGGCTGTCAACATAAATAGTGATGAAAATGTCATGGTGACCCCAAGCTATCTCAGAGGCTATACATGGCTTTGTAGCATACACTGTATCACTCTTGCTTTGTCTTGCAGTGATAAATGCAGTTATATCTCACAATGACTAAAGACAACTGTTTCTACAAACGCAACTGTCATACTAAGACATCTAAAAATATGAGTAATAGAAACCTCTTCTTGGCTTCTACAAATAAAGTGAAAGAGACTTAGTTTAAATGCTTTATTTAGTACACATCCTATGTTTGTATAATACCTTTATTTATATAATTTAAGCTAATTTATATATAATATATATAATGTAATGTATATTCTTTCTGTACTTTTCACTAATGCTTATACTTATTTAAGAGTAAAATAAACCAGTCTAAAGACTATATTTTTGCATTTTATTTCTAATGCCGCAATGCACATTGATGTTGTGTTGCAGTTTCCTGAATGCATCTGGTTCTATAGTATTGCTTTCACTGCATTTGTGATACCTTTTTTGCATTAATAAAAATGCTGGTAAGAACACATCTACTAGCGCTAAAAAACGCAGACCAAGCTTTAGTTGTATTGTTTATGTAATGAGGATTTAATATTTATAGGACAAATGTTTTTCCATGCATACTGTCTCACTCATATTGTAGCATTTATTACATCGCTAATTTTATTGTACAGAGTATATACAGAAGAAAAAACAATCAAGGTATACTTTAGTATTGCTATGGAGCTGATAGTGTTAATTCTTGTAGTACTTAAGAAGCTTTAATCGAAAATGTTTTCCAGTGGCCCCTGTCAGGCCCATGCTCACTATTGTTTGTGACTTGTAGTTTGTGATACAGCCAGAGATAGACAGCTGAAGACTCTATAGGTGCCATCCTATGGAGAGCTGTTTATTAACCTCTTATCTGTAGTATAGCATAGTATTAATGTAAATAGTGTGCTAACTTTTCACTTATACATATCTGTGTGTTAGACAGAACTATATGTGAGAAATACTCACTCTTTGACCAGCAGGAGTGCAGTATTAGTACCTAGAATTAACACTATGGGTCATATTCAATTTGAGATGAAAAAGTCTGTTATTGGCGATAATTTATCGCCGATGACGTCATTTTCGCCAGTTTCACTTTTCCCCATATTCAATTACAAAGACTTTTCGCAGGTGCGGAAAGTCTTTGTAAAAAAAGGGGATAAATTTTCACCACTGTTTCGGTAGCGAATAAAAATGCAGAATTGGGGTTTTGGGGTGCAGATTAAAAATTAATAGCCTGCAGTCTCTGTGTAAAAAAATAAAAATAAAATTTCTCAGGATACCCCAAAAAAGGTACTTTAATTTTGGGGGTGACAAAAAAAATGTTGGGGAGCAAACTTAAAAACTAGCAAACTAGCCTCAGAGGGGGGGTCCCTTTGTATGCGGCAGGTGTTTTCTAGAATGTGGGTGGTTGTGGCAGATGCATATTTGAAGAATTTAAAAAAATCATTTTAGGGACTTAAAAATATGCTTGCACCCATTTTTGTGTACCCCAAATTTGATGGGACTAGTTACTTTTCCCCAAAAAAAGTATAAATCACCACTTCACCACTTTTTCACAGGCGCATTTATGCACCTGCCGCAGCTATTTAAAAACCCTGATTACCTTCAGCAGGCCAAATCAGGGGTACCCATAGTGATCCCCCATGTAAGACTATCTTTTGGGGGGGTGACAGGCTGATTTCCCCTAAAGTGACAGGACTTTACTATACTTACCTTTCCGCCGGGTCCCATTTTTTGCCAGATCCTAATTGAATACGGGGATAAGTGGGCACGTGCCCGATACATTATCCAAGGAAAAAACGGCGATGATGGCGAAAAGTCCGACCTCCGACTTTTTGCCTGAAATTGAATATGACCCTAAATTTCGAAGGTTTTCAGCCAATTTTTAAATTTCTGAACAATTTCTAAGCTTTTAAATAAACCTTTTTTATTCCATAGTCCTCAAAATGAAATTGTATATTGTTTTTTCAAGACAAATTTCTTTTAGTACCTCTTTAGAATATCATTTTATGTTATGGGCCTGATTCTCAGGTAGATGGATCTCTGGGCCTTTTTCAGAGCTGAACGCTCTGACCAGAGCGCTCGCTCTGAATCAGGGCCCTCCTACCTGTTTTTCGAGCGTCCTCATGGACGCTCGCATAGCTGTGGGTTACCACCCACAGCTATAGCGAGCGTCCATGATGATGGTCGCGATGGTCTTGACCATCGCGACCATCGGGCTTGCGACGGAGACCCTGCAGTAGGGTCTCGCTGCCGCAAGCCCAGGAGTGATTTTGGCTCTATCAGAGCCAAAGTCACTCCCACTGACATCATTACTGATGTCAGTGGGGCCGGACTCAGACGGTAGGCGTTCCCATGGGAACGCCTCCGTCTGGCAGCCACGCCCCCAGCACGCCCACCAAAGGGGGTGTGCTGTTACTCACCATCGACTGCGAGACCCCGAGCGACGTATTTCTCATCGCTTGCCGGGTCTCGCGCATGTGCACGACAGAGCTCCCTCCGTTGTGTGCATGCGCATTCCCCAAACATTGACCCGCTTGCGAGCGAACTTCCCTCGTGAGCGGGTCTGAATGACCCCCTCTGTGTCTGATTCAGACTCGCTCGCTAGATGCATTCGCACAAAGCCAAAGTATGCAAATCCTGCGAGTGCACAGCAAGACATTAGCACGCCCGCTATGTCTTGGCGTTCGATCGCGGTATGTATCTAGACGCCCACCAACCTGTCCTAAGACGCCCACTTTACCTTAGTATTACACGTCATCTCCAGGAAGTGTATGCAATAATCGGTAACATCAAGTAACAATGGAACCATACGCAGCACTTGTGGCTGACCATACCCTACCGCAGTAGGGTATGCGAGTGCTTCAGTGTGTAATTCAGCCATGTGACAGTATTATGACTCTGCGTGTTAATTATGCATGCCTCTGAAACGGCGTAAAGACACTCAGATACGCCAGCGTTTGCACCACCACACCCCCGTTTCCATCGATTAACCCCTGTCACCACCCACAAACGGCTCGTCCTGTCACTCATTCTAGTGAGGTGGTTATGCGCTGCAAGCGAACGCTTCCCGATTGCATGGACTAGTTCACGCACTGCATCTTATATGCATACGCACATTGCCAACATCGACTGGCTAAGTGCGAATGCAGCCTAGCAAACGGGTCTGAATCAGGTCCTCTGTGTATAGGCGCAATTGGTGAGTTTTTGCATATGCTGAGTCAGATGGCACTTGGCCAGATCTACCTTTCTATGAACTAGAACTGGGGCGGGAACCGAGAGGGGAACCATGTGATCAGATGTGACCTCCCTGACTGTGGGAGTGGCATGGGAGGGTCGTAGGTGTTTATACAAAGCTGTTTAATTTTCTGAGTTGTGCATATGAGGAAAGAACCCTGCTTCAGATCCATCTCTTGCACCTAGCATGGATCAAATACTAATGATGTTGGTTGTGGTACATGTTTCTGTTTGCAGATGCACAACCCTCCATATTAGCCTTAGCATAAGGTAGTAAATCAGGCTTCTGCAGGTACCCGCAGTAGTTTACAATGTACAAGGCCTCTACATTTTCCCTAATGATACCCTATACTTGGTCATGTATATAATATCTCAGCTTGAAAGTAAGAAGGGTAGCTCCAGCACTAGTAAAAACAATTTTGGGGGCTGGGGTGACCATCATTAAGTATAAAATATATGTATTCATGTGTAGATAGAATGTATGTCACACAAAATGCAGGACATGGTCTTTCCATGTTTCAGAGTTACACACACGTTGCCTGGTGCTTGGACAATATAGTATTTTTTCAAAACAAAAGTTATTTGATGGTGAAGTCTAAATGGTAGATGGATCTAAGAGCAGGAACCTGATAATCACAAACACTAAAGGACTAGTGAAGTGACATGACTCTAATACCTATTTCTCATGCAAACCCAAGGACTGAAACATGATACTGAACATGGTTACGGGTTCATCTCGCATTACACCTGTTCACAAAGCACTTTCAACCTGATAATATTCCAGGTCTACACCTTTTACACCAGAACCGTGTCTGCCCCGTGGAACAGGGTCATCATGTTGTTACATCAGTTCAACATTATTTGATGCTTCCAATTCACCAGGTCATAACCCAGGTAGGGTAACCTGGGTCCCCCCGTTCATACTGCAGCCAGCACAGGTCAGATCTGGAATATCCCGGATCATAACCAGGGGGATGGACCCAAGCCAGGTAACCTGGGACAACCCATCACATAACGCAGATTTTTCCCAGGTAATTGCCAGAGCAAAGGGTGGTATCCATTATATTTAAGTTGAAAATCTTGGCTATGTAAACACATGGCAATTAATAAAGATAAACAAAGAAATATGATATGGTTCAGAATGTGATGGATTTTTGGCAAGTACTGAGGTCCGAAATCAACTTTAATCATATTGCTTTGGAATTCTCTCATAAAAGATAATTTAACTAGTAGAATTCTTTGAAGTTGTAGTTTAAACTGTATTTTTTGCACTATATTCATTGTAGAAATATATAACAACTCATTTATATTATTGAATTTTTTTAAAACTCTTTATAACATATATTAACCAACATTTTCTCTTTGAACCATAGTTTCACAAACTGATTCATGAAAAGTAAATATTTGCCAATATTCCAATTTATTTGGTAAAAAAATATACAGTAAAGATGAATCGTTCATTTCTAAAAAAACAAAAAGAAAGTTTGATTATTTAGTATTATCTATCACGTCTTCTAAATGTTTATGTTTTTAATGGTAACCTCAGTATATGAGTACAAAGATAGGGTGGTACGTTATGAAAGGGATATTTACTACATGTATGTGAAGATGCTGTCATAAAGGACAAAGCACTGCAGTATTTGCTGTTATTATGAAAGTCCTTCTAAAGCTAATTAAATGTGAACATGACCTGACCAAAGTAATTATTCTGGAAAGCATAACACATTTACAGTGCCTTTTAGAGTACAACCTCACTGTTCTTATTTAAAACTAAAGACCATTTTTGTGATTGCGGCATCTTCCTACAATGCAGCACCACTGGATGTATTAGCACTTTAAAAAAAAAATAATAATAATAATATATTGATGGTTTAAGTAACTGCTAATGCTATGGTCATCATTGAACATGGCAAGCTTGTTTATATATGCTTTGTAATGCACAATGAACACTTGATGGTTGCATACTGATATACTACTATTTGTTCAGGTGGAGTGCTGGGAAGAATCACTTGATGGGGTAAATGTGTCTGAGCTATATAGATTTTATTTCTGCATGCAGTCACGAGGATATGATTGGGCTGATGGATATAGCAGATGATGGTTTTTCTAACTAATGTGTAAGGAACCCTGCCAGGAACATTACATGTCTACATCTGGTTAACCAACATCCCAGAATGTGGAAGCAAATTAAAGTGGAGCCCCGGGGGTCAAGTGACCATAATCTGATTAAATTGGATATACAGTAATCTGTAAACCAAAGCAAATTAAAAGATGTGTAATAAGAATGATTTTAGACTAGCAAACGCGAAAATGTGAAAGTATTTAGCCAAGTGGATTGGAAATTTAACCTCAAATTTACCAGCCATCATTCTAAAGTGGTTCTAACATACAGTTTATATATATATAAAAAAAAACCAGCATTGCACAATGTTTTTGATATTAAAATGTCTTCTTATAGCACTGACTTTCCTCAAAGTGTGCCTGATTCAGAGCCACATGCAATGCTGATATTCACATAGTTGAGCATTTTTTTTGCAACTGCATCTGTGCGAAAATGTCTTAAAACTCCTATGGTACTGTACAAGCGTTACACGGAGTGTACTGTATGCACTAAGGTGCTGTTGGGATTGGGACAGACCATATCTGAAATGTTGCGGAACAATGATTCCTGGATAGTGATTAGGAGGTGGCTACTAGTGCACACAAAAATGCTTTGTTCAGTGGGCTTGTTTTGGGAGTCGCAGGTATGCCAATGCTAGTGGCTGCATTCACAGACACACAACTGCAGACATAGGAGACCAGGGTCACACGGGGAAACTGCACCTGCTATAGGGTTGGTACAAGTTTTGATGGTGTGACTGATAGTGGCATATAAGGATGCACCAGTCAGTATTACAGCGTGCACAGATGCTGGGCGCATCTCAGTCCTTGCACCTTCAGCTGATTGGATGTACACAAGGGAAGGAGATTGTAGGGGCATTTGCAAAAGTCGCAAACAAGTGACTGACCGCCAACAGACATTGCTGTGTGCGCTTTTTTCTTTTTGCTATATAGCTTCAGGAAACATATTCGAATTTTGATTGATAGTGATGTTTAAGGTACTATGAAATACTAGATAGATGTATGTGGGTGTGTGTTGCCACCTAGTTTTGCATTTTACCAACCCAGAGAGGGAAATTTACAAAATGACTTGTTTGGAAAATCGCAGTTTTTTGCCAATGTGCCCGGCAGTTTTAAAACTTCCGCATTTACAAAAGGAGAATCCAGAAAACCACCAAAATGTCACCATTTTCAAAATCGACATCCTGGATTTTGGTAAGAAAAATATAAACCACAAAATGTATGAATCAGCCGGAAAAGCAGCCAGAAAATAAGATGGTTGTGACCGGTGAATTAGATCAAACCGCATGTTGTTTGATATATCTTGCCAATCAGGATGAGGCACAATACACTTATTATTAAGATGGCAATAATTATGTATTGATTAAGGAGGCAATAATAAATAATAATTCCATTTAATTTTATTTTATTCATATATTAGGAGGCAAAATTAATTTATAATTATATTGAGAGCAATATTATTTATTAATTATATTAAGGAAGTAATATTAATTGATTGTTAATGGTGGTATTAAAAATGTATTTTATATGATGGAGGCAACAATTGAAACTTTATGGAGTCCACATAGTAAAATAATAATGTTACCCTGGCGCTGTCTACTATTGAAATAATTTCATATATAATGTATTATTAGCATGGAAAAAGTGGCCATATCTTTTCACTAGGTCAAGGTATAAAAATAATTACATGTTTTCTTTAAATAAAAATCTAAACATCAGGACATCCAGAGCTTTAATATTAGTGCAAATGTGAATATTTTTCCATCTAGCGCATTTCTAGGTGCAGATCAACATCCTGGTTTACAATTACATGTGCCTAGTTCACAATTAGCAAAGTAAACCCCCATGGGGGAGATGTACGAAGCCCAGAAACTGTATCAGCGCACGTTATGTGCACTGATACCGCTTCTCCCCGATGAATGTGCGCCCCTGTCATTATCGGCGCTGCTATCTATAAGATAGCAGCACCGACGGCAGGGCCATGTATGAACGGTCATAACACATGACCGTTCGGACGGCTGTAGCTGTCGTTATCGACAGCTATAGCCTGGCGTTAGTCTATCCCCACAGCAGGGACAGCGCTGTCCCTGCTGCCGGCTCCAGGGCTCCACGCAGGGATCTCGTGATACTTGCGAGATCCCGCGCATGCTCAGTGGAGCCGGCCGGGAGAGAGACACAGCACATCAGAACTAGGCTGATGCGCTGCTGTCTCTAGCGGGTAGCGCCGGAGGGGGGAGTTAACGCTCCCCCTCTCCGGCCGATGAGATGTTTATACATCTCATCGGTAGTGCTTCCTGCTTCGCCTCGGTAAAGAGGTGAAGCGTGAAGCGTTATAGCGGCATGTTAAGTGCTGCTATAATACATCTACCCCATTATCTGCTAATCTACTCCTATCAGGAGATGTAAAGGGTTGCAGCCATACAGACACCACTATCTCAACCTGCAAATCCATTCACGTCCCTATAACAAATGTACAAGTTTAAATAACATATTTTGCATGAGATGTGTTTCATTGCTTAAACCGTGTGTTATGAAAAATGGACCTAGAGTACACATGTGCAAATGAGCAATAAAGAATGCCATTGAAGAATGATCACCTGCAGTTTATAGTTTGAGGTCAATTGAATTACCCGCGAATCCCCTCTTGCCGCGAGTACAGTAAGTGTGGCTATATGCCACACTTATGATACCTCCAGACTTGTGGATTTTTGTTTGCAGACCATATTGCTGCTTACCAAAATCAACGAGTCCAGGATGAGCTCGGGATTCTTTGGATTCCTTGATAAAGCCTCTAGGACAGTGGTTCCCAAACTTTTTTGAATCACGGTGGCCTAGTGTATCAGTATTGTTTTCACGGCACCCCTAAGCCAAAGTTTGTTATTGAGAAATTCAGAAAAAAATGTAGTGAAGTAGTAAAATGAAGTAAAATGTACTTACCTGTCATCCTTAGGCTTAGTTATGTGATGGGGACAGGTTTCAGCTTCTGTTTGTCCACATATTTACATTACATTGATCATAAAATTTTGATTTGGTGCTAGACCACCAACCTGAGACACCCCTGCAAGTGTCCGGTGCCGCGGCGCACAGTTTGGGAACCACTGCTCTAGGAACAAGGCAAAATCGGTCAGAGGTGGTACCATGTTTTTTGCCAATGCATTGGGCTCCCTACTTAATTTAACTTCTACTACCTTGCAGCCAATTGGGACATTTTCTGTTTGGCTCTCCAGCATTGTACAGTAAGGTTTCAGCAGCTGCCACTGCTGTGACTCTGGAATCAGGATCATTCATCCTGGCACTTACAGCACTGAGACTGGCCACAGTTGGCAGCTGCATTCACCATGCACAGCAGCCATCATTTACTGGACGCACCGCGGGACACCCAATGAATACAGCCTGTAACGTGGACCAAGCTCATGTGATAAGTCCATGAACACTATTTAATTGGCAGGTATTTAGTTCCTCATTGAAAGGCTAAACTGAATAATATTTTGTTATATTTGCAAATTTTTTTCTGTTATGTCCAAATTAAGAAATTCCAAGTAAAAAATGATTCCCGGTGAAAGAAATTTATGGAAAAACCATGAATTTTCTGGCAAACACATCCAGTCCTGTAACGGTTAAGCCATTACTATCTCAAGGGACTGATTTGTGAACTACAGTGTGTCTAATGCAGTGGTTCTCAAACTCGGTCCTCAGGACCCCACACAGTTCACTTTTTCCAGGTCACCCAGCAGGTGCTCAGGTGTATTCATTACTCACTGACACATTTTATAAGATCCACAGATGGAGCTAATTATATCACTTGTGATTCTGTGAGGAGACATTGAAAACATGCACTGGTTGGTGTCCTGAGGACCGAGTTTGAGAACCTGTGGTCTAATGTATTTCCATAAAGAAATAGATTTTATAAATATTACATTATAATTTATATGTATAAACAAACATCTCTGAGAAATCAGTGGCAATTAAAGGACATGACCCTGAGCAAGTTCACACTTAATATTTTGTTTCCTTGTATTTGAAAACGTGACATTGCATTGCTACTAGTTCAATTAGCAACCTTTAGGCCATAGATAAGTATGTATGTACCCCTGGTATTCTGTCAGCAATCCTTATTTTATCACCACTAACAGAATCCTGTGAATAAAACCATTTTGTCCCAGTAGCAGAAAGACCTGCTTTCTTCTGCTCAGAAAATGTGTCCTATAGGCAAGAAAATTTCATCTGCATCACAGCTGCTGAAATGGGAAATGTGAACTGACTGCCGAATACAAGTTGCTATGTAAAAAAAGGACAGGGTAGCTCATTTCACAGAGCTGTTCACACTTATTCTACACAGCTGCGAGATATTAGCTTAATTTCTAAAGATTGGTATACTTTGTACAGCAGTGCATTAAAAGAAGAAAAATAAAATAAAAAGATGTAAAGCTTCACTAGGGGAGATAATTGATATGCTGCAACTTTTTTAAATAACATGAATCAAATAATGTACAAGAATTTTTCTCTTAAGAGAGTATACCAACATGACTATCATGAAGGATATGTGCCAATATTTTATTATTTAATTTTTTCTTTCTTTGACTAAATGTTAAGTAAGTATTTTTAGTTATAAGCCACCACAGTCGCTTTGTATTTTAATGAATGAATTGATTTGTTTTTTTTTTCGTAACTGTGTGAGTCTCCACCACTTCTGATGGATGACTGTTTTGACCCTTTCTGCAGTGCTATTTCAATAAGATTCTCAGTACTGTAGGGTAATGAGTTTACAAGTTAATACAACTTAACATTTATTATATTGTAAGTTCAGTTAAAATTGCCACTGTACAGGAGATGTAAAATGAGGAACAGCCTGTAGACTTCCAAGACACCGCCCCTAGTGTCCGAGTACAGCCAAAATGACCTCATAGTTAGGAACCAATCAGAGTTGTGTGGTATTTTAAAAACTGAAAATATGAGTGGACAAATGTGCCTATCTGCCTGCCATGTGCATAAACAGGTGCACTTTCCTTTCTGTTTTATGATGTTTCAGCCACCAAGTTTTTATATCTCATCCTGTGTTATTCAAGCATCCTGCACGGAAGTGACACTTGGGGAAAAGCTAAAAATATTTATTTTATGGATATAAAGAGTATTTGGTGTAAAATAGACTGTAGTGCAGGGTCCTACAAGTCTTTTTGTAGATTTAGCTATCTCATCAAAGTAAACTAACTAATGGCTTGATCTTGCTATGGTTGCTAGCTCAGGCACAGTTGAGCATAAGTAGGCCATACTAGGTGTGGCTATTAATAATGAGACTCTACTTCTAAACAATAAACCATACTGTGGGGTCTATTCATGATGTTAAATATCGGGGTCAGAACATACCCAGATAATTAACATTCTAACATGTCGTGAGTGTCAGAGCATTTCATCATTGCTCTGGTGTGGAGACAGCTGATGCGAAAATCAGCTGTCTCTGTGAGCGTTTTCACTGCTTCTTTTGGAGCAGTGACTCTTTTCACTGCACCATTAGGAGCAGTGACACTAGTGCACATGCGTGACCTACAAGTCACATATGTGCACAAGAGCCCCGACGTCCGGCGGAAGGAGCCGGAGAGGGGCAGATGGATCCAAAAGGTCTGAAGATGGCGAATGCTCCAGCGCTCAAGCTCTGAAAATCTAATATTTTCAGAGGTTGATGAATTATGTCCCCATACCAGTGTATGGGGACGGTGGGCCATTCCGCGAGAGGAAGGTAAGCAGGAGATATCTGTGTGAGTTAAAAGGGTTGAAAACATTGACCTTAAACTATCCTAAATGGTTTTACATTTTCACCCCTCTTGCACAGCTAGTTTGCTCTCACACAGTGTTCAAAGAAGTTGTGTTTCCCGTGCATCGTAAAAATGCTTAGTTCATAAATAGAGCAACATGTTAACTTGAAGTATTTAGTTAAAATGAACAAAATGCCCACAAAAACTATATGTATGTTAACAGAGCCTTATGTGGCAGATTGCATGTCATTTGCTCTAGTACTTGAGTGGCACAAAAGATTTAGGGCGTCATTTATCAATGAGTTTTATTACTCACAATGAGTGATAAAACTCGTTGTGTATGATAACTGGTGCTCCAGCCAATCAGCTCCCAACTGTCATCTGTTTGAAAAATTACAGTTGGGAGCTGATTGGCTGGAGCACTATTTATCTACACAACGAGTTTTATCAATGAGGCCCTTAGTGACTGTCATGAGCATGCCGAAGATGATGAACATCCCAGAAGGACTTGTACATCAAATACAAATAAAAATGTGGAAAAAATTGTACGAATTGACTGTCAACTCAGCATCCAAATGAGAGAAGAAATGGTAAACATCGATAAAGAAACAGTTAGGAAAGTTTTGCATCAAGATATTAAAATGATAGAAGTTTGTGCTAAGATGGTTCCAAGGCTTCTCCCTGCCGAGCAGGACGAAAATCAAAAGCAAATTTGTACAGACATTTTGGAACACATTCAAGTGGATTTGCATGTTTTAGTTAAAGTTATTATCTGTGATGAAACATGGATCTTCCATTACGATCCAGAGACAAAACGCCAGTCCATGCACTGGAAAACACCATCATCACCAAAAGTGAAGAAAGCACGTCAAAGCAAATCAAAATTCAAAGCCATGTTAATTGTTTTCTTTGATATTAAGAGTGTTATATTGGAAGACTGGGTACCAGAAGGTATAACAGTGATTAACAACAGTGATAAACATGTTCTAGCAACTTTGCGGGAAAGAATCAGAAGAAAGATGGGAGAGTTGTGGTTTCATCCTATCCATATGGTTTCACAGCTATTGGTGAATTGCTCTTCCTAATTTATCTTATGTGGGAGACATTTATGGAAAACAGTGGTGTATGTACAGGGGATGCAAATGCTATGGGGCCAGGAGGTGGGGGAAGCATAGCCATTCCAGGTCTTCTGCATTTCTGGAACCCCCAAGGTTCCCATTCAGTTCATTTAAGAAAAAAAAGAGCTGAGTGAAAATGTATTCTGAGCCGATGAATGCTCTGGAATGTAGATTCTCAGACCACCAGCTCTGCTCTCTAAGAGACCAATAAGGCTAGCGCATGACATCATCAGGCCCCTAACCAAATGCCGCTATGGGGCCTTGCGATGCACTATTTCACCACTGAAAACTGTTCTACAGGTAAGGTTGTAAAAAGGTAATGTTGTCAATAGCAACCAATCTGAATGTAGCTATCATTGATCTAGTATTGGCCACTTAAAAAGTAAATAGTTTTAAATAAAATGGTAGACACCTATAGATGATGAAGCATACATAGGTAACACTGGCAGGTTAGGTAAAAGCAGTACAGTGTACAAATGGTTGCTTCTCAAGGGCTAGTTTACAGCTATTCATTATTATGGAACAATGATAATAATGACTGGGACCTAGATATTCTTGGTTATTTTTACTTACAAACAGTTATTTATATAGTGCACACATTGGGCTCATTCTGAGTTTGATGCAGACGTGGCTGAGTCTTTTGTCACAGTCACATCTGTGCCTTATGCTAGTGCAAATTGAGACGCCCACTCGCAGTAACTTGAGATGGTGCATTTCCATCTTGAATGGTCTTTAGACTTACAACATCCGCCATTTGCATGTGACATTTGGTCCGCCACTGAATCCGGACCATATTCTGTAGCACTTTACAAAGAACACTTAGTCCTTCACATTAGTCCCTGCCTTAGTGGAGCTTACAGACTATGGACCATATTCAATTAGAGGTGAAAAGTCAGAATCCACGGAAAAGTATTGCAAATGACGACATCTCACCAGGCGGAAAGTTTCCGCCGTATTCAATTCCAAAGACTTCGCGTACGCGAAAAGTCAATGCAATGTACTCAGCAGAAAAGTTTCGCCTATGAATAGAAGGCGGAAAAAAGTGCAGAATTGCGGTTTTGGGGTGTAAACTTTGGGAAACCCCCTTCACCCTTGGGACAGTCCCCCAAGTTAACTATGTAAAAAAAAATACTTTAGAACACCCCAAAAAAGTACTTTCATTTTGGGGGTGAAAAAGTGCAAAGTTGGGGGACAAACTTAAAAACTAGCGAAATAGACTTCTGGGGGGTCCCCAAGTATGGGGCAGGTGTTTATTTGATTGCAGGTGCTTGAGGCAGGTGGATTTTTAGCTTAATTTACAACTTCACTTTAGCAACTTAAAAATATGATAACACCCATTTTCAAGTAGCCCAAATTTGCTGGGAGTAGTTATTTCCACATAACAATACTGCTTAATGCTATTAATGCGCTAATTGCCGCCATTTGTCACAACTTAAGCTCCCCAAATACCTTCATTAGGGCTAATCGGGGGCATCTATAGTGATCCCCAATGTTAGTGCATCTTTTGGGGGTGTCAGGCTGAGTTCTCCATTGCGACAGTACTTTTCACGTGTTTCAGTTTCGCAGGGTGCTGTTTTCGCGTCCTTTCTAATTGAATATGATGAATAGCGGGAGTGCACCCAATACTTTTCCGCTTGCAAAACACGCGCTGTAGACGAAAAGTCCGGAATGCGAAAAAGTATCGCTGGTGCGAAACTAATTCAATACGGCCCTACATTTCCTTCCACCTGTACACACATACCATATACAAAGGAAAATACATGGGGCATCATACATGGCGCTTTAAATGTGTAAAATAAATAAAAGAAAAAAATTACTCTTGAGTATCTGTGTACCAGAAATAATATAATCAAGTGCTCAGGAAAATCAGGTTCTTTATAAATTATATTTCTCTTTCCATGGGTGACTTCTAATTCCCAATGTGCCTCAGGGAAAAAATGAAGAAAACACAAAAAAGTGTATTATGTTTCATTAAGTGGTGATAAGAAAAAAGAGGTGATATATTTATGTACGGTACCTCAATTAAGATATAAATGGATTTAAAACAGGTTTTGTTAATGTTCCACAATGGTCTCCAAACTATGGGGTTATACCTCTAGACTTTAACAGAGTATATGTACCTCAGAGTAATCGAAAAAATTGCAATAGTGTAATATTGCTAAACACAGAGTAAAATGAAAAAGCACATAAACAAATGCCTGTACATGAACTAATACAATTTTAAGCTTAACTGAGATTCAATTAATCAGACGACAAGCAGGAAAAGTCTTTCTGAGCAGGAAAAGTATCCACAAGTATTGAGAGTCATAAGTATCCAGTAGTAAGGAAGGAATTCAATTAGCTGTGGGATTTGCCCCATGTGGGGAAAGGCTTTTCAATTAATTTGCCTTTTTCCTGCACGGTAAACCAGGGGTTAACATGCGCTAACTTATTCCATCTGTGTAGAGTGTTGAATCACTGGGTTTTCCCAGCATGTGAAACCCAAGAGGGTGCCTTTTCTCGTGGACTTTTCATGGCAGATCCCGAAACTGCGAGGAAAAGTCTACTTCTGAATGCTAACAGCTGGGGTAAATCCGCCAATTGAATTGCCCGGTGTGGGTAATTGGATTTCCCCCTTAGAGTCGATAATTGCCCGGTGTGGTTATTTGGATTCCCCCCTTAGAGTCCATAATTGAATTGCCTGGTGTGGTTAATTGTATTCCCCCCTTAGAGTCCATAACTGAATTGCCCGGTGTGGGTAATTGAATTCCTCCCTTAGAGTTCACAAATGTATCCTCAATGCATTTCATCTGTGGATACAGACTGCTTCAGGGTAAATTTATTGTCAGAATCCAATTAATCAACAGTACTAGTTTGTATTTGGATTGTGGGAGGAAGCCAGAGATGGAATTTATTTACATGTAATAATAAAATAAAAACACTTTAATACATTGAGAGCATTTGGATAACTCCAAAAACTAACAAGAGAGAGTTTTTCTCAAATCAGTACAAGTTAAGGACCCCCGGAACAATATTTGGAATTGGATATAATACTAATAGACTATATCATAAAAATGTAAATACTGTAAAATGAGAGGTGACAATTATTTTATATTATTTCAATAAACCTGGTAATCTCCTGTCCTGGTGCGCCCATTTCTTGGGAACTCCTATGCAATTTGTACCCACCCAAGCCCCCCTTGGGGCTCCTACTGATATGGCTGTCTGACAGTTGCTAAATCAGCCAGTAACATTGTGGATGTATACAAAAGGCAACTCGTAAGTAACTAGTTAGATGACCAACAGCAATTCTAGTTTTAGTTAAATTGAGACACTGGGGAGAGATCTATCAAATTATTTATTTTATTTATTATCAGTTATTTATAGCGCACACATATTCCACAGCACTTTACAGGGAATATTTGGCCATTCACATCAGTCCCTGCCCCAGTGGAGCTTACAAGCTATATTCCCTACCACATGCTCACAAACATACACACTAGGGTCCATTTTTGTTGGAGGCCAAATAACCTATCAGTATATTTTTGAAGTGTGGGAGGAAACCGGAGTACCCGGAGAAAACACGCAAGAATATACAAACTACACACAGGGCCGTAGTGGGAATCGAACACACGACCTCAGTGCTGTGAGGCAGTAATGCTAACCATTACACTGTCTGTGCTGTAACAGTGTTTCCCAACTTCGGTCCTCAAGGCACGCTAACAGTCCAGGTTTAAAGGATAGCCATACTTGAGCACAGGTAACAATTAGTACCTCAGTTATTATGTTTTAACCATCTGTGCTTATCCTTAAAAGCTGGACGTTTAGTGTGCCTTGAGGACTGAGGTTGAGAAACACGGTTTATTATGATCAAATCTCCTCTTTTAGTGACTTACATAGCGGTTTGTAATTCCACACTCTGCTAAAGATAAATTGCCATATAAATCTCAACTTTTTCAAGCATCCAAAAAAAAAAAGAAAGAAAAATCACCATACATTAGGCTTGACAGTTTTTGATTTGACAATTTAAAAAAATGCGGCTTTATGTGAGGTTTTTACTCTAGTAAATCTCCCGATTTATGAAACCGTCAAATATCATGCAGTTTTGCAGACTGCCTCTTAGTAACGTTCCCCTGAAACCTTTGTTCATTGGTGCATATTCAAAAGAATGAGACAAAGCTTTTAGATAACAATGATTTTTTTATAATGTCTAGCTTGCAACTGAGTAACAAGAACAGCGCAGGAGTAAGTACTGGCCTAATTGATGCAATATGTAAGCAGCAATATGGCATGTTAGGATTGACGAGAGGTTCATATTTGCACATAAAAATCCATAAAGGCTCAGTGATTAAAGACACTTTATTTTCATGTTTAATATTGGTCTTAGTTATTGCCCAGGAAATCAAAGTAAGTTATGCAACACATAGACTGACAAACATAAAGTCAACTCTCCAAATCAATATGGCTGACATTGTATAGGTTTATATATTCTATTGACTAAATCTTAGACAATATTGACCTAGGTTTGAACCTAGTGCGCTGATAGCTATATGTATCATTTACTCTCAGCACTAATTGGTTTATAGACTAATGCAGAGAGCCGTGAAATGCTTGGTAATGCTCACTCACAGAAGGATAAGCCACAAACAGGAATTAACTGTGACAGAAAATACACAAAGACAAAGAGGAAGAAATGTATGTCCCATTGGGGATCCATTGTCATCAATGGCCAGGATACAGCAGTCTCTTTCTAAACTGAAAATCATGAGGACTTTTTGGAAGAACACTGAAATCGTTATAAACAAACATGCAACTGATTGAATGGAGCCACTTTAGATAAATGAATCATTTTCAGAAATCTGTTCTGTTCAATTACATTTTACAATAAGGGCGAGATACAAAATTGTAAAAAAAACATCTTAACCAAGGCATCATCAACTTGAGACTATTTTTTTTAATTCTCTGATAACATGTTTAAAGAATAAGGTATTCGTTTATCAAGGCTGTGCAATGAAATCATAGTAATATTAAACATATTTATTGTGACAATTTCAACAAACTAAATTTTGAAAAAAATGTAAAGTATGATAACATTATATAACATTATTAAGAGGCAATTCAATATTATTCTGCACATAACAAGGGCAGCACAGACGGTGTAATGGTTAGCGTTACTGCCTCACAGCACTAAGGTCATGGGTTCGTTTCCCACCACGGCCCTAACTGTGTGGAGTTTGTACATTCTCCCTGTGCTTGCGTGGGTTTTCTCCGGGTGCTCCGGTTTCCTCCCACACTCCAAAAAAAACATTGGTAGGTTAATTGGCTCCAAACATAAATTAACTCTAATGTGTATGTGTGTAAGCATGTGATAGGGAATGTAGAGTGTAAGCTCCACTGGGGCAGGGACTGATGTGAATGGACAAATATTCTCTGTAAAGCACTGCGGAATATGTGTGCGCTATATAAATAACTGGTAATAATAATAAGTCCACATTTCAGTATCAATCTAATGCTTGGAGAGATAACAGCTATTTTAGCACCCAGTGTCCTATTTTTATAGCTATCAGACACTGAAGTTTTATACTACTATTTTCTTTTATTCATAGAACAAGATAAAACATATTTTTCTTAATTATTTGAAACACCTGTGTAAAAACTTATTTAAATATATTAGTGAAAAAAAAATCATTGCCTAGGGGAGCTAGCACCATTATTGTAACATTATCCTATAGCAATAGATCCCCCAGGTGCATTACCCCATATCCTTCCAGTGGTAATAGATCTCCTTGTGGAATTACCCTCCAGTGTCCATAGGTCCTTATTAAAGATACCCCCTCCACCCAGTGACAATAAACTCCCTGTGTCAATAGATCCCCCCAGACCCCTTGCGACAATAAATACAAACGGTGCATTAAACCCCCCACCCCACCTACATATTGGCCATGGATCCCCCAGTGGCCTTTGATTCCCCCAGTGGCCATATATACACATATACACAAACATATGTACAATTGCACACACATATACATACAGCCACTCACAATCACAAATGAATTGTGAATTTCCTATTTGAATTAAAAACTGTAATACACTATGGTGGTTTTTCTCTTGTCTCTTGTTTTTTATATACATGGATTCATGCCATAAGAGACCCTGAAAACCCACCCGATTACAGTGTGTTTGAAGCTCCACAGAAGATATTCAAGTTTCAAGTTTCAATTCTCCTCCCCTATTATTAAGAAATTGGAACTAGTAGACATTAACTATATAAATATATGGGTCAGAATTCTCTGTCTTCCTACAACCTTTATTCATTATTTATCTTGCGCTTTGGTGTAATTTTAGTTGATTGTCGTGTTTATTGAAGGTATTTTGGGGATTACCTTAGTACACCTATAGCAGCATTTAAGTGCAGCGCAGGTTTCTATAAATCCTTTTCACAGAGGTTTTGCGATGTTGGGGAGATTTACTAAAGTGCGGTTTCACCAAAACATGCAAATAATGCACATATTAGCGCTAAAGAAAAATTTATTTTAAGTATTTTATTTTTGGGAGGTTTAAAATACTGTAGTGCACATTGCAGCAAAATGCCTCAAAACCCCTGGACTTGCTATCCAGCAGTTTCAGTGTTCATACTGAAATCATGATCGATGGGCATTATTATTAATGCCATAAATTACATGCAGTTTAGCCCAAACCATGAGCAATTTAATAAGAATTGTTCCAGTTGAAAAAAACTCCCTCCCTTTCACAATGTCCATGTACAGTACTATATTAAACAAACAAACAAATAAAACATTTTTTATGTGCATTAGTCTTCTATTTAACCACTTAACTGATGAATTCTTTTTCCAAAAACCGCTCCGAAATTGTATTTTTTTATGATTGAATTAGGTCAGGAACAGCTTTTTAAAACTTATACAACACGATTTTGCAAAAAAAAAATATTTTTTGAATGCTGTATACCACAAAATTGGCAATTTTTATGGTATATAGTAGCGATGGCCATCGATAGAAACATCGATTGTGACCACAGCTGCCGATGTTTCCTTAACATCGGTTGGGGCTGCCATATATATATATATATATATATATATATTAGGGGTGAGCGGGTTTGGATTTTTGAAATCCGAACCCCCCCCCCGAGCCCCCCCGATCCGAGGCCGATCCGAGTCAGGCTCGACTTTTCCCGCCTGACTCGGATCTGAAATCGAGGCAAAATGTCATCATCCCGGGTCTAGCGGGTTTTGGATTCAATATAAGGTACGCGCGTCGGCGCCATTTTCTCACTCAGCTGTGGACAGTGACGAGGGAGGGTGGGAGTTAGAGCTGGCAGGGCTGTGCAGTGTAGTGTTGTGCTGTGCTGTTGTCCATAGGGGCTGTGTCCACTCCTCCAAAGTCCATAGGGGCTGGCTGTGTTGTGCTGTGCTGCTGTTGTCCATAGGGGCTGTGTCCACTCCTCCAAAGTCCATAGGGTCTGGCTGTGTTGTGCTGTGCTGCTGTTGTTCATAGGGGCTCTGTCCACTACTCCAAAGTCCATAGGGGCTGGCTGTGTTGTGCTGTGCTGCTGTTGTCCATAGGGGCTGTGTCCACTCCTCCAAAGTCCATAGGGGCTGGCTGGACTGTGTTGTGCAGTCAGTTGTCCATAGGGGCTGTGTCCACTCCAAAGTCCTGTGCAGTGTCCCAGTCCTAAAGGGGTGCTGTAGTGTTGTCCAGGGGGTGCTCTGTCCATCAGGGGTGCTCCCCCAAGTGCAAAAAAATAAATATTTTTTCTGTGTTTGTGAATTGTGTGCGCAGTAGCCGCACATGCATCAACAAAGTAGTGCCAAGCGTGCGCCTGTGTCCCATAAGTAAAGGGCCGGCTGGCTTGTCTGTTAAAGGGTGCTGTAACCCCCAAAGGGCACTCCAAACAAAATAAAAAAATATTTTCTGTGTTTGTGAATTGTGTGCACTGTGGCTGCACGTGCATCAACAAAGGAACAGCGCCAAGCGTGCGCCTGTGTCCCATAAGTAAAGGGCCGGCTGGCTTGTCTGTTAAAGGGTGCTGTAACCCCCAAAGGGCACTCCAAACAAAATAAAAAAATATATTTTTTGTGTTTGTGAATTGTGTGCGCAGTAGCCGCACGTGCATCAACAAAGTAACGCCAAGCGTGCGCCTGTGTCATAAGTAAAGGGCCGGCTGGCTTGACCGTTAAAGGGTAGTGAAACCCCCAAAGTGCACTCCAAACATAATAAAAAATATATTTTTTTGTGTTTGTGAATTGTGTGCGCAGTAGCCGCACGTGCATCAACAAAGTAGTGCCAAGCGTGCGCCTGTGTCATAAGTAAAGGGCCGGCTGGCTTGTACGTTAAAGGGTGCTGTAACCCCCAAAGGGCACTCCAAACAAAAAAAAATATATATTTTTTTGTGTTTGTGAATTGTGTGCGCAGTAGCCGCACGTGCATCAACAAAGTAGTGCCAAGCGTGCGCCTGTGTCATAGGTAAAGGGCAGGCTGGCTTGACCGTTAAAGGGTGCTGTAACCCCCAAAGTGCACTCCAAAAAAATTTTTAAAATATATTTTTTGTGTTTGTGAATTGTGTGCGCAGTAGCCGCACGTGCATCAACAAAGTAGTGCTAAGCGTGCGCCTGTGTCATAAGTAAAGGGCCGGCTGGCTTGACCGTTAAAGGGTGCTGTAAACCCCAAAGTGCACTCCAAACAAAATAAAAAAATATTTTCTGTGTTTGTGAATTGTGTGCACTGTGGCTGCACGTGCATCAACAAAGGAACAGCGCCAAGCATGCGCCTGTGTCCCAAAAGTAAAGGGCCGGCTGGCTTGTCCATTAAAGGGTGCTGTAACCCCCAAAGTGCACTCCAAAAAAAATAAAAATATATATTTTTTTTGTGTTTGTGAATTGTGTGCGCAGTAGCCGCATGTGCATCAACAAAGTAGTGCCAAGCGTGCGCCTGTGTCATAAGTAAAGGGCCAGCTGGCTTGACCATTAAAGGGTGCTGTAACCCCAAAAGTGCACTCCAAACAAAATAAAAAAATATTTTCTGTGTTTCTGAATTGTGTGCACTGTGGCTGCACGTGTGCATCAACAAAGGAGCAGCGCCAAGCGTGCATCTGTCTGTTAAAGGGTGGTGTAACCCCCAAAGTGCACTCCAACAAAAATAAAATATTTTCTTCGGTGTTTGTGAATTGTCTGCACTGTACGTGCATCCTCAAAGCAGCAGCACCAAGCGTGCATCTGTCTGTTAAAGGGTGGTGTAACCCCCAAAGTGCGCTCCACAAAGAATAAAAAATTCTTTTTTTTTCTGTCTTTGTGAATTGTGTGGGCTGTAGCTGCACATGCATCAACAAAGGAGCAGCGCCAAGCGTGCACCTGTGTCCCATAAGTAAAGAGCTGGCTGGCTCATTTCTTAAAGGGTGGTGTAACCCACAAAGTGCACTAGTCTCCAACAAAAATAAAAAATTATTTTCTGTGTTTGTGTGCGCCTTAGCCGAACGTATATATCAATATAACATAAATGGAGGACCAAACTTTCTCCGATAAAAATAAAATAGGGAAAGATCAAGAACCACTTCCTCCTAGTGCTGAAGCTGCTGCCACTAGTCATGACATAGATGATAACATGCCACCAACGTAGTCTGCCAAGGCCGATGCCCAATGTCATAGTAAAGGGCACATACAATCCCAAATGAGAAAGTTCAGGAAAATGACCTTGAAAAAAACATTTAAATCATCTGTAGAGAAACGTAAACTTGCCAATATGCCATTTACGACACAGAGTGGCAAGGAACGGCTAAGGTCTTTCCCAATGTTCATGACTAGTGGTTCAGCTTCACATGACGATGGAAGCCCTCCTCCCGCTAAAAGAATCAAATGAGTTAAGCTGGCAAAAGCACAGCGAAGAACTGTGCATTCTAAGAAGATATCACAAATCCCCAAGGAGAGTGCAAGTCTGGTGGCGGTTGCGATGCCTGACCTTCCCAGCACTGGACGGGAAGAGGTGGCTCTTTCCACCATTTGCACGCCCCCTACAAGTGCTGAAAGGAGCACCCACAGTCCACTTGTTGATATGCAAATTGAAGATGTAACTGTTGAAGTACAACAGGATGAGGATACTGGTGTAGCTGGCGCTGAGGAGGAAGTTGGCGAGGAGGATTCTGATGGTGATGTGGTTTGTGTAAATCAGGCTCCGGGGGAGACAGTTGTTGTCCATGGGATGAAAAAGCCAATCACGGTCATGTCTGGGCAGAAGACCAAACTTTCCTCCTCTTTGGTGTGGCAATATTTCTATCCAAATCCGGACAACAACTGTGTTGCCATATGTACCATATGTAAAGGTGAAATAAGTAGGGGTAGGGACGTTAACCACCTAGGAACATCCTCCCTTATACGGCACCTGCAGCACGTTCATAAAAAGTTACTGTCAAGTTCAGAAACTTTGGCTAAGACCATAAGCAGTCCAGGGACACCTAAATCCCGTTGTGCTGTTGTATCCAAGCGCCTGCAAACCACACCGTCAACTCCCTCCTCGTCAATTTCCTCCTTAGTCAGGATCGGAAGTAGTTCTGCAGGCCATGTCACTGGCATGACTGACTCTCCTATCCGGGATTCCTCCGGAGGATCCTGCATTGCTACGCCTCCTGCTGCTGTTGCTGCTGCTGGGAGTCATTCATCATCCCAGAGAGAAAGTAGGAACACCACTACTTTTACTAAACAATTGACCCTCCAACAGTCCTTAGCGAGGAGGATGAAGTATGACAGCAGTCATCCTGAAACAAAACGTATAACTGAGGCCTTGACTGCTATGTTGGTGTTAGACATGCGTCCGGTATCCGCCATTAGTGCAGTGGGATTTAGACAATTGATGGAGGTAGTGTGTCCCTGGTTCCAAATCCGGACAAGATTTCACTTCACTAGGCAGGCGATACCGAGACTGTACAGAAACGTCCTGAAAAATGCAGTTGTACCCAATGTCCACTTAACCACGGACATGTGGACAAGTGGGACAGGGCTGACTAAGGACTATATGACTGTGACAGCCCACTGGGTAGATGTATCACCTTACGCAGCAACAACAGCACCGTCACCAGTCGCAGCATCTCAGAAATGCCAGCTCGTTCCAAGGCAGGCTACGCTGTGTATCACCGGTTTCAGTAAGAGGCACACTGCTGACAACCTCTTAGAGAAACTGAGGGAAATCATCGCCCAGTGGCTTACCCCACTTAGACTCTCCTGGGGATTTGTGACGTCTGACAACGCCACCAATATTGTGCGGGCATTACATCTGGGCAAATTCCAGCACATCCCATGTTTTGCTCACACAATAAACTTGGTGGTGCAGAATTTTCTGAAAAGCGACAGGGGCGTGCAGGAGACGCTTTGGGTGGCCCGAAAAATTTCTGCCCACTTTCGCCATTCAGCGACTGCGTGCCGAAGACTGGAGCACCAGCAAACACTCTTGAACCTGCCCCGCCATCACCTGAAGCAAGAGGTTGTGATGCGGTGGAACTCAACCCTCTATATGCTTCAGAGGAAGGAGGAGCAGCAAAAGGCCCTTCAAGCCTATACATCCACCTATGACATAGGCAAAGGAGGGGGTATGCACCTGACTGAAGCGCAGTGGAGAATGATTTCCATGTTGTGCAAGGTTATCCAGCCCTTTGAACTTGCCACACGTGAAGTCAGTTCAGACACCGCCAGCTTGAGTCAGGTCATTCCCCTCATCAGGCTTTTGCAGAAGCAGCTGGAGAAAGTGAAGGAGGAACTAAGACGGAGCGATTCCGCTTGGCATGTGGGACTTGTGGATGAAGCCCTTCATTCGCTTTGCCAGGATTCCAGGGTGGTCAATCTGTTGAAATCAGACCACTACATTTTGGCCACCGTGCTCGATCCTAGGTTTAAAGCCTATGTGGTGTCTCTCTTTCCAGCCGACACAAGCCTGCAGAGGTGCAAAGACCTGCTGGTGAAAACACTGTCAGCTGAAGCGGAACGTGACACGTCAACAGCTCCTTCTTCATTTTCTCCCACAACTGGGGCTGCCAGAAAAAACGTAGGTATTCTAAGCAACCCGCTGACGGTGATGCAGGGCAGGCGGGATCAAGTTTGAACATCTGGTCTGGACTGAAGGACCTGGCAACAATTTCTGACATGTCTACTGTCACTGCATATGATACTGTCACCATTGACAGAATGGTGGAGGATTACATCGGTGACAGCATCAAAGTAGGCATGTCAGACAGTCCGTACCTGTACTTGCAGGAAAAAGAGGCAATTTGGAGGCCCCTGTACAAACTGGCTCATTTCAGTCGTGTGGCAGACCCTGGCGCTGAAATGATTGGTTTATTAAAGTGTGCATGTCCTGTTTATACAACATAAGGGTGGGTGGGACGGCCCAAGGACAATTCCATCTTGCACCTCTTTTTTTTCTTTGCATTATGTACTGTTTGGGGCCTAGTTTTTGAAACTGCCATCCTGTCTGCCACTGCAGTGCCACTCCTAGATGGGCCACGTGTTTGTGCCGCCCACTCGTGTCGCTTAGCATAGCCTTTTGGACATAAAAACACTATTGTGAGGTGTGAGGTGTTCAGAATAGACTGGAAATGATTGGAAATTAAGGTTATTGAAGTTAATAATAGCATAGGAGCAGAAAAACCAACACGTTCTGTGATTTTAGCTGTTTTTATTCTTTTTGAAAAAAAAAATACAGATCCAAAACACAAAACCCAGAACCCAAAACACGGAAGGGTGGTTTTGGCAAAACCAATCCAAATCCAAAACACGCAGAAAGATCCTGATCCAAAACCAAAACACAAAACACGAAAAGTGGCCGGTGCACACCCCTAATATATATATATATATATATATATATATATATATATACATACACACACACACATATATACATATGCACATATATATATATATATATATATATATATATGCACATATATATACACTGGTGGCCAAAATTGCGGACACATTTTGAAACTTGAATGTTCTTTAACTTTGAATGCTTATAAAAACTGTTTCACTTCACGCAGTGCAATGATTCATATGTCAAATGAAAGGAAATTTAATGCTGAATTCAACACAATAAACAGAGGTTAAATATTTGCATTACAAGGGAAGTTATGCTACTTTCAGTCAGACAAAGAAGCACAGATGCGTTAGAGTCATGAAGCGGATTGTTGTAACAGCTACTACCAGCCAATCGGACCAATCAGCTGTCGTTTATGAGCAGGTGCAAGATCATGTTCAAAGGTGGGAAAGATCAGTTTGGCTGTTTCAGTTTGCAGAATAAAGTTGGTTACTGAAGTTCAATTATGGTTTTCATGTTTGTGTGTATTGTTTAGTGCTATTGACGGTGTAAAAAATAAATACAACAATGTCATCCAGGCAAAGTGGTGACTGGTCACCCAGGAAGAGATCCAGGATTGTGGTGTTACGTGAAAATGGTCTTTGATATGCAGCAATTGCGAGAGAAGTTGGTGGGAATGTGACAACATCAGGAGTACGAAAGTTTTGTTTACGATATCAGGAAACACAATCGATACAAAACAAAGAAGGAAATGGTCGGAAAAAGTGCACAACAGCTGTTGATGATAGGAGAATAAAACAAATTTGTGTCAGGGACAGATGGATGTCCTCTGCGGCCATTAGCAGTGAACTGAGTGCAACTGGTGTTTTTGTCAGTGCAAGAACGGTACGGAAAAGACTAACGGAGGTTGGCCTAAAGGTAGGATTCCCCGAAAAAAGCCATTGCTGAATAAAAAGCAGCGGCAGAAACGAATACAGTGGGCAAAAGAACACATTGCATGGACAGAAGGTCAGTGGAAACAAGTGATATGGAGTGACGAAACTAAGATATCGACATTTGGTAGTGATGGGGGAAAATATGTGAGACGTCGCATTAGGAAGAGGTACATCCAGATTGCATTCATGCGACAACAAAATCCTACAAGTGTTATGATCTGGGCATGTATGACAGCAGATGCTGTAGGCCGCCATTATGTCATAGATGGCACACTGAACAGCAGAAAGTACATTGACACCATCCTACAACCAAAACTTCTACCTTTTATCAGGGATTTTTTTCCAGATAATGCCCCATTTTTTCCCATCAGGATTCAGCTCCCTGCCACACTGCACGGATATGCAAACAGTGGTTCATGGAGAATGACATACAGGTGCTGGGATGACCAGGAAACAGCCCAGACCTGAACCCCATAGAACATTTGTGGTTCAGTTTGAAAAAACTGGTACATAAGAGGCGTCCATCCAATAAAAGACAATTAATTGAGGCTATAATTGTCTCATGGCACCACATAATAAAGAAGGAAGAACTCCACACATTGGTTAGCTCAATGTCACGTCCCTGTGCTGCTGTCTTGAAAAATAAAGGATACCCAACGAAATACTGATAGGACAGTAACATCATAAGTACACAGGGATTTTCACCCTAAGTGTTGTTTTCACTGCATAACTTGTAATGCAAATATTTGACCTCTGTTTATTGTGTTGAATTCAGCATTAAATTACCTTTCATTTGATATATGAATCATTGCAGTGCATGAAGTGTAACAGGTTTTATAAGCATTCGAAGTTGAAAAACATTCAAATTTCAAAAAGTGTCCGCAGTTTTGGCCACCAGTGTGTATATATGCATATATATATATATATATGCACACACACATATATATATATATTATATATATATATATATATATATATATATATACACTGTGATAGGATCACTGGTAAAGTGGTCTGTGGCAGGTACATTTGTCCCAGATTCCTGTCTTTTGTGTTTTAAACCCCCAGGAGAAAGTCTGCAGTGTAGCAGGCTTGAGTTTTGGCTTTTTGAAAAGCCTGTTTGGGACCTGGGGGTTGTGGGTGAGAGGAGAGGGAGGGCTCCACCCACGGCCACTCCAGGTTTTGGTTCTCGCAGCCTGGTAACAGGCTTGATTGGGTTCCCACCTGAGAGTGGCCAATATAAGCCTAGTGTGTTTAGGGTTGATTGTCTCACCTGGGAGAGCAGGCAGGGAGTTTGCTCAGAGACACTTGAAAAACCTATTTGTGAGTACTGTGCTGTGCTTTGTTGCTGGCGAGGGCATTAGGCCCTGCCAGGTTCTGGTAGTGAGGGAACTACCTGTGAAGTTAGTGCCCCGACAGGGCTAGGATTTATATTTATGTTTTCTTTATATTTCTGTCATTGTACAATAAAGACTGGTGCCGACCAGCTTGTACTTGCAGACTGGTGTGCTGCTTCCCTGCTGCTGTGTGTGTGTGTAAGGAAGGAGTCCTCTACCCAGGAGAGGGACCCCCTAACCTAACTGTGTCACAATATGGTGGAGAATGCGGGCAACCACACACACTGAAGTTGCAGCGAGAGGAAAACTTTCCGTTTAAAAATTAAAGGGACAGACACCCAATTGGTGAGTGTGGAAATAACACTGTGTCCTTGGAGTCCCATAGAGGAGGCGTCAGCCAATGCTCAGAGAGGCAAGGTTCAGCTTCCAACCTACACCCCAGGACAAAATGGAGGACATTATTAAAGCCTTGCTCCAAGCTACAGCAGCTCAGCAGGAGACAAACAAACTTCAGCAGGAAGCTACCTGGGCTCAGCAGGAATCCACCAGGGTGCAACTGTTGGCCTTGGAGACAGCCCAGAGGCAACAACAGGTCGCCGTCGAGGAAACCCGCCAGGCCTTAGCGGAAAACAGCAAGGCCATAAGAGAGGTGGTACAGCACCTGGTCGCCCGGCCCAGAGATGTTAATACTGGTCCTCCCACCACCACTCACTCCGTACGAGCCAGTCACTTCCTCCAAAAGATGACTTCGGGCGATGATGTGGAGGCTTATCTCGCCACATTTGAAAGAACGGTCGAGAGGGAGAGTTGGCCCAAGGAGCAGTGGGCAAGTCTGGTGGCACCTTTTTTGTCTGGGGAGCCACAAAAAGCATATTTCGACTTATGCCTGGCTGATGCCAAGGACTATAAAAAACTAAAGCAGGAGATCCTAACTCGCTTGGGAGTCACCACCTTTGTTCGTGCCCAACGGGTCCACCGCTGGGAGTTCCATAAGGACAAGCCTCCACGTTCACAGATGCATGACCTCGTCCATCTGTCCTCAAAATGGCTACAGCCCGAGACGCTGACGGGACCACAGATCGTGGAAAGGGTCGTGATGGACCGGTACCTGCAATTATTACCTGTGACTCTGCGCAAGTGGGTGAGCCATGCAGACCCTAAGTCCGTGGACCAGTTGGTCGAGCTGGTGGAGAGGTACGTGGCGGCTGAGGAGCTGATGAGTATGCCCCACCGAGCCCCGATGGCGCACCAGCGAACTCCCAGAGACACTGGTAAGACTGTTCCAGGGGAGAAGGGTGCTGGGTGGTGGAATGTACCTAAGACTGAGGGTGTAGAACCTGGAGACAGGCCTGCCAGGCCGGGAAGGTTCTTGCCCCATAAACGACTAGACATTAATATGACTCAGTGTTTCCGATGTGGTGGCTTCGGCCATATTGCCGCTAATTGTGCACTTACAACTGAACCTATGCAATGTGATACTGCTCATGTCTACCGCAGGGGGTCTTTCTTTGCACAGATAGCCTGTACGGCTGACCAGCAGGCTGAGACTGATAAGCACATGTGTGTACTCACTGTAGATGGCAACCGAGTAGAGGCACTGTTAGACTCTGGTAGCTTGGTGACACTTATAAAAGCTGAGCTGGTGAACCCCTTGAGGCATACAGGGAAAACTGTTGGTGTGACCTGCATACATGGGGCACCTGCTACCTTCCAAAGAATGATGGACAGGATTCTAAGGCCCCATAGACGGTATGCGGCTGCTTATCTGGATGACGTGGTCGTTCATAGTCCTGATTGGCAGTCTCACTTACCCAGGGTACAAGCAGTGTTGGACTCCATCTATAAGGCAGGTTTGACAGCCAACCCAAAAAAGTGTTGTCTAGGCATGGAGGAAGTAAAATATCTGGGATACACCATTGGCAGAGGCCTGATAAAGCCTCAGCTCAATAAAGTTGATGCCATACAAAACTGGCCACGGCCTCTGAATAAGAAGCAGGTGAGAGCCTTCTTGGGAATTACGGGGTACTACAGGAGGTTTATACTCAACTTTGCCACCATGGCAGTCCCACTGACTGACCTGACCAAAGGCAAACAAAAAGTCATGGTAGAATGGAGTCCTGAGGCAGAGAAAGCTTTTCAGGAGTTGAAAGTAGCATTGTGTTCCCAACCAGTCTTGATGACTCCTAATTTTGAAAGGGAATTCATAGTACAAACCGATGCATCAGAAGTAGGTATAGGAGCGGTCCTGTCCCAGAACAAGGAGGGTGAGGAACACCCTATTTTCTATCTTAGCAGAAAGTTGAATGTACATGAGAGAAACTATGCCACAGTGGAGAAGGAGGCGTTGGCAATAAAGTGGGTGTTAGAGGCTCTCAGGTACTACTTGGTCGGAAGAAAGTTCAAATTGATCACTGACCATGCCCGTCTGAAGTGGATGTCTGAAAATAAGGACAGTAATGCGAGAATTACAAGATGGTTCTTGGCATTACAAACTTTAAAATTTGCAGTGGAACACAGGCCAGGAAGCCAGCTGGCCAATGCTGACGCGTTGTCACGCGTTCATTGTTTGGGGGCTTCAGTTGTTCCGCCCCACAGGTCGAAACAAAGGGGGGGGATATGTGATAGGATCACTGGTAAAGTGGTCTGTGGCAGGTACATTTGTCCCAGATTCCTGTCTTTTGTGTTTTAAACCCCCAGGAGAAAGTCTGCAGTGTAGCAGGCTTGAGTTTCGGCTTTTTGAAAAGCCGGTTTGGGACCTGGGGGTTGTGGGTGAGAGGAGAGGGAGGGCTCCACCCACGGCCACTCCAGGTTTTGGTTCTCGCAGCCTGGTAACAGGCTTGATTGGGTTCCCACCTGAGAGTGGCCAATATAAGCCTAGTGTGTTTAGGGTTGATTGTCTCACCTGGGAGAGCAGGCAGGGAGTTTGCTCAGAGACACTTGAAAAACCTATTTGTGAGTACTGTGCTGTGCTTTGTTGCTGGCGAGGGCATTAGGCCCTGCCAGGTTCTGGTATTCTGGTAGTGAGGGAACTACCTGTGAAGTTAGTGCCCCGACAGGGCTAGGATTTATATTTATGTTTTCTTTATATTTCTGTCATTGTACAATAAAGACTGGCGCCGACCAGCTTGTACTTGCATCCAGACTGGTGTGCTGCTTCCCTGCTGCTGTGTGTGTGTGTGTAAGGAAGGAGTCCTCTACCCAGGAGAGGGACCCCCTAACCTAACTGTGTCACAATACACACATTTATATATATACACATATATATATATATATATATGTATATATAAAATATGAAAAATGAACAAAGGGGGTGCACTCACCAGTCTTCTAAAATGAGTTTTTATTTCATCTTTTTAAAAAAATTTTTACAGCATCATAGTAAAGCTCCGACGTTTCGGTCCTAGCCATGGACCTTTGTCAAGGTACACACACATATATATTATGGCCAGGACTCTGCTTTATTCATGGGGGTGGGGCTTTCAAAAAATGGGGGAGAGGCTGCTGATAGCGGAGGTGGAGTGAGGGAAGGACAGCGCTGATAGCGCTGGCTTCTCTGCCCAGTGGCTGCTGCTATCCGGAGTAAGGAGAGAAGGACAGCAATGTCAGCGCTGCCTTCTCTACCCTGTCAGCAGCCGCTGGACTGCTGCTAGCTGCCAGAGGAGGGAGAGAAGGACAGCGCTGTCAGCGTTACCTTCTCTGCCCTGTCCTCTCGCCAGCCGTCAGGGGTTGGGTCTGCCGGCGCTGGGCTGGCCGATCACTGCAGTGATCGGCCCACGGGGAGGTACAAAGTGTGCAGAGGGACCAGGAGGTCCCTCTGTGATTGGCGGCTGCTAGAAAAAAAATTTCCAGCAGCCCCCCACAGAGCTTTTCTGACTGGTCGGATCAGATACGACCAGGTCAGGGAAAGCCCAGTCTGGTATGGTTGTATCTGATATGACCATGCCAGGCAAGTGGTTAAAGATCAGTGGCAGTTAAAAACAAACAAACAAACAAAGATTTAGGATGTAAATATAATTTGCTGGTCCTTTGCAGTCTGCTGGAGGAATTTGTGTTTGTTTGTTGTCTAGATTAGACCCTTCCTTACATGCACCTGTGATGGACCAATACATTGATTGAGCAACTGCCATTCTATGTATCATTGTTCTGAAAGGCAGGTATGGAATCAGTAGAGGGTAGGCTGATCCTTGGATTGCCGTGCTGAGGGATCCTGAGATTGCCTCCAGGTAAGTTGGCTCTCAATTTAGAAATATATAAATGTATGTGCTATTATTGGGTGCTTATATTATGTAGTGTTAGGACCACAATGTCAGAGACGCCTTGTCGTGGCTGGTGGCTTAGCCATATGTTTGCAAATATATGTAACTGAGATTTCTGCATTTCTATTATTATGTAGGATGTAAATCTAATTTGCTGGTCCTTTGCAGTGTGCTTGGGGAGTGTGTTTGTTTCTTGTTTAGATTATCCCAATGGTTCCCAAACATTTTCGAATCACGGCGCCCGAGAATATCAGCATTTTTTTCACAGCACCCCTGGGCCAAAAGTTTCTTACAGAGAAATTCAGCAAAAATGAAATGAAGTAAATTGTGCCTATATGTCACCCTTAGGGTCAGTTATGTGGCGGTAGACAGGGCTGTGCTTCTTTTTGTCCACATATTTTTTGATTGGCAGCCATTAGCACTGGTTTTGCCTATCACACTAACTAAATATCATTTTATTTGGTACTGGACCACCAACGTGAGGCACCCCTGCAAGTGTCCCCTGACCACCCCAGGGTGCCATGGCACCCAGTTTGGGAACCACTGGATTAGTAATAAATTAATTGAGCCACTGCCATTCTGTGTTTCAAAGTATATGAAAAATAAATATTCTAATCACTAATAAGCTTTGTACTGAAAACCAGAGGCTTGCTGTAAATCACATTCGGTTTATTGTAATTGAAGTGCAGTTTTGAACTTTGCATCAGATGCGGTTTAAGTTTTCATCCTCCATGTACGTACGTAAATGATAAAGGTTTTCAGGTTTGACTCTGAAAACTGCATTCCATGAATGACAGTTTGCAAATTACATACAAAATACAAAACTGCTGCTTAGTAAATGTCCTTATTCAACAATATTTTAGCTGTTAGTGATCTCACAATAATTATTAAAAACCACAAAAACTCAGTTTATTTCAAAGTTCTATTTGTGATTAAAACATCTAGCAGCTACTCTCCTAAATCATGTGAACCTTTATATTTTTATTGTATATATGCATGCTTTTTATGGTAATAGAAAAAAAATCATGTCATGAACAATTATTATCAGACAATATTTGAAAAATTATTATTCTGCGTGCTGAACTGATAAAGACTAAACATGGTTCTTTCAAGGCTATATAACCAAACACAATTATGACCTGTATGGAGAGTGGATGGTGTAATTTAATGAGTGAAAATCACTTAAAATAACCCAGATGTGAATATGTACATCTGTGCATTGTTTTGAAAAATATAGTGAAATGATAAAGGAGTAATCTTTAAGACAAAAAGTTAACAAACTCCCAGTTCCTGACCATACCAGACATGCCTAGATAGCTCTCCTTGGGGTCCAGTCTACCATCGTCTGGGCTCCACAATTTATCTGGAGATGCTGATTTACCACTGTCACTGCTCCACTGACTACCAAATGGCTGCTGCATGCATCTGAAAGCTTGGTACAGCCTGAATTCCGATCAGGCACTCATTGTTTCTGCTCTGTAATTGATCCTGCTCACAGTCGATAAATTAAGGCTAGGATGTCCCCTACATATCGTCTATCCTCCTTCAGAGCTTCGTCCTTGTTTCTGCTGTCTGCCTACCTCAGGACTCATCATCTTGACACATGCCCTGCTCCGGTGCTATTTCGGAGCTAAGACGTGGACTTAGCCTACAAATTCAGTGCATCACATTGGCTGGACTAACTTCCCTGTACCAGTTCCAACATCCTTGTCACCTTTGCACATCCTTGAGGCCACGTTTTTGCTTATTTAATATCCATGGGACTAGTTACCTGCCAGCTGTTCTGATGCCTATGACTAATGCTCCCACTGAACTTCCCTCTGTACTGTGTCATGGAAGCTGACCATCACCTTTTCTGTCCACCGAGTCCAGAGTCTGACCTCCTGGAAAAGGTTCACTTGGTTTTCGCCTACCTGCATCCATCACCCATCCTGTAACCCCTTCCATCCATCCATTTATTCTTCCACACCAGTTTTCCCACCCTTCTGAACTTGTTTGGACTCTCCTTTACTGTTCCTTCTCATTATCCCACAGGTACCACTTCTACCTCCCTCAACTAACAATACCTACCTGGTTCATTTTCTTTTATATTTTCTTTTTGTTTCCTGTTGTGTCAAAGAACATCTAACTTGAAAAACATCAGAGAATATTCATGGCACACCAGATCAGGCGTTGAGAAAAAGGAAAAGGGAGGATCCGGGAATTACCGTTTTATACTTTTTAAATGTTTGTTTACTTCTTATATGAACCCAAACTCATAGATGTGAGGATTCAAATTGTGCTGTAATATTTGTATGAATAATCCTGATTTATAATGTAATTACATTATTTTGCTGAATGTGATTCCTATTCTCTTTATGTGTGATTGTTAATCGGAGGGACTAAGGGCCTGATTCAGCTTTGGAAATAGAGTGAGATATCTCACTCAACGGATCATCTTGGTGAAACCATGCTGCACTGCAGGTCGGGCGGATTTAAAATGTGCAGAGAGATTTAGATTTGGGAGGGAGGTGTCAAACTGACATCTAAATTGTAGAGTAATAATAGAGCTGTGAAGTATTTGTGGGCTACATGCAAAAGCTGCCAGTATTTAACCCACATGCATTTTTTTTATGTATTTACACCCCTTGCATTGCAACATGGTTTGTCCAGGTTCACAGTTAAGTGCCATTTCTTACTCTACAGTATTCCCAAAGCTGAATCAAGCCCTAAGATAGTAAGGGAATACCACCGAAATCTGACTTGAACATGCTTGTGGTAAGCATCTATGATGTAGGCATATCACCATAAGGGGTCTTCCTTTAAAGTGACAGAATTAACACCTGGTGGAATTATTCCCTGTGTATTTAATTTATTTAGACTTTCTATCACTAATTGGTGTCTCTAGATTTATACAGTATACATACTTTATTACAATACAATAAAGTGTTAATTTAAATTAATTAAAATTGTAATACTTCACCAGTATAAATATCTAAGCTGTACCAATATATTATTATTATTATTAGTATTATTATCATTTATTTATATGGCACCACAAGTGTTCTGCATCGCCTTACAAAGTACATAAACAAATTGTAGACAAGCGACTTACAGAACAATACAATACAGGACCAGGACATGGATAATATATATTGCTACATTAGCGACCATAACACCCAGATAAGCAACAGAGCATAAGCAACCAAGTGTTAGGTGCCCTAGTGGTGAGTAAGAAGTAGATGAAACTAAAGTAGGGAGAAGCACAAGAGGGAAGAGGGCCCTGCTCGTAAGAGCTTACATTCTAACACACACACACTATATATATATATATATATATATATATATATATATAATTGTTTTTTGTGGAAGACCAATTCATGAGGAAAAAGTGAAATCTACATTCTATATATTCTGGTGTGTTGTGTCTCTTAAATATATTGTATTTTTTATAATGAACAGCACTTATTTGATGGCTTTATTTCTGTTCTTAGGTAGAACAGTGTTTTTTTTTTTAATAATAGTTTTATTGAATGTTTAATACAAAGTGTTTTTTATGCTTCATTTTTAATTAAGCACTTCTGTGGTGTTAGCATTTATACATTTTGGCCTTTATCCGTGATTACTTAATTTATAACTCTTTCAACCTCCTTGTCATAAAGAAAACATGAGCTCTCCCTCTCCTCTTTCTTTCAGTTCCACTCTATCCATCACTTCCACCCTATTCATCTTTCTTCACCTTAAATATGTGGACGTGGTTAAAATGTTGACATGTTTATCATATTGACACTTAGGGCCAGATTCAATTAGCCGTGGTAATTACTGTGGGCTCATTGATCTGCCTGGCCTATTCAATATAGCCCGCAATCAACCCTGCAGGTTGCAGTTAACTCAAACTTCTGATTGAGCCTGAGGAGGCTTGAACAGATATCTGCGATAAATGTCTTGATCGCGGGTGCTGTGAACCTGTTAACTCATAGCTCCAGGAACTTATCCCAGATTCTACAGGTTAACATGCATTAATGGATAATTTACTGCGCAAGGAAAAGGGGCTGTAATTGATTAAAGCCTGAAGCTGGGACTTAAATAACGTTGACACTGACTTTTTGCTTTGCGTTAACTAACTTTCCCCTCCCACTTTCTGAACACCATCTTACTGTATGTCCTCTGGCATTTTTCCCACTATCATCTCATCCCTCTCCCAAGGTTACTCTCACAAAGTGCAAACTTGCTGCTTTCTTTTTTTCTGTCTCACTGGACACACTCCTCATTCCCCTCTCATGCCCTGTCAGTCTGCACCCAATCCTTCAGAAATGCTTCCACACAGTCAAACAGTACTTGAGGTAGTCACACACTCATACTCAGACTACCTCCACTTTGTGTGATTCTCCAAGTACCAGCATGCAGGGGAGGATTGCTGGGACCTCTAGTTCTCCACCTAAAGACAATATTATTACATCTATTTTTTACACACACTTGGACATAATCAACCCGGCACCCACCGGCCAGGGGTGTCGGGGATAGCCGGGCCATTATCCCAGGCCTGGGATGCCCTGGAGAGGAGGACCCAACTTTATTGGGGGTCTCCACCTCCCCAGGGATCCTTGGCTTGGGCTGACTAGCGGTCGTGTAATGCTTTGGACGGTAAACCCGGTGAAAGGGTTCCCCAGTTGTGGCATTACACCCCAGTTAGAAAGAGTCCTGTGCTGGTTATGGAAAATACATGGAACTCTACTCATTTTGTCCCCTGTATTTCCACATCCAGGACTTGCCCAGCAGAGCCTTGTGCTGGTTCATAAAATACAGGGTAACTCTACATATTTTTACCCTGTATTTTAAGAACCAGGACAGGTTCAACAGAGCCCAAGGCTGGTTATGCTTGTGGGGGAGAGGGAGATGCATGTTATTTTTTTCTGCTCACTATTTTTACTGATCTGTGAAGGCTTCTGTATAATTTGGACCTATTAATGCTAGTCACATTAAAAGGTCTGAGTTTTCATAGAAGAAAATTCACCCGGACTCACATCATTTAATAGCCTTTAACTCACAAGTTCGCAGGCTATTACATTTCATGAGTTGTGAGATAGACTCGGACCTTTAAATGTGCGAGAAGAACTTGGATTACATCTCGCCCAATGTCTTTTAAGTTATATATTATTATATATTATATATAACTATTTTCCCCTAATTAGCAATATATACAGTAATATACAATATTTTGCCAATCTAAAAAGCTGTCAAAATTATATAAGTGAGAGATGAGATCACCAAGAGTTTAGCATATATTTGCTCTGCACCTGTTAAATCATTTAATTTTATATCAATGATCTCTATACTGTATACAGGTATAACAAAAAAAATATAAAAAACATATAACACTTGAGAAACCTAAGTATTAATTTCCTTACTTATACTGTTATGATGTTCCAGCGCCCATCTAATGCCCATCTTTTTAAGAATTGTAGACTAAAAGCTCTTTTTATGCCAACTTTTCTATCCAGCACTTTTCGAGACTTCCTCATTAGATGTTTTTTTTTCTCTTTTCTTACTGTCAGGTTCCGACCAGGTCCTTAGTTTGTCTCTTTTGTTCCTTCTAAAAAGCAATGGCTTTAAAGATATCTAGCTTCCAGTTCCAACTTTTTTTTTTATAATTAGCCTCATTTTAGGAGTAGAAAAGCAGAAGACCATAAAGAAATAGACAAACAGGAAAACAAAAAAAATTCAACAAAGGAAAAGATGTTTTTCATTCCCACCATATGCTGTTTCGATTATGTGCTGCCTCTTTCATTGGGTGCTCATCAGTTTTTTTTTACATTTGATTTACAAGACAGCTGTATGCATGGGAAGCAGGCAAAAGTGTGAATAACAAAACATACTAAATACATTATAGCCCCAACAAAATCATGCTAGATATTTTTTAACATAAACCAATTTATAGAAAACAATAATAGGAATGCAAAATGTTACTATAAATTAAAAAATCGATAAAATAGGAAAAATATCTAATTATTAAACTAAAACAGCAAGACATAAATGTAACACAATAAGAGAAGTCTTTCAGAGATTTTATACATTTTGTACTGAAAAGTAAATACCATGCTATGGTCACCCATTGGGAAATTGGTAACCAAACTGCTAGCACTGTTATCACAGCGGTGTCAGTACTTTCACAGGAAATAATTAATCCCACTACATAAAAGGCAGTGATGTGTGGTCAGGTGAGGCAGGTGAGGCAGAGCCTTTCCTGTCATACTTAGGTATACTCCAGAGTTTTGACTATAACATTTATAAGAAAAATGTAAAGAAAATATTATAATCTTATATTAAAATATAAAATATTTTAATATAATCGTCTTTGTATTATTCTAATCATTTTTATAGTCAAAACTCTGGAGGAAAAAGTGTATGACAGATAAGGCACTGCCTCCCCTGTCTACCTTTTCTGCACATCCCTGATCAAAACACACAAAATTTCCAGCACTATATACAGCTACACCTTTGTATAATGCCCAGATGAACCCTCGGGTAATATATGTGTCTGTAAATCTGGCTCTGATACTAGCCAGTGCCTCCCCAGCCATTTACCTCACAACAAAAGGTAATATATTTAATTGGGAGAGATTCAGTTGATGTTTCCCAGTTATGCAAACCATTGCTGGGTTCCACAATTTGTAACATATTTTGCTACTTTAAGCATAAAGCAGCAGGACTCAGGATTCATCAGACCAGATAATGTCTTTTTCCAAGTTTCTAGTATCCAAGTGTTGGTGCTCTGCATTAGTGATAACCTGTTCCATGAAGTTTTGAATGTTCCAGTATTTTTTATTGCTACCTACAGCCCGTTTTGTGAAGTACCTTAAACGTATATAAGCACAGACTGGATAAACAAATATTGTGTACTGTTAAGCATAGACAGTTATAGAAAAGATCTAGTGGCGTTTAAAAATAAAAAAAATAAACTAGAAGTTGTACAGTACAGCAAGATTACTAAACTCATTCTGTTTATAAATGTTTGACTGGTGATAATTCCAACTTCCCTGGTGCCAATTTAAGACAAACAGACAACGCCTGTTATATACAGTGGATTCATCTTATTTCTCATCAGATGTAGAGAGTGAATGATTGCCCCCCTAGTGGAACAATTTTTATAGCGGTACCTAAAGTATTAACCGCACTCGTAGAAGGCAGAGAAGAAGGAAAAGTCACACAAGGAGAGGGGGGCTATAAGAAGTGGTTGAAAGTAGAGATGAAAGAGAATGCGTTTAGTCTTTTTGTGATAAGAATGTGTTAGTGGAAGGAGAGCTTAGAACTATTTTCAAGAATCCAAACAAATTTTATCTCTAACTAGCTGGAGTACCTGGCATTGCCTGGAATTTTAAGAATGTTTGTTTACACATCATCCTCCAACCAACCTCTCCTTAGACAGGCCTCACAAAAAGTGTGACAAACTTTCCCACCAACAGTCCTAAGGTTTTCGAAGGAAGTAGGACCTGTAACGGTGTAAAGCAAACTTCGGAGACAGAAGCATTCAAAATTTGTAGGATGTACAGTGTAAACACGGCCAAGAGCTTCTGTTGCTCTGATACCAGGATGACCATCTACAGCGACTCCCTGTTTTCTGTTCAGAAAAACTTTGGGAGAAGCATTCCATGTGTAATATTTTGGCAGCTCACAGTACAGCAGGGCCCTTGCAAAGTCATCATTTTGACACAGTTAGAAGAAAGAAGTAAATGTTGTTGCATAATTTGGTATAGTCAGAGAGCTGTGAATGCTGGCAAAGCCTGCTAAAGCTCTCTTCGATAATAAACATTAAGATCATGAGAAAACATGACAACACAAAATGCTTGCTCCGAGGCCCTACCCATATGCCGTGAGGCCCCACAATAAGCATTCAGCAAAAATTGTGGTTTTAAATTAATTAAAAATTAACAGTAATAAATTTCGATTTACATTTTTTTTTGCTGCCTCCACTGTGTTTTAATACGCTTGTATGTAAAATGTCATGATCTTCACTTGTAAACTGTGGATTTGTATAGAAAGACAAAAGTACAGAAGGACAAAATTTTGCTTTGATATAGTAGAGAAGATAGAAAAGAAAAAATAGTAGATAAGCTAAATCCTTTTGTAATTCTGTACCTGACCTGTAGAGGGCGAATGTTATGCAAAAATTGTGTTTTTTAATTAATTAAAAAGTAACAGTAATTAATTTCAATTTAGTAGAGAAGATAGAAAAGAAAAAATAGTAGATAAGCAAAATCCTTTTGTAATTCCGTACCTGACCTGTAAAGGGCGAATTCTACGCAAAAATTGTGTTTTTTCATTAATTAAAAATTAACAGTAATTAATTTCAATTTCACAATTTTTTAGTTGCCTCCGCCGTGTTTTAATACGCTCATATGTAAACTTTCACGATCGTGGCTTGTAAACTGTGGATTTGTATAGAAAGACAGAAGGATCATCAAACTCAAGCAATAAGACCATCTTACAAATGATGACAAAAAATTATTCATTAGCCACAAAAACCCATAAATGTTATTATAACTTAAGTAAACAACAACAAGGTGCTGTATAAAAGGTCGACAGTATAATGTTCAACATTCAGAATGTCAACACCACAAGGTCTGCTGACTCTTAATGTTGACAGCAAAAAGGTCAACATGGTCAGTAAGTCAACCATCAAGATGTAGACATGTATTTATGTCAACAGGGTTAAATGGTTGACACAGTCAAAATGTTGACATTTAACATGTCGACACTAAAATGTTGACACTTTTTTTGTTATTTTATCGTAACCCTAATCCTAACCCTAACAACCATGAATAAAACAACGTGTCGATATGTTAGATGTTGACCTTTTGACACTGTCAACCATTTAACTCTTTCAACCTAAATACATGTCTACAAACTGAAGGTTAACCTATTGACTATGTTGACATTTTTACTGTTGACATTCAGAATGTGTCTTTTTCTTGTCAAACAATCAACCGGTATACACAACAAAGATTGGTGATTAAATCTTTTCAGGTCAGCAAAGAAATAGTAATAAGAACAGCAGATAAGCATGGAACCTTTGATGTCTTGAACTATTGTGATTATGATGTTGATATAAAACAACAACTCAGAATGTCTGATACTTATACTAGGATGAAGCACAACCCTAACTTTGAAATAAAGAGTAAAGTTGATACATTGTTAGATAAAGCTGGATGCATAGATAAGTGGCTGAGTTACTGGTTAAGTTACTGAAGGTTTAACATTAAATGTGTCTCTTTTTGTACAATATACCAAAGATCCTTAAATTTTGACTATGCGACCCGACAAGCCTATAGTGTCTGCTAGACATTCTGTTTTGCAGCCAATAGATCAACTTTTTGCTTCAGTCAATAGTAGCAAAAAGCAAGAGTTACAACAGCTTCCACCTGATGCATTATTTGCAACAATAGATGTTGCCTAACTCTATACAGTGATTCTGCTTAGTGAAGGAGTGAAAGTAGTAAAATAAGCTCTGCTGTTTTCAGATATTGATGGTCCATCTGTAGAATTTATTGGTGAATTAGTAAATATGATATTTGCCAATATTCCCTTCCAGTACAGAGATGTGTGAATGTGCAGAATGGAATCAAATTTGGCACCTGTTTATGCAAATATGTATATGACCAAATATGAGTTTATGCATAAATATCACAGATATGGTCCCAGCATTCTGTACTCTATTAGATTAATATTTGGTGGGATTCTAAGGAAGCCTTTGTCCAAATGGTGTCTGATTTCAACTAATTAAATAGTCCAATTACATTTGTGAGCTGTATGCAGACTAATCAGATCCAGTTTTTAGACTTAACAATTTTCCATTCTGAAAATTTACTTGGCAAACCTCTATATCGCAAGAGCACTGATAGGAACACCACTTTGTTTGCCACTAGTCATCACCCCAAAGCATTTAAACATGGGTTTCCAATAATGCATTTTGTATGGGTTCTGAGGAATAATTCAGATGTTGGTAAAGCAAAAATACAGTTGGCAATATTTGTAGCCAGAGGATATGCTCCACAAGAAATAAAGAGATGTCTTTTAAGAACATGTAACATCCACGTCCCAGTAAACCCAATCCTATTGAAAAAAGGATTACAATTACCATCCAGTACTATACAAAGGCAGCTGGCCGATTGTTGGGTCTAATGTTGGATTGAAGAATATATAAAGACCACCATTAATCTCGTTTTGAAGAGATCCCAATTTAAAACAATTAAGCAATGGTTGAACAACATGTAATGGTATGCCGATGGGTAAGGATTTGCACAACAGCAAACTGGTAAAGCAATAGGCATCCTACACCCCCCTCTCTATTCCGGATTAGTTTTAAATAGATGATCTTGACCTAATTCATTCATAAAAAACTGGTTAAGATTTTTGGTATGAGGCTGGGCACAATAAATAGAAAACCGATGTGCTAGTTACATTTGGTGTAATAAAACAAATTTGTAACTTTTAACTGTACATACCTATTTCAATCAGAACTTTAGTGTTAGACCCTTTTTTTACTTACTGTAGATAAACAGTTAATGATTAAATACCAGAAGATGTAAATCCAAGATCCTGATGAATACGAGAAACCCTAGCAGAGGAACTGCCATTTGCAAATGTGTGCAATGTTCATCCTTTCTTTATTTCTTTCTTCAACTGCACAACAGAAGAAGGTTTCTGGCAAGCGTCTGTCTAATAGGCAATATCCTCAAATAGACGAGGATGAGGCTGGTGAGTCCAAAACAATTACAAAACAAATAAAAGTATAATCAGAACATAGGTCAGCCTGCCTCTGCAATACATCTATATTGTCACGTAACATCCATTAAACTATGTAATGTGGCTAAAAAAATATCAGCATGGGGGTGCCCAGCAATTCGGGACAAGGGCTGCAGGGTGAATGTTGGGGCTTGCATTGCCGGTAGCAATTGCAGGGATGAAAGGGCTGGCAGGGACCTGTAGTGTCATGGTTGAAAGAAGCGGCGGGGGATGCGCTATTAGTGGGGCAGCCTCTAGTATGTATGCCTTTTTGTATTGTCTAACTGTAATGTGTCGATCATCTAGTTGTTGATCTATTAACTGTCGACCTATTTAGTTTTGATCTTGGAGTCGTCGATCTTTGATATATCGATCTATTAACTGTCGACCTATTTAGTTTCGTTCTTGGACTCGTCGATCTTTGATATGTCGATCTATTAATTGTCTACCTTATTAGTGTCGATTTTTTATTATGTCTGTTTTATGTGTTGTCAATTTTCATATTGTCTGTATGCTATGTTTCGATCATTTGTAGTGTCGATCTAATGTCCGCATCAATATTGTGTTTGTCGGTATAGAGGTGCAGTTGATCTATGGGTTGTCGACCTATAGTGACTGTCGACTGAGATGGAGTCCATGTACGGTGGTCGATGTATGTATTGTTGATCTAATGTAGGTCAATCTACCAACCGGATACCCACAAACTCTCCAAATGAATGCCATCAGCAGTCAGCTGTGAAAATTAATGACTGTACCCAGAGTGGCACAGGGCACAAGAACCAGAATCGTACATAACATTGATATGTGCCTGTCCATCACGGCAGTAGAAACATTTTCAAGAATGAAAAGAGGAGGAAATAGATTTGGCCAACTTTGTCTCTGAGGATCCACGTGGATTTTCAAACTTGACACTTTATTCCCTAATAGCCTAAATGAAGCCCTGGAGTATATGTTTTTAGATTAACAGGACTTTTAATTTATCAATAGCTATATATCTTTGCATTGAAGAAATACCTGATAGGGGAGGCTTGTGAATGGACTCCAGTTACCATATTGCCTCCTTTTGAGAATATTTCAGGAATAAGAAAAAGAGTAACACACATATATATATATATATATATATATATGTCCCATCTGGCGGCACTCCGTAGTAGAGAAAAAAAATCACATCAGCCGTGCTTCACAGATCATAAGCAACGTTTCAGCGCTTTATTGCGCTTTTATCAGGCTTAAAATACATATGTATGTATTTTAAGCTTGATAAAAGCGCAATAAAGCGCTGAAACGTTGCTTGTGATCTGTGAAGCATGGCTGATGTGATTTTTTTTCTCTACTACGGCGTGCCGCCAGATGGGACATATTATCGGTTTGTATGTATATACACGCTGTGGATGGCACCCGGACTGTATTATGCATTTGATCTCATGAGTGCCGGAGTTTGGATGTATATATATATATATATATATATATATATATACTTACACTTGGTGAATAAATAAAACTAAACATAACTAGAGATGAACAGTTCAGTTTTACTCGGGTCTTTCTGCCAAAGTAGCTCAAATTCAGATTTATCGTATTGGTTATCCAAAACACATGATAGCTGGCTTGCAAATATAACTCGGGTTTCAGATCCGAACTTAACTGATCCAAAAACAGCTCTCAGTGGTTATGTCTGCCAGCAACTGGTCTCCAGGGATGATGCTTCTAGACTCCCAGTATCAATGGTCTCCCGGATGGTCCCAGACCCATGATACAGGTACTGCCTCTCCACTGCAGCCTTGGCTAGTCCATCTTAACTGCAGCCTGTCTTAGACAAATTACTGATGTCCCCTGGCAGAGTGCTGCATATTCCGGCACTCCTATATTTTGATGCATTTAATTTTGTTCCCTGTTGGGACCTAAAGGGAGTCCCTGGCATACACTCCAGCAATGTAGAATGTTTTTACTTCTAACAGACGT
Organism: Taudactylus pleione; assembly: GCA_031769625.1. Classification (NCBI taxonomy): domain Eukaryota; kingdom Metazoa; phylum Chordata; class Amphibia; order Anura; family Myobatrachidae; genus Taudactylus; species Taudactylus pleione. Next base: position 23,845,772 of record JAUIMM010000052.1, on the reverse strand, counting down.
CCTCCTGTGTGGCAACCGAAAATAGAAATGGCTGTTCCCTTTTGGTCTTCAATCATCTCATAGTGGCAAATTGGCTAGTTTCCCCAATCTCTCTGATCTTGATACCTTTTGTTCTGTCTTGGACTTGAACAAACCTGATCTACCATATTGGGCAGACATTCACACTGCTCCAACACTGAGAGGTTGATCCACAAAATGGGATGTTTTAACTGGTTCGACACTCCAGATGTCACCACAAGAGACATACACCAGCTACATCAGTAGATAATACATGACCATGTTGGGTTTAGCTGTAGTAAGTGATTAGCCTGTTGGTATATTTCTACAAATGTATATTTCCTAGACCTCATAGAGATTTCTTAATATTTGACCTCTTTAGGCGATAATATTTGTGTGATGTATGTATACTATATATATTTTTTTAAATGTTAATGCGATAAATATACATCTCTAGTAATAATTTTTGTAATGCTGTTTTCTGTCACAGACCCCCTGTGACCCCCATACTGCTGATTGTTTTACCCTATTCATTATTATATCCATCCCATGATTTTTAGGAGCAGTATTACTTTTCTATGTTCTTTGTTAGTCCTAATGACTGTCCATACATGTTTACCTTTTCTCCTTTAATTTCCTCTCTCTTCTTGTTTTTGTCTTAGTTCTTTACCCTCTCCTATGTCCTATTTCCTTCCGTCTTCCTGAAGAGCTAGACAATGGAATAAGACCTCAGAACATGCTAATTACCTTTCTGTACTGCTCATTGGATTTTAGCATATTTCACTTCTTCAAGACACTCATGCCTTTTAAAATTAAACTTGCCTATATTAATTCCAAAGGCCTTAACATCCCAGAGATGAGGTCCCAACTTCTCAGAGAAACTTGGGCTTATAGAATAGAATGTGGGCTTATAGAATAGATTTAGCTTTTATACAGGAGACACATTTCAAAAAAGGGAAAGCACCACTCCTTCGGAATCGCAATAGTTTAGGAAAGACCTTAAGTGTGGCCATACTTTTTTCCCACCACCTCCCTCTTTCTCAAGTACAGTAGAGTCTCATGTGATGGCTGAGGGCAGAGGTTTGGTGAATAAATGCAGTGTTTTTAACCAGGTATTGATTTGGTGAATATCTATACCCTGAACCAAAATCAGCCCTCTTTCCTCAACCATCTCTTAGACCAAGTTGCCTTCCTGAAAGCAGGCACTTTAGTGGCTGCAGGTGAACTTAATTGGCTACTGCAACCAGTGCTTGCCTAGGTCCTCTAACTGCCCTGACAAACAACATCGTAGAGTATGCTGCCTTCTTCATTAACATCAATTAGTAGATATGTGGCGATGGAAACATCCAACAGATTGAAATTACACATTCTTCTCCCATCCCCATAGGATATATTCTAGAATAGATTATCTCTTTCTGGAGCAGAATCATTTACACATGATACACGATGCAGAGATTGGGCGTCTTATTTGTCAGATCATCCCACTGTGTTTTTGATGCTTAGGATGGCCCAACCCTTGCTCTTGTTACGCTCCTGGAGATTCAATGAGCTTCTCCTTCAGGTCTCTTATTGTAGGGAACAACTAAAACACTCAATAGAGAAATTCATCACTTTGAATGATGAACCAGACATATCCTAAATAACGGTTTGGGAGGCACATAAATGTGTAATCTGAGGTAAATTGTTTCAAATAAGTTCCTATTTGAAAAAACAGAAAGAGGCTGAAAAGTTGGTCTTGCAACAAAAAATTTTAACTTTGGGAACTGTTCACATGCTCTCCTTGTCTGAAGATGTTCTGGCTGAGCTTTCAGCTATGAGAGCATCCCTCAATAAGCTGATGTCAGATTCAATCAAATAAGATTTTCCTAAATGTAGATGTTGCTTTTTTCAGTGGAGGAACAAACCTGGCAAGATGCTTGCAAGGGCTTTGCATGCCCAATGGGCCTCCATGCACATATGGACTATAGAGGGACTGTACATTAACTTCTAAGATCGCTGCGGCCTTTCACTCTTATTATTATAAACTATATAATTTAGCGGAAGGTCCCCTACAATTGGAAAATTAAGATGAGGCTAATGCTATACCATCCTATTTAGATACAGTTCATTTCCCCACTTTGTCAGAGAATGAAATACTTTCTCTGGAACAGCCTTTTATATTAGAGGAACTTTCACAGGTGGTTAAATCCTTACCTTCTCGCAGGAACCATGGTCCAGATGGGCTTACAATCTCCTACTGTAAGACTTTTAGTGATAGTCTCTTGCCCCTGATGCTCTGGGCGTGAAACATGATCTCTGATAAAGACCACTTCTTTGCTCAGTCATTAGAGGCACACATCACTGCCATTCCCAAGGAGGGGAAGGATCCATCTAGGTGTTCTAGCTACAGACCCACCTCACTTCTCAACATGGATGTGAATCTGTATGCAGAGCTTATTGCAAATAGATTACAACTACTTTTACCACAATTAATCCATACAGATCAAGTAGGTTTTGTCCTGGATTGAGAGGCTCACACTGACAACACCACTAATGTGATTAACCTAAGCCACGCAGCTTCACAATCCACTTTGCCCTCCATGCTTTTATCAACGGATGCTGAAAAGACCTTTGACCACATAAACTGGGCCTTCATGAGAGGGGTCTTGAGTCACATAGGTCTAGGCCTGGTAACATACCACCAAATCTTGGCATAGAGTTCCTTTAGATAGGATTAAAGTTAATGGCATTTTCTCAGAACCTATCTGGATATCTAATGGTACAAGGGGTTGCCCCCTGTCTCTGTTGGTTTTTGTTTTGTGCATGGAGGCCCTGGTCTAAGCTATACAAGCTAATTATGGGATTGAAAGTAGGGGGGATAGATCACAAACTAGCACTTTTTGCAAACAACCTACTAGCACTCATTTCTAACCCCACTGTGCACTCTTGCTTACTTAAAGTTAACTATTTCAAGTCGGTGGCATTGAAACTTAATATCCCTCATTCTAACATGGCTGAACTGCATCAAGCCTTTGATTTTTGTATGGCATCTTTGTCATATAAAATAACTAGGTACCCTCCTCACTAGAGACCTTTTTAAAGTGCATTTGGTCAACTTGGTTCTTCTGACAAAAGCTTTGTACTTGGAAACGCAGGGGCATTTCCTGGATAGGGAGGATTAATGTGATTAAAATTTATATATTGCCTTGTATTCTTTAACTCCTCCAGACATTACTGGTAGCCATTCCCTGTGGGTGGTTTCAAGATTTACATCGTGTTCTGAGAGATTTTGCATGGAGTGGCAAAACTCCTCACTTTAATCACAACACTATATTTAGGCAGAGACACCTAGGTGGCCTTCAGCTCTCTCACTTTTACACTTGTTATGAGGCAATCATGTTTTATATAATTATAGATTGGACCATACCAAGTCTTACCAAACAATAGGTATCTCTAAAAGTCTAATTTTCCTTGGTCCTTCTTTCCTCTTTGCCTTGGTTGCCTCATTTGCATTCTATTTCTATGGTCCCTATTTTGATGAATTGTGAACACCTTAGGGGAACTGACTACATCTCTTCTGTACCTTTCCTCACTATTGCTTTCCTGACAAATTTGGCGTTTCTCCCTGGTGTGTCATGTAAGGCATTCCACTGTTGGGCTGATCACAAAGGAAGAAAAAGAAAAAGGTTTCTCTTCTGTATGGCGCACAAGTAGAGGTTATTTTTGTATGTATAGATTAAAGATTTTAAACTTTATTAGATATGCATTAAAAAAGTTCAATTTGGTACAAAATTCAGCGAAATAGAGGTTAAAAAGATTAGAAAGGTAATTGTGTGAATATTTCCTATAGAAAAGTGAAATAAAATCAAGGCGAATCCCTGCCATGTATCTTCATTTCTTATTCCTGATATTGGATATATTCCAAGTAAAGAAATAGCAAGTTTATTCTTGCAGAACTCTGCGTTTTGTAAGTCGGAGAAGGAAGCGATAGGAGTAGAAGATGGGAATAAATATATTGGTTTAATGCCACTTCCACATACATATGGTATATAATCACAAAATAGACATTCTTGTGAAATTCGTTGAGATGGATCGGGTACCCTCCTATCCAATGAATTCACCTGGGTCTAAATTGTTCCTATTCAAAGGTGATCGTAGATACATATACTAGGTGCTGGTATTGGTATCAGACCCTAGTCGGCCGCTCCTCTGATAACTAGGTGTTGTAATTCTTATTGTGTCTTATGACTGCATTTATAACTCCTCAATGTGGGATAGTTGTAGATTATTTGCAGATTGATTAACAGATACATATGATCATATATTAAACATAATAGTTGTATATTACCACCTACCTTATTTATGAGTGCATATACATAATATCTGCTGCAGTTAAGGGATAAGGTTGTAATATGGTTTATCTATGGAAACAGCATAGTTAATATGTATGTTCAGTTCTCCCAGCAATTCCTTCTACATATATTGTTATAGCCATAATTTCACAGGTTTCAGTGCATGCATGTTTACCATATTTTTCTCCTTAACTGATATTAGTTAATATGTGAGCTTGTTACTATTAATGCAGTTCAATTAGACAACAATTTGTAGGGTAGTTGAATATTACCACCTTACTCATCCAGAAGTACTTAAACTGTTGGGCTGAGGAAGACATTGTGAGAGTAGGACAGTTATTGGGTCCAGATGGGGTTCTCCCATTTAGCAACATCCAAAATAAATGGCATTTAGCCAATTCTGAAATTTGGCAGTACCATCAGATGAAACATTATTTCCAAACAGATGTTCCACTGAAACTAAGGAAACATACATTAACGCCTTTTGAACAATTGATCCAGGTCCCTAATTACCCTGCTCATATCCTGTCTTCCATGTATCTCTGATGGGGTTGAACTGAGATATGTAACAGGACCACTGAAGGAGAAGGGGACAAGGACAAAGCTAACACCTTATTAATCAGGTAAAACACTTCTTTTTCAGATACTTACTAGAGAAAACCAAAGGAATTGTGCGAAAAAGATACATGAGTTTAGGGAGTAGGGATATCTTAAACTCTGCAAGCATCCCAGCCAAGAGATTTCATAAGACATCCAAGACTTAGTAAAACCTATCAGGCATTCAATTAAAGGAGGAAGATTAAGATAAAAAACATCTCATCCACCATTTGGAATGTAAAACAAAAGATACCGAGTAACAGAAAAGGATGGCCACTCCATTGTGTTTAAAAGGGCCATTAGTAAAAGTAACTCAAAGGGTAACAACCGGGCGGCCCAGAGAGAAAGAGTAAGTATCTTGTAAGGCGACCTCATCCGCCTTTTGTTTGTGGAACATGGCTAAAGCTAACCTATGTTTATTGGGAGAGTTTAAACCTGTAACAGTTAAGGAAATAATTTTCACCATTTTATCAAGAGTAACAATAGAAATAATTAGTTGAAGCACATGAGGCATGCATCTATTCGAAAGCACATTGGAGCACTTAAAATAAAAACTTCCCCAGAGATAGGAAAGAAATGGGTAAAGGGTAAGGACATGGGAAAAAAACAAGAAAAACAAAACCCCAATGTGACTCAGTTTATTGTGTCAGCATAATTACTGCAACGGTAAGCAGGAATACAGTAACTGTAAAGTGGGGGAAGCGGCACTAATTCCACCACCTATGTTCTTACAGAATTCTAAATGTCAAAATAGACCTAGTCAGTACAACACACTTAAGAAAGCTCTTATTAAATAAAAAAGACTTGCAAAATATACAAAACTAGAAGTGTATAGAAATCAAACATATATGCAACACATTAACTCACATATCTCAAACGTAGGTCCTGCCCAAAAAAGAGGGTAGAGTCCAACACTTCTTGAAGAATAGAGACCACAAATTTAAATCGGCAAAGAAAAAGCATGATATGCAGAATTATTCAGGGCGTGGACCATTCGGGTTGAGGTGATGGATTTTTCAGTGCTGTACTCGGTAGCTTCACAGGAATGTCCCAAACTGAGAGAAGTTTGGCCCTGGCTTCCAGATTGGAAACAACATAGGATGAGACTTCATGGTTGATAATTAATTTAACTGGGAATCCATAACTATATTATATTTTTTGAGACTAGAGGGGTGAGGTGATAGGGGCCAAAAGTCTAAGTTTAGTGCAGAGAAATCCGGAAACAACTGCAGACAACCCAGGATGTTGAAGTCCCCTGCTGACCTGGCAGCCTGAAGTATACATTCTTTAGTTGGAAAGAAGTGAACACATAGAGCGTATATAGAGGAAGGAATCCAGAAATTAGGATCTAGGGAGATGGTGTATTTGGTTGATGAGGAGACCTTTATAGTCAGCATTAGGGAGAAATTTACAGAAGAGGGACATAGCATAATCCAGTTAGAGACAGAATCTGGGATGCCCCGAATTTTAATATTATTCCTCCAGGAATGATCTTCCATGTTATCCTTAGAGGCTTTCAACTAAGATGGTTGGAGGTCATGTGCGGAGATAAGATCATTATGTAAAGCCACTAATTCTTCCATCTTGTGTCTGAGTTGATCAGTGTGAGTTTTAAAAGCAGAGATGTCTGATTTAACCTCACGGATAGCTGCAGTAGGATCTAGAGTAAGATCCTATCTAAAGGCCGCCAGAACTTGACACAAGGTTTTGACAGTGAATAGAGTATTAGAGTCTGGATCCAGCACTAGGTTAGATGCACTTCCAGACTGAGAACTGGCAAAAGAAAGAGGACTGCAGCACCAGTGGGTGAGCCGGGAGGCGGGACGATTTTTGACTAGGAAAAGTCAATTGAGGAGGGAGGGCGACTTTAGCGCTTATTGGAGGCATAACTAAACACAACAATTCACACATAGAAACTTGAACATACCACCGCCTCAGACTGTCAGCAGAGGGGAGAAACTGCATGGGTTATATGGACATCAGGTGACTAGATGATCTGCAATAAGAACATGGGTGGAGAGAAAGAACATGAGTGGATCACAAATGTAGTGATAAGAAGTCGAGTGCCTTTCCCATGATGTCTGCAGCCATCCAGCAGAGTCCAGGTAAATGAGAGTCCTACAGAAGGTTATAGCTTCAGGGACCTATATTGCAAGGGTTAGGGGCTAGCCACAATATTCCCTTCAGGCAACATCTCAGGTACCTGTGAGGCAAAGAAATAAGCTAAGATGGCCGCTGGCACATAGGGGAGATAGGAGCAGCAGCTATGTTTATGGAGCATCTGCAGTACCAGGTGGGATGCCTCTACAGGTGATGCTCCTTGATGAAGAAGAGTCAGGCACCAGGGCAGTCAGGCAGGGTCCAACACAGGGACCAGAGATCAGGTGTGCAGTATATAGGCCAAGAGTGCTTAGAGGCAGCAGACTCACTAGCCAGTCACAGTGGTTCCTACAGGCCAGCTATGGGGGCGTAGTGCCTCCAGCAGAGGGCACCAGGAGCCAGACTAGTGTGTCCAGCAGTATCATTGCAGCGGGCACCGAAAGTGGAGGACTGGCAATCTGAAACTCAAGGCTGCGGTTTCTGGCCCACTTCCGCTCTGGATCACAGTGGTGCCAGCCCGGTCTCCACAAAGAGGTGAAGGGACTCTTGTAGCCACAGGAGAAGAGGCGACTCTAATAATGGCTGTGGTACCTCACGGTAAGTATTAAACAGGAAGCCCCACAGAGTCCAAGCAGGATGCGTCCTCTTACAATGGCATTCAGGCCACGCTCCCCCCCACCCCTCATTTATCCCTCTTTATTTTCTTGGCTGTGCACCTGCTTGAATACTCATCGCAATTGAGTACTTGCAAGAATATTGATCATTAGATCATTCACATTAGAATTCTAGTTACAATGTTAAAGGCTTTCTAGCAAGTGTATCGATTTCAATTTAGGATACTGCCAACATACAGTATGTGTATATTTCATGAATACTTATAATAAAATTATACATGAGTAAATATTAATAAAAAATTTTTTTTTTACTTATTTGAGCCTCAATGCTTTTTCTTAATCGGAGCAAACATTTCTATTGATTTTATTACACCAAATTGACCTACAGTAGCACAGTAATTTCCTGTTTTTTTAATTGGTTTCTATATTGAAGTTTTAGCACAACTTTCTTCAGTTGCTGCAGGTAAATTTATATGTTAATCTGAGTGCAGGGAGTGTGAGTAGTGGAGTGTCCACTACTCGCTGTCCTGCTGTGGCTGGGCACAAAACCATTTTACATATACAATCACTATTGGTGAACAGTTAAAAATTACATCACACTATTGGGCGCTTCTGAATTTTTAATTTTATATATACACCGGTATACAATCGGGAAGCCGGCTGCCTTAATACCGGCAGCCGGCTTCCCGACTGTCACATCCCGGCGAGGGATGAAATGTCGGGCATCTAGATGTAGACGCCTGACATTTCCCCGGCGCCAGGAGATAGGCGCCCGGCATCAAGATCGAAGGGATGCCGGGCGCCGCGAGCGGACAGCCGCGGGGGGGAGGGTTAGGTTTAGGGCACCCAGGGGGGACTTAGGGTTAGGCACCCCCCTGGGAGAGTTAGGCTAGGGGGAGGGAGGGTTAGGGTTAGGCACCCCCAGGGGGGACTTAGGGTTAGGCACCCCCCCGGGGGACTTAGGTTTAGGCAGCGGGGAAGGGGGGGGGTTAGGGTTAGGCAATTAGAGGCGGTATTAGGTAAGGCACTTGGGGAGGTTAGGTTTAGGCACCCCTAAGGTGGGTTAGGGTTAGGGGGTTAGGTTAGTAGATACTTACCTTAGGATGATCGGGATTTCCAGCTCTGTCGGGCTTCCGCTGCCGGGAATTCTGCATCTGTCGGCCAGGCACTGCTGGGAATCTAACCGCTAGCCATGCGGCCAGCGGTTTTTCATACCGGTTCCTGTACACCAGCACTGGTTTAAAGATTGCAGTAGAAAGAGATGGTCAGGGCACAGGTACTAACCCCAATGAAACTATGTGGTATTAAAGTGTAACCGGTAATTGGTTCGTTTCTCAAAATGATAAGAATTTCACTTAAACGAATATACTTATTCTTTTAACCGGTGGTGCTCCCCATTGAGTCAGAAAATCAAATAATATGAAAGCAGAAGAGAAAGAAGACTCCTTGTGTGGGGGCACTCTAAATGGTTCTAAAACTTAACTTTTATTAGATCTGTCTAGAGATCTGACACAGTAACTCACAACAAATAACACATAACCACAGACAAACAAAGTATATAAAAATTATTGTAACTCAAACAACTATACAAATAGATGCTCTAATATAACGATTATCTTTGCTGTTACTCTCTTATGTTATAATCTATCTCTGTCTGTCAGAGTTGGATATCCTAATATTCCTGAAATTCCAAAGCATAAGAAGAATTATTCAAGAAGATCATCAATCTCAGCTTATGACCACTATCATAAGCATATTGCACTTCCAAATTTCGGAATTAACCCATCACAGTATAATAAATACCAACTTTGTCAATGTTTGCTATATGCTGTCATAAATCAGAGCTGTATGATCACAATTGCTTAGTTAATAATGAGCTAAAAAAGAGTCATAATTAATTGTTTATAATACCAGCTTCGTAGATACTTTATGTAGACACCAAGTATCTCTTGAGTATACAAAAATGTGTATTCTCTCAACAGCGCATAAAGCCCCTAATAGAATGATAGATAAGTTCTGAAAAGCACCTGTGTTGAGATGAAGAGATAATCTGCTTTTAGTCACATACCCGTCGGTAGAGGTGATCAATGAGAGTTACCTACTTCAATGCAGGTGATCTATAAGATTCCCTGCATCTGCTGTCAGCTCCCAGAGATTGAAGCTGATGAGAGTACAGAAAGATAAATCGACAGAGGAAGAATAAAAATAAATCACCATATAAAGGATATCTCAAAGAGCAAGTTGTGAGTAAACGGGTGAAAATATTTCAATATTCAGAATGTGTATATATGGCAAACTTAGTTTTGTAAAATAATCATTGCCCTACACATTTATATATCAATAGCAGCTTCCATAATATATCCTGTAATACTAATCTTCACTTAAATCAATGTATCTGAAAAAATACATGTGAAAAAATACCCAACTGTGGTATATACACACTTATAGATAGTAAGATGAAAAATGAAAAAGCCTCTTTTCTGTGCAAACCCAGCAGAATTCATGCAGCATGTGCAATTCAAATGGGTTGCAGTGAATGCTTTAATGAATAAGGCAGGATGCCCTACTGGGAGGAACAAAGTACATAGCACTCCTATTGCAGATATGGGGGAGCGATTCCCTTGGTGAGGATAACCCTCACTATCTGCTGACTGCTACAGGAAAGAAGGATAAGGTAGATAAACGTTACCAACAGGTTGAGTATTAAGTGTGTCTTGTGAATCATCTGCTGCTATGCCTGGATCCGGATGTGCGCACTCCGGTAATCCCACTGACAGACCAACGCGCGTTTCACCCTGAGGGCTTCCTCCTGGGTCCGTGTCTGTGTTAGAGAAGTAACCCCCTTTATATCCGATCTCTAATTAATGTAAACAGCATCTGATGCTGGCGGGGGAATGCACCACAGGAGGTCACATGTCAGTCATGTGATCTCTCCATCTACGTGAACACTTCGTAGCTTTGCCACGCCTACGGGTATCCCGAGTGCCGCGTCATAATAGGTGAAACCTGATCACGTGATTCTTAAAATCACGTGAACCTACGTAGGATCAAGGATTTCCCAATGTAATGTTTAAACAGGTGACAGCGGACGCCGTAAACAGCCGGGTGAGGTTTCTACACCCTCCAACGTTACCACTGTCACTCATAGGGGAAGGTAGACTGTAAAACCATAACCTTCCCAAGGAGCAAATACATTCTCACGGAGAAGACTTCTGTCTCCCTGAGAATGAGTATATAACTATAGGTGAAATAACCAGAATCAGTACTCTGTGGCATCAATGATTAACTGCCGCCTTTTAAGTTGAAATAAATATTGGAGATGAGAGTAGAAGGGGGATATATATCATCTATGTTCCCTATGTTCCAGAAACAAAAGCAAAAAACACCCAATATCATATCCAGATAAGATCCAATTATATCTGTGTATGACACCTTCATACTAAAAGATGATGATATATAAACAATAGAAAAAATATATATAGATAAAATAGAAATAGAATAGAAAAAATAATAAAATAAAAATAAATAAAATTAAAATTAAATAATAATGAAAAAATTAGTTAAAAATTATAAATGAATAGTTGTCTATTAAATACTCATTGGCATGAATAAGAGGAGAAGTGGAGGACAGTCAGAGGTGAGATAAATAGAGCATTCAACAGATGAAAGAGAAGAATGCTCTACCTATATAATATCCATAGTGTCAAAGGAACACTCCAAAGTTTATATTCTCATTTAGACCATGCGGTGTAAGTGTCTTTAAGGAAAATATCCATTCACTTTCCTTCCGTAATAGTATTTGTGTCAGGTCCCCTCCACGAATGCCAAGGCTGATCTTCTCTAGGCCGAAAGCACTGATCACACTTAGTTGCCCTTTGTGCATCATTGAGACATGTCTGGCAAGTGTAGTTATTTGTCTCATCTTCTTCTTGTCTGTTTCTACATTTCTGATATTTCCAGCATGTTCTAGTATCCTTTGTTTAAGTTTTCTGGACGTCATGCCGACGTATCTCAAGCCACAGATGCACTCTATGCAATATATGACACCACTTGTATTGCAATTAATAAAGGTACTTATCTCACGAGGTTTCCCGTATCTGTCCTCTATTCGCTCTCTGCTTTTCATATACATACACGCTTTGCAGTTGCCCCATGCATGGGATCCTTTGATCTTCCATGTCTTCCGAGGAATCCTCTCAAAATGACTATGGACAATAGAATCCCTAATGTTCCTTGACCTCCTCCAGCTCATCATTGGTTTGGGAGGCAGTTTCTCTCTCAGGTCATTGTCCATGAGAAGGATGGGCCAGTTTTTGATGGCCAGGTTCTTAATATCTTGCCAATCCTGGCTAAAATTGCAACCTCCTCGGAAGACATTCACTGCAACCCATTTGGATTGCACATGCTGCATGAATTCTGCTGGGTTTGCACAGAAAAGAGGCTTTTTCATTTTTCATCTTACTATCTATAAGTGTGTATATACCACAGTTGGGTATTTTTTCACATGTATTTTTTCAGATACATTGATTTAAGTGAAGATTAGTATTACAGGATATATTATGGAAGCTGCTATTGATATATAAATGTGTAGGGCAATGATTATTTTACAAAACTAAGTTTGCCATATATACACATTCTGAATATTGAAATATTTTTACCCGTTTACTCACAACTTGCTCTTTGAGATATCCTTTATATGGTGATTTATTTTTATTCTTCCTCTGTCGATTTATCTTTCTGTACTCTCATCAGCTTCAATCTCTGGGAGCTGACAGCAGATGCAGGGAATCTTATAGATCACCTGCATTGAAGTAGGTAACTCTCATTGATCACCTCTACCGACGGGTATGTGACTAAAAGCAGATTATCTATTCAACTCAACACAGGTGCTTTTCAGAACTTATCTATCATTCTATTAGGGGCTTTATGCGCTGTTGAGAGAATACACATTTTTGTATACTCAAGAGATACCAGGTGTCTACATAAAGTATCTACGAAGCTGGTATTATAAACAATTAATTATGACTCTTTTTTAGCTCATTATTAACTAAGCAATTGTGATCATACAGCTCTGATTTATGACAGCATATAGCAAACATTGACAAAGTTGGTATTTATTATACTGTGATGGGTTAATTCCGAAATTTGGAAGTGCAATATGCTTATGATAGTGGTCATAAGCTGAGATTGATGATCTTCTTGAATAATTCTTTTTATGCTTTGGAATTTCAGGAATATTAGGATATCCAACTCTGACAGACAGAGATAGATTATAACATAAGAGAGTAACAGCAAAGATAATCGTTATATTAGAGCATCTATTTGTATAGTTGTTTGAGTTACAATAATTTTTATATACTTTGTTTGTCTGTGGTTATGTGTTATTTGTTGTGAGTTACTGTGTCAGATCTCTAGACAGATCTAATAAAAGTTAAGTTTTAGAACCATTTAGAGTGCCCCCACACAAGGAGTCTTCTTTCTCTTCTGCTTTCATATAATCTGTTATTTCAAGCAATTCTGCAACTCGAACATAGCACTCACAAATGTCCCTACTTCACAGTTCTTGAAAGATTTTCAGCCTTTATAGTCGATCACCAAGTCCAAAAGTCTGGCCATCACTTGGTGTATCTGAGTAGCTACTTCCATATAGACCTTATGTTGGGTATATATGAACTTTCTTAATAAATACATACATAGTGTTCATTTTGCTTTGGACTTAGAGTATTTTTATTGTTCTTTATTTATAAAATGCACCAACTGAGTGTGTAACAGGGAGCATTTCCCAAAAGGGAAGACTATACATGCATTGACGTATGCAAATATCACACTAAACTAAACACAATACATACTTACATTTGTTTGCTACTCTACACCACAATTAAAGTCAGCAGTAATTGTTCCTAGGGAAATAAAAATATTTGCTTAAACTATAACTGATATCAGTTTTAAAATATACAGTGTAATTTTAATGCTTGTTTATCCTTTTACCTAAAAAAATATCCTATAGAATAGTTTTCATTTCTTGTAATTATGTGCCACGTACCTTTGACTTTGTATACTTTTTATGTACAAACATATATTTTTTTACAAATTGCCCTCATTTTATTAAAGTCTAGCACAATTTCCATATGATAATATAGGTGGTAAATAATATGTCCTTGTACAGTGCTTGGAAGAAGAATTCTGTGCGTCCCAAATAATTATTCAACCTATTCCTATCACGATATCAGATACTTTCCCAAAATACCAAACAAAGGAGCTCATTCAGACCCGGTCGCTAAGTTGCGCTCACTCCTGCTGAGCGATTTTCGTCCATCTGCGCATGCATATAATTCGCAGTGCGCGTGCACAAGCCAGTCTTGCGATCGGATAATGGGTGCTTGTAAGCCACTATCAGGTCGCTACTTTGATTGACAAACAGTGTAGTTTGTGGGTGGTAACAGGGGAAGGTGCTTGTGAACGGGGGAGTGGTGCTGCGAACGCAGGCGTGTATGGGTGTTAAAATTAAGCTTTATGGGTGTGCATAATGACCATGGAGGCGTCATTGTACACGTCACTTTGGTGAATTTTAGTCTGCACTGATCGCAGTGCTTGCAGTGGGCTAGGGTCTGGCTCAAGGGCTGTTGATGTTACCGATTATTCATACACTTCCTGGAGATGACATGTGCTGCGAGGGGAAAGGGGGCATCTTTATACACCAGCGAGCGCTCTCTGTCATAGCTCGCTAAGACATAGAGGGCGTCCTTACACTACATAGTGTGATCATGGATTTTGCATACCCGGCCCCTTTTGGAAGCGAGCGATCGCGCCTTAGCTACCGGGTCTGAATCAGCTCCAATGTTGACACATAGGGGTATATTTATTACATACTTACCTACCTTTAAAAATCTCTTCCCGGGAGAATCCCGGGTAAGAGAAGCAGCAGGGGGCCGATGGGGACGGGGCCTAATGAGTCACATCATTAAGCCCCGCCCCCTCATGGCAAAACTGCCGCGATTGGGTAAAATTTACATAGGGGTGGGGCCAAATGCTGTGATTCATGCAGAATCACATCTTAAGCCCCGCCCCCTTCACGGAGACCCGCGATCGCCGCTGGTATTCTCCTCATTCTGTCCACTTCACTAGGAAGTGGGCAGAAGGTGGGAGAAATGCCTACCCTTCTGGGAGTGCGGGGGGTTACCTGAAAAATCGGGAGCCTCCCACCAAAACCGGGACGGTAGGCATATATGATTTATTATTTACTAAAGTGCGGATTTACAAAGGTGGACGTGTTGCCCATAGCAACCAATAAGATTCTAGCTATCATTTTCTAAAAAGTACTAGATAAATAATAAGTAGAATCTGATTGGTTGCTATGGGCAACATCTCCACTTTTGTAAACCCGCACTTTAGTAAATATACAGTACCCCATAATGTCATAACTGTTTTCCCTCTGCTACCATTTATACTTAAATAATATATTCTGTTTTCAGAAACTTGGAGCAAAGATCTCGTGAAGAACAAACCTTTAACCCTTTAGTCTAAAATTGTTTTGAATTAAAAGCATTTTTTCGCAGAGGAAGTATGTGCAGATAGTGTGAAGAGAATGTGTGAGAAACAGTTTGCCAACCATATGTTGGTGTATGTTCTGCATCCCAAAAGAGACCTCTTTCTTCATGGAGTGTTATTTCCACAGCAGAACATGGGGGTTATATCTTCCTAAAGTTTGCTTACATTCATCATATTTTAACTAAAGGTGTAAAGACTACGAAAAGCTCAAAACATCTTATTGTTGTAAACAGTTAGAAAAATATTTGCAAATATAGTTTTATTACATCATGTGGCTTATGCTGAAATCTGACAATTTCTATGGTAACCACATAATTCTGCGCATCAAGATCCCGCAAAATGTTGCTCATTCGCATGTACTGTAGGTAATTCCCAAACTTAGAAGTATTCAGACATCTATGTATGTACTATAGTAGGTGAACAAAAAGCCCATTACAACATAATGAGATGTACTGTGTGTTTTCCTCATGTATGGTTAGTATATTATCCTTTTTGTGACTGAGGTTTATTTAATAGTCCACTAGCAAAATTGCAGGGAAAAAAATATGGGATAAGTAACATGAGAGCAATTGATATACAGCCTGATTCAGAGATGTATGTAAACCTATGGTTACCACGCATGCTGATCAGTGTCTGCGAGATCGCAGTGCACATAAGCCACAGCATTACTGTTATTCTGCTAGGGGCGGCGACTTTGTCCATTTTACAAAGCTGGGAGTGTCACTCTTGTTTTGTAGGAGTGCCAAATCCAGGGTCTGCATCTTCTGATGCAGATTTCCTGGGCCTGTCAGAGGAGTTCCGGTGACCAGTCTGAGTACATTTAGGCTTACTCAGATGGTCGCGATGGTGATCCCATTCTGCGTCTTTGGATGCAGGGCTCGGATCTGTGATGCCAGCAGGAGGCATTTTTTTTAGGTGCCTCCTGCAGCATTAGCATATTAGCTGTATTGTATTGCACAGTTGCTGCAGGGTTGGGTATGAAATGCCGACGGCCGGGAAGCTGTCTGACAAAATCCGGACGCTGCAAGCCCGAATGCTGAAAATACCGATTGAGGCTGGTAAGTACCCTAACCCTAATCTCTCCCCCCCTAACCCTCCCTTATTGGTGCCTAACCCTATCCTCCCCCCCGGTTGTGCCTAGCCCTAACCTCCTCCCGGGGGTGCCTAAACCTAACCCCCCTCCCGCACCCTAAACCTGTGGGTTTTACTGCTCCTATGCTATTATTAACCTCAATAACCTTAATTTCCACTCATTTCCAGTCTATTCTGAGCACCTCACACCTCACAATAGTGTTTTTATGTCCAAAAGGTTGCACCGAGGTAGCTGGATGACTATGCTAAGCGACACGAGTGGGCAGCACAAACACGTGGCCCATCTAGGAGTGACACTGAAGTGGCAGACAGGATGGCAGTTTGAAAAACTAGGCCTCAAACAGTACATAATTCAAAGAAAAAAAAAAGAGGTGCAAGATGGAATTGTCCTTGGGCCCTCCCACCCACCCTTATGTTGTATAAACAGGACATGCACACTTTAACAAACCAATCATTTCAGCACCAGGGTCTGCAACACGACTGTGGCTGAAATGATTGTTTCGTTTGTGCCCCCACAAAACAAGTTGGCAATTAATCTGTCCCTGCACAAACTGGCTCTACGGAGGCAAGATGTTGTCCTCATCCTCCTCATCCACCGATTCTTCACCCTCTTCAGTGTTGTGTACATCCTCATCCTCACAGAGTATTCATTTGTCCCCGCTGGAATCCAGCAGCACAGGTCCCTCTGTACGTTCTGGGGGCTGGTCTCCCTGGAAGAGTTGATAATTAATTTTTATGAACATCGTCTTCTCCACATTTTGTGGAAGCAACCTCCTATGCCTTTCGCTGACAAGGTTCCCGGCTGCACTAAACACTCTTTCGGAGTACACACTGGAGGGGGGGCAACTAAGATAAAATAGAGCCAGTTTGTACAGGAGCCTCCAAATTGCCTCTTTTTCCTGCCAGTACAGGTACGGACTGTCTGACATGCCTACTTGGATGCTGTCATCGATGTAATCCTCCACCATTCAGTCAATGGTGACAGTATCATATGCAGTGACAGTAGACATGTCAGAAATTTTTGGCGCGTCCTTCAGTCCGGACCAGATGTCCAAACCGCCCTTGACTTATGACACAGGTGCACGCTTGGTGCTGCTGTGTTGATGCACGTGCGGCTACTGCGCATACATTTCGCACACAAACGCAGAAAAAAAAGAATTGTTTATTTTTCGTGGCGTGCACTTTAGGGGTTACACCACCCTTTAACAGACTGACGCACACTTGTCGCTGCAGCTTTGAGGATGCAGGTGTGGCTACAGCCCACACAATTCACAAAGACAGAAAAAAAAAGAAGAATTTTAAATTTTTTGTGGAGCGCACTTTGAGGGTTACACCACCCTTTAACAGACAGACGCACGCTTGTCGCTGCTGCTTTGAGGATGCAGGTGCGGCTACTGCGCATACATTTCACACACAAACACAGAAAAAAAGATTATTTTATTTTGGTTGGAGCGCACTTAGGGGGTTGCACCACCCTTTAACAGACAGACGCTTGCTTGTCACTGCTGCTTTGAGGATGCCGGTGCGGCTACAGCCCACACAATTCACAAAGACAGAAAAAAAAAATGAAGAATTTTTTATTTTTTTGGAGTGCACTTTGGGGGTTACAGCACCCTTTAATGGACAAGCCATCCGGCCCTTTACTTATGACACAGGCGCACACTTGGCGCTGCTCCTTTGTTGATGCACGTGCACACAATTCACAAACACAGAAAATAATTCCTTCACCATTCTGTCAGTGGTGACAGTATCATATGCAGTGACAGTAGACATGTCAGAAATTGACATTGTTGGCACGTCCTTCAGTCCGGACCAGATGTCCAAACCGGCCCTTGATTTATGACACAGGCGCACGCTTGGCGCTGCTGTTGTGTTGATGCACGTGCGGCTACTGCGCATACATTTCGCACACATACACAGAAAAAAAAGAATTGTTTATTTTTTGTGGAGTGCACTTTGGGGCTTACACCACCCTTTAACAGACTTATGGGACACAGGCGCACGCTTGGCACTGCTCCTTTGTTGATGCACGTGCAGCCACAGTGCACACAATTCACAAACACAGAAAATAATTTTTTATTTTGTTTGGAGTGCACTTTGGGGGTTACAGCACCCTTTAACGGTCAAGGCAGCTGGCCCTTTACTTATGACACATGCGCACGCTTGGCGTTACTTTGTTGATGCACGTGCGGCTACAGTGCACACAATTCACAAACACAGAAAATTATTTTTTATTTTGTTTGGAGTGCACTTTGGGGGTTACAGCACCCTTTAACGGTCAAGGCAGCCGGCCCTTTACTTATGACACAGGCGCATGCTTGGCGTTACTTTGTTGATGCACGTGCGGCTACTATGCACACAATTCACAAACACAGAAAAAAAAAATATTTTTTTGGAGTGCACTTTTGGGGACTACCCCTGATGCACAGATAACCCCCTGGACAACACTACAGCACCCCTCTAGGACTACATCCTTTATGGGACACTGCACAACACAGTCCAGCCAGCCCCTATAGACTTTGGAGTGGACACAGCCCCTATGGATAACTGACTGCACAACACAGCCCAGCCAGCCCCTATGACAGCAGCACAACACAGCCCAGTCAGCCCCTATGGACTGAATGGTCACAGCCCCTATGGACAACAGCAGCACTACACAGCCCAGCCAGCCCTAGCTTCCACCCTCCCTCTTCACTGTCCACAATTGGAGTGAGAAATGGCGCCAATGCGGGGACCTTTTATACAATCTAAAACCCGCGAGATCCGGAAGGCAGGATGATGACGTTTTGCCTCGATTTCAGTTCCGAGTCAGGCGGGAAAAGTCGAGCCTGACTCGGATACGAGTCGGATCGGGGGGGGCTCGGGGGGGTTCGGATTTCAGAAATCCGAACCCGCTCATCCCTAATTTAGACGCCGGGATTTAGACAGGCGGCCTCCCTGCCGTCGGCATTTTGACTGTATCCCCTGCTGCATGCAAAGCAGCAGCTGTGTAATACCATACAACTATGAATCAGACCCATTGATTGTAAGTAGTTAAGTAAATAGAGTATTGGGGACAGTGGTAAGGGAAAAGAATGTGGATAAGTAGTAACAAATGAAATGTATAGACTTTTCGTCAATGTTGGTAAATTTGTATTAATCCATATATAAATGTACCTCTATACTTCTAGGGAAATATAGATCATCAAATGTAAAATTGAAATATATCTAAATTACATATATTTGTAATAAGTCCATTATCACGAAGTATGAACCAAGTCCTTGAATAAGTTGGTAATCACTTTTCTGTCTTCTACCAGTTCTCTAATTGTTAATTCAGTAAAACCTGTACACATTCCTCCACCCGAACATTCAAAAAGAGGGCATGGTCACCCCATAATAACATGATCGGGCATTCCATGCCATGTTTGAAAGCACTAGACTTCCCCCAAATGACCCCTACCAAACGCATCTGTAATGCTATGTACACAAGGTAAAGATTTTCAGGACAGCTGGACAGTCACCTCAAATTCTGATTGTCTTACCTAAACAGGGACAGTTTGGAGGTATGCTGTATTCAACCACTTAACTGGCAAAAAAAATAGCAAAAACTGGGCCTGATTCAGAGCCGGACGCTCTGACAGAGCGCTCGCTCTGAATCAGGGCCGGCCTTCTGTTTTTTTCGAACGGCCTCCTTGCTGCTCGCATAGCCAGCGGCCATAATGATGGTCGCGATGGTCAAGACCATCGCGACCATTGGGCTTGCGACTAGACCCTTGTGGTAGGGTCTCGTTGCTGCAAGCCCCAGAGAGCTTTCGGCTCTAACAGAGCCGAAAGCTCTCCCACTGACATCACTTGTGTTGTCAGTGGGGCTGGCCCCAGACGGAAGGCTTTCCCACGGGAACGCCTCCATCTGGGCAGACATGCCCCCGGCCTGCCCACCAAAGGGGGCATGCTGTCACTCAACATCGACAGCACGCCCCCTTTGGTACGAGACCCGGTGCGACGGATTGCCCGTCGCTATCCGGGTCTCGCGCATGCGCACGACGGAGCCGGCTCCGTCGTGCGCATGCGCACTGCCCTACCACATTTGTTTATAGCACTGCACCTGTTGTCTATATGTGTTCCCTCCATCAGGTACTTTGTGCTAAACACTCATGTATTCGGGGGCCCTTCTGGTCATGGATGCCATTCCCACACCATAGCCGGAGCCACCACAAAGGGGTGAAACACAATACATTCAGGTACCCCAAGTAAGTGTAACACAGCACCAGTAGGGTTTCACATTCTCTCCCCATACCCATTAAGTAATTTCCTGCCAGGTAGAGCTTGACAGAGATGCAATTCAATGATACCCAAAAACTGTTTGCCCTTCTTTCCGTAAGGTACGTGACCGGAGGCGGAGCAGGGTAGAGAATATTGTACCTCTGCCTCTCCTCCTCCCTGACTTGAAATCTTGAATCCACCATCACCTCTAAGATGTTTTATTTTGGGACAGAGCTGATCAGAGCAGAGAGTACATATAGCACCACGCTAGGGGCTGCTGTTACTTTGATTGATGCACAAAGCAACTGTGTTAAGGCAGATATGGAGGAAACAGTGGGAATTAGCCAGAGGCTTCACCGAGTCTGGTGACACCCAGTGCACACTCTGGACACCCCCCCATTTGCCAAAGGTGTGCCCGGCCGAAAGGGGGTGTGACGTAAATAAAGGGGCATGCTCTCATGGAGGATCCAGATAACATCACTCCCCAGAGACTGGGCAGTCAACGCTGTCGGTTTCTCTTCTATGACAGGAGCTGAGTGGTGCAGGAAAATGTCACACTGCAGTACCCGGCTTCTGTCACTGCAGAGGAGCCAGCATTTTGGTGTCACCCCCTCTGCACACATATTCTACAGTGCTTTACAGAGAATATTTGGCCATTCAAATCAGTCCCTCTCAGAGTGGAGCTTACACTCTATGGACCTCATTCTGAGCCGCTCGCAAGATCTATGCGCTCGCAAGCGGGTCGATGGTTGTGCATTGCCCCATAGCGAGTGAGAAATTCACTCGCTCCGGGGGTCACTACAAATGGGGCGGCTGTCGATGGTGATCGACAGCTTGCCCCGTTTTGTAGGCGGGGTGGGGGGTGGCTGGACAAATGGAGGCGTTCCTGAGGGAACACCTGCCATTTGTAGGCGACCCTACTGATATCACTAGTGATGTCAGTAGTGAGCTTCCGGCTTCCGGGAAGCTCACTGGGGCTTGCAGCAGACGAGACCCTACCACAAGGGTCTCGTCGCAAGCCCAATGGTCACAATGGTCGTGACCATCGCAACCATCACCTGGCAGCTCGCAAAAGCTGTGGGTGATCACCCACAGCTTAGCGAGTGGGCAGGAGGCCGGCTTGAAAAAATAAAAGCGGCCGCCCTCATTCAGAGTGAGCGCTCGCTTTTTGCGAGCGGCTCTGAATTAGGTCCTATATTCGCTACCACATGCATACACACTAGGGTTACTTTTTGTTGGAAGGCAATTAACCTGCTGTACCAGTATATTTTTGGAGTGTAGGAGGAAACCCATGCAAGCACAGGGAGAATATACAAACTCTACACAGGTAGGGCCATGGTGAGAATAGAACCCTTGCCATCAGTGCTGCGAGGCTGTAATGCTAAACATTACACCGTCTGCTGTATTCTCAATATTTGCTAAATATACATAGACCTCATTTTTTATTCACTAGGCTGTAATAAATATTTTACCTGAAATATAATGAAAAGCCTTATCTGGTAATTAGTATAAGATTTTATAAGAAATGTATATCTGTATTTAGTAATATGTTGAGTGGGTGTGCAAGCTGCTTCCTTTTCATGAACACTTCTGAATTGCCTGCAGGTTAATAGGCAATGCTAAATATCTGCAAGTACAAAGGTAAGCTGCCACACAATATGGAACAACTTTCTTTCTTTAAACCACAAGCCATTGTCACTAAACCACATTGGTATACAGAAACTTTATTCTCATCACAACAATGTCTTTGATGGCCAATCACACAGCATCCCCTAGTTCATACAGCTACACCCACTTGCTTTCAAATTCACCACAACCCTCAAAAATATTTGTTTTGAAGCACATCTAGCTCAATGGGTAAAACAAGAAACGCTCACAAGAAATCATTGGGTTTTCATTTCCTATAGTATTTTCTCCATTCTCAGCAATGCTTTATGTATTTTTGGTAAATTACAATGTTGGGACACAGCATGGAAAATTAACTCACACACATTTCTTAAAAGTAGCTAAATGGAAGAACTGGCTTTAAAGTGGAATTAAACCTCAGTGAGAGAACATCATTTAAAACTCAATGTACTGTATGAAGCCTTTATGCAATGTGTAAATGAAAAATATATATTGAGTAGGAATCGGTATGAAATACCGCCGGTTGCCTGGCCGACCACAGCAGAGTTCCCGGCAGCGGAAGCCCGACAGCGCTGGAAATCCCGATCGTCGATAGGTAAGTATTGACTAACCTAACCCACTAACCCTAACCCTCCTTAGGGGTGCCTAACCCTAACCTCCCACCCAAGTGCCTAACCCTAATCCCCCCTCTAAGTGCCTAACCCTAACCCCCCCTTCCCCGCTGCCTAACCCTAAGTCCCCCCCGGGGGTGCCTAACCCTAACCCTCCCTCCCCCTAGCCTAACCCTAACCCTCCCGGGGGGTGCCTAACCCTAAGTCCCCCCGGGTGCCCTAAACCTAACCGTCCGCTGTCCGCTCGCGGCGCTCGGCACCCCTTCGATCGGGATGCCAGGCGCCGGTCTCCCGATGTCGGGGAAATGTCAGGCGTCTACATCTAGATGCCCGGCATTTCACCCGCGCTGGGATATGACAGTCGGGAAGCCGACTGCCGGTATTAAGGCATCCGGCTTCCCGATTGTATACCATTGAGTAAGGTTGTACATCACTTTCTGATTCTTATGCATGGATGAGATGATGGAAAAGTATGGGACAATAATACCTATTAGGAAATCTGCAACTAAAGTACATAATCTTCTTCACATAAGCACTATACACATAGATGTGAAACTCTAGAGCCAATTGTATGCATCTATAGGTAAAACAGAGAGCGTGATTCAGAGATGGCCGCAAATCCCCTTGTGATTGTGACTCCATACACAGCGGACTTGTGAACATGGCCGCCCTCAGGGGGGGGACTGCTGGGACTCCAGTCCCGGGCCCAGAGAGAGAGGGACCCCAGGTGGTAGGTTGGCAGCAGTGTGGAATGCACTGAGTTGCATCCAGGGAGAAACAAGATCATCAGCGATGGCAGCATTTGAAACACGGTAGGGGTGGGCATCCACCATTGACTCAAAATCATTGATGGTTTACGGGCGATGTTGAATACTTTTACCATTGATGGCGGAGAGTCAATGATTCTTTACCATCGATGCATCAGTGGGAGCAGATTCTTTGTTTTCTGGACAGGACACAGCTTAACCCAGGCCCCTGACACCGGCTAAGCTCCATTCCTTTTTTTGATTGGCCTGTGGCCCGCTGTTCCCTACCACAGTGGTGGCCATTGAGGGTTGCAAACCATGGATGGTTCACCATAGATTATTTTTATGCCATCGATGGTAACCACCGATGGACCCATCGATGGTAATCATCCATGGACACTCCTCCGATGGCCATCCCTAAAATATGGAGCTGGCCGTGAGCTATTTATAGCTCGCAAAATGGCAGCCAATCAGGAGTGGCCGCTCCTGATTGGCTGCCGTTCCATGAGCTGTGATTTGCTCGTGGCCACTGCCATATTTTAAATGTCGCCAAAGCTCTTTTGTCTCCCTGGCAGCCACCCTGTGCATTCCGCACCACTGCCACCTGGGCCCCCCTCTCTCTCCGGAAATGCTACCGGCAGAAGAAACCAGGTATGATGACCCTGCCCTTTGCCCCTCCTCTCGTCCAGCCAGCCTTCCCTGCACTGTCCCTCCCTCAGTCCAGCCAGCCTTCCCTGTGCACCCCCAGTCAGCCAGCATACAGTACCTTCACTGCCCTGCTACCACTTCCCTACCCTTTGCCCCCCTTGACCAACCGCCCACCTGTGCCCCATACCCCAGGCGAGGGGGCTCTGCCTATTTTGTCAGGACTGGCCCCCACAAATTCTAAAGGCAGCCCTGCTGGGGGGGTGTTGCTGTGCGGTGCTGCGTTGTATAATGGGGGCTGAGGGGGGCCCTGCCTATTTGGTCTGTCCCGGGCCCCACAATTTCTGATGGTGGCCCTGAGGCCTCCTTAACCACCAACTAGTCCTGTCATTATTATCACCAATAGAGACCGCACATTGTATTATTAGCCCATGCACCCTAAAGCACATTCTCTATCTTCCCTCACACTCCTCATTCCTCACTTCTGTACAGGGGCCCCCTCCTCTCCGTCCAGCGGCTGGCAGCGCACTGAGCACTGAGTGGCCAGCACCGCACTTATAGACTAGAGTGTGCCCAGAGTCTATAGCGCATGTGCAGGTCACCGGGAAAATGGCTGCAGTTGCCATTTTCCCCATACTTTGCATGCGCAAACGACGGAGAAAATGACCACGGCCCCCATTTTCCAGTCGTTTCTTTATAGCGCAGACACCGGCGCCGACGTGGGACTCTGGAGAGGTAAGTATAATATGGGTGCAGGGTGTGTGGTGCAGGCCCATGTGCCCCGCACACCCTGCACCCATCATAAATATGCCCCTGCTTCTGTACCAGTATCATTGTCACATGAAACCACTTCTCTATATCCACCTTCATCTCATTGCACTACTTCCCTTCCATGTTTCACGTACCCCCGGTTTGGAGTCAATGGTTCCAACCCCTTGTCATCATCCATTCTCCCTTGTCCCCTCTAATCTATGCTGTAGTTCTTAATTTACCTTAGGCCCAAGAGGCAGGACTGCACATCTCAGATCCTCATTACTTGCAGCACTGCTGCTTTGTAACAATACGCCCACTGTCATAGGGATCATTTGTTCAATCCAAACTCTTTATGAATGTTGCCAGTTTGGCAATAAGGAATAACTACAGTATATCAGATATACCTTGTACATAACCACACACAGTCATTGGCTGACCATATTTTTTAATACCAACAGGAAAGTGAATTCCTGGTAACATTGTACAAAATCCCCTGCATCTTAGATTGTTTTATGGTGATCAATGTACAGAATGCTAAACCTGGATTAGAAACTGCTTTGCTACCTTCTTAGATGCTTCATATGTTGCTGTTGAAATCTTTAACTTACACTTTTTAATTTATTCCCCAATAACTCTCTCTGTTATCACCAAAATTAAGAAGATAAGTGGGCATATGTTCCTATGGAATCGGTATGACATACCGCCGGACCTAAGCCCGGCGGATGAAATACCGATGCCAGAAGTCCGGCAGATGAAGATCCTGACCGCACCTAGTAAGTATCCTAACCCTCCCTCTCCCCTCCCTAACCCTCCCTTAGCAGTGCCTAACCCTAACCTCCCCCCAGGGGTGCCCAAAGCACAGGACAAAGAAAACTCCCTGGTCCCTAAACCTAACCCTTCTGGGGGGTGCCTAACCGTAACCTCCCCCCGGGGTACCTGACCCTAACCCCCCCTTCCCCTAGCCTAGTCCTAACCCTCCAGGGGGGTGCCTGACCCTAAGTCTACCCGGGAGTCCCTAAATCTAATCCCCCCCCCGCAGCTAACAGGTCCTGACACCAGGCTTACCTACATGTGGTATGCGGGGCGTCGGGATTTCGGCTTGGGGCTGATGATAGGCGTTGGTATTTAGATGCCTATCTTTAGTCCCATGCTGAGATTTCACAGTCGGGTAGCCGTCGGATGGCATTTCGACCGCCAGCTTCCTGACTACATAACGTTCCTATGACCTGAACAAATTTCAGGTCACATGTGTGCTCTGGTCATTCATTTCTAAATAAGTCCTTGGGGAATTTAACAAATGCAGAGTTTTCTTGTAGTTTTAATAGGTTTGGAGGGTAACAGCTGATATTACTGGCTATGGTCCTGATTCACTATGGAACGCAATATTGCATACGCACGCAGTTCACTGCGAAAATATGCTAATCCATTGCGATCACAACGCCGCCACAGCATTACATAAGGATGCCCACTTTACCTTACACGACTATCCATAATGTTTAGCAAGACTGCAAAAACATCGGTACAATCGAGTACCATCGCAGCCTCACGCACAGTTAAGGCAGGTCTGACCTTACTCAGGAATTGCTTACTGCAGCGCATGCAATGAGGCCTCAGGCTGCATATGGTACTGTATCTCAGTGGATAATTTATGCATGCCCCTGCAATGGCGTTCAAGCGCACTGGCACACCTGCGTTCGGCCAACCACCCCCCCAAACGGCACTTCCTGTCGATCACTTTGCAATGGGTCTGTGTAGCCACTGCGATTGCAGTTCCGATCGCAGTGGCAGTTTCACGCACGTGCACTGTGATGCATATGCATGCACAGTACGCAACAATCGGCCGATTGCGTGCGTATAAGCAACTGCGTTCCTTGCTGGATCAAATCCAATGTAAGGTGATGTAAGGCAGTTTTAGACTCATAAATTGCATATATTTTAAGACAAACCTGGGGTTAAATGTGAGAGTTTAGAAAATGTGAGAGTTTAGCAGTAAACGCTCACACTTTTTAAACTCGGAAAATGTAATAGAGTCCGAGAATATGAAAACTTGCATGTTTTTAAACTAAAAAAAACTCTCAAGATTTAAACTCTCATCCAGATGTTTCACATTTTGAAAATAAAACTCGACTAATGTGAGAGTTTACTGCTAAACTCTCAAATTTTCTAAACTCTCACCATATTACATTTGGCCCCTGGTGTTTTATGAAAATTGTAGGTGGGGACATACATTCTTCCCACCGCACCTTCTTCCCAAGCATGGTCCTCAAGGCTCTACAACAGATCAGGTTTTAGAGATATCCATGGTTGAGCACAGGTGACTTAATTAGTACCTCAGTCAATTTGATTTAATCACCTGTGCTCAACCATGGATATCTCTAAAACCTGAACTGTTGGGGAGCCTTGAGGGCTGCATTTGGGAACCTCTGACATACACTATGGATGAAGTGGCGGAGTGATATAGATGGGAGTGATTGGGTTCCTGTCAGGGAAAGAACATCAGGGACAGGGAGAGGTATAAAAGGAGCTGCCAGCAGACTAACAGTTAGTCTGGAGATTCCTTCCTTGGATGCTCACCCCCCTGTGGCAGAGCACTGAAAGGCAGCCGGGAGAGGGAGTCTTACACAGCAGGAGCTGTGAAGCAGGTAAGCAGCAGTGGCTGTCAGTGGAGTTCCCAGTTCACCTATTGGTGGATTTCCCGGATGCAGCTGTGGTGATGGTGGAGGTCCTGTGGGCAGAGAGAGATGTGGCAATGGGCAGCTCAGCAGTGCCTAGCCTGACCGCTCATGGGCTGTCACTGGGAGGTGTGACAATGGGAAGAAGGAGATTGGCAGATGGGAGTGGAGTTTCTGACTGTCTGTGTCAGCAGTTGCAGGGAACTATCTACAGTGAGTAGAAGCACTGGCACTGCATTCACTTAAGCCGACAGGCAAGATATCAAAATTTCTTGGCTTTCACAACCACCTTTGTTTTTTGACAGTTATTGTGGTAGGTTTCCTTATGTGTTTTTATATCTGTGGGCCTCCAATATAATTAGGATCAGAGAGCAGAGCATAACAGTCTCTGGGCCTGATTCAGCCCCTTTCGCGAGCGCTGAGCACTCGCAAGAGGGGTCGATGTTGCCCAAGTGCGCATGCGCACGACGGAGGTGGCTCCGTCATGCGCATGCGCGAGACCGAATAATGATGACAAAACTGTCATTATGGGTCTCACACCAAAGGGGGCGTGCTGTTGATGGTGATTGACAGCACGCCCCCTTTGGTGGGCGTGCCTGCCCAGACGGAGGCGTTCCCATGGGAACGCCTACCGTCTGGGGCCGGCCCCACTGACATCACTAGTGATGTCAGTGGGAGTGCTTTTTCCTCTGATAGAGCCAAAAGCACTCCAGGGCTTGCGGCAGCGAGACCCTACCGCAGGGTCTCGTCGCAAGCCCGATGGTCGCGATGGTCTTGACCATCACGACCATCATTTGGCCACCCACAGCTATGCGAGTGGCCAGGAGGGCGCTCCAAAAAGGAGAAGGGACGGCCCTGATTCAGAGCGAGCGCTCTGTCAGAGCGTCCGGCTCTGAATCAGGGCCTCTGTGCCAGGAAATAGCACATAGGGATAGCACATAGGGCTTGACTCAGAGTTGTACGCTGTACACACAGCAGCTGCGGCTTTGTATGTAGCAGCTGAGCAATAATATGCTAACACCGCAGGAGGAGACATCTTGTGTAAATAGATGTTTCCTGACAGCTTCTGTGATCCACTGCTGTGTCCGAGGTTACAACTGTCGAATCACTTGCGTGGACATCGACCATCTGAGTAACTCTGAGGTTACTTAGGATGGGCGTGAAATTCATGGTTCCAAGGCCAGTGAAGCTGCATCGGAAGATGCAGCCACAGGCCTCAGTACGCTTATGAAATGAACCTACAAGCCCTCGTTTTCTGGGATGCTGGCCGGGGCCACCCAAACGGCCACAGCAAATCAATCATGCTGGGCTTAGGTGCACCGTGATCATTGTCGCAGATCGGCACAATACAGGTTCTGCCCAATCAGCAACCATCAGAGTTTTATATAAAACATCGGCTTGGTTACTACTCTGAATCAGGCCCATAGAGCGGTGGACATTTTCTTGTGATCTGAACAGAAGGTTTAGACACAAATAAATGGCAACTGCTCTGTGTTCTATTTTTGGACACAAAGATACTCAACAAGTTTGTCAATCGTTGGCTGTCTAGGATCATGGACTGCTGTAAGCAGACTTCCCCTCCACCTTATTCAGTGCTGTAGCAGCTCCTCCACGCCCTGTGTTGGCACCCACCGCCCCCAGAACATGTGCTGTGTCACATCACGAAGAGCAGGCTGAGTTGAGAACAGCCAGGTAGCTAATGATGGCCCCTGACTATACTCTGTATACCCCTCAAGCACCATTAAGAACCTTCAAACAAAAGTATTACCAGCTTCAACAGGGCTACATTCTTAGGATGTGTTGCAATATCATGGCTTTGGGTGAACACCACTAAAGAAGGTGATATCATAAGAATTGTAACATCTTTTAGATGTGTGTCAGTGTGCACATCAGCTGTACCTGTGCATCCTTGTTGCAAATAACTAATAGTGCAGACCCCGTGGTGGAAATATTGCAGATCTGTGTACGCGTAAAGGCAGGTTACAATTTAGTGGTGGTTATAGCATAAATAATTCAGTGCATTGACAGAAATAATATAATCTCCTCTTTAATTTTTCCTTAGTGCTGCTGCCCAGCTCATCTTCCTCTCCAAATGTACTAAATCTGCCTCCCCTCTCAAACAAGCCCTACATAGGCTATCCTTCCCTTTCAGAAACCAGCTCAAACTTCTTACTCTTAGATGGCTTGCAAACCATGCAATGTCATCAACGATTTCCCTTGATCTCCCCGGCAACTCCCCGGCACTCCCTGACATACGATACCGTGCTTTAAACTGTGAAATCTGACCAATGACCTATCGTGCGTCCTTAACAATTTCCAGTGCGTCGGTAACAAGATCAACAGATCTTACTGAATGTACAGTAGCTTACCTATCTGAGGATATGACAAAGGACCGTTCATCGGAATTGTTATCGTACGTGGACACTACACGATTTGTCGTTCAGATGTTACGGAATCAGCCAAATCATGCAAAAAATCGTCTAGTGTATAGGAACCATTACTTATAATCCTTACTCTCACCCAATTCTCTCCTATTTACATCATTGACCTTATCTCCCTGCACACTCCCTTCTGCTCACTGTGCTCCACATATGAATGTTGCCTTTCCTGCCAACTAATTACCTCCTCCCAATCCCACTTCCAAAATTTTGCCTGTGCTGCTCCCTACATCTGGAACTCTCTATCTCTCCCTATCAGGCTCTCTACCTCCTACAAAATTTCCAATGGGGTCTCAAAGCCCACTTCTTTATCGAAGCCTCCCACTTTCATTCTAACTAACTGCTACCTGCTCCTCGCTCATTGTTTTGACCCCCTGTGTCACTCCAGTCTGTCTGCCCATCCCCTTTAGACTGTAAGCTCTCACAAGCAGGGCCCTCTTCCCTCATGTACTATGCCTTCCCTCACTTATACCATCATCTCTTCCCCACTGCCTACAACGGCACCTGGGGCCTCATTCAGAGGCGGTCAGAGGATGCAAGCGGTCGCTCAGAAACTGGGCGGCCGCTTGCATCCTGACCGGCCGCCTCTGTTAACACCCACAGCTCTAACGACCGCTAGGGTGATGGTCACGATGGTCATTGACCATCGCGACCATCGGGGCTTACGGCAAGACCCTAGGGTAGGGTCTCACTTGTCGTAAGCCCCGGAGAGCTTCTGGCTCTGTCAGAGCCGGAAGCTCTCCACTGGCATCACTAGTGATGTCAGTGGGGCCTCCCCCAAACGGCAGGCGTTCCCATGGGAACGCCTCCGTTTGGGCTGCCACCCCCCCGGCCCACCTTCCAAACGGGGCGAGCTGTCAATCAACATCGACAGCTCGCCCCCTTTGGAAAGAGACCCGTTACGACCAGCGCTGTCGGTCTTAGCGGGTCTTGCGCATGTGCACGAAGGAGCTGGCTCCCTCGTGTTCATGCGCACAAGACAAACATCGAGGCGGCCGTGCGGTCGTAGACCGTATGGCCGCCTCTGAATACAGCCCCTAGTCCTCGAGCTCTGCCACCCTGCGGCTTATTTGAGTTTATAAACCTTGGTCATGCCCTGCAATGTCCTGCGCTGCAAGTTACTTTCTTCTTGTTTTGTTCAAACCTGTTTATATTTATATACTTTATAAGGTGCTGTGGACCCCTTGTGGCACCATAAAAATAAATAAAAAATAATTATAAATAATAATAATAATAATACTGAGCTCAACAATTTTTTATTGCAGTCCTTATCCACATTAGAGGTTTGTGACTGCCTTCCCTTTACATGCTACATTCTTGGGGGTCAATCCGATTAGCCGCGAAGGGTGTGATTTGCTGTTGCCACAGCGTTAAAACACCGGCAACGACACCTCATCTTGCACCCCCCACGGCTTCACACAATTGTGCTTGCAGCCCTATGGGGCTGTGAGCACTTTTGTGTGAGTTCTGGCTGCCATTAAGTGTGGCTGTTGCTGTGATGACTAGTACCTGCCATCATTGGGAGCAAAGGAGGTCTAAAATGTCCCCTTGGACCTTTTAGTCCTAATTTGCTCCCAATGATGGCATATCATATACACAATGGTATCATACCAGCCCATACCATTAGGCTATGTCCCCAAGCAATTCTCTTGGCAGCGGATCGTCAGACAGGAAAGCATTTCAAGGTGATAAAGGCAGTGCCAGATTAAGGGCATATAATGGGGACTGCTGTACTGTGGGTCTGAATTAGGGATGGACATCAGAAACCGATGCCATCGATGCTCCTGATTTAACAGAAATACATGTTTGCCAGCCATCGGATGAAGCTTTCTAGTAGTCACTGCAGCACTTGATTTGATGTCGGAAGTCCAACCAATTGATGCCAGGCCTCCAATGTCCATCCTTAGTCTGAAGAGGTCAGAAGAGGGTGGATGAGGCAAGGATTGCTGGAGAATGTGTACTGAGGGCCAGTGGTACCAGAAGGTACACGCAACATCAGGACAAGTCATAGAACTAGTGGGAGGATGGGTGAGAGGCATGTCCTAAGGATGCCTTCAGAGCAGCACCAGTTGCCCACCTCTCGTTATGGCCCTAGATAGATAATTAAATTAAATAAATTGTAGAGTTTAGTTATGCTTCATTTTTTGTAAAAACTTTTTTTATATAATGTCCTTTTTATAATACATTTATTTGATTTAATAAACACAAAATTCAAATGCAGCATGAGATACCTTCTATCTTTGGTCTGTGAACATTAGACTTCCTGCCAGTAACCATATGAAAGCATGCTGCAACGAACCTATCTGTGCATGAAATGACAATCATAGAAAACAACAGACTAATGTCAAGAACAAGGGCTCATACAATAAATAAACATCTTAAATCTTGTCATGTTACAAAGACCTTTACTTACACATTTTGTAACTGTTTTAATATGTTTTTTTATATTGAATCAACTTGCATTATAAGTTTAGTGACCCTTTAAATTGATCCCTGGCACAATGAAAGGTGGTGGTGAATTAACTGTTTTTGTATGTAGAAGTCTTTGCATTTCCCTGACACCTTATTGTTGGAACTGCTATGTGAACCTCACACATTCCTGTGCATTGTGCATCAGTCATCCTGACATCTATCATAATCATTTTCTTAATTAATCAGGCATCTGATATTCTTTCGCCGTTAAGGGAACCCATCCTCAACAGCATAAAGACAACACTTTTAATAGATGACTTTGAGATGCACCCAATGAATTTTATAAAGTGTAGCAGACAATTGTTTTGATACTGTGCAGATTAGTTCCTCATTGCATCCTAACAACGTGCTAATTGCTTCTTTTGACCAACGGCCCACTTTAGGAGACTTATGTACAAATGTGCTTTATACTCTAGATTACAAAACTAACACTGCATTATTTCACACCGCAGCTTGCAAATTCTTGTAGGGCAGTATGTATTAGCATTAATTAGACATGCAAAAGCAAAATAAGGACTAAACACGAATGCAAGTGACATATAGGGAACAGACTGTGTTAATTATCTAAATTACAAATAATTCATTGGGTATATAAATGGAATGACATGACTATGTAAATTGAGATGTTACTTGGAAATGCTAGTAATTATTATATAAGTTTCCCAAACGTACCAATTTTGGAAAAATTCTAGGTACAGATAACAAAAGAACAATATATATAATAGGTTGCAATTAGATAATAGACTGGTGAACTCGAATATTTACGGGGAACACTATTCTGTTAATATGTACAAATAAATACAGACGCAATTACTTGGTCATTTCAGTTAGTACAGAATAGCACAAGATGAATTGTTGATAGTGGACGTGAAGTAGAGGGATACCTGCACTTCCACCCCTGGTTATATTGTAGTGTAATACCCCTTTTACAACGGAGCTAAAAGTTGGGGTATTGAAGGGTTAAGCCAGGCAGCTCCCTGGTGTAAAAGGGGCGAGGGTTGGATCGCCGGGTCGAGTGACCCGGTAATCCAACCCAGGTAAATAGCAGGGTTTAACACAGGCGTAGCCCGTGAAACCCTGCTGTGAGAACAGCACTCTCCGGGTCACGATGACCTGGAGTGCGCTGCTAGCCGGCCGATTGGTCCGGCTTCAGTGGCGCTTGGAGATGACGTCATCTCCTAGCGACCACTTTCACTCCGGAAAAGCCGGGTTTATGCAGACCGACTCCGGTGAGACCGGCACCAACTCGGGAATATCCCGAGTCGGCGCCAGCAAAATTCCGGTTCTGATCCGGATAGGAACTTTGTTCCAACTCCGGGTCAGACCCAGAATTTAGGTGGAAAAGGGGTATAACTGTAAACTGCTGACTGGGAATTGGATAGGAGAGAAGTTCCCCCCCTAAAAAATTATTGTAACTAAATATTGTGTATTCCCAAAGCACTAAGGGCTTGATTCAAAGGTGTAAGCAGTCGTCTGCGCTGTGGAGTATTTTTGCGGATCTGCAGCAGTGATAATATGTAAAATAAATACTAGTTTCAGCCTACTCCTTGTGTACACAGGGCCTGATTCAGAGTTGGGAATAGAGTGAGATATCTCTCTCAACTGATCATCTTGGTGAAACCATGCTGCACTGCAGGTGGGACAGATTTAAAATGTGCAGAGAGATTTAGATTTGGGAGGAGTGTTACCAAACTGACATCTAAATTGTAGAGTAATAATAAAGCTGTGCAGTATTTGCGGGGTACATGCAAAAGCAGCCTGTATTTACCCTACATTGCAATATGGTTTGTTCAGGTTCACAGTTGAGAGAGATATCTCACTCTATTCCCAAGTCTGAGTCAGGCCCAGAGTGCACAGGAATGTACAAGCCCAGAGACGCCCACTTTCAGTGCCCATACATGCTTCTTGGTGTCTTCTGATAGGCTCTCTCAGCCTCCCAGATAATCTCAGGACAGCTAAAATGACTGCAGGAGAGATCTACTATAGGATGGGAAAGATATATCATAGCAGCAGAATTGATCAGTATGATATTGCAACAGATCAGGTTGGAATATCAATAATTTCAAACCAACGCATATGGATGTCCATTCTTACCGCCACTTCACCTGTTACACTCCGCAGACTGGTTGAAGACACAGACAAAAGTCCCAGGGTTATAAAATATGGCACTGACCACTTCAGAGTATTGCACCTAAGTGGCTCTAGTAGATGTATACTGTGTCCACCACACCTTGCTGAGGAACAGCATGGAACATGCAATACCTGATACTCCATGGTAATATCATCATAAAAATGGAAAGTTAAGGTATTATAGGCACTGTACTCGACTTGAGGCAGCAACCAAGGAGCTGTTGTAATATTGTAACTTTAATATGGCTTAGTCATGCACTGGTAGAGCAGTCCACTCCTCACCTCCGCTGCATTATTTCAGGGCAGGGGAGTCACACATAGACAGCCCGAGTGCTTAGTTTTTAAAGCACTGTAGTTTTAAAGTTATTTAGGGGCCTATTTGTTAATAATTTAGGATCATCCGCCAACCATCCTAGGTGGTCTATACTGCAGCAGCCCTGCCCTTTCCTCCTCCCCCCTCCCAGCCAGCAGTGGGACGTGATCAAGAAATAGAATCATCCCCTGCTGCTGGCTGATCTACTATATATATACAGTCAGGTACACAAATATTGGGACATTGACAGAATTTTCATATTTTGGCCTCTATTCACCACCACAATGGCTTTGAAATGAAACAAACAAGATGAGCTTTAACTGTAGACTTTCAGATTTCATTTGAGGGTAATTACATCCAAATCAGGTGAACGGTGTAGGAATTACAACGGTTTCTATATGTGCCTCCCACTTTTTAAGGGGCCAAAAGTAATGGGACAAACTAAACAATCCTAAATCTAACTTTCACTTTTTAATACTTTGTTGCAAATCCTTTGCAGGCAATTACAGCCTGAAGTCTGGAACGCATAGACATCATCAGACGCTGGGTTTCATCCCTGGTGATGCTCTGGCAGGCCTCTACTGCAAATGTCTTCAGTTCCTGCTTGTTCTTGGGGCATTTTCCCTTCAATTTTGTCTTCATCAAGTGAAATGCATGCTCAATCAGATTCAGGTCAGGGGATTGACTTGGCCATTGCATAACATTCCACTTTTTAGCCTTAAAAAACTCTTTGGTTGCTTTTGCAGTATGCTTTGGGTCAATGTCCATCTGCACTGTGAAGCGCCGTCCAATGAGTTCTGAAGCATTTGACTGATTATGAGAATATAATATTGCCCGAAACACTTCAGAATTAATTCTGCTGCATTTGTCAGCAGTCACATCATCAATAAATACAAGGGAACCAGTTGCATTGGCAGCCATACATGCCCACGCCATGACACTACCACCACCACCATGCTTCACTGATGCGGTGGTATGTTTTAGATCATGAGCAGTTCCTTTCCTTCTCCATACTCTTCTCTTCCCATCACTCTGGTACAAGTTGATCTTTGTCTCATCTGTCCGTAGGATGTTGTTCCAGAACTGTAATGACTTTTTTAGATGTTGTTTGGCAAACCCTAATCTGGTCT
Organism: Taudactylus pleione; assembly: GCA_031769625.1. Taxonomy (NCBI): domain Eukaryota; kingdom Metazoa; phylum Chordata; class Amphibia; order Anura; family Myobatrachidae; genus Taudactylus; species Taudactylus pleione. The sequence goes on along the minus strand of JAUIMM010000052.1, from coordinate 23,809,712 downwards.
TTCTGTTTTTGTGGCTCACCAATGGTTTACATCTTGTGGTGAACCCTCTATATTCACTCTTGTGAAGTCTTCTCTTGATTGTTGACTTTGACACATATACACATACCTTCTGGAGAGTGTTCTTGATTTGCCTAACTGTTGTGAAGGGGTTTTTCTTCACCAGGGAAATAATTCTTCTGTCATCCAGCACAGTTGTTTTCCGTGGACTTCAGGGTCTTTTGGTGTTGCTGAGCTCTTCGGTGTGTTATTTCTTTTTAAGAATGTTCCAAACAGTTGATTTGGCAACACCTAATGTTTTTGCTATCTCTCTCTGATGGGTTTGTTTTGATTTTTCAGCCTAATGATGGCTTGCTTCACTGATAGTGACAGCTCTTTGGATGTCTAATTGAGAGTCGACAGAAACTGATTCCAAATGCAAATGTTACACCTAGAATCAACTTCAGACCTTTTACCTGCTTAATTGATAATGAAATAATGAGGGAATAGCCCACACCTGTCCATGAGAGAGCTTTTGAGTTGATAGTCCCATTACTTTTGGCCCCCCCTAAAAAGTGGGAGGCACATATAGAAACCGGTGTAATTCCTACACCGTTAACCTGATTTGGATGTAATTACCCTTAAATGAAATCTGAAAGTCTGCAGTTAAAGCACATCTTGTTTGTTTCATTTCAAAGCCATTCTGGTGGTGAATAGAGGCCAAAATATGAAAATTCTGTCAAAGTCCCAATATTTATGCGCCTGACTGTATATATATATATATATATATATATATATATATATATATAGATAAAGATATATATATATGAGTCAGAAATCCACTGCACTCGCCACTCCCAGGAATGGGGTGCAAGTGGCTTGTGACCACATTGCTTAAATAAATAAAATCAGAAAACTCAGCACTCACCATGTTTAAACACTCACAATAATGTCTAAATAAATAATGGGGTTTTGGTTCATGGATTGATCAATGCATCCAAGCCTGCAGCCCACATCACGGGACCCCACTTCTCTGCAGGTCCTACACTATCTGTCACACTGATGGAAATCTGGTAGCTGCTATCACATAGTTTAAACTGAAAAAATGTTACCTGGTTTAAAGCTCACCTGCCAGCTAATGGCTTTTAAAGGCAAGGCAGTCACCAAACATAGCTTCTATCATACTACCAAAAAGGCAGCTGACACAGGTTATTATAAACGAGTTTGCACATGGGGTGCATGAGAAAGCTATGACCACAAAAGGTTAATTAAAAATTAACCACATAAACAAAGTCAGAAATCCACTGCACTCACCACTCCCAGATTTGGGGTGCAGGCCTGCACTCGCCATTCCCAGGAATGAGGTGCAAGTGGCTTGTGACCACATTGCTTAAATAAATAAAATCAGAAAACTCAGCACTTACCATGTTTAAACACTCACAATTATGTATAAATAAATAATTGGGTTTTGGTTCATGGATTGATCAATGCATCCAAGCCTGCAGCCCTCATCATGGGACCCCACTTCTCTGCAGGCCCTACACTATCTGTCACACTGATGGAAACCTGGTAGCTGCTATCACATAGTTTAAACTGAAAAAATGTTACCTGGTTTAAAGCTCACCTGTCAGCTAATGGCTTTTAAAGGCAAGGCAGTCACCAAACATAGCTTCTATCATACTACCAAAAAGGCAGCTGACACAGCTGCCTATACATTTCCTTTTGGCCTAAGCATAAGTGATAGAATTTCTACTTTTCAACAAATCACAACATGCACTAATGTAATGCAACTATAACTGATGTAATGATGAAAGATTTAGGTCAGAGTCCTTACTATCAATGCTGTGCTGTGGGGGGAATATAGCCACCTGTTTGGAGATTCCATGTCAGATCTAAGATGTAGATCTCTACTATCTCCTACCCAGGGTGCACTGGGAAACTAACAACGGAGGCCTGAGTTGTCCAGTTAAGTAGATACTAGGCGACTGGGAATTACACATTATTTTGGTGGAAGCCTGAAAGCTCTCCACAGGTTACTTGGAGGGTGAGAGTCACACAACTGCTAACACCTCTAAACACTAACACAGGGGTTGCCTGCTTATACCAGTGATCTGGGCCTAATGCCCAGAGCCACTCTCAATGGGCTCAGTGCCCTGGGCCTAATGATCTGGGTCTTATTGGTGGCTCAGGCTTTTAAGCCTGCCTACTACAGGCCACAGAAAGGACTTGGGCCTAATGCCGAGAGTCCCTTTCTATAATGTGGCCTCAGGTCTATGGGCCTGCCTAATGGAGGGGCTCAGCTAATGGCATGGGCCTAATACCCAGGTCACTTACACCTAATTGGGCGGCAATTACCTTTTATTGGGCCTTATGCCCTTTTTGTAGCCCGGGTCTAGTGCCTACCTATTTGCCCACAGGTCTAATGCCTGAATCTACCCCCGGGCCTGGTGCCCAACACCTGGTGGTCTAGTGAGGGGTTAATGTTAGGCCTCACAGAGGGCCTACCTGTGTGGTGGAAGAGGAGAATCTTTGTTAGCTCTTTTACTTTCCACTCACGCAGTCCTCAGTCGCATTCTTCTGCCGCTGGTCCATCCTGGCCAGCAGCACCACCTCTCTTCCCTATCTCTGCCTATCTTCCCTCTTGATCACAGCATCTTCTGGTCTCTTCCGCGGCCACCGGAACCCTTGCTGTGACACTCCTCTTCTCTTCTTTGGGAGGTCTTCTTTCCTCCCTCTCCACCACTGGATTGACTGTTCCCGCTCTACAGCATCTACTATAAGATTCTGTGAGTGGGCGGGGCTATGATGTGGCAAGCTGCGATTGGCTCGCTGTGGCCGCCTGCTATTGGCTGCTGGTCCACGAGCTGTGATTGGATTCATCACCAGAGCCAAACAGCCGCAGCTTGCTCCACTTGAACGGTGCAGGGAACAGATACTCCATCCCAGCACCGGCTTCCTGATGCCATATTGAGGCTGCTGGGCGGTGAGCTACAGTCAGGTCGCACCCTGGTCCAAGTCCTGCCAGCCGCTGCTGTGCTGGAGCTTTGAACAAACACACTGTCCCTGTGCCAGCTACGTTTGTGATCTGCAGAGGACACATCTCTGTTTGCCCCTGCTGCTGTGCCTTTGCTGGGATCAGATACTTGTTCCCAGCATGGATTTCCACATTGGCACAACAATGATTTTAGATCGTCTGACTTTCGACTTAATATATATTTTATGGCTGTTGCTTGTTTTACTTACATTTCCATAATTAGTATCCCCATCAACAATGAGCACTTACACTAGCAATAGGCACCAGTCCACGTATCAGGATTGGTCTCTTTGACATAGTTGAAATCAATTGTTTAGCACTGGAGCTGATTGAGGATTCTTATTTATTTCCTTTTTGCAGTGTATGGCAGCAGTTTTGACAAAGATGACAGTAGTATATATGCACCTGGCTTATTATTTATTTATTACCAGCTATTTATATAGCGCACACATACTCTGCAGCGCTTTACAGAGAATATTTTAGCCATTCATATTAGTCCCTACCCCAGTGTAGCTTACACCGCTGGCACTGCCGATTTCGCCGGTACCCTTCACTGCTTATAATTTTAATCCCCTATTGAGTAAAATGTTAGTTTTGACAAATGACTGTATGTTTCATGAGTTCTCGTGGCCAGGACGTCCTTGCAGAGGTAAAGATGATGTTATTGCCAAAATTATTGTTCGGACCATACCTATAATGCTTCCATACTCTCTATTTAACAATTTTTATTAATTTATTTTTAACTATTTTTTTAAACTAAAGAAACCTTAATTAGCCAGAAATACAATGACTCGCATTTCCAAATCTGGAATACTGTATTGGTTCTTGCCTGAAGTCCCCATTCTTCTAGAATGGAGCATGTTCAATCTGTTCTCTGTCCGACCTGTTGAGACTCCCATCATCTATCCAGCTCAACTCTTTGTTCACTTCCAGTGACTCAGCCACTTTTATAGCTTGGTGTAAAGTAAACTAGGGATGTGTCTCGACACCTGTGTTTTAGTTTTGGTTTTGGATCTGTATCTCCTCAAGTTTTGGATCTGGATTTGGTTTTGCCAAAACCGCCTCTTGCGGTTTTGGCAAAAACAGCTAAAATGTTTGGCCTTCTTTTATTCCTACAGTATTATTAACTTCAATAACATTAATTTCCACTAATTTCCAGTCAATTTTGACCACCTCACAGCTCACAATATTGTTTTCATCCAGTTTAGACCCAAAATTTGCAATAAGCTATCTGGCTGACTAAGCTAAGCGGCAGCAGTGGGCGGCACAAACACGTGGCAGTTTAACTTCCCAGATGGCACATAAGGAAACATATGTTTTCATTACTCAAGAGGCCTGAAGAAGATGGAGTATGTATGTAGTTGATGGCAGGGACAAGAATGGATGATTGGTAGTAAATTTTATTAAATTTTTTATTATGAAGCAAATTTATGAGGGCGTAGGAGAGAGCATGGGTGAACAATATGTCCCATGTTTTACCCACAAAATCAACTTGGTGGTTCAGAATATTTTTTTAAATTAAAGGGGCATGCAGGAAATGTTGTCTGTGGCCATAAACATTTCTGGACATTTTTGGCATTCAGCAACCGCATGTCAAAGATTGCAGTAGCTGTGGCAATTCAACTTCCAACATGGCACATCAGGAAACAAATGTTTTTATTATTCAAGAGGCCTGAGGGAATTGAAGTATGTATGTAGCTGAAGGAAGGGAAAGGAATATTTGATTAGTGGTAAATTTTATTCTATTGTTTTATTCCGGAGAAAATTTATGAGGGAGGAGGGGTGGCATTTACCAAAAATATTTAAATCATTCACATCAGTCCTTGCCCCAGAAGAATCGTTGAGCGCTATGTCTGTTGTTGGGAGTGGATTTTCATCCCAGAAGGGGACTAAGAAGACTACTAGTAGTACTTTAAAAAACAATTGACTGTTAAATAAATAAAAAGGAATATAGACAAGGCGCTCTATACCAGACCCATGAATATCAGTAAAATAAAGAAAATTAACTAAAGAACCACTCTGAAGCTGCTGTCAAAAAATAGGTATATGCCTTTACCTATAGAAACCAAAAAAAGGGGGGAAGGACACAAATATGTAGACAGTGCTACTAGAGTAAAGATATTTTAATACATGTTAATAAACATAAAAATGAATACTAAAAATACATAGCAATATAAACTATTGAGAATATATGAGTGTAAGATAACCGGCCGGTGTTACTCATTTAGCAGATATAGGCTGATTGGTTCACCATAATTACATCAAATAAAACTTATATTTAAACTGACATTGCTCTACGGACAATAAATACAAATAAAATGTCTGTTGGTATTCTAAACACATAAACAGTATTAGTGCCAAAGAACGTAATAAACATAAATATGTTTCTGGCTCATCCTCTGTCAGTACAGAGTGTGTGTTTAGTCCATGCTCAAAGCAAAAAAAATTTTTGATAAAAAAAATTTTCACCAAAAAAAACCTCCATAGGTTCATTTGCAATGCGATTAGTATTTTGCATGCATCCAAACTTCAATCCTGTTAGTTGTTAGTTTATTAAGGAGCACAGCCTGCATGCATCCAGACTTCAATTTAGATATTAGTAATTTCCAGAGTGTTAGTAGGCAGTCAAACAAACAAACAGTAAAAGCCTTTCAATCCCTTTTAGGGAGACTGTAACCAATGAAGTTGTTCCCTTTAGTGAATCCAGGAACACAACCTGTCAGCTTTAATTGTCCTGTACTCACAGTACTCCCGGGAGATGAAATGAGTATTTACCGACCAGCTGGTGTACAAAATAGTAGGGTTTACTCATTTCTCCGCCTCCATCTAGGTTCAGCGGCTTTCTCAGAAGTGAAGAGCTCAAGTGACACGTGATGCAGCAAAGGCTTCTCCTTCTGCTGAGAAAAAACTAAACTTTCCCTAAAGACCCACTGGTGATTCAGATGAGTCAACACAACAAGTTTTGACATCTGGTTGGGTCTAAAGGAATTGCCTACAATTAATGAGACCTCTACTATGACTCCATGTGATATGGCCACCATTCAAAGAATGATTGAGGACTATTTTAAATTTTTTAATGATAGCGTCCAATGGCAAATAGGCATGTCAAACAGTCCATTTGACTACTGGCAGGATAAAAAAGGCAATTTGGAGAACCTTGCACAAACTGCCTTTGCTTTACTTGAGCTACCCACCCTCCAGTGTGTACTCAGAAATAATTTTCAGCACAGCCAGGAACCTTGTTAGTGATAGGCGTAGAAGGCTACTTCCTCAAAGTGTGGAAAAGATGATGCCCATCAAAATGAACTACAAATTCTATGCCAATTACATCCAAAAATTACAGAGGCACCTGTAATGGTGGTTTCCAGTGTGTGAAGATGATGTACACACTGATGAGGGCAAGGAATTGGATGATGATGGCGACAACACCCTGTCTCTGTAAAGCCAGTTTGTGCACATAGAGATTATTGCCAGCAATTTTAGCTGCCAATTGGTAGCTTGTTTTGTGGGGCCCAAACAAACCAATCGCTTCATGATTGATATTGTTGATGAAGGTGTTGGTAGTGAAGATGGCAGGTTCTTGTATCTAGCAGAGAGAAGGGAGCTAGCTGATGCTGGACTGCTTGTTGGTATTTTTTTAGCCAAAGTTTCTGAATTTTGAAAAACTTTTTGGATGGATGCGCGGCAGATGACGTAACAGGGAGGAGATTCCTTGATGGTTAAGGTTCCTACCTCTATCTACTCTGGCTTTACAAAGGGTACAGATGGTTTGACAATTGTTGTCTGCATTTGTATAGAAATAATTCCACACATAAGAAGTGGATTTTTTTTGTCTTGTGCCCAGGCATGACAATGGGCTTTTCCTTATTATGGGCAACAACTGTTTCTTCCACTGGTGCCCGATTTACACAAACAACATCCTCATCAACAACATCCTTATTAGCAACAGCTACACAAATATCCTGCTCATCCTGGTGCACTTCCACAGAAGCATCCTCGCTTTCTATGTCAGCATGTTCACTTGTGCTTACATCATCATAAGAGGCAGAACCACCAGTCATAAACAAAGGCCTTAGTCTTTTCTTGCCACTTCGTTTGGTGAAAGGCATATTGACAATTTTATATATTTCTGCAGCTAACTTTCCCTTTCGATTTTTTTTGAAGAGCACCCCTGAAGGAGGCAGCAGCCCCTTGATGAACAACAAAGACATCACCCCTTCTTTAGAACACAGAAAGCACCCCTGCCGAGTGTGGACAGATCATCTGCAGAGTCACAAATATATGGACGATAGACTGCGGTCTGGCCGGTAGTGTCACCAAACAATAATTATTAGCGCAGCTAAGTTGCTAATGCACGCACACAAAAAGAAAAAAATGCACTTTTATTTTTTTTACACTGGGGAAGAGCACCCCTGAATGAGGCAGCAGCCCCATGATGAACAACATGGACAGCACCCCTGCCGAGTGCAGACAGACCACCTGCAGTGCAGAGTCACAAATACGTGGACGATAAACTGCGGTCTGACCAGAAGTGTCACTAAACAATAATAGCACAGCTAAGTTGCTAACGCACGCACACAAAAAGAAAAAAAAAATTACTTTTATTTTTTTTACACTGGGGAAGTGAACCTCTGATTGACATAGCACCCCCCTGGACAACACAGCACCCTGTTATGGACTGCAGCGCTAGCCCCTTGATGGACAGGTCAACAACACAGAAGCAGCCCTTATGTATAACAAAGCAGCAGCGCCTTGATTGACAGGACAAGTGACACAGCAGCTGTAGCACCCACTGAAGCCCCCCTTTATATACTGCAGCCCCAGCCTCTTTATGGACAACACAGCAGCAGCCATCAGCCCAAGACCCCAACAGGACAAGTTGAACAACACACTGACACAGACAGTGATAGCAACACGACTGTTCAGTTCACCATCCACACCCGGAGTGAAAATGGCGCCGATCACCGGGACCTTATAGAATACAAAACCTGCGAGAATCCGACAATCGGAGGATTATGTTTTTCCTCGTTTTGAAATCTGAGTCAGATGGGAAAACCCGAACCGGTCTTGGATCCAACTCAGAATTGCAATGTTTGGGTGGGTCCGGTTCTCAGAAAATCGGACCCGCTCATCACTAATGTAAACTTGTGCATAGCTCTGAGAACATACAGTTGCCCTCCCCCTACTAGTCCCTTATAGGGATAACTAATTTAATTCCAAACCTGCAGTTAACTACATGGAGAGACAAGGGAGCAGCCACTTTGCAGGACATTATGTCTGGATGCATCCTCCTTCCTTTTTCATAAATGCAGAAATCCTTCCTTGTTCCTAAGAGTAATTATTATAAATACCTGTAACCAGTGGTGTAACGTGGAGGGGCGAGCGTGCAGGGGGCGCCGCCGGCCGCAGTCCAGGGCACATGCGGTCCGCGACACTCCAGACTGAAACAAACACACCGCCGACGGCGGTGTGTTTGTTTTAACACCGCAGCCAATAAGAGTCAGACAGACTCTTATTCACTGCTGCACCCAGTGCCGGAGCCGGACAGGAGCTCACTCATGAACTCCGCCTTCCAGCTCCTGCACTGGGTGAAGGGAGAGACATCATGATGTCTCTCCCATAGTGCCCACTGCCGAGCAGGACGGGAGCAGCGCAGCGGACAGCGGCAGGCTCGGCAGGAGCGGGGATTCAGGTAAGTGTATTTGTGTGTGTCTATATTTTATGTGTAAAAGACACTGCATAGGGGGCATTACTAGGGGCACTATATATGGTGCACTGTATAATTGGCACTGCATAGGGGGCACTATGTAAGGGGTACTACTTAGGGGGCACTATATAAGGGGCACTACTAAGGGGACTGTATAAGGGGCACTATATATTGGGCACTACTGGGTGTTCTGCATAAGGGGCACAGGACCACTACTGGGAGCATTATATAAGAGGCACTACTGGGAGCACTATATAAGGGGCACTACTGTGGGGCACTGTATAATTGGCACTGCATAGGGGCACTACAGTCAGGTGCATAAATATTGGGACATTGACAGAATTTTCATATTTTGGCCTCTATTCACCACCACAATGGCTTTGAAATGATACAAACAAGATGTGCTTTAACTGCTGACTTTCAGATTTAATTTGAGGGTAATTACATCCAAATCAGGTTAACGGTGTAGGAATTACAACGGTTTCTATATGTGCCTCCCACATTTTAAGAGGCCAAAAGTAATGGGACTATCAACTCAGAAGCTATTTCATGGACAGGTGTGGGCTATTCCCTCATTATTTCATTATCAATTAAGCAGGTAAAAGGTCTGGAGTTGATTCTAGGTGTGACATTTGAATTTGGAATCAGTTGCTGTCGACTCTCAATATGAGATCCAAAGAACTGTCACTATCAGTGAAGCAAGCCATCATTAGGCTGAAAAATCAAAACAAACCCGTCAGAGAGATAGCAAAAACATTAGGTGTGGCCAAATCAACTGTTTGGAACATTCTTAAAAAGAAAGAATGCACCAGAGAGCTCAGCAACACCAAAAGATCCGGGAGACCACGGAAAACAACTGTGGTGGATGACAGAAGAATTATTTCCCTGGTGAAGAAAAACCCCTTCACAACAGTTGGCCAAATTAAGAACACTCTCCAGGAGGTAGGTGTATATGTGTCAAAGTCAACAATCAAGAGAAGACTTCACAAGAGTGAATATAGAGGGTTCACCACAAGGTGTTTATCCATTGGTGAGCCACGAAAACAGGAAGACCAGATTACAGTTTGCCAAACAACATCTAAAAAAGACATTAGAGTTCTGGAACTGCTCATGATCCAAAACATACCACCTCATCAGTGAAGCATGGTGGTGGTAGTGTTATGGCGTGGGCATGTATGGCTGCCAATGGAACTGGTTCCCTTGTATTTATTGATGATGTGACTGCTGACAAAAGCAGCAAAATTAATTCTGAAGTGTTTTGGGCAAAATGACATGCTCATAATCAGTCAAATGCTTCAAAACTCATTGGACGGCGCTTCACAGTGCAGATGGACAATGACCTGAAGCATACTGCAAAAGCAACCAAAGAATTTTTTAAGGCTAAAAAGTAGAATGTTATGCAATGGCCAAGTCAATCCCCTGACCTGAATCCGATTGAGCATGCATTTCACTTGATGAAGACAAAACTGAAGGGAAAATGCCCCAAGAACAAGCAGGAACTGAAGACATTTGCAGTAGAGGCCTTGCAGAGCATCACCAGGGATGAAATCCAGCATCTGGTGATGTCTATGCGTTCCAGACTTCAGGCTGTAATTGCCTGCAAAGGATTTGCAACAAAGTATTAAAAAGTGAAAGTTAGATTTAGGATTGTTTAGTTTGTCCCATTACTTTTGGCCCCTTAAAAAGTGGGAGGCACATATAGAAACCGTTGTAATTCCTACAACGTTCACCTGATTTGGATGTAATTACCCTCAAATGAAATCTGAAAGTCTGCAGTTAAAGCACATCTTGTTTGTTTCATTTCAAAGCCATTGTGGTGGTGAATGGAGGCCAAAATATGAAAATTCTGTCAATGTCCCAATATTTATGCACCTGACTGTATATCAGGGGGAACTATATATTGGGCATTACTGGGGGCACTACTGGGAGCAGTTTATAAGGGACACTACTGGGGGACTGCATAAGGGGCACTGTATGTTGGGCACGGCATAAGGGGCACTACTGGGGCACTATATAAGGGTTACTACAGGGGGCACTGCAAAAGGGGCACTGTATAATATGCACTACAACAGGGAGTATTGCATAAGGGGCACTACTACTGGGGGCACTGCTACATGGGCACTACTACTGGGGCACTGCTACAGAGGCACTACTACTGGCCTAATGGGGATATTGCATGAGGGGCACTACTATTAGGCTACTGAGAATATTGCATGAGGGCACTACTACTAGGGGCATCGCATAATGGGCACTACAACAGGGGGCACTACAAGAGGGGGCACTGCATAAAGGGATATACTACTGGGGGCATTAAGGTGCATATGGAATGGTAAGGAATGTTCCCAGATTGACTAGAAATGGTGGTGTCATGTTAACGATTTTTTCAAACGATTATCGTTAAACAATATTGTTTAACGATAATCGTTCAAAAAATTGTTGTGTGTGTATGCAGCTTCAGTCACAGAGGAGGTCCACAAATGGTACAAATGTCCCATACAGCTGTAAGGGAAGGTGAATATCACCCAGACACTAACACAGAATGACACAGGATGACTGGTGTTATAGCTTTTGCACTTGTTTTAAGATGTCCCAATATATAAATAATGCTGAAATATTTTATAAAATTACTACATGAACTGTGTAGGTTACATAGGCAAACACATAGGGGAGGGGATGGAGGTTCTGGTTGCCTGGAAACCCACTTCCCCAGACCACACCATGACCACAATAGAAATAGTATTTACTACAATTTTACTAGTGCTGCATGTTCTACACCAGGGGTTCCCAACCACGGTCCTCAAGGCACACTAACAGTCCAGGTTTTAAGGATAGCAAAAGTTCACCACAGGTGACTTAATTAGTACCTTAGTTATTTTGATTTAACCATCTGTGCTTAAGTAAGGATATCACTAAAACCAGGACTGTTAAGCTGGCCACACATCTAAATATTATCTGTCCAACCAGCCAACTAGTTGATTGGTTGGAATGAAAATCTGGTAAGGTATGCAATCAGCAATTTGCTCCCAAATGCTGGAAAATGGACCAAAACTGTTGTTTGAACAAATAGTTTAGGTCAAACATTTAACAAACTTGTCTGAATGACCATTTTCATCTGTTTTCTGGCATTTAGGATCAAATTGCTGATCATCATCTACTCCCGTACGTTACCAGATTTTCATTCCAACCAATCAACAAGTTGGCTGGTTGGATGTAAGTTGGTCTAGTGTGTGGCCAGCTTAATACCCCTTTACACCGGAGCTAAAACCCGGGTTTTTGAAGGGTTAACCCGGGCAGCTCCCTGGTGTAAAAGGGCAGAGAGTTGGATCGCCGGGTCAAGTGACCCGGCAATCCAACCCAGGTAACTAGCAGGGTTTAACACGGGCGTAGCCCGTGAAACCCTGCTGCGAGAACAGCGCACTCCGGGTCACGATGACCTGAAGTGCGCTGCTAGCCGGCCGATTGGTCAGGCTTCAGTGGTGCTTGGAGATGATGTCATCTCCAAGCGACCACTTTCACTCCGCAAAAGCCCGGTCTATGCAGACCCGACTGCGGTGTGAGCGGCGCTAACTCGGGAATATCCCGAGTCGGCGCCGGCAAAATTCCGGGTCTGATCCGGATAGGAACTTTGTTCCACCTCCGGGTCAGACCCGGAATTTAGGTGGAAAAGGGGTATAAGTGTGCCTTGAGGACCGAGGTTAGGAATCACTGTTCTACACACAAATGTCACAAATGAAATAATTAAATAATTAGCCCCACCTGTGGATATTTTAACAAGTGTTAGCCAGTAATGAATACACCTGTGTACCAACTAGGAGCTCTTGAAAACATGCACTCTTAAGCTGGCCACACACTAGACCAACTTACATCCAACCAGCCAACTAGTTGGTTGGTTGGAATGAAAATCTAGTAAGGAATGGGAGTAAATGATGATCAGCAATTTACTCCTAAATGCCAGAAAACAGATGAAAATGGACGTCAGACAAGTTTGTTAAATGTTTGATCTAAACAATTTGTTCAAACAACAGTTTTTGTTCATTTTCCGGCATTTGGGAGCAAATTGCTGATTGTCATTTGCTTTCATACCTTACCAGATTTTCATTCCAACCAATCAACTAGTTGGCTGGTTTGATGTAAGTTGGTCTAGTGTGTGGCCAGCTTTAGGCCTATTTCACACCTGCCAGTTTTGGCCGGCTGGCGAAAATACAGACTTTTTTTGCCGGGTGTAGAATTTAATTAAACAAGGAACCTAGGCCCTCATTCAGAGCCGTACGCTCTGAGCAGAGCGCACGCTCTGAATGAGGGCCGGCCTCCATGAAAATGGAGCGTCTTCCTGGACGCTCATATAGCTGTGGGTCACCACCCACAGGCTATACGAGCGTGCATTTTGATGGCCGCGATGGTCGTGACCATCGCGACCATCGAAACTGCGAGCCGGAGCCTGCGGTTGAGGTTTTCAACCGCAAGCTCCGGAGTGATTTTGGCTCTTTCTACTTCAGGGTCCATAGGGTATCCACAGGATACCTTGGGGTATAGGTGTGACGTCAGTCGCAGGGCACCAAAGAGTTAAGCTTTCAGCCTCCCAGGATGCACTAGGTCCCCCTCCTATACCCCGCCCCCGGGCCAAGGCACCTCAGTTTAGTTTGGTGCCCGGCCGGCGTCGGGTGCACCTGTCGGAGTGGGGGCTAGAAGAGCCCCTGAAGCTTTCTTCAGTGCAGCTGTGGCTGCACATCTGGATGTACAGCATGGACAGTCAGTCCTGACGTCCATGCTGTCTTCCCTACACCCCCGCCGGTACCAGAACGCCGGTACTGATCCGGGGATGCTGGTGAGCATCTGGGGTCACAGCTAGCGGTGACCCCAGATGTTCCGGACCATGGCCGGATCCAAGGGGGACAAAGGTAAGCAGCGTTGTCCCGCGGTGGGTCCCCGCTGGTCACATGGTCCTAAGTCCCCAGGCAGGGGGCTCCCTGGGGACTGGCTGCAGCGTGGAGCCAGGTACTGAACCTGCACTCTCCACTACCCCCTGGGACAGCGGACTGCAGCAAAGCGGTAGCGCTGCAGCGTACCAGGGGTTAAATGCATGCCAGGGGAGCGCGCCTTCCCTGTCTCACAGCCGGCACCTCCCCCGCTGCACACAGCCCTCTCTGCACTGTGCTGACTGGTCCTGTGTCAGCGCTCCTCCCCCAGGCCAGCTTCTCTCTGCTCCTCGGCGGCCATCTTCTCTGCAACGCATGGTGAACACTGCTGGAAGCCTGGAAGGAAGGATCGTGGTCTGGGTCCCCCCGCATACCTCTCCTCCGCTGTGGCTCAGGTCTGTGTATGCAGCGCTGTGTCCTACCAGGCCCTGTGTCTGTGTAGTTGAGTGATCAGCGCTGTTAGTGCAGGAATTGTTATTTCTCTGCATTGTATGTGACTGTGCTAGCGCTGCTGCCTGTAACTTTATCTTCTCAAAACTGTCAGCTTTATTACTGTCCCTGTTCTTTCTGCTAAAGCCCTTGCAGTGCGGTGCTGCAGGGTGGTCTCTCGCCTATTTAATACTTAATTGGTGAGAGAGGTCACATACGTGGTGCCATCATGTCTGAAAGTGATTTTCCCCTCCGGCTACAGTGTACCACGTACAAAGTACCATTAGCGGAGGGGGAGGGTAGCGCGGAGGGCCTTTGCCGGCAGTGTTTGTCCATGGCGTGGCCTATTACGGTTACAGCACCGGTACAGGAGCCGCCCTGGGCTTGTTTCACTAAGGCGTTAACAGCTTTAGTGGGCCAGTTAGCTCCGCAGCCCGCATTTACTCCGATGGGTTTGTCCCAGCAGTCTGTGGTGTCGTCACCCATGCAGGGGTTCCCACGACAATTGGTGGTACCCCACAGTCTCCCTATTTCCCCGCTCCCGGGTTCTCAGGAGCCAGCGTGGGTTAACTCCCTGACGAGTTCTGTACAGCACTTGTCGGATGTGTTGCAAGGGGAGTCTGTGATGCGGCCTCATAAAAGGCCGGTGGCGTCTCTGTCCGCTCCTTATGAGGATGACGAAGGGACGTCTGATGATGGGGAGATTCTGGATCCTTACAATCAGGAACCTCTCCATACTAAGGACGCTGATGCTAAGTCCAAAGTATATATTCCTGGACTTATTCGGGTGGTCCGCACAGCCTTGGTGATTGAGGACGAAGTTCCCCCAGCGGCTAAATCTAAGTATGCCTTTTTCAAAGATGTGAAGGGCGATGCCACAGTCTTTCCTCTTTTGGGTCAGTTGGTGGACCATTTAGAGGAGGCGTGGAAACAACCTGGCAAAAGATACCAGCCGCAGAGACGCCTGGCGGTGGCTTATCCGTTCGCGGATAATTATTTTGCTAAGTGGGAATCCCCTCCACAGGTGGATTCTCACGTGACCCGTCTTGTCCGTAGTGCCACATTGCCGATGCCATCCATGTCCTCCCTTAAGGATGCTACGGACCGCAAGGTAGAAATCTGCCTGAAGTCCACTTATTCCCTTGCAGGGGGGGCAGCACGGCCGGCTATGGCCATTTGCTGGGTTGCCAGAGCGATGGAGCGCTGGGCGGATTCATTAGAGGCTTCTTTTGAATCCGACTGTCTGGCCGAACAGGCGGAGTTGATTGGCAATCTCCGTGATTCGGCCACCTACATCAACGAGGCGGCTCTAGACATTAGTACTCTGGCGTCTAGAATTTCTTCAGCAGCGGTAGCTGCTCGTCGCACCTTGTGGCTGCGATCCTGGAAGGCGGACGCAGATTCCAAGAAAGGTCTGGAAGCGTTGCCGTTTACCGGAGAAGTTCTCTTCGGTCCGGATCTGGATAAGATTGTGGCCACGCTGGCGGCAGCCAAATCTGCTTGTCTCCAGTCGGCCGCTGCTCCTTCTGGTTCTGGACCATCGTCCTTTCGGTCATCTAGGGCCCAGGGCAGGCCCAAACCACAGTCGTTTCCTCGACAGGCTGGCCCTAAGAAATCGGTCAAGCCCCGGAAACAGGCATGGAGTACCAGACGTCCGGCCCCCAAGCCAGATGACAAGCCTGCGGCCTAACGGTCCGGGCCTCCCTTTGGGGGATCCCAGGGTGGGAGGCCGCCTGCTGCAGTTCTCCCGGTGTTGGTCGTTCACTACGACAGACACTTGGGTTCTGGAGGTGGTCTCCCACAGGTACGCCCTCTCCTTCCGGCACAGACCCCGGCTCGATTCTTCACCACGGGTCTACCATCAGACCGGAACAAGGCTACGGAGCTGTGGAAGGTATTGCACACTATGCTCCAGGCTGTAGTTATAGTGCCTGTTCCATTCTCCCAGAGGGGCCAGGGTTTCTATTCAAATCTATTTTTGGTACAGAAACCCAATGGGTCATATCATCCGATTCTCAACCTCAAAGCACTCAACAAGTCTTTGCGGGTCCCAAAGTTTTGGATGGAGACCCTACGGTCCATCATTCTGGCGCTGGAACCTGGGGACTACATGGTGTCATTGGACATACAGGACGCTTACCTGCATGTCCCTATTCTTTTGCGCCATCAAGAGTTCCTTCGGTTTGCAATCCGCAGCAACCACTTCCAGTTTCGGGCGTTACCTTTTGGCCTGGCGACAGCACCACGTGTTTTCACCAAGGTGATGGCGGTCATGGCGGCTTCTCTGCGGCTGCAAGGAGTCCGCATGTTGCCGTACTTGGACGACCTGTTATTGGTGGCAGAATCTCCAGAGCTCCTGTTACACCACTTGGACCAGACCATTGCACTGCTGCAACGGCACGGCTGGCTAATCAGCTTGCAGAAGTCCACTCTAATCCCGTCTCGGAGGATTCTGCATCTTGGAGCCTTATTGGACTCGGGACAGCAAAGGATCTTTGTGACGGAGGACAAGATCTCTGCTTTACAGTCAAGGGTGCGCAGTTGTCTGCACAGCCGCCGGGTGTCCTTACACTCGGCGATGAGGTTACTGGGCTCCATGGTGTCGGTGTTCGACATGGTGGAATATGCCCAGTTTCACTCCAGACCTCTGCAGCACCTGATCCTGTCCAAGTGGAACGGGCTGCCTCAGTCTCTGAAGTTCCAGATGATTGTGCTCACCCCGGAGGTTCACCTGTCCCTTGCGTGGTGGTTAAAGACGACCCACCTCAACAAGGGACGTCCGTTCTGGGTTCCAAATTGGGTCCTGTTGACAACGGACGCCAGTCTTCGGGGCTGGGGAGCAGTTTCGGGTCCACACTTGTTCCAGGGCAGGTGGACGCCGACAGAATCGGAGCTTCCAATAAATATCTTGGAACTCCGTGCGGTCTTCAATGCTCTCCTGCAGGCACAGCGGTTTCTCCAGGGTCACCCGGTGCAGGTCCAGTCGGACAACGCTACCATCGTGGCCTACATAAACAGGCAAGGAGGAACTCGCAGTCGGGCGGCTCTCGTAGAGGTCTCTCGGATCCTGGTTTGGGCGGAGCGCAATCTTCCAGCCATATCAGCGGTCTTCATCCCGGGAGTGCTAAATTGGGAGGCGGACTTTCTAAGTCGCCGGGACATTCATCCGGGGGAATGGTCCCTGCACCCGGACGTTTTTCAACTACTGGTGGACAGGTGGGGTCTTCCAGAAATCGACCTCATGGCGTCCCGGCACAACAACAAGTTGCCGGTGTACGGGTCTCGCACAAGAGACGAAGGGGCGTCTCTGGTGGATGCTCTGTCCGTCCGGTGGACTTTCCGGTTCGCATACCTGTTCCCTCCAGTCTCCCTTCTTCCACGGGTAATCCGGAAATTCAAACAGGAAGGAAGGATGCTC
The DNA here is from genome assembly GCA_031769625.1 of Taudactylus pleione. Lineage (NCBI taxonomy): Eukaryota > Metazoa > Chordata > Amphibia > Anura > Myobatrachidae > Taudactylus > Taudactylus pleione. Next base: position 23,792,232 of record JAUIMM010000052.1, on the reverse strand, counting down.
CTGTTGATAGCTCCCGCGTGGCCCAGACGGCACTGGTTCTCAGACCTTCAGGGTCTGTCCGTGGACAGTCCTCTGCGGTTGCCGCTACGACCGGACCTTCTGTCTCAGGGTCCTTGCCTTCACCCGGACCTGACTCGGCTGTCTTTGACGGCGTGACTGTTGAGACGGCCATGCTGAGGTCCCGGGGGTTTTCCAGCTCTGTGGTGCGTACCATGTTACGAGCTCAGAAACCGTCTTCCGTGAGGATATACCATCGCGTGTGGCATACGTTCTTCTAGTGGTGTCGACCGAGAGGTTATGCACTGCGGGAGTTTCGTCTGTCTCGGATTCTCGCCTTCCTGCAAGCGGGACTAGATCATGGGCTTCGCCTTGCTTCTTTGAAGGTACAGGTTTCGGCCCTATCTGTCTGGTTTCACCGTAGGATTGCTACAATCCCGGATGTGCGCACCTTTATGCAAGGTGTTCTCCGTATTCAGCCGCACTTTGTTCCACCTGTGGCACCTTGGGATTTGGCTGTGGTCCTGAGGGCTCTCCAAGGACCGCCGTTTGAACCACTGGGCTCAGTGGATATTAAATGGCTAACAGCTAAGACTGTTTTCCTTCTGGCCATTGCTTCGGCCAGACGTGTTTCTGAGTTAGGGGCTCTTTCTTATAGACCCCCTTTCTTGGTTTTTCATGGGAACAGGGCAGTGCTCCGCACTCGGCCTGAGTTTCTTCCCAAAGTTGTTTCCCAGTTTCATGTTAACGAGGAAATAGTTGTTCCGGCCTTTAACTCACCGGGTCTTTCCATGGGTGAGGCCTCTTTGGATGTTGTGCGGGCCTTAAGGACTTATGTTGACCGCACTTCTTCGTTTAGGAAGTCGGACGCTTTGTTTGTCCTCAATGGTTTCTGTAAAAAGGGTTGGCCTGCTTCAAAGCAAACTTTGGCAGCCTGGATCCGTATGGCTATTTCTGAAGCTTATCTTCATGAAGGCCTACCGGTCCCTCCTTCTCTGAAGGCTCATTCCACTAGGTCTGTGGGTCCTTCGTGGGCAGCTCGACGTGGTGCCTCGGCAGTTCAGATCTGCAAGGCTGCTACATGGTCTTCTGTCCATACCTTCGTGAGGTATTACAGGTTTGACACCTTCGCCTCTCAGGATGCTTCCTTCGCCTCTCAGGATGCTTCCTTTCTGCACAGGAGCGTCCCCACCCTTAAAGGATACTGCTTTGGGACATCCCCAAGGTATCCTGTGGATTCCCTATGGACCCTGAAGTAGAAAATATGAGATATGGTAATAACTTACCCTTGTTATCTCTATTTCTACAAAGTCCATACGGTTCCACAGGACTCCCGCCCTGTCGCACCTGTGCTGCAGATGGGCTTTACTCTGGTCACCGGTTTTCCGTCTCCCTCTGGTGAGAATGTGATTCTTGTATGTGTCCAGATCTTTGTTCTCTCTCTTCCTTCTCCTCCTCCGGCCTATGGCTTGGTAACTAACTGAGGTGCCTTGGCCCGGGGCGGGGTATAGGAGGGGGACCTAGTGCATCCTGGGAGGCTGAAAGCTTAACTCTTTGGTGCCCTGCGACTGATGTCACACCTATACCCCAAGGTATCCTGTGGAACCCTATGGACTTCGTAGAAATAGAGATAACAAGGGTAAGTTCTTACCATATCTCATATTATCAGAGCCAAAATCACTCCCACTGACATCACTAGTGATGTCAGTGGGCCAGCTTCTGACGGGAGGCGTTCCCGTGGGAACGCCCCCATCAGGGTGGCACACCTACCAAAGGGGGCGTGCTGTCAATCAACATCGACAGCACGCCCCCTTTGATCAGACACAACGAGCGAAGGACTTTCCTTCGCTCTTCGCATCTGGCGCATGCGCACGACGGAGCTCCCTCCGTCGTGCGCATGCTCAGTCCAGAACATCGACCCACTTGCGAGCGGACAGCCGCTCGCGAGTGGGTCTGAATCAGGCCCCTAGTGGGTTCTTTCACACGGCACGGGCACAGCACGGTCACCGTGTAAGGCCAGTTTCACACCTGCCGGTTTTGGCTGTCCGGCCAAGAAACAGGTAGAAGCCGGACAGTGTTTTTCAGGCACTCAGTGCCTTTAACAAGTTGCGGCTTTGAGACGCTTTTAATGTATTTTTTTTTTACTTATCTACTGGGCATGCACAGCAGCAGGAGCTTCTGCAAAAGCCGGCCAGTGTGTGTGTAAAGAAACATTGTTTCCTATTCACCACTGGCATGCAGGGACGCCACGGCCATGGCACGGCAGCCGTCCTTCTCAGTGGATATTCCCGGCTGTAACACGGCAACCATGCTGTGCCTGGGCCATGTGAAAGGACCCACCTACTTCCCTGCTTAACTATATTTCACACCCGGCAACAAAACGGGCGGCTTTTTGCCACCCAGTCAAAACTGACAAGTGTGAAACTGGCCTGCCTATCAGCCGGGAGTATCCACTGAGCAGGATGGCTGCCATGCCATGTCCGTGCCGTCCAAGCAAAGCAGTGGAGTATAGGAATAGGAAACAATGTTTCCTTACACACACACATAAAGCCGGCTAGTACTGCAGCTGCTGCTGCGCATACCCAGTAGAAAAAGGGAAAAAAAACGCATTCAAAATGTCTCAAAGCCGTTCTATGTGAAAGGCACTGAGGCCCTGATTCAGAGCTGGACGCTCTGACAGAGCGCCCGCTCTGAATCAGGGCCGACCCTCTTACTTTTGTGAGCGGCCTCCTGGCCGCTCGCATAGCTGTGGGTGACCACCCACAGCTATAGCGAGCAGCCAAAATGATGGTCGCGATGGTCAAGACCATCGCGACCATCGGGCTTGCGACGAGACCCTTGTGATAGGGTCTCGTTGCCGCAAGCCCTGGAGTGCTTTCGGCTCTATCAGAGACAAAAGCACTCCCACTGACATCACTAGTGATGTCAGTGGGGCCGGACCCAGACGGTAGGCGTTCCCATGGGAACGCCTCCGTCTGGGCAGCCACGCCCCGGCACCCCCACCAAAGGGGGATTGCTGTCAATCACCATCGACAGCACGCCCCCTTTGGTGCGAGACCCATAACGACGGCTTGGCCGTCGCTATTCGGGTCTCGCGCATGCGCATGCGGAGCCGCCTCCGTCATGCGCATGCGCACTTGGGCAACATTGACCTGCTTGCGAGCGCTCAGCGCTCGTGAGCGGGTCTGAATCAGGCCCTGAGTGCCTGAGAAAAAACGTCCGGCTTCTGCCTGTTTTTTGGCCGGCCCACCAAAACCGGCTAGTGTGAAATAGCCCTGAGGGATGCACTGCTATAGACCATTTATAGGGTTAATTATTAATACTGTTATGCAGTGCATAAGTGACTAATATGTACATATACAGTATGTCTATGGCAGTGCTAGGTTCTTCTGCTGCTCCCCAGACTCCTGTTTGCTCCCATGCTATGGAATAGTGCCCACATGTGAAATAAAAACATTGAGCTCAGACAAGATGGCCCTACTGCCGCATCTAATGGCTTACTGTGATCACTGGACCTGTATATGTTGGAATTATGACATACACTACACTTTGTATGATGTATATTAAAGCTGGTTAAGTGCTAATTATGAATTCTTCATGGACTAGCCACACTCGCTCTAATATCAATCATTTGGAAACCCCCCTCTAACGTTTGCCCCAGAGCTGGGCTACACAAGATTTGACCCTCCCTTTGTAAGTACTGTTGGATGAACTATGATCAAGTTAAATATATATATTCCATGTGTTCTGGGGATGCCCTGTCATTAAGGGATCTATTTACTAAGCAGTATTAGGAGACAGAGTGAAAAGTGATAAGAAAGTGATAAGGTGCCAGCCAATCAGCTCCCAACTGTCATCTCACAATCTGTGTTTGAAAAATGACAGTTGGGAGCTGATTGGCTGGCACCTTATCACTTTCTTATCACTTTTCTCTCTGTCTCCTAACACTGCTTAGTAAATAGACTCCTAAGCCTCTGTGGTGGAGGTTTTTTTGTTGTTGATTACATGGGTTTCTAGAGTGTAGCTTACTCAGTAACCCATATTATTGGGTAAATGACATGTACACTCAGAGGATATCACTTTGGGAGATCACTGTGTGATAGGACAGATACTGATTGCCACTAAAGCAGTGATTGTGCAACACTGACCCGCCACCTCCATTCTGACTCTAGTCTCCATTAAATTGAAAGTGCACAAATACAATGATTTAGAAAAGCACACTGTTGCTAAATTACCTCAGCTTCTCCCTTGATGAGCCAGTTGACTGGAGCGACTATTGGACAAATAGGAGACTTAATAGTGGTCCTGTGAATCCAATAGACCCTAATCCTCTTCAGGCAGGGACAGATTGGGATGGAAAACCAGCCCAGGAAATTTTTGGAAGCAGCCCTGATGGGGACGGGCTCTGTTAAGAGGGCTGGTCTGCTGAGGGAATGGGATACTCCCTCCTCATTGGGCTTGATTCTAAATTGGACGCAGTCATGGCTACTACTAACTAGGGATGAGCGGGTTCGGATTTCTGAAATCCGAACCCCCCCCGAGCCCCCCCGATCTGAGTCATATCCGAGTTAGGCTCGACTTTTCTCACGCCGGTTGAGGACAGTGAAGAGGGAGAGTGGGAGCTAGGGCTGGCTGGGCTGTGTTGTGCTGCTGTTGTCCATAGGGGCTGTGACCACTCAGTCCATAGGGGCTGACTGGGCTGTGTTGTGCTGCTGTTGTCCATAGGGGCTGGCTGGGCTGTGTTGTGCTGCTGTCATAGGGGCTGGATGGGCTGTGTTGTGCAGTCAGTTGCAGTCATAGGGGCTGCGTCCACTCCAAAGTCTATAGGGGCTGGCTGGACTGTGTTGTGCAGTGTCCCATAAAGGCTGTAGTCCTAGAGGGGTGCTGTAGTGTTGTCCAGGGGGTGATCTGTGCATCAGGGGTGCTCCCCCAAAATGCACTCCAAAAATTTTTTTTTTTTCTGTATTTGTGAATTATGTGCTCAGTAGCCGCACGTGCATCAACAAAGTAACGGAAACTGTGTGCCTGTGTCATAAGTAAAGGGCTGGCTGGCTTGACCGTTAAAGGGTGCTGTAACCCCCAAAGTGCACTCCAAAAAAAATAAAAAATATATTTTTTTGTGTTTGTGAATTGTGTGCACAGTAGCCACACGTGCATCAACAAAGGATCAGCGTCAAGCGTGCGTCTGTGTCATAAGCAAAGGGCCGGCTGCCTTGACCATTAAAGGGTGCTGTAACCCCCAAAGTGCACTCTAAACAAAATAAAAAAATATTTTCTGTGTTTGTGAATTGTGTGCACTGTGGCTGCACGTGCATCAACAAAGTAGCAGCGCCAAGCATGCGCCTGTGTCCCATAAGTCTGTTAAAGGGTGGTGTAACCCCCAAAGTGCACTCCACAAAAAATAAACAATTATTTTTTTCTGTGTTTGTGTGCAAAATGTATGCGCAGTAGCCGCACGTGCATCAACACAGCAGCAGTGCCAAGCGTGCGCCTGTGTCATAAGTCAAGGGCTGGTTTGGACATCTGGTCCGGACTGAAGGACGTGCCAACAATGTCAATTTCTGACATGTCTACTGTCACTGCATATAATACTGTCACCACTGACAGAATGGTGGAGGAATTATTTTCTGTGTTTGTGATTTGTGTGCACTGTGGCTGCATGTGCATCAACAAAGGAGCAGCACCAAGCGTGCTCCTGTGTCATAAGTAAAAGGCTGGATGGCTTGTCTGTTAAAGGGTGCTGTAACCCCCAAAGTGCACTCCAAGAAAATAAAAAATTCTTTTTTTTCTGTCTTTGTGAATTGTGTGGGCTGTAGCCACACCTGCATCCTCAAAGCAGCAGCGAGAAGCGTGCGTCTGTCTGTTAAAGGATTACATCGGTGACAGCATCCAAGTAGACATGTCAGACAGTCCGTACCTGTACTTGCAGGATAAATAGGCAATTTGGAGGCCCCTGTACAAACTGACTCTATTTTACCTGAGTTGCCCCCCCTCCAGTGTGTACTCCGAAAGAGTGTTTAGTGCAGCCGGGAACCATGTCAGCGAAAGGCGTAGGAGGTTGCTTCCACAAAATGTGGAGAAGATGATGTTCATAAAAATGAATTATCAACTCTTCCAGGGAGACCAGCCTCCAGAACGTACAGAGGGACCTGAGGTGGTGGATTCCATGAATTAATACTCTGTGAGGATGAGGATGTACACAACACTGAAGAGGGTGAGGAATCGGTGGATGAGGAGGATGAGGACGACATCTTGCCTCCGTACAGCCAGTTTGTGCAGGGACAGATTAATTGCCAGCTTGTTTTGTGGGGGCCCAAACGAACCAATAATTTCAGCCACAGTTGTGTGGCAGACCCTGGCGCTGAAATGTTTGGTTTGTTAAAGTGTGCATATCCTGTTTATACAACATAAGGGTGGGTTGGAGGGCCCAAGGACAATTCCATCTTGCACCTCTTTTTTTTCTTTACATTATGTACTGTTTGGGGCCTAGTGTTTCAAACTGCCATCTTGTCTGCCACTGCAGTGTCACTCCTAGATGGGCCACGTGTTTGTGCTGCCCACTCGTGTCGCTTAGCATAGTCATCCAGCTACCTCGGTGCAACCTTTTGGACATAAAAACACTATTGTGAGGTGTGAGGTGTTCAGAATAGACTGGAAATGAGTGGAAATTAAGGTTATTGAGGTTAATAATAGCATAGGAGCAGAGACACCCACAAATTCTGTGATTTTATCAGTTTTTATGCTTTTTTAAAAAAAAAATACAGATCCAAAACACAAAACCCAGAACCCAAAACACGGAAGGGTGGTTTTGGCAAAACCAATCCAGATCCAAAACACGAAGAAAGATCCAAAACCAAAACACAAAACACGAAAAGTGGCCGGTGCACACCCCTACTACTAACCCCTTGCATGGTGCACAGCCGTGTGTTCGAATGTGCAAGGACTGAGACACCCACTTTTGACACTAACAACAGATGCAACATCTGCTAGGCGCAGATTATCCATCTAAGTATGGCCTCCAATGTGAGTGATTCAGCGGCTCTGCATGCAACTACTTTCAGCAACACTGATGTTCCAGGGTTCAGAAAGATATAGTAATAACTAGGGGTGAGCGGGTTCGGATTTCTGAAATCCGAACCCCCCCGAGCCCCCCCAATCCGAGTCCAATCCGAGTCAGGCTCGACTTTTCCCGCCTGACTCGGATCTGAAATCGAGGTAAAACGTCATCATCCCGCCTTCCGAGTCTCGCGGGTTTTGGATCCTGTATAAGGTACCCGCGTCGGCGCCATTTTCTCACTCGGCTGTGGACAGTGAAGAGGGAGGGTGGGAGTTAGGGCTGGCTGGGCTGTGTAGTGTAGTGTAGTGTAGTGCTGCTGTTGTCCACTACTTCAAAGTCCATAGGGGCTGGCTGTGTTGTGCTGTGCTGCTGTTGTTAATAGGGGCTGTGTCCACTACTTCAAAGTCCATAGGGGCTGGCTGGACTGTGTTGTGCAGTCAGTTCTCCATAGGGGCTGTGTCCACTCCAAAGTCCTGTGCAGTGTCCCAGTCCTAAAGGGGTGCTGTAGTGTTGTCCAGGGGGTGCTCTGTCCATCAGGGGTGCTCCCACCAAGTGCTAAAAAAATAATATATTTTCTGTGTTTGTGAATTGTGTGCGCAGTAGCCGCACGTGCATCAACAAAGTAGTGCCAAGTGTGCGCCTGTGTCATAAGTAAAGGGCCGGGTGGCTTGACCGTTAAAGGGTGCTGTAACCCCCAAAGTACACTCCAGTCCAAACTAAAAAAAAAATTATTTTCTGTGTTTGTGAATTGTGTGCGCAGTAGCCGCACGTGCATCAACAAAGTAGTGCCAAGCGTGCGCCTGTGTCATAAGTAAAGGGCCGGCTGGCTTGACCGTTAAGGGTGCTGTACCCCCCGAAAGTACACTCCAGTCCAAACCAAAAAAAAAATTATTTTCTGTGTTTGTGAATTGTGTGCGCAGTAGCCGCACGTACATCAACAAAGTAGTGCCAAGCATGCGCCTGTGTCATAAGTAAAGGGCCGGCTGGCTTGACCGTTAAAGGGTGCTATAACCCCCAAAGTACACTCCAGTCCAAACCCAAAAAAAAATTATTTTCTGTGTTTGTGAATTTTGTGCACAGTAGCCGCACGTGCATCAACAAAGTAATGCCAAGCGTGCGCCTGTGTCATAAGTAAAGGGCCGGCTGGCTTGACCGTTAAAGGGTGCTGTAACCCCCAAAGTACACTCCAGTCCAAACCAAAAAAAAAATTATTTTCTGTGTTTGTGAATTGTGTGCGCAGTAGCCGCACGTGCATCAACAAAGTAGTGCCAAGCGTGCGCCTGTGTCATAAGTAAAGGGCCGGCTGGCTTGACCGTTAAAGGGTGCTGTAACCCCCAAAGTACACTCCAGTCCAAACCAAAAAAATATATATTTTCTGTGTTTGTGAATTGTGTGCGCAGTAGCCGCACGTGCATCAACAAAGTAGTGCCAAGCGTGCGCCTGTGTCATAAGTAAAGGGCCGGCTGTCTTGACCATTAAAAGGTGCTGTTACCCCCAAAGTACACTCCAGTCCAAACCAAAAAAAAAAATTATTTTCTGTGTTTGTGAATTGTGTGCGCAGTAGCCGCACGTGCATCAACAAAGGAGCAGCGCCAAGTGTGCGCCTGTGTCCCATAAGTAAAGAGCCGGCTGGCTCATTTCTTAAAGGGTGGTGTAACCCACAAAGTGCACTACTCTCCAGGAAAAATAAAAAAATATTTTCTGTGTTTGTGTGCGCTTTAGCCGCACGTATATATCAATATAACATAAATATAAACTTTCTCCGATAAAAATAAAATAGGGAAAGATCAAGAACCACTTCCTCCTAGTGCTATTGCTGCTGCTGGGAGTTGTTCATCATCCCAGAGAGGAAGTAGGAACATCACTACTTTTACTAAACAATTGACCCTCCAACAGTCCCTAGCGATGAGGATGAAGTACGACAGCAGTCATCCTGAAGCAAAACGTATAACTGAGGCCTTGACTGCTATGTTGGTGTTAGACGTGCGTCCGGTATCCGCCATTAGTGCAGTGGGATTTAGACAATTGATGGAGGTAGTGTGTCCCCGGTTCCAAATCCCGTCTAGATTCCACCTGCATCCTCAAAGCAGCAGCGACAAGCATGCGTCTGTCTGTTAAAGGGTGGTGACACCCTCAAAGTGTGCTACACAAACAATAAAAATATTGTTCTTTTTTTTTCGGTCTTTGTGAAATGTGTGGGCTGTAGCCGCACCTGCATCCTTAAAGCAGCAGCGACAAGCGTGCATCTGTCTGTTAAAGGGTGGTGACATCCTCAAAGTGTGCTACACAAACAATTAAAATATTGTTCTTTTTTTTTCTGTCTTTGTGAAATGTGTGGGCTGTAGCCGCACCTGCATCCTTAAAGCAGCAGCGACAAGCGTGCGTCTGTCTGTTAAAGGGTGGTGACACCCTCAAAGTGTGCTACACAAACAATAAAAATATTGTTCTTTTTTTTTCTGTCTTTGTGAATTGTGTGGGCTGTAGCCGCACTTGCATCCTCAAAGCAGCAGCGACAAGCGTGCGTCTGTCTGTTAAAGGGTGGTGACACCCTCAAAGTGTGCTACACAAACAATGAAAATATTGTTCTTTTTTTTTCTGTCTTTGTGAATTGTGTGGGCTGTAGCCACACTTGCATCCTCAAAGCAGCAGTGACAAGCGTGCGTCTGTCTGTTAAAGGGTGGTGTAACCCTCAAAGTGCTCCAAAAAATAAAAAACTATTTTTTTAATGTGTTTGTGACTTGTGTGCGATGTAGCCGCACGTGCATCAACATAGTAGCAGCGCCAAGCATGCGCCTGTGTCATAAGTCAAGGGCTGGTTTGGACATCTGGTCCGGACTGAAGGATGTGCCAACAATTTCTGACAAGTCTACTGTCACTGCATATGATACTGTCCTCAAAGCAGCAGCGACAAGCGTGCGTCTGTCTGTTAAAGGGTGGTGACACCCTCAAAGTGTGCTACACAAACAATAAAAATATTGTTCTTTTTTTTTCGGTCTTTGTGAAATGTGTGGGCTGTAGCCGCACCTGCATCCTTAAAGCAGCAGCGACAAGCATGCGTCTGTCTGTTAAAAGGTGGTGACACCCTCAAAGTGTGCTACACAAACAATAAAAATATTGTTCTTTTTTTTCTGTCTTTGTGAATTGTGTGGGCTGTAGCCGCACTTGCATCCTCAAAGCAGCAGCGACAAGCGTGTGTCTGTCTGTTAAAGGGTGGTGTAACTCTCAAAGTGCTCCAAAAAATAAAAAACTATTTTTTTAATGTGTTTGTGACTTGTGTGCGATGTAGCCGCACTTGCATCCTCAAAGCAGCAGCGACAAGCGTGCGTCTGTCTGTTAAAGGGTGGTGACACCCTCAAAGTGTGCTACACAAACAATAAAAATATTCTTCTTCTTTTGTCTGTCTTTGTGAATTGTGTGGGCTGTAGCCGCACCTGCATCCTTAAAGCAGTAGCGACAAGCGTGCGTCTGTCTGTTAAAGGGTGGTGACACCCTCAAAGTGTGCTACAAAACAATTAAAATATTGTTCTTTTTTTTTCTGTCTTTGTGAAATGTGAGGGCTGTAGCCGCACCTGCATCCTTAAAGCAGCAGCGACAAGCGTGCGTCTGTCTGTTAAAGGGTGGTGACACCCTCAAAGTGTGCTACACAAACAATAAAAATATTCTTCTTCTTTTTTCTGTCTTTGTGAATTGTGTGGGCTGTAGCCGCACTTGCATCCTCAAAGCAGCAGCGACAAGCGTGCGTCTGTCTGTTAAAGGATTACATCGGTGACAGCATCCAAGTAGGCATGTCAGACAGTCCGTACCTGTACTGGCAGGAAAAAGAAGCAATTTGGGGGTCCCTGTACAAACTGTCTCTATTTTACCTGAGTTGCCCCCCCTCCAGTGTGTACTCCGAAAGAGTGTTTAGTGCAGCCGGGATCCTTGTCAGCGAAAGGCGTAGGAGGTTGCTTCCACAAAATGTGGAGAAGATGATGTTCATAAAATGAATTATCAACTCTTCCAGGGAGACCAGCCTCCAGAACGTACAGAGGGACCTGTGGTTCCAGCCGGGACGAATTAATACTCTGTGAGGATGAGGATGTACACACTGAAGAGGGTGAGGAATCGGTGGATGAGGAGGATGAGGATGACATCTTGCCTCCGTAGAGCCAGTTTGTGCAGGGAGAGATTAATTGCCAGCTTGTTTTGTGGGGGCCCAAACGAACCAATCATTTCAGCCACAGTTGTGTGGCAGACCCTGGCGCTGAAATGATTGGTTTGTTAAAGTGTGCATGTCCTGTTAATACAACATAAGGGTGGGTGGGAGGGCCCAAGGACAATTCCATCTTGCACCTCTTTTTTTTCTTTGCATTATGTACAGTTTGGGGCCTAGTGTTTCAAACTGCCATCTTGTCTGCCACTCCAGTTTCACGCCTAGATGGGTCACGTGTTTGTGCCGCCCACTCGTGTCGCTTAGCATAGTCATCCAGCTACCTCGGTGCAACCTTTTGGACATAAAAACACTATTGTGAGGTGTGAGGTGTTCAGAATAGACTGGAAATGAGTGGAAATTAAGGTTATTGATGTTAATAATAGCACAGGAGCAGAAAAACCTACAAATTCTGTGATTTTAGCTGTTTTTATGCTTTTTTTCAAAAAAATACAGATCCAAAACACAAAACCCAGAACCCAAAACACGGAAGGGTGGTTTTGGCAAAACCAATCCAGATCCAAAACACGAAGAAAGATCCAGATCCAAATCCAAAACACAAAACACGAAAAGTGGCCGGTGCACACCCCTAATATATATAAAATAAAGAGTGGAAAAGAGAGCACTTCCTAGTGCAATATTATTCAACAGTTTTTTAAAAAAACTCCACCAGGTGCAATCACCTCTATGTGGATGGGGGTGTACCTTAATAAGTGGAAACACCACTTTTATGACAGCACGAATGACCTTGATGATCCACAATCCCAGGATCCTATGCACATTCTGGTATCAAAACTGGCACAGCCATGGAGAGGAAGGCCACAACCGGTCAGCTACACACACCTTACACCACAAATACAAGTATCGCCACTGTAACTGCTCCCTCAGAGATATATATATATTCAGGCAGGCATATGTTAGATATAAATAAAATTGTTTACTTTTGTAGGCTGCCAGTTCCTGCATGCTGGCTGCGTACTGTATGCCTGCTGCTTGTTGTTGCAGGTAGTGCCAGTGTGCAGTTGTAGGGCCTTGCACATAGATGGTCCTGGAGGTGCTGAGGCGGGCCGCAGACAGCCTGGAGGCGGAGCCGTCAGTAGTGATACGGCTTATGGGGGAGCTGGAGTGGCTGGGCATGCGCAGCAGCACCCCCGTTGCCCATATTTGTTTAGGTCTGTAAGCTTAACGCTGCCTGATCGGAGCTGAGCTCTGATCGCAGCAGTGAGCTGGGCCGGCAGAGCAGAGGGCTTGGTGAGGGAAGGGCGGCTGCCGGCATGCGCAGAAGCTGTAATGCTGCCCAATCGGAGCTGAGCTCCGATCAAGGCAGCTGGGCCGGCAGTGGGGTGGGTGAGGGAAGGGCGGCTGCCGGCCCCTAAAGGCATAAAAAGGCGTCCCGGTGTCCCAATCCGCCCCTGTTGTCTTTAGGTGTCAGGTTTCCTTACACCTTGTGGGTACTAGCAGCTGTGGTGCATTAGTGACATTCTCTACTATATTGGCCAGAATTCTGTGTACCCCTTACCCCTATGTTGTGTGATTCTTTCTGTATTTAATCTCCTGTGTGAAATATTAATAAATATCAATACCGCAAAAACAAATCCCCTAAAAACAACAAGCTATTAAATGTAATTAAATACAAACATCTGATGTATTCCCCTTTAAGAATCCAAATTACAGATCGATAGCAAATCTCAAATAAATAATGCTATAGATTACAGAAGTCACAGCAGAATCAGAATCAGCTGTTATTCATCATCATCTTCCTCAGTGCTTAATATACACTAGAAGTCAAGCAACAGTAAAGCGCACATGCATCTTTCTTGTGGTCTGTCTGAACATGCCCTTATTGCATTTGCCTAGGGCAATAGGGATGGGTGTGCGAGTGGCGCTGACGTCCTGGAATGGCACCCTGCAGCCAGTAGCGCTGCTAGAGCATACCTTCCAACTGTCCCGCTTTTCAGGGACTGTCCTGCTGTCCCACCCACGGGCCGCAGTGTTGGGGGGGCTCTCCCTGACCACTGCTTTGCAGATCATTGCAGAGCAGAGCAGCCAGGGAATAGATGTCATGCACGACATCTTTTCACTGTGAGGAGAGAGCCTGGGGGAAGCCCAGCATCTCTAACAAAGCTAGGCTCGGCCCCTGGGTGAGTCACAAGGCCACGCCCCTTTCCCGATAGGCCATGTCCCCTTTTAGGGTGCGCGGAAGTCCCACATCTGATGATCAGAATGTTGGGAGGTATGCTATAGTGCTGCTTGGAGCAACCAAAGGAGGCTCTGGGCATGCACCCTGCACTGTGTTGAGTCTCCTGAAGCGCCTGGGCATCTCTACCCTATCTCCTGCTGGCAGACCCTCCCCCTCATGTGATGTCACATGTTCAGGATCAGGGCTGGCATAGGGCACCAGGACATTGCATTTGACTAATGCTTGCTTGCTCCCTCCATCATCCATTCTACTTTTCTAAATGAAAGGAGACATAAGGACAGAGGGCCTGATTCAGAGCCGGAGGCTCTGACCAAAGCGCTCTCTCTGAATCAGGGCCCTCCTACCTAAAAATGGAGCGGCCTCCTGGCCGCTCGCATAGCTGTGGGTGACCACCCACAGCTTATGCGAGCGGCCAAAAAGATGGTCGCGATGGTCAAGACCATTGTGACCATCGGGCATGCGACGAGACTCTTCGGTAGGGTCTCGCTGCCGCAAGCCCAGGAGTGCTTTTGGCTCTATCAGAGCCAAAAGCACACCCACTGACATCACTAGTGATGTCAGTGGGGCCGGACCCAGACGGTAGGTGTTCCCATGGGAACGCCTCCGTCTGGGCAGCAACGCCCCCGGCAAGCCCACCAAAGGGGGCGTGTTGTCACTCACCATCAACAGCACACACCCTTTGGTGCGAGACCCATAGCGACAGCTTGGCTGTCGCTATGCAGGTCTTGCACATGCGCACGACGGAGCTCCCTCCGTCGTGTGCATGTGCATTAGGGCACCATCAACCTGCTTGCGAGCGCTCAGCACTCGCCAGCGGGTCTAAATTAGGCCCAGAATGCATTCAAATCTACATAGTCATAGAAGCTTGAGAATTGTTTGTGCACACGCAGTACACAAAGGTGCAATTTGCGTCAAATCAATGTGCTTACGTCCAATTTTGCATCAGCTCCGTAATGTGCAGTTTATGAAACTATTCATAAAGCTTTTTCATTGTCATATTGTTGTATGACATTAAATGGAGACACCTGTATCTTGATATCTTGTATTCCACAGCTCATTCTTGTTATTGAAAGCACATGTCAAAGTTATTCTTGATGTTTTCAGATTTGCTCCCCGCTGCACCACTTTGCCCTCAGGATTTTGCTGTTTAGAAGCTAAAATCTTCTCTAGGGAGCTCACATGTTATGTACTTCTCAAGTGTTTCCAGAGACGTTTTCTGATTTTAACACCATAAAGTGCATTTTTCTGTCATGCACTTTGGGAATGATGCATAATGGCAGGAGATACAAGAGGAAGATGCTGTGGGAAAACCTTTTTTAAATCTATTTTTTTTTTTATAAATCAGATGAACAGTGGATGCACTCAGTCAACAAATGCAGTATATTGTATGCCATTAACCTGTTCAGTGACGGCTGACAATTGCCCCGATTTATTCAAGATAAAAAAAACTGCTATGCTGTGCATAAAATGTTGTACTTTAAACTTGAGGTACAGGAAAGAATAGCTAATTGTTAAAAGTGCACAACAAAGAGAAATATTTACAGAAAACTGTCACAGTCAGTTCATGGATAATATAGAACTGGGCTGAATGTATACACTAATCTTTGCCAGTCATGGATTCTCTGAGGCTTTTTTATGTTAGCAATTGTTAGAAGAGCACAGTATAAGGGATACAGGCTATGGGGAACCAGTATGGATTGCAGAATGGGTCCTGGCAGTCCTGAAGATGAGGGCCCTTGCATCGTCTGGATCCTTTGTGTCTGATAATCCTGTGTTTCTATGGAACATTTTTGAGTGAACATTTTCTTCAGAACACATTACAATCTATTCACTGAAAGTGGTTCAATACATGGAACAAGTTTCAATACTGCAGGTATTTTGCTCTAAATTTGAAACATCTCCCCAGGTTCCCTGGAAAATTAAAAGACATCAAGCCACTCACCCTAAGTTTAGTATAACTTGTCTCTGGCTAATACTTGCAGCACAGTGTTTAGATGGGGAATATCTGGACCCCCTTATAAGTCTCTGGAACTCAAGATTCAAACTCAAACTCCCTCTTTATAATATGCCACTATCAGTGATGTGCGGTGAGGTCAATGGCGGGGGAGGCACACATGGAAATGGGTCTGAGTGCTGGGAGCCTTTCTCACCCCCTACTCATTGTAACTCTCTCCTCACTGCACTAAGCTTCAGTATCCATTGATTCTCCTACAGTACCTCTATCACTGTCTTTTCTTGCTGCTGCTGACAGCTTCCATTTCTAGACACTGCAGTGCACTTCCTGGTCACATGACACATCCAAGATGTCCATCAGTTCTCAAGACATGCCCTCCATACTCAGAGGCATGCCTCTATTAGCTCTCTTTCTGTGCAGCTTACTGCCTGTGGTGTGGCCCCGCCCCCAGCTCTACAAGCAATGTCTGACTATACAGAAATTAGTGTTGCTGCCTCATCTCTCTCATCTGCCTGCAGTCCCAGTGAGAGCCACAAAGTTGTTGAGTGTTAACTATAAAATTGATTACAATAAATAAAGAAGATATTTACAAGTTATAAATATCTTCTTTGGATTATTCTAATAATTTTTATATCAAAACTCAGGAGTATGACAGGGGAGGCTCTGCCTCCCCTGCCTTCCGTGACTGCACGTCTCTGGCCACTTTATTGGTTAACAGGACCAGTTTTAATTATTTTCAGTGTCATTGATGTACATATCTTTCCCATAGAAAATTATCATCACTGTCAATACTACATTAATTATTTACATATATTATTATTACAAATATTTTTGATTCAGTAAACTAAATAATGGAAAAAGTTATTAATGCTGTGAAAACATTTGCCTGTGTATCTGTTTTAATAAATGTACTCCACTTTGACTTTTAGTAGTTATAACATAAAGGAGATTCAGAGGAGTTCAGAAAAGAACAAGAAACTATGCACCTGGGTAAAACCGTGCTGAACTGCAAGTGGGGCAGACTTAAAATGCGGGGACAGTTAGATTTGAGAGGGAAGTGTCCAAACTTAGGGCCCATTTATCAATGATAAATAACCTCTTGGCACTCGCTAAAGGAGTTATGACATAATTTCAATATTTGACAAACATCGGTAATCTAAGCTTACTGGTGTTTGTCACTGCATCACTCTTTAGATGGTAAGTACGATGCGGTCTGGCATTGAGGCCCGGTAGCAGCTTTTCCAGCTTCAGCGAAGCCTTCCAGGCACTGTCGGGTCCTCGCTAGGTGAAACAGTCATGCACATGTGCATGACATGGAAGCCCATCACTGGAAGTGATAGACTGCCAGCAGCTGAGTGGAGGACGCCGACGACTAGGGAGATGTCACTGGAACTC
Organism: Taudactylus pleione; assembly: GCA_031769625.1. Classification (NCBI taxonomy): domain Eukaryota; kingdom Metazoa; phylum Chordata; class Amphibia; order Anura; family Myobatrachidae; genus Taudactylus; species Taudactylus pleione. The sequence continues at coordinate 23,775,440 of JAUIMM010000052.1, read as the reverse complement.
GCCGGCGAGTTAAATAATTATGAATACCAGTGGCATATTCATTTGTATCATTGCGGTTTTAAATATGTTGCCAGTTTTTAGGTTAGTTCATAAATGGGGCCCTTAATTCTAAATTGCAGTGTAAAACTAAAGCTGTCCGTCCAGTATCTGTGGACTACTTGCAAAAGCAGCCAGTATTTACCCTACATAGACAAAAAATACTGTAATTGTACTTGCACCACTCACACGGCCACATAGTTTGTTAGAGATACAGGGTTACTTTCTGGTTTTGCTTTACTCCCAACTCAGAATCAGCCCCAGAGTATGTAAAAGCCTGAGGAGTTAATCTGCGTTGAATCGAAGCTATGCAATGTGAGTGGAATACATCATGCAAGCAATTCCCACATTGAAAATAGACTCTAGTGTCCATACAGATACAGTACTAAAGGGCATATTTACCAAAGTCATTTTGCAGGACCCCCATAAAAACTAAGTTTCTCCGATATCTGCTGTGGTCACTCCATTTTCTACCATAAAAGCAGCCTCCATAGGATTCTATGGGACCTGATAAACTGTCAAATTTACTAAACTTGTTCCCAAAAGCTAACAGCTAACGTCATTAGCCTATGAACTACTTTAACAGTTTTTTTTTCAGAGATGGATCCTTCTGATGCCTGCCTGTCGGCCACGCTTGCTAGTTCTTACCGAGTAGCTATCACTTTACTACTTGCCCTTTGATGGGACAAGGCTTTTTTCGGTAGCTTTGTTCCTCTAGCATCCCACTCAATAGTAAAAGCATGAATTAGGACATAATTATCACCTGAAAACTGCATTAAAAATGCATTTTTTGTTAAATATACCCATATAGAAGGGGTGATTCAACAGAGGATGGCTTTGCAAAGCTCCACGCAAGCAGCTTTGCAATTCCGTCCTTGCTAAAATGCAAGTGCAGCAGGAGGTGTCTGATACCTCCTGCTGTATCTATAATTCCAGCGTGGCTACCAAGGTCACAGCCTGGGATCACAATCGCGACCATTGGTCATGAAGTTGGATGGCGCGGTCAACTGAGTAGGTCTCTGCTTATGCAGACTGGATGGCATGCGAGTACCCAGGAATTTGCACTAATGGATGTAGATACTAGCCTTGCCACTCCCAAAAAACGGGGGCGACATGCACCCCTGCACTGCCCCATAACTGCCTCTACCTGTCAATCAGGCAGAGGCATATAGGGGCCAGCGTGTGATCACACAGGACCTGTTCTGTACATGCGCAGAACAGGTCCTGCGCATGCGCAGATTCCTGATAATCGGGAACCTGCGTACCTGTGTTCAGCAGTGCATTGCTGAGTTAGACCCAGAGTTGGGGCTGATTCTTGTTTGCTTTTTTTTTCAGTCACTCATCAGCAACTTTATGCAAATTGCACTACAATGCCCTTTCCTGGTGTACATCTGCGCGTCCGAATGCGCAAGGACTGAGAATCGCTGAAATACCGATTGATGCCTATTTAGACAGCCCTATGTCAGGTGTGGTTTATCTGTCTGTGTATGGCCTCCTATATGAGTGGTAGAGCATCTCTGTGCAGAACGGTTTCAGTGCCGTCCATTATATTTCCATAACGCTCCATAAGTCGAGCTTTCTCCGTGCGCCCACTAAGCCACCTCCCTATAACCGCCCAGGATAGACCAATAAATTTTCAAGACATTTGTGAGTCCGCGCTTCTCCCACGTGCCTCCATCGGTACTGACACTGCATCTGACACTGGCAGTGCATGTGACTCAGAATAAGCCCCATTGTGTTACTTTTTATTGATAGTTGCTGTGACAATACTTAAGTGGAGAGTGGACTTTCAAAACTCATATTAGAGTACAAGTGTTCTCCGGATGTGTCCTGTTGCATAACTGTGATTCAGTAAGGCTCGAATGAACAGTAGATAATAGAGGAAGCAGACACTTTGTGACCTGTATAAACTAAGTAGCTGCACGGGCAGTAGTGTTCTTCAAACCTATTTTTTTAAATAAAGGGCTTGAATGGAAAAACTGTGGTGGTACACTGGTCTTGATTCAGAGGTGGATGCAAATCCTGTCGCCACTGCGATTTTGTACGCAGAAGTCTAGCTGATGTCTTGTGCCCTGAGGTGGTTTCTCACATCCACCGCTTACATACAAAAACTTCTGATTAAGTCTATGCTGTCTCAGACAGAGTGGCTTTCCTATGATGCCGGGTCCTCTCCAGCTGCAAATAAATTTGCAGAGGCTCAATAGCGCTTGTCCCAACACACCTGCGTTTTTCTAACCATCCCCAAATACCCCAATGCTGACTATCTGTCACTCACTTTGCAAATAAATTCTCTCTGCAACCACCATCACTAAACCATCGATGCACATGCTATTTGCAGATTTAGTGCATACACAGTGCCCAAAATTCCCTCCACTGCGTCCAACATCAACATTTGGTCTATCTCTGAATCAGGCCCATTGTCTACATAGGATAGAATAACATAGAACATTACCCCTACAACGCAAATCCTGGTCTGGCCACTCCCGGAATATGGGGCGGATACGCCCCCATTTCCGGGAACGCCTGCCTCCCACACCCCGCCCTGCCCCGCCCCTTAAATGTCTCTGTCTGTCAATCAGGCAGAGGCATTCAAAGGTCTGCATGTGACTATGCAGGACCCATTCTGCACACTCGCAAAATGGGTCCTGCGCATGTGCAGATTCCCGATTGCGTGCACTGCTGAATCAGGACCTATGTTTGAAGTACCCAATTTTTAGAAACACTATTTTCCTATTTTCTTTATCTATTAATTAGAATATTTATTTGGTTTATGTGGAGGAAATAATGAAGGTTAATTTTTAACTATTGATAAAATTTAAAGTGCAGCGCTCCATTTGAGTTTTCCCTTTTCCTACTTCTGTTAGTATTATGTTGTGAATGGAGATTTTACAGTGGTAGCACCACCACCTTAGATAGCATCATATCCTGTTATATGGATATGAAATATCAAAACAATTAGGGATAAAATGTATTTTAATAATTAAATTACATGGGTCCAGTGCGGATGCTCATCTTTTTGTTTTGTGGCATCAGTGAAAGGTGTTTGCATAAGCAGTGGGTGGTTAGAAAAAAATATTACTGAAATGAAATATAAGGGGTGCATAATTATGTGTGTTCTACAGCACAGATGGTACATGGTCATTGGCACTCTGTTAATGGACTTGTATTTTGCACCAGCTTAGAGATGATGGTCTGGGTGTCTTGTCCTGTGCTTTTAGTAGGAGAAGTTTTGTGCACCATGTTGTACTTGAGTAGAGAAGCACATTTCCAGGTTCACTCTAAGGGCTCTATTTATTAACATTATTTTGACTAAAATAAAGTGAAAAAGGGTGTTTTCACACCCTTTTCACATTATTTTAGTATCACCTATAGTTATTACAGGTATCACTTATTTTTAGTAAAGCAGATCGCATTTCCCATAACTGTAATGGGAAATGTGATCTGACCATAGTTACTAAAAATAAAATGTGAAAAAATATCGGGGAAAGCCCTGTGATAATAACGCCACCTGGAGGTGGCGTTATCCAGGGTCTCCCCCAGTTACCGGACTCCTACTCTGCTCTAACGGGGAGAGCAGAGCTGGGAGTCGGTCCCAGTAATCAGCTGTGTGGTCTAAACAGACCGCAAGCTGATTACTGTAAAAATAGTAAAAAAAAATAGTAAAAAAAAAATAATTTACTTACCTGACTCCAGGGACCGGTGATCGGGCCTCCAGTGATGACTCCCCTCTGGTCAGCTGGTCTTCCATAGTGCACTGCTGCCCGGTGATCAGGTGATCGGGTCCCAGTGCAGTATGGGAGATCACCTAACCGGAGGCATGGAGAACATCACCGGTGGCCCGGATCTTGCAGGTAAGTGTAATTAAGGGAGAGGGGGGTCGCAGGGTGTCCGCGATTGCAGGGGACGGGGCTTAGTGCCGGGGGTAGCAGCGGCGACTGGTCGGTACATGCGCGGGCACTTTGTCACGGTATTTTTTGCCAAAATACCGTGATAAGGCTCCCAAGGGGATTCGCAGGGACAGAGGGCCTGATTCAGACTAAGTGGGTGGTCACCCACAGCTATGCGAGCAGCCAGGAGGCCATTCTAAAAAAAAAAAAAAGACCGGCCCTGATTCAGAGCGAGCACTATGTCAGAGCGACCGGCTCTGAATTAGGGCCAGAGCTTTATCGCAAGCTCTGTCCCTGCAAGGGATTTGTAGTAAATCCCTGTGATATTGCCTGAATTCGCAATGCGAATTCTGTCGTTAATATCACACTACAATCTGCATTCAATATGCTAATTGTAGTAAATAGAGCCCTAAGCAATGTAATTAAAGGCTTCACACCCTCAAAATCATTACATATAATAAATAAAATTAGTAATATATAGGAGACTGGTCTTATTGATGTGACAACTACACTACTGCACAAGGTGCATTTCTGAGCTCCAATTTTTTGCTTAAGTCTGGTCTGTCACGTTTTGAGTTTTTAGATCCGAGTCAGGACACGTGGACTGTGGCCCTGATTCAGAGCCGGACGCTCTGACAGAGCGCTCGCTCTGAATCAGGGCCGGGCTTTGGGCAGCCACTCCCCCGGCCCGCCCACCAAAGGGGGCAAGCTGTCACTCAACATCGACAGCTTTCCCCCTTTGTTGCGAGACCCGGAGCGACGGAGTGCCCGTCACTATCCGGGTCTCGCGCATGCGCACAAAGGAGCCGGCTCCGTCATGCGCATGCGCACTGGCCCACCATCGACCCGGTTGCGAGCGCACAGCACTTGCGACCGGGTGTGAATCAGGCACTGTGCTCAGAGCTGTCCCTAGGCATAGGCAAACTAAGCAAATGCCTAGGGCATTTGGAATGTCTAGGGGCATCCAAGCCCACCTAGGGCAGGTGAGGTCAGGTGAGGGGTGCTGACACAATACTGTGCAGGGTGAGGGCCGGGGTGATGGGTACTGTGATCTGTGCTGTGCTGGAAGAGGGGTGCTGTGCTGGGAGAGGGGTGATGGGTCATGTGCTGTATTGGCTGATGAGTGCTGTGATCTGTGCTGTGCTGGGAGAGGGGTGCTGTGTAGGGTGAGGGGTGCCGTGATCTGTGCAGTGTTGGGAAAGGGGCTGCTGTGCTGGGTGAGGGGTTCTGTACTGTGATCTCTACTGGGAAAGGGGTGCTGGGAGCACAGCACATTGGGGAAAGGGCCACAGCACAGTGAGACCATACCTCTTCTGTGAGACCACACCCCTTTTCCACAGGTGGTTCGGAGCACCACCCAAAATCTTGCCTAGGGCACTAATTTGGTTAGGGCTGACTCTGCCTGGGCTGATGGACCATAGCAGAATACTGTTGGTGTAATCAGAGGTCCACTCAGGTGTGAGACACATGTGTTAAATGCCTGGGGCCTTTAGAGAGATCAGTGATACCTGCAAGGCTCCAGTCTGCCCCTGGAATCAGTTGAGTGGCACTCAACCCCTTACCCTGGATATAGGGATAAGGGGCTGGTACTAGTGTTTAAGAACTCACGGGACATTACAGTGAGTAATTTAGTTAATCGGTGGCCCACCTGGAATTTGCTAATGCATGCTGCAGACTAACAACAACCACCATCGATAGAGATACCAATTGTATTGTCAGTAGTGAGTCCCAGAGTAGGTCAGAAGCTGCAATGTTAAGTGAAAGCAATACAAATATAAATAGGAGTAAACTGAAGTACAGTGAGGTTAAAGTCCTCTTGAACCTGCATTGAGCAGGATAAAAAGACTCAGGGGACTTGCTAGTAGATGAGGTCACTGTGGCAAAATACTGGAATCACTAGGTGAGTCTTTGAGATGCCCAGTAGATTTCAGAATACAAGTAGGCTGGAATTGCATAATTCGCAGACTTAGACAATAGAAAAACCAGATAAGAACCAGAGTTTGCATATGTGGAACTAGGATGGAACTTGAGGTTTTCAATTGGACTGGGACTGGAGATAATTGCAGAGTACTGTAGTTGGAGTGGAACCGGAGCCTTGAACCAGACTGGAATCAGAGGTAACTGCAGAGTAGATGAAGTGGAACCGGATTGGAACCGGAGATAATTGTATCAGAGTAACTGAAGTGGATCCAGAGTCTTGAACTGGATGGGAAATGGAGAAGAGCAGCAAAGTAACCGGAGTGAGCCCAGGGTCTTGAAATGAATTAGAACTGGAGGTAGAGCAGCAGCCAGCTCAGGCTTGTACAGGAGTGGTACCAGAGATAAAAGCAGCCAGCATGAGTGGAACCGCAGGCTTGAACTGGAGTGGGACCGGAGTTAGAAGCAGCCAGGTGGAGTGGGACCGCAGGCTTGGACCGGTGTGATACAGATGAGAGAATCAACAGTAGAGCTGGACTGGAACCGGTACTTAAACACAAACTGGTAGATGCAAGCTTGAAAGCAGCATACAGTGCAGGACTGCAAAGTTTAAAGTAGTAACTCAGAGGTAGCAGCTTGCAGGAATCAAGTGGTGTAGGTTCCAGTAGTGGATCAGAGGGGAAGTAGTTAAGATAGGCATCAAAATACTGACACCTATCTTAATCCTGAAGCCGGAATCCAGGAGGTCACGTGCCTGAACAAAGGTAAGCCGGGACACCTGTAGTGTTAGCCACGGGGGGAAGGGTTAGGTTTAGGTCAGTTATCAGGGTTAGCAGTAGGTTTTGGGGTGTTAGGGTTAGGCAGAGTCAGGCACCACTGGGGGTGTTAGGTTTAGGCACTAAGGGGGGAGGGTTAGGCAAAAGGGGGGAGACATAGGTTTAGGAACTAACAGGGAAGCTTAGGGTGCGGGGTGGGGAGGGTTAGGGTTAGGCTACAAGAAGGGAGGGTTAGGGGGAGAAGGAAGGAGGGTAAGTATACTTACCCGACCCCTGTTGGGATACCAACCATCAGGATGCTGCTGTCGGCAGGGGCGTCTTTAGAGAGGAGGGGGCCCATGTCTATTGCGCATGGCGATTCCCTCACAGCACATGTGCAAAACGTCGGAAAATGGCCAGTTTGAGCAGTGCTGGGTGACCCGACACGGGACCTTGGAGAAGTAAGTTTTACCTAATATGGATGCAGGGTGTGCACCGCACACCCTGCACCCATTATAGATTCGCACCTCGCTGTCGGTATTGTGACAGAAGGCATCCCGACAGCCAGTCGGGAGGCATCCTGACAGCCGATTGGGTATGTCAGGAGGCATCCCGACATACCCATTCCGATCAGAGGTAGCACTGGCTCACTAGTGAGTGAGATCTCTGGGAGGAAAAGAACCACATTGTTCTGACAAGTGGCAGGGTGTCAGGTGCAGACCTAAATAGGGCAATCTTGTCAGAGATAGGCTGAAGTTATCATGTGAGTGCAGGAGACAGGTAGAGACTGGATACTGGTGCTGACCTGATCAGGGACACCATAGCTGCGCCCATGAACCTCAGGAAATGGATTTGTAATGAATGTTCAGTAAAGTAACCAGTAAGGGTGCAAGAGTACACAACAAATTTCCTAAGTTAACTACCTAAAGGAAGATTTCTTCCCAGTCTGAATTTGTATTCCTAACAACATATAACCAGTATACGGTAATAAATAACAATGGGCCTGATTCACTACCGATTGCAATTGCGATTACGCACACGAAATTGGCCGATTGTTGCGTTCTGCGCATGTGTATGCATTGCTGTGCACGTACTCGAACAGGCCACTGCCATTGGGACTGTGATTGCAGTGTCTACGCAGACCCATCGCAGATTGATTGACAGGAAGTGGCGTTTGTGGGTGGTGATGGGGGGTGGTCGGCGAAACACAGGCGTGCCAGTGCACTTGAACGCCATTGCATGGGCGTGCATAAATTATCCACTGTGATGCCTTACGCAGCTTGAGTATTCATAGTGTGCGATGAGTTTAGCAATTCCTGAGTAAGGTCAGGGCTTGTGCAAATGTGCGTGAGGCTGTGATTGTACTCAATGTTACCGATGCTTTTGCAGTCTTGCTAAGGATTACGGATGTGTGTAAGGTAAAGTGGGCATCTTTATGTTGTGCACTTTTGTCTTTGGTTTTAGATAGGTCGGAGACCATCATATCTAAACTGAAACCAGAAGTGCACAGAGACGTACTTCCAGTTTTCGGGGACCACGCAGTACAACAGGCAAATGATGCCCAAGAACTATCTTTTATGACTCCAAACACTAAGGACTATTATAAATATGAATACAAGCAGGAATGGAAATAATCTACACCGTATAGATGAAATTGCCGAAACCGGAAGTAGCGGGATGACGACTTCCGGTCACGCGGGATGACACATCAGCCATCTGCTATTTAAAGAGCAGACACAGGACTGCACACAGACAGCCTTGAGGAAGAGCAAACCTGCTCGAATCGCATTGGGAGGCTGTGTGCAGCCATCTACTATACCAGTGGCGGAACTCCCAGAGACAATGGAGTCATGTGCCGCCGGGTGCCAGCCCTGAAGGGGGCACCTGGCTCCATTGTCATCCGGGCCAGCCACTGCTAAGGAGCTACATGTAGAAGGAGCGCCGGTGATCGGTGCTCCACCTCCAGTGGCATAACTATGAGGGGTGCAGGGGGTGCGGTCACACCCCCTGCACCCTCCATTTGCCGGGTGCCCGCTGAGTGTGTTACCAGCGGCAGCCCGGCTCCTTCTCTCTTCCTCCCCTGGCGTCAGCGGCAGCCGGAGCTCACTCCTGAGCTCCGGGTCCCGCAGTGCACTATGGGAATGACGTCATGACGTCACACCCATAGTTCCGAGGAGCGGGCGCCGGGGGCGGAAGGCAGCAGCACTGGAGTAGGGATTAAGGTAAGTGTTATCTATTTTTTTTTTGTGTGTGTGTGTACGTGCGTGGTGTGGGTGCTTCCTACAGGGAGCATTACTGGGGGGGTGCTCACTACAGGGGCTTATTACTGGGGCATTACTGGGGGGGTGCTCACTACAGAGGCTTGCTACAGGGGGCATTACTGGGGGGTGCTCACTACAGGGGGCATTACTGGGGGGTGCTTACTACAGGGGCATTACTGGAGGGTTGCTCACTACAAGGGGCTTACTATTGGGGGCACTATGGGGGCTTACTACTGTGGGCACTACAGGAGGCTTACTACTGGGGGCATTACAGGAGGCTTACTACTGGGGGCATTACAGGGGGCATTGCTGGGGGGCTCTACAGGGGGCACTACAGGAGGCTTACCACTGGGGGCATTACAGGGGGCTTACTACTGGGGGCACTATTGGGAGCACTACAACTGGGGGCACTACAGGGGCCCTTACTACTGGGGGCACTACAAGGGCATTACAACTGGGGGCACTGCATAGGGGGACAACTACTGGAGGTACCGCATAGGGGGACCATTACTGGGGGGCACTACATAGGCGGGCACTGCAAACGGGGACCTCTACAGAGGGCACTGCACAGGGGGCACTACAGGGGGCTTACTACTGGGGGCTTACTACTGGGAGCATTACAGGGGGCTTACTACTGGGGGCACTATTGGGAGCACTACAACTGAGGACACTACAGGGGCCCTTACTACTGGGGGCACTTCAAGGGACATTACTACTGGGGCACTGCAGGGAGCATTACTACTGGGGGCACTACAAGGGCATTACAACTGGGGGCACTGCATAAGGAGACAACTACTGGAGGTACCGCATAGGGGGACCATTACTGGGGGGCACTACATAGGCGGGCACTGCATAGGGGGACCTCTACAGAGGGAACTGCACAGGGGAACCACTACTGGGGGAACTGCACAGGGGGGCGGCGGCAGCTGGGGCTGACATAGGTGCTGGGGGGTTGGTTAACTTTAATTGGGGGGAGGGAACCAACATTTATGTTGCCTTCGGGCACCTGGTAAGAAGTTACACCACTGTACTATACCAGGACACCAGTTTCAAGCTTGTGAGTGTCCAGTAAGGGTGTATTTCGGAACCCTTGCTGTTGCTTTACCCAAGGTGACACTCACCATGAAAGACTGGTATGCTTGTATATTTTCATCCACTTTTTTTGATATTTGGATTTTATAAATTTTTGTTTATGTAATAAATTCATTATTGTTTTTATCTCTCAGTGAAGTCCATATTGTGTTCAGCGCCCAGGTCACTATACACTGTTTTTCTAGTAAGAGAAGTTTTACTGAGTTATACTGCATCTATACTGTGTGCTGTCACAAGTACTTACACCTCTTTCTCATTGAAACTGTGTATACCTGCAAGGCCTAAAAAGTTGTTTAACGCATGTTGCCACAAAAGCTTGCACTTCACTAATTTCGTATTCACCTGCAAGGTTTATAGCTATGTACTGTGTGCTAAATTGACAGTGCAGTAGTTACACTTGGCTATTACAAGTATTGTGCTTATTTACACGTTACTTGACACAAGAACTGTTCATCTGTACACACAAAGAAAAATAATAAAAAAACAAACTACCCAGGCTAAGGATATTTGTGGGAACCCGTAACTAACTAAGGGGTAACCCCATAACTATGGGGTACCACAGATTGACAGAGCTCACAGACATAGTAGCTGACCTTGGTAGGCATGTGCAGAATGGGTCCTGCGAGATCGCATGCAGGCCCCACTATGCCTCTGTCTGATTGCCAGGCAGAGGTGCTTGCGGCATGGTGTGTGTACAGGGACGGCCTGCGTTCCTGGGAGTGGCAAGGCCAGGATCTGTGTCCATAGAGGCAGGCTTCCTGGGATTGCAGGCTGCGGTAGACTTCAGCTTCCACAGCCTGCTCAAAGGAGCAGCCATCTCGGCCAATGGTATACCTCCTGCTGCATTTGCATTTTAGCAGTACGGAATTGCAAAGTCACCTGTGTGCAGCTTTGCAATTCCGTCCTCTGCAAAATAATTTTTTGTGACTTGCTCTCCGTACCTTTTCAAACATTCACCCATTCACTTACCTTCAGCGGCGCATGCAGGGGGGTGGACCTAGAACTCCCCTCCCCACGCCGGTCCATCACAAAACTGCAACAAATGATTATGCTTTTTTTTGGTGAGATGGACAGATTTGTCTCTGTCTAAACAGACCACCCCTATGATACCACAACGATCCTTCTAAATTTGCTGAGCAAAGTCAAGTGGCTGCTCTCCAAGCTGGAGCGCACACAGAGATGACTAGCCATCTGCTGGACTAAACATGTGAGCAGCAGATAGGTGGGCACTTCTGTTGTAACACAGATGGACATGTGCTTATACAGTATTGTGATATAGAATTATACAGACTATTATACAGATCCATTTAGATCCCTCCGCCACCGTCCAGCTCCTTTTGCCGGAGGTTGCACATGCGTGAACCGACGTTTACGCATGCGCAGTCAGACTCGGCAGTGCTAATTTTCACTGCTGCTACTTGCAGCAGTTTAGGAGATTGCAGATTTTCAGATCAGCAGGACCCAGTTTCACGTTTAAAATGTATGCAGCTTGAGCCAAAGGTGGCAGATCAGGTTCATTTATCTGATAATCAGTGTAGGGACTGGCCAGATGGGAATGACCGTGAAGCGGTGGTCAGCTTAACAAATTATTGCAATATTTTGGAACCAACATTACCTATGTTCAAAGGAGTTGCAGTTTGAAAAGCATGTGAGTGCCGAGTTTGTGTGATATTTTTTATGTAGATGGTGTGGTCACTTGCCAAGGGCACCCCAGATGGTTGAGTGCCGTGGATTAAGCCTGTCATTTATATATATATATATATATATATATATATATATATATAGACCATTCAGCGCCTCCTCTCAGGGCTACAAGGCTGCAGAGGCTGGGACCCTTTTTGCAACCAGGTCTATGGAAATACACCCCTGAAATAATTTAGAGGCAGCAATTTCAGATTAGTGGATTGCCTGGGAAATGCACAAGGTGAAAACCATTACATTCATCATAATCCAACCTACTTTCCCATTAGGACCACCTGGTATATGAACTTACAAGTGGAATTTGGGTAAATTGATATCAGCCTCAGACCATTTCAGGAACTCTGCATGGTATGAGCTATCCTCCTGATGAAGTCCAGCCTTGTACATTGGGCTTAGGTGTTAAGACGATTGTTTTGTACTGGCATTCTCTCCATTTCATTCAACTGAATGTAAGACTCTTTTAATGTTTATTATTTTATATATGTGGTATGTGTAAATAAAAGCAACTAGTAAAATATTACACTATGGGAGCACATATTTCTTATATCCACATGAAAAAATTATATTGAGTAACTACTCCAACAAGCTGGGAGGAACAATCGGGATTGGGTGAAATAAACTTCAGGTGTATCCTGGTAAACAACCCATCACTATTGAAAACAAGTCTGTGAGGGAAGACCATACCATTCCATAAAGTCTCCCCAGATGTACTAGTAAACAATCTAACTGCTGTTGCATAATACTTACTTTCTTGGCTATATTACCTAAACTATTACACTAGAGAGCGCCTGATTCTCACCCTTTCTTAGAAATTTACTACTACTCGAAACATTACAACAACAGTTTCCCAGGAGAATATCAGCAGCAACCTGAAATACGGTGAGTGTTTCTGAAGATTAATGAGTTTAATTCTCCGGTTCGAGCGGTGCATGAGGAGATTGATACAGCACGTGATCATGACATCACTAATTTATTCAGAGGAGGAAAGTCTGCAGAAAATTCTAAAGTGGTTTATTATAAGGGCATGGTCGTGCCCTTATATTAAGGTTGAATCGATTAAATGGAATTCTCCCATTGGGAATTCCTGAGATGGGGCATGGTGTTTGAGGGTCTAAATCTCAAAAGCTATTGGACGTACTGAGCTAAAATGTGTCATGGATGGGTAGAACTGAGGTTTGTTTTGTTAGATAGCTCTTGTTTAAGTGTAGGGCCTTTTGTGGTTCAGGTACTTGAGAAAGTTACAGTTTTTTAACAATTGGCCATAAAATAATATGTCTCTTTTTAAAGATAGGGAAGTTCAACTTGCTGCGCATGCTCAGTAGGTGGCCTCCTGCAGGGGGTGTACAGTGGCTTCAAACATGGCTGCCTTTTTAGCCCGCATCCCATTTTTATTAGGTGTACAGTGTATATATATTACATGTATATGGTGTATATAAGTATATATAGTGTATGTATAGGTGTAGGCTATATATTTCTAGAATTATTTGTTCCCACTAACAGTGGTACTTGAGGTGCAGCATGTATATCATAGCGCAAAATAAGGGCATTTTCTTTTTCGTATTTATTCTTTGCTGTTAGTTGCCTGTAATTGTTGCTTTGTACCATGCCTGTATTTAGAGATAAAACCAAGAGATCTTTTAAAAGTAAATCCATTTTCTCTGAAGAAGAGATCCCGATATTGGTTGATGATAATGAAGAAGATTATTATAATCATAATCATTTAAATCATATGGAGAAATTGGCAGTTAAGGAACTCAAAGGATGGTACGATGTGCTAAAGGTGCCCACACACATACCGATGTGCTCACGATCCGATTTCTTGTCCAATTTCCTCATGAACTTTCACTGGAGCTCCCTTACCATCGTGATCACGATTTTGGAAAAAAGACACCCAATCTGTTTTACAATCTCACGATCTATCGGATCGTACGCATCGTGAGATTGGCCATAACAAATCGTGAGTTTAAAAAAAAAAAAAACAGCCTCTTGACTATTGGTGGGAAATTTAAATAGCCATAACAATGGGAGGGGCTATCTAGGGAGTATAAAAAGCAGTCACCCTTTAAAATCTGTGTACATTCTGCTCTGCTACTAGATGAGGCTAGGTGTATTCCTGCTGAATCCTGTACATTGCTACTGTGCTCTTTGTATTTGGCTTGCCTTTTACAAAGTTTATTCTACCTGCAAGTGTGTGCTACCTACCCGCATTCTATCCTGTTCCTGAATTCTGTACTGATGCATCCCTATCGGTATAGAGTGTTGGTTGCTGAAGCTGGGTCCGGGAGATTAGGAAGAGGGCCCAGCGAAGAAGGACAAGAGCATGCTGGACCAAGGAGTGGCTTCTACAAAGGAATGCCCGCTCTCACATGTCCCTGCTGATGGAGATCAAGGAGAACAACCCGGACGATTATCGTAACTACCTGTGCATAGATGACGGCACCTTCCAAGAATTGCTACATCTGGTGACCCCCCACATCCAGAGACAGGACACAAGGTGGTGGAGGGCAATCTCTGCTGAAGACAGACTGGTGGCTACCCTGAGGTATCTGGCTACAGGAAGGTCATTTGAAGACCTGAAGTTTGGGACACTCATCTCACCTCAGTCCTTGGGCGTCATCATTCCGGAGACCTGCAAAGACATCGTAAAATTGATACAGTACCATTACTGCAAGGTAAGTTAGAAAAAAAACACCATACATTGGTTTCTTGTTTAAAGAAAGTTTTTGTTTTTTTTTTACTCAATATAAAGGAAAAAATAGCCTTCATTTATTACAATGTGCACTGACCTGCAGGCAACTGAAAGTGTGCACTAAACTGTGTGCAAAATACTTTTTTTGTAACAAGTTCACAAAAGAACATTATCACCAAATTTGATGAATCCCAATAGGTAGCCGGCTGCATGTGATAGGGTGGGTCAGACGCCAGTTTGAACAGGCCAATACACACATGGCACAAGTACACATTGTGGCCCCGGCTTCCAGCAATGTGTACTTGTGCCATGTGCGTAGTGACCTTGTCCAAATGGCGTCATCACCACCCTATCCCATGCAGCAAGCACCTATTAGAATTCATAAAATTTGGTGACATTAAAAGCAAGACACAATTTTCATCTCTGTATATTGGTGCGACTCATCCGCTGCATCCAGCAGAGTATTATACAAGGTCGTGCTGGTGCTTGGGGTGCTTGGTGGGGGAGTAATATCTAACTGGGCAGGGAGGGGAAGGACATACCTATTTGGGGCAGGGGAAAATAGCATTGGATCTGCAATGTAGGTAGAATTTGAAATATTTTTGCTCATACAGCGATTCACCAGGTCATAGTTTAACCTTAGAAAATTTATTTGGATATCTGTATCCATATTTCTCAATGTGCTGTTCACATAAGCTGAAAAATCATCTATTGCATCTGGGGGTTTCTGCAGCAGCCGTTCTGCGTTTTGGAAAATATTGTCCTCACGTTCAGTAAGATTCTCCTTTCTCCCTTGTTTTTTTTTCTTTTTTTGGGATTGTTGAGAAGATGAGGGTCCAGGTAGAAGTGGAGTTTCCACTTGTGTGGTATTCTCTGGCTCACTGTCACCACCAAGCAGACTGAGGTCTGGTGTGGATGCTAAATCAGGGTCTTAGGTGGGAGTCTATATAGGGGAAAAAAGATATAAAAAAATATTATATTCATGTTTTAACCCATTTTTTACTATATTTACAGTTTCCTAACACCGTGGAGGAGTGGATCAGCACTGCGGAAGATGTTGAACAATGTTGGAATTTCCCTAACTGCAGAGGAGCCATCAATGGGAAACACATCCGCATGAACCCACCTGCCAACACCGGATCAGCATCGTTCTCATGGCAGTGGTGAATGCCAACTACAAATTTCTGTTTTTGGATGTCGGCAAGAATGGCCGTGCTTCGGATGGTGGGTCCTTCAAAAAGACGGCTTTCTACCAGAGACTCGCCAACAAAACCCTCAACTTGCTCTCACTGGACCAGACAAAGCACGGCCTAAATTACGCTTTCGTCGCAGACAAGGCTTTTGCATTACATGAACATGTGATGACGCCATTTGCACAGAGGGGCCTGACCAGAGAGGAAAGGATCTACAACTACCGTCTATCCAGGGCACAGCGCATTGTGGAAAATGCGTTTGGAATAATGAGCAACCGCTTCCGCATTTTCCATACCACCATCAATCTACGTGTGGAGAAGATAGACTGGGTCGTGATGGCGTGCTGTGTGCTGCACAACTTTATGCAAAGAAAATCTTCTCAACGAGGACCAGTCCCAGCTAGACCAGAAGATGTAGGACCCCTGGAGGACATTGAACATTTGACATCTGTATCTGCACCACCAACTACAACAACATACACCGCACATGCAAAAGAAGTGAGGGAGGAGTACATGACCTATTTTAATGGACCAGGTGCTGTACCATGGCAGGAGGACTGTCTGTGAACTACTGACTAAATTGGACATTTGGGATTTAACAACAAAAACATTAAGGATTTTGGTTTAAACTGTGTCACTACTTACCAAGACTTCTGCAACCTCCTCTTCTCCCTCACGCTCAGCCATCAAGATGATAGATTCCCTTTGAGGCTCTTGTTCACTGATGAATGACATCATATGGTAGTACCACAGCGCAGGACTATATATTTCATCTGTGCCCGCTCCTGATTTTTTGGAGTCATCCACCTTCTTTTTTTCTTTGATGTACACTGTCCTGAGATTTTGAATCTTTTGCCGTACAGTTTTCAGGTCTGCATCAGATATGTAATTTTTCGTATACACCAAAAGTTCCTCTAGTGCGGCCAACTTGTGTGACTTGTTGTGGTACTTCCGAGAACTGATCTTCCACAGACACTCTTTCGAGTACAGGATTTCAATGAATCCTGTAACAAATTCACGTGCAGAATCCATGGACATTATCTTTGAATAAGAAATAACAGGACATTTAAATATTTGTGTATATAGTTTGGTTAAATGTAATGTTGTCATAGTTCACATTTTTAATTTTTTAATATTTTATTTTTTACAGGTTTTAAAAATTTAATGTTATAGTTCACATTTTTAATGCTTTAATATTTTCTTGTTTACAGGATTTTAAAGGTTTGTTATGGTAATCTAATCGTGTTTTCTTTTACAGGAATGTAATTTGTTCATTGCTTGGTAATATAATGTTTTTCTTTGTTTGACAGTATGGGTTTTCCACCTTTGGGCCTGTCGTTGTTGTAGAGCTACAGATCCCAGGATGCCCTAAAAACAGTTTCAAAGGTGGGTGGTAGGTCATCCTGGGATCTGTAGTTCCACAACAGGTGGAGACCGAAAGGTAGAACACCCCCAGCTTTAAATAATGTGTGTTTTTAAATGTAATGTATGGTGATTATTTTGTAAAATACGTGTCTATTTATTTATGTTTTTGTTATATTACTTAAATTGTATTTTTATTTTATCTGTATTGAATTGATTTTAAACATGTTTATTATTAATATAATATGTTATTTCAATATTAATAAGCTTCCTGGAATGTATTTGTTTATCTTGATTAAATATTTTTGTCTATTAATTTACAAAAAAATTGATTGGTTTGGTTTTCTAAGTAATTATTAGGTGGCCCCATGACGTGGTTAGGTAAGGGGGCACACATTGGTGGGCTGTGGGAGCTTAATGCATGACCCAGCCACCGCCCACCTCATTCCAGCGGGCTGTGGCTGGGTCATGCATTTATTACCTGGGGGCACACATTGGTGGGCAGTGGGAGCTTAATGCATGACCCAGCCACCGCCTTCCTCATTCCAGCGGGTGGTGGCTGGGTCATGCATTTATTACCTGGGGGCATACATTGGTGGGCAGTGGGAGCTTAATGCATGACCCAGCCACCACCCATCTCATTAAGGCAGGCAGTGGCTGGGTCATGCATTTATTACCTGGGGGCACACATTGGTGGGCAGTGGGGAGCACATATTGGTGGTCAGTGTGGTTGTATTTAAACTGTACCAATACTCACCAAAAATTGTCCAAAACAAGAATCCAGTGTGCAGGCTCCTCAATGTGCGACTGTCTTGCTCCATACACGATGCTGCACAAGATGGCGATGGGGCATGTCCAGGCTCCTATCAGTCAAATTCCACGTTGTGCTATGATTCGTATGATTCATTGCGAGGGAAAAACCCTCAAGATCGGCTTCCATCGTGTTCATGGTTGGCTAATCTGCCCCAAGCACAGCAGATGAGAGGATGCGATGTACGAGGAGCGGGGACGCGTATTGGCATCGTGCTCGTGAGTATAATCTCACGATTTGTACTTTTTTTACCCGATTCATCGTCATGATTCATCAAAATCGGTATAATTGGATGAAAAGTCGGTATGTGTGTGGGCACCTTAACTCTAGAGAAATATCTTGAAGTAGGCCGTATCCCTAGAGTTTTAAGATTATTAAAAAATCCTACCCTCAATTCTCAAGATTAAATCTTCTTGGGTAATTGGAATTCCATTATAGATGATTGTTCAGCTAAACTTATAGAGTTGATTATTACAGAACGAAAAAAAGAGCTTATAAAAATTGAGGTTGAAATAGGTAAATTAGAGACAGCAGTAGCAAAGTTTGAAAATAGTGAAGAGTTTAAAAGGGATGTGAACAATCTCCAATTTAAACTAGATAGTTAGGAAGATGAAATTATTGCAATAAAACATACAAAATTATTCGTGATAAGAATGATTACTCTACTGGAAGAGTCCATAATTGGTCTGAAAATGATAATAAATTGGATACAAATTTTCAAACAAATAGTCAATAGTTGAATAACATCAGGTCTTATGATGGACATATCAATAAATCCTCCAACTTTCAAACCATCCAGAGATCTGATTGGCAACTTATTAATTATAAACAAAGAAGGAATTCTTCTAATCGATTGCCATATTACGGAAATCGAAGACAGCGATTCGTTCCTGGCCAATATGGTAGATATAGAGAACGAATTCCTTCCCAACATGGGTATTGGGTAGAAAAACAAATATCAACCCATAATAGATATGAGGTATTAAGATCTCCTTCCTCTAATGTTTTTCAACAGAAAAAGGGGTTTTTAGAGGAAAACAAGGGAGTAACCCTCCCTCACTCACAAAGGTTGGAGGAATTGTTTGTCCGATTAGATTCACCACAAGGGGCCAAAAGGGGGTTCCGTTCAGGAGACAAAGAAAGAGAGGGGGGGGGAATCCCCCAAAACAAGAAAGCCCCTATCATTCCCAGTAGAGAATCCCAATCAGGGATCATCAACAACTCTAAAATGGAACTATCCATCCCACAGGTCTCATTATTAGAAAAAGGTTTCAAATCTGCACGGGACCATCATTTTAAATAAGTTTGATCTATTTATTGATCTCAATAAGTACATTCAAAATCTAACCATACAAAGACATTTTTTAAAGAATCCAGTGCCGAAATTGTCTTATATGCCTCAATCTAAACCCTTAGCTGCACCAGCATCTACATTTTAACCAGTTGAATCCTGAGGAAGTAATTTAGATATTTTTTATCAATCAGTAAAAGATGACTTTAGATCGATTAAATTACAAAATAAGAAATATTATAGTAATTTAGAAGTAAGTGAAAAACATGCAATGAAGCTGTTGAAAAAAGATAATAATATAATAATTAAAGCAGCAGATAAGGGAGGAGCGGTGGAGGTGCAAGATAGACAAACTTATTTGGATGAGACCTATAAAATTCTAGATGACCAGTCTACTTACTCCAGTTTAGCAGATGATCCAACAAGCCTTTATCATGAAGAATTTTTTAATCTATTGTCTGAAGCCAAAAGAGATAACAACATTTGTGACAAGGAGTTTGAATATTTGTATGTGAAATTTCCAAAGATGCCACTCTTTTATCACATTCAGAAAGTCCATAAGGATAAAAATAATCCCCCAGGGAGGCCCATCATCTCTGGGGTGAACTCTTTAACAGCAAATGTATCACACTTTATAGATTTAAAGCTACAGCCTTATGTAAAACAACAAAAATCATATTTAAAAGATTCTACCAGCCTTTTGAGAGAAGTAAAAGATATGACATGGTCGTCAGATTTGTATTGGATAACTATAGATGTTCAGGTCTTATATTCATCAATTCCTCCTTTAAAGGATTGGAGGCTATTAAGAAAGTTTTGATGGCAGATTTGGAAAGATCACCAGCTGAGGTGTCCTTTATTATTAAAAGTATCAAATTTATTTTGGACCATAATTATTTTGAGTTTGATGGCATATTTTTCCTCCAAAAGCAGGGCACGGCAATGGGGACTAAATTTGCCCCATTGTATGCTAATCTGGTGATGGGGGAATAGGAAGAAGTTTTCATCTACAATTCTCCCTTTAAACTAGGTAACATCAAGTTCTACAAATGGTATATAGATGACTTAATCTTGATCTGGAGGGGTGACAGTTCTAGGATTGAGGAGTTCATGACATATCCATACAAATTACTTCAATCTAAAATTTACTAATAAGTATGATTGATTCACGATAGATTATTTAGATTTGGTACTTGAATGCAAACCAAATGAAGCCATTAAGGAAGTTGATGCAAACAGCTTCATTCCATCTAAAAGCGGTCACTACCCTGTATGGCTGAATAGTGTACCAAATGCACAGTTTCTTTGAATAAGAAAAAACTGTAGTACTTTGGAGGATTTTTGGAAAAAAAAATCTGCCCTACTTAGGTACCGATTTGTAGAGAGAGGCTACGATGTAGCCAAAATTGAGGAGGCCAGATTGAAAGCTTCAGATAGGGATAGAGAAGAATGTTTAGTTGAAAAAGCTATAGTTGTTTGTCTCAAGCTGGAGGTTAAGAACGGGTCGAGTAGGCCTTTTGTTACACAATTCAACTAAGAAAGCCATTTAATTAGGAAAACTTTAGAATGCCACTGGGGTATTCTCCTTAAAGATTCTATTTTGGGTCCCCATCTACCTAACCTTACCTTTCGGAGAGCCAACAATTTGAAAAGTATTTTAGCCCCTAGTAGGTTTAAACCAATGATGCCAGACAATTCTAAAGAATCAGCAAGTACTGGCGGGGGATGTTTTTTAAGTAAAAGGAATGGTTGCTATCCTTGTAACCATTGTATTTGTTGCAAGTTTATGGAAAAGAGAAGTTTTTGTTGGGAATTTGAGGATAAAACAACATATTCCTTAAAGGGAATTGTTACATGTTATACAAACTTTGTGGTCTATAAAATTAGGTGTAGCTGTAGTCTAAATTATGTCGGAAAACAAAAAGATGTGTGAAACTTTGCATTCAAGAACATATGCAAAATATAAAGAATCAGCTAAGAACACATAGTCTCCCCCATCATTTTACTGAAATCCATAATTAAAATAGCAAGGACTTTTGATTTACCATCCTATAACATGTGAAAGAAGGGGTAATAGGGAGCTTTTGCTCTCAAAAAGGGAAACATATTGGATTTATATTTAAAATTCTTTGGCCCCAATAGCCTTAATGAAAATATAGATATAGTGTCCTTTTTAAAGATAGTTGGGTCTTCATTTAGTAGACTGATCAAATGAATGATTGCTTTTTGTATCATTATGATATTTGTGAAATCAGTTATTGTATTGGAAATTTTCCTGACTAAATTTATAGGTGGGAGTCTAGAAAGAACAAATTAATAACAATGGGCTCAATCACATTAAAATGTGATATAATTAGAGCACTTAGAGTAATTTTTGCACACTTTATCTATTTATTTGGCAGCCGATTTATGAGAGCACTTAAGATTAGCCGGAATATAGAAGTTTAATGCATGAGAGTACTTATGATTTATATCATCCTAAAATACTGATACATAGATTAGCCCCGATATTCATTCTTTATCTTATTTTATATTTTTTATTTTATTATTCATATTTCTTGTTATAGCCGCTGGAAGACAAGTCTGTTTGTCTGGGTTATTAACCCAGAATTATAAGTCTTTGTGAGCAGCAATAATAATTTATCTATAGTTGGGGGAACATTCTGTCAAAGGAGTCCTTTTGTTAGTGGGCCTGCTTCCAGCAATTTAATTATGGTTGCTGGAACGCAAGCTTACAGGTTGCCAGATTAACATCCTAATCACTTGGGACTGAGACACATTATTGTAATTAAGTGATTTTATACTTGGGAAACTATTTTTTCACATTTATATTTAGGGTACAAGTTAGTAAATTAGTTAAGAAGTCAAAGGAGGAATTAAGGACACTGGTAATAAAGATTAAAGGGAGTTATATCCATTGGTAGTGGATTTTTTGAAAGGAAGTGACACCAATCCCATTTGAGGATATAAGGGGGATAAAGTAAACACTTCATTATAGCTTGATCCTGGGATCAGAGCACATCCCAGTCTGTGAAGCCACTTCAACTGATTAGTAAGTACATTGAAATTTATTGAACCTAGTACAATCCTGGTTATTTAATGATTGTATTATAATTATGCTATACTTAATATTGGATACTCAGTTCTTAGCTTAAATCAACATATATATATATATATATATATATCTCATTGGTATATATTAATGGTTACTTAGTTTGCAGTTTAAGATGACTATATAATTTTACCATAGGCATATATATGATGAAATCTGTATGTTCACGATTGATATATATATATATGATAAATTCACTAAAAACCAGGATAAATATAATATATTATTATGCAGAATGATTAATGATTATATTGGGTGATAAATTATATTTAATCCATTAAGGATTGATTTCCTATATTGATATGAATTGTTAGCAATGTTTTTTTAGATTGCAATATTTGATGGACATTTGTTGATGTTTTGATCCATCTTAGGGACAGTACTTTGCCAGTTTTCTACCGGATCATGTGCATTTTCCAATTGGTTATGTACATTAATTTTGACACCATAGGCACTTTTTTAATAAGACCCAGCACCTTTATTTGTGCACTCTTTTATTTGTTTATGTTTATTCTTCAAGTTAAGATATATATGCCCCTGATGAAGTCCTAATGGATGAAACGCATTGGGTTGTGATTTAATTATTTTATCAGAAGGGAGCAACCTGCCTAATGAGATTCTGGCCCTGTATGGGTTGACAGCAGGATATAGATTGCCTTCTTCTATTAAAATCATTGAAGAAATTGTGTAAGCAGTTTTTATGTACAAATTTTTTATATGTCAAATTGACAAAAAATTTTTAATAAATTCATTGTTCATCACATCTAACAGTGGGCCATTGCGCCATATTTTGGGTGTCTTTTTTTGGTGAGTGGGTCTTTTCTAGAAAGATTAATTTGGAGCCTATGGAATCTACTAGCATCTACACTGAAGTTGGTCCAATACATTAAAGAGAAAAAGTCATGAATGAAATTTTCCTATAAAGGAATCCTATTGGACATTTTGTTGGTATGGATTCTGAACCATGAAACATTTAAAATCCTTCCTATTCAATTGGAGTTATAAAAGACATTTAAGTGATTTGTTCCCACTAACAGGGGTTCCACTTGAGGTGCAGCATTTACATCATAGCGCAAAATAAAGGCATTTTCATATATATATATATATATATATATATACACATATATATATATATATATATATATATATATAAACAAGACAAGAAGGTGCTGATAGTGTAGTATGTAAAAACTGAGTATTTTATCAAAGCAAATAATATGTGTACATTCAATCTGTATAATTACGCTTATCTCAAATTCCAACTAAAGTAACGGTAATTCAGGACATGGTTTTCATGAGGTTTCCAGCATCAGAGTATAGCCTGGCATAAAGACAAAAAACAAGAAAAATTCATAGGGTAGTATATCAAAACTGTATAGTTAAAAGCATAAGATTAAGAACACATACAAGATGATAACTTGGTTTATAGCATATCACTCAAGATTAATTCACCCATGCCAGGGGTCCAGAGTAATCCAGCTGAATGGTACCAAATTCAGGAGATCTCCGTGATATCGCCTCAGGGGTGTAGACTTGAATGATAGCAGACAGGACCGCCAATGCATTTAGTTTGCAACCAAACTTCCTCAGGGAAGTTACAAACAAAACACGTAGCAAATTTTAAGAAAGATCACAAGGCGTGGCTAATTCGCAGATTTAAATGCATGTCACAATTGGCCATATGGCTAGATTTTAGGAAAGGTGTATGTGGACATATCTGTGCTCATTCTCTGACAAGGGGCAGAGCTCACAGTAAGAAATATACTTGATGAACACAATGAATCAGACAGCGTGGTCAAATTGACCTATTGTATGAGTAGTGATAACATTCACTTCCTGGATGTTAGTAGAACCTTCATTGTAGCAATAAAGTGTGGCCCGGCCCCACTTTATTGCTACAACGAAGGTTCTACTAACGATGAGTATCATGCTGGAATTACATTATTTGATTGCATTTAGCATTTTTGTGGCTCACATGAACAGACGTTGTTAGCTATTGGGCTATTTACCTTTTGATGATTTTTATGGATTAAAACTAATTTTGCATTTGTAAAAGGTGTGCTGGTCGTCTGGTGTTCTGGACTTTTGTGACTATTAATATTTATGATCTGGCACCATGTGATTTTTGAAACAGTGAGAGTGTTCAGGATTTGCTGTTCTTTTTCTATATATATAATATATATATATATATATATATATATACAGTCAGGTCCATAAATATTGGGACATTGACAGAATTTTCATATTTTGGCCTCTATTCACCACCACAGTGGCTTTGAAATGAAACAAGCAAGATGTGCTTTAACTGCAGACTTTCAGATTTAATTTGAGGGTAATTACATCCAAATCAGGTGAACGGTGTAGAAATTACAACGGTTTCTATATGTGCCTCCCACTTTTTAAGGGGCCAAAAGTAATTTGACAAACTAAACAATCCTAAATCTAACTTTCACTTTTTAATATTTTGTTGCAAATTCTTTGCAGGCAATTACAGCCTGAAGTCTGGAACGCATAGACATCACCAGACGCTGAGTTTCATCCCTGGTGATGCTCTGCCAGGCCTCTACTGCAAATGTCTTCAGTTCCTGCTTGTTCTTGGGGCATTTTCCCTTCAGTTTTGTCTTCATCAAGTGAAATGCATGCTCAATTGGATTCAGGTCAGGGGATTGACTTGGCCATTGCATAGCATTCCACTTTTAGCCTTCAAAAACTCTTTGGTTGCTTTTGGAGTATGCTTTGGGTCATTGTCCATCTGCACTGTGAAGCGCCATCCAATGAGTTCTGAAGCATTTGACTGAATATGAGCATATAATATTGCCCGAAACACTTCAGAATTCATTCTGCTGCTTTTGTCAGCAGTCACATCATCAATAAATACAAGGGAACCAGTTCCATTGGCAGCCATACATGCCCACACCACGACACTACCACCACCATGCTTCACTGATGAGGTGGTATGTTTTGGATCATGAGCAGTTCCTTTCCTTCTCCATACTCTTCTCTTCCCATCACTCTGGTACAAGTTGATCTTTGTCTCATCTGTCCATAGGATGTTGTTCCAGAACTGTAATGGCTTTTTTAGATGTTGTTTGGCAAACTCTAATCTGGTCTTCCTGTTTTTGTGGCTCACCAATGGTTTACATCTTGTGGTCAACCCTCTATATTCACTCTTGTGAAGTTTTCTCTTGATTGTTGACTTTGACACATATACACCTACCTCCTGGAGAGTGTTCTTGATTTGGCCAACTGTTGTGAAGGGGTTTTTCATGTTCCAAACAGTTGATTTGGGCACATCTAATGTTTTTGCTATCTCTCTGATGGGTTTGTTTTGATTCTTCAGCCTAATGATGGCTTGCTTCACTGATAGTGACAGCTCTTTGGATCTCATATTGGGAGTCGACAGCAACTGATTCCAAATGCAAATGTCACACCTAGAATCAACTCCAGAACTTTTACCTGCTTAACTGATAATGAAATAACGAGGGAATAGCCCACACCTGTCCATGAAATAGCTTTTGAGTTGATAGTCCCATTACTTTTGGCCCCTTAAAAAGTGGGAGGCACATATAGAAACCGTTGTAATTCCTACACCGTTCACCTGATTTGGATGTAATTACCCTCAAATTAAATCTGAAAGTCTGCAGTTAAAGCACATCTTGTTTGTTTAATTTCAAAGCCATTGTGGTGGTGAATAGAGGCCAAAATATGAAAATTCTGTCAATGTCCCAATATTTATGCACCTGACTGTATGTATATATATATATATATATATATATATATATACAGTTACTAACGAGTTTTTTTGTACAAAGACAAGGTACTGCCATGGGCACAAAAGTGGCACCTTCATATGCAAATATATTAATGGGTCGATGGGAGGAGCAATTCATTTATAATTCCAATTTGGAAAAAATACAATATTGTATTATTCTGTCAATATATAGATGACCTTATATTTATTTGGAATGATCAAGAAAGTATTGAGCAGTTTATTAAATACATCAATGAGAATGATTTCAATCTTGTATTTACATTTAAACAAAATAATAAATGTATTGAATTTTTGGATATAATGTTGGAAGGTGAGGTGGACCAAATGATTAGTACTAAAACTCATTTTAAGGATGTAGACACAAATAGCTAAATACCAGCCTCTAGTTGTCATTATCCAGCTTGGATTAAAAATGTACCGTTTGCTCAGTTTTTGAGATTGAGAAAAAATTGCACTAATATGGATCAATTTTTACTTCAATCACAAATGCTAAAAGATAGATTCATTGAGAGAGGCTATAAACTAAATGAAATCGAAGCAGCACATATTAAAGCCTTGAATTTGGATAAAAATGATCTTCTGAAAGATAAGATCAAGAATGCAGATGATAGATTTTCTAAACATAGACCATTTATCACACAATTTAATAGGGAAAACAAAGCAATAAGGAATATACTGGCCAGACATTGGAATATTTTACTGAAGGACCCAATCTTGGGCCCATCCTTGTCGACAAAACCTCAGTTGGTTTTCAAAAAGGCTATAAATATGAAAAACATCTTGGCACCAAGTAAACTTAGGTCTATAAATAATCGATCAATCACCCAATTAAATAAAGGTTTTTTGGCACCTAAAACAGGTTGTTTCCCTTGTAAAAAGTGTATCTGCTGTAAATTTATGGATAGACTACCTTTCCATTGGACAGATTACAAGGGCAAAAAATATACAATTAAGAATAAAATTACTTGTGATACAGAATTTGTAGTTTATAAAATCACATGTGGCTGTGGAAAAAATTATGTAGGAAAAACTAAAAGGTGTCTTAAAATCCGTATCCAAGAACATCTAAGGAATATTAAAAATAAAGTACGTACTCACAGCCTGCCTAGACACTTTCAAGAAATACATGGGTCTGATACTAGGGATTTTCTATTTACAGCTTTGGAACATATTAAACTAGACCCTATGGGGAGTAATAGGGAATTGGCATTATCCAGAAGAGAATCCTTTTGGATCTACTCATCAGATACCCTTCACCCTAAAGGTCTTAATGAGAATATAGATATAGTGTCCTTTTTGACAATTTGATGGGGGTCACCATTACTTCTATATTAGAGTTCCTTAGGTCTTTGTTCTCTTTGTTTCTATCAGTTCATACTATTCCTTCTGTAAGATTTTGAGTAAATGTATATGAATCTTGTATGCTTATTTGTAAAAGTTATGGTCCTAAATGGGGAGTTTCTATCCATTATCTCTCTCAGGGTATTATGGTTATGTATTTTAGTATATCATTCATAAGAATTCAGGATAAGGGTTATATTTTTGATATACACATCAGTTAGGATCTATACATCAGTCAGGTTCTACATAAGGGGCTTTTTTCATTTAATTTTTACATCTGTCATCAGTGACATTAATCTATTAAGTTAATTTTTATTATCCCCACAGCCAGGCTCATCAGGGCGCCGCTGACTGGTTGCTGTATACTGCGTCCCACTATTTGGTACGTAAGTTGTAGTTGCATAGCAACTGACTGCTGCAAACTGGGTTCTGACTGCTGGTTGTGTATGCTGACTGGCTGCAGCGCACTGCATTCCAATAGTTGAAACGCAAGCTGTAGTTGCATAGCAACAGAAGTCTTCCTTCACTTCCGTCTAACCTATTGGAGGGCGGATGTTACTCCTGAGCATTGCGGTTCACGAGGTTGAACGCATGACGCCAACAACTAATACTGGCGAAGATCACCCGGATCTGTTTGCCATCGGCCGGTTTATGGGCGGAGGCTGTTTAGCCTCTGGCTTATTGCTCACATTGATGAGCTTGTGTTTACGCTCAGCTACT